>CM052811.1:97006453-97019740 GCA_028533885.1 Nasua narica | reverse complement strand
ACCTGGGTGAAGGGAGGCGGTGAGCCCTGTGGAGATCTGCGGGGAGAGCCTTCCAGACTGAGGGGCTCATCAGACAAAAGCCAGAGCGGATCTGGCCTGGTCTGTGTCTGTTAATTTCTATTACCATGTAACAAATTACCATAAACTTAGTGGCTTAAAACAATACCCATGTAGCTCACAGTTCTGTAAGTCCCAAGTCAGATTACCTGTGTCTGATCACGGGGGTAAATGCCATCACGTCCACAGTCCAGGGCATTCTGCCGGACCTAGATACCTGCAGTGGGGAGGAGAGAGCTGGAAATCTTGGGGGACATCTTAGAATTCTGCTGACCACAGTGGAGGGTTTGAAGCACAAGGAATCAGTGTGGCAGGAGAAGAGTGATCAAGGGAGAGTGGGGTAGGACAGAGCCGAGAAGTTTCGGTGGAGAGACACAGATACACCATATGGCCTGAAGGGAAACTGAGGTCCACAAAGTGACCTTGCGATTTTAGCTCCTGGGTAAAGGGAGAGTCATGCCAATTGCCCCAGGCTCACTCAAACTAAAGAGCAACCCCAGGGAAGAACCCAATAGATGATTTAAGTCAAAGGAGTTCATACCTATGGGTAGCCCCTGGGGGATCGGTGGGCTGCTGGACGTGGGTGATAAATGGATCTACTCCACGCATTTGGCCCAGCAGGCACAGTGCAAGAAGCCACCGGCTCTTCAAGGGTCCATGGAAAAGTCTGAAACTGAAAAACTGGAGAATTTTTTTAAATGAAAAAAAAAAAAAAAAACAACTTCACCGAAGTGCAGAGCAATCTGATTTAATCATCCAGAAGTAGCATTGTGTCACCTCATGACCTCTCATAATAGTTACGTATCTGTTGTATTTCTCATGACTGCATCTTGTTTCCATTTTTTTTTAAGATTTATTTATTTATTTATTTATTAGAGAGCGAGAGACTGAGAATGAGAGGGGAGAAGGTCAGAGGGAGAAGCAGACTTCCCGCAGAGCCGGGAGTCCGATATGGGACTCGATCCCGGGACTCCGGGATCATGACGTGAGCCGAAGGCAGTTGCTCAACCAACTGAGCCACCCAGGCGCCCTTGTTTCCATTTTTTTAACTCTATTTTCCATAGGATCACAGGCACTATGCAAAATAAAAATGTACACAAGGGGACACAGTGAAGCCTTTCTCCACCCCTGACCCCCAACCACCCCTTCCCCTCCCCCAAGGCCAAGTTCCTGTTCCTCAGAAGCATTTTATGCGCGTACAAGTGATCAAGTATGGACACACCCTACCTCCCCCTTTTCACAATGGTAGCTGCTCTGCCTGCTTTCTTCCCCTTGGCCAGTATCTTGGATGCTTCCGATTGGCTCATGTGGAGCTGCCCATTCTTTGTAATGAAGCAGAGGAGTCTATTATTTGGATGAATTGTCACCCTGCCACCTCTTTTCCTAACACCCTGAGCGCTCCTGGCCTCTCCCTGGTCCCCAGGACACTCACCATAGCTCTAGCTGATCCCACTGCTTCCATTCAGATGAGGAGCACGGGCTCTGGCTTGCCCAAGGACTGGCTCACAGGGCTGGGTCACACCAGTGAGCAGTGGGGGAGAGTTAAAGCCCCAGCCCTAGGGCAGGCATTGTCCAACGTTGTCCACAGAAAATCAGGAGTCAGGGTGGAAGGAAGAAGAATTTAGTAGGCACCCAAGGACAGGGGGCTGAGGGAAGGGCTCAGTCTGGCCAGTTTGAACTTTATTGGCCACGTCCCCTGTGCACACATACAGTTTCTCTCGAATATCCCCAGGAATGGGATCACTGAGCTATAGAGTAAGTACAAAATAATGCCAGGTTGTTCTTCAAAGTGGTTGTACAAACTGACCCCCTATCACCAGTGCCAAGGAATCCTTGTTCTAGGTAAGTGATCAAATTTGGATTTGTCCCGCTTTGTGAATTTCGCCAATCTAGTGGACACAAAACGAACTCTTAGTTTGGATTTTGCTAGTTACTAAGATGTTGAACATCTTTGTGTGTGTTCATGGGCTGTTCATGTTTTCTATTCTTCACGTCTGTTCAAATCTTTAGCCTATTTTTCTTTTTGATTGTCTTGGTCTTACTGATTTGTAGGAGCTCTTTATATATTTTGGGTACTAATCTTCGTTGGACTGTTACAAACTTCCCAGCTTGTGGCTTATTGTTTCCTTTTTTTTTTAATTAAAGATTTTATTCATTTATTCGACAGAGAGGGAGATCACAATCACAAGCAGGCAGAGAGGCAGGCAGAGAGAGGGGGGAAGCAGGCTCCCTGCTGAGCAGAGAGCCCAATGCAGGGCTCGATCCCAGGGCCCTGAGATCATGACCTGAGCTGAAGACAGAGGCTTTAACCCATTGAGCCACCCAGGCGCCCCTCATTTCCCTTTTTTATTGTGAATTTTGAACAAAGTATTAATTCTAATGCGGATGAATGTATTAATATTTGCCATTGTGGTCTGGACTTTTTGTTTCTTGTTTAAGAAATTCTCTCCAGGGGATGCCTGAGTAGCTCAGTCAATTGAGTGTCTGCCTTTGGCTCAGGTCATGATCCCAGGGTCCTGGGATCGAGTCCCACATCAGGCTCATTGCTCAGCTGGAAGCCTGCTTCTTCCTCTACCTCTCTGCCTGCCTGTGCTCTCTCTCCCTCCCTCTCTCTCTCTGACAAACAAATAAATAAATCTTAAAAAAAAAAGAAAGAAATCCTCTCCAGCCCAAATTCATCCCAATCTTTCTACAGTGCCTATGTATATACGTTTAAAAAGGGACATATTGTACATTCTATTTTGGAGTTACTTTTCTACTTAATATTATAGTGTGAACCTTTTTACAGCATCATCGGTAAATGGTTGCATAGTTTCCCATCACGTGGACAATCCTGTCTATTTACCAACTCCCCTATTGATGAGCGTTCACTTCGTTCGCAACTTTTCCTTCTTACCAACAGTGCTGCCCGGAACATCCTGCAGCTGTTGTGGCCCACATTCATGATGATTTCTTCTAGATCAAGTCCTAGGACGGAAATTGGCCACCCAGTTAAAGGGATGCATCTTACCAAATTTGCCAGAGGTCTTACTTTTGATTCCTTCCCTGAAAACAATATGCCAGTGTGTTAAACTGCCCCTCCCAAGAGTGCAGAATCAGCAAAGTAGGTGGATGGCACCGGATAGGGGATCCTGGAGACTGTGTTTTGAGCAGGAGTAGTGAGCGGGCATGTTGATTTCATGCCTGGAGAAAGGCGTGGAGAAAGGAAAGCATTCACCTCCATGCTTGGAGATGGTAACTCCGGCAGATACAGACTTTACTCACTCTCTTCCTTCCTACACCTCCATAGGTAAGACACCTGTATTAGGTGGTGTTGAGAGAAAAGAGCCAAGAAATGCCCCCCATGGGGCCAGCATGGGTGATGAGTCTCTGGGTGATGATTCTCTGCTAATTAATTGTATTTGGAAGGGTGTAAATTGCTGCCTCAAGTAGACCTTTCTGCGTCAAGGGCTGGAAATGCTGTCTACTACCACGGCTGCCACCTGGGCTGGGCACATAAGGTTTGTCCAGTGAACAAAGGAATAATAATGATTAAAAAGAGTCCCCCAGAGAACTCTCATCTCATGAACTTGAAAACCTTAGATCAGGACTCCCATCTTGCTGGGGGTACCAGACTTTCAATACTTAAGCGTTTATTATAGCGATTATCAATTATATATTCTCTTTTTATAATAATCAAAGCTAATTTTTATTAATGGCCATGCTATAGAGTTTCCCATTAGCATGAATTGGCTTTATTTTTTTTTAATGAGGCAATTTAAAGAAAAAATGTTAAGAAATTGTATGAGATACAGACAGAATGCCGGTGGGGACTGAGAAGGTCGAAACTTTGAGAAATTCTGCCTTCATGGAAACGCCTCCTTCGAAGAAGCCTCAGACATGGGTGGGTGGGGTCGGGGAGATCGGAGCCTTGGGGTTCCAGGTGGAGGGTGCTGGGGGCTCTGGAGGGTGTGGCCATCCCATTTAGAGGCCGGGTAATCCGGAGAGGCCCGTTTTCATAGTATTGAAATCATATTTAGGACTAAAAAGTGTGTTTCCCTGTTGATGTCACTAGACACTCATAGCAACTTGGTGGCATTCCCAGCAATGCGATGTCACTTTACACAGGGACACTGAGCAATAGAGAGAAGCAGCCATTTGCCTGTGGTCATGGGGTGAATATATGGGTGAGGACAACTTGGCCCCAGGGCTGAATTTGGGATTTGTGGCAGGATGTGTCAGGACTTGGAAATCCTGGGACCAGGGCACCCATAGCCCTTTCACGACAACGATAACAACAGCCATTAGCATTTATTGGGCGCTTACGGTATGCTGGCTCTGCTAAGCACCTTTGGCTATCTTGATGAACGCCTTATGCTAACCCTATGTCAGGGGATCCGTCATGATTCCCCGCCCCCGCCCCGAAAGTGTTGAGGAAGGAGTTATTGATTCACGGCGCCTACTCTTGTGGAAACTTGAATTCTAAAAAGGGAGAGGGGAGACAAAGTAACCACGGAAGGCATAAATGAATGAGACAATTTCATGTAACGATAAACACCATGAAAAAAACCCAACAGGCAGTACGATAGGGTCTCTGGAGGTAGGAAAGGGACCACTCCCTCTGAGACCACCGGCAGAGGCTTCTCTGAGAAGAGACCTTAGAGCTGGAGGCAGAATGTACTGGATTTGGACCCTGGGCCATTTGAGAGCCCTGCTCACAACCCCAGACCTACCCCAACTTCTGTCTCGTGTGGATCATAGCCAGCTTCAGCCAGAGACGCCTTGCTCCTTTGTTAAGCATTACTGAAGTTGTGACTTGTGGGTCGAAAGGTCTGGGACCCACGAATGGAAGGATGAGAGGATGTTGGAACCAGAAGAATTCTTACCCAAGGGGCCGCCCTGTCCAATTCTGAGGACTCAACCTGAGTGGATTTGTGCAACCCTTGGTCTCCCTGGGTGATTCCCCTGGCTAGAGGGGAAACCATGTCCCAAAGAGGAGATGGGTCCAGCAAAGAGCTGTAGCTTCTGGCTGTGCAGGTTGTGCTGGGCTCAAGGGTGCCCCGCTGGGGATTAAGAGGCTGCCAGGAGCTCTGGGGAGGGGCTGCCTTTCACCAGGAAGAAGGGCTGCCCTTTCCTTCCTCCCTCCCTCCCTCCCTCCCTTCTTTCCTTCCAGATTTTATTTATTTACTGGACAGAGAGAAAGAGATCAGAAGTAGGCAGAGAGGCAGGCAGAGAGAAGGGGAAGCAGGGGCTCGATCCCAGGACCCTGAGATCTCGACCTGAGCCCAAGGCAGAGGCTTTAACCCCCTGAGCCACCCAGGCGCCCCGGGCTGCCTGTTTCTAATGCACACAAAGGAATGCTATGAGCTAGGCGTGCCCTGAGCCCGGTGGAGGATGGTGGGAGAAATTAGCCCCCGTGTCACTTGCACTTTCTCCAGCCTGCTTCCAGAGAGGGCAGGAGGGGGGAGCATACTCCCGATTTGAGGACGGAGGTGGTCCTTGAGATTTGAGGACGGAGGTGGTCCTTGATTGCAGCAAGGTTGGGGGGCGGCTATGCATGCTCAGCACAGGCCTTACGGGGAAGGAGAGAGGAAGGGCTGGGGCTCCCTGGGGTGTTGGTGGAGCCGATAGGCTGTGGAGTGGGCAGGGCCGGGGGCGGGGGTGGCCCAGAAGGGCCTTATCTCCTCCGGGCCGGTGTGGGCTCCTGTCCCCAGCCTGCGGCACCTGCTGGAGCTGCCAGCCTGAGACTGGGGACTGCAGTGAATTTGCATTTATATTGGAGACTTCTGTTTCCAAGGCCTGGAGGGCGGAGGGTGGCCACTGTGGTCAGCTGAGCGAGATGCACGAGGGGAGGGGCCTACAGCCCTGTCCTGCCAGGGGCACGGGAAGTGGCCGGTGGGTTGGGCCTGCCTGGCCGAAGAACAGTGGCACAGAAGGTTCTCTGGGCACAAGGCCGGCCCTGACAGCCTGCTGGTCCACCCTCCCAGCCACTTGCCAACAGCAGCTGGGAGCTGGCTCTGCCCCACGGGCCTGGGAGAAAGGTCAGAGGCCTGTGCCAGCAAGGGACCGGGCAGGGCGGAAGCACTCCTATGACCCGGTGCAAGTGGGGGGCGTCCGTCTTACCCTCTGCTCAACCGCAGAGGTTGCTCAGCTAAGAAAACCAGGGCTCAGAGGGGCTTACCTTAGTCCACGGTGAGCGCGCTCGGAATCCAGTGCCCCCGGCAGCCGCCGCGTCCCGGTAACGCTCAGGGACGCTCAGGTGTTCTGGGACACAAGCCCCCTGACTTTGGGGCGGGGAGGAGTTGACATTCCTCATCTGATTTCGGGAGAGACGAAGGAGCTTATCACAGACCTGTGGCGCTGTTAGGACTGGTTTTGCGGTGGCTTACGAGTCATGTTTCATTTTCTGGTGAAGTCCCTGGTTGTGACTAGTTCGAGCCCGGGGTTTTCCCGTGCCTTTGGGGGAGCTTCTCCCTGGGGGGATGTCATAAAGGGGCAAGAATGGAAGCGAGGAGAGAAGGAAGGAGAAGGGAAAGAGGGAAGAAGGGAGAGAAATAGAAAAGGGAATGGAAGAAGATGGAAAGAAGGAAGAAATGGAAGTGGGAGGTGGATGGAAATAAGGAGACAAGCGGGGGTGGGGGGCGGATGGGGAGTCAGGAAGAAGAGAGGAAACGTCAAGGCCAGAGGGCACCAGGGAGAGCCGTCTGGAGCCCCTGCAGGTGTGCTGGTTGCCTTACAGACCCAGCGCCCCTTGGGAGTCCCCTCTGTGACCTTTCCTGCCTGTCGCATTGTGTGGTGTCCCCCTCCCAGCCCTCCTGCTCCTCCCGGCAGCTGAGGCCTCCTGACCCCCAGTAGCTGGCTGAGCTCTGCTCCAGGTGGGGGACCCCTGGCAGCCTGGCGGGGGCTCCAGGGGACAGAGGTCAGGGCCCCATGTGATCCTGGGGCTCAGCTCCAGTGACTCCGTCCCTTCGAGCTCTGCTGCCTCTGGAGGGGGGCTCTGCCTTGCTCTTTGGGTCCTCCTCCCTCCCTCCCTCCTCCGTCCCTCCAGACGGAGGTCTTGGCCCCATTCCCCCAGCCTGTGACTGTGGGCTTACAGCTGACAAACAAACCTCCAGGTCCTGGCTCTCCATCCAGCAGCACGCGCCCTCCCTGTCTGTCACCAAACAGTCAGGACGGCCTGCTCCACCTGGCAGCCTGGCTATTGCCCAGCTTCGTCCCGGGAAGGGAGGACCAGCTCTGACAGCACGCTGCCCGAGTTCAGATCCTGCCGGTGCCTCTTCCTAGCTGTGCAGCCTTGGGCAAGACCCTTGGCCTCTCTGAGCCTCTGACTCATCATCAATAAATGGGCATAATAATAGGAGCTACCCCCTTGGATTGCTTTGTGGATTACACGAGATCATGCGTGGAAAGTTCTGGCTCAGTGCCTGGCATCTAGTAAGAGCCCAAGACATGTTAGTTCTTATTGTCCAAGCTCTATCTTTGTGGGGGGTGGGGCTGAGTGGGGCTGTCAGCTTCCAGAGACCTCTCTTGGTGCCCCCTGCACTAACCCCTTTATGCCCAGCGTCAGCGGATACGATTGTTTCAACACAAAGAGCACCAAACCCTGATGTTATTATAACATTTCCTGGGTGCTTATGATGAGTCAGACGTCACGGAAGCCGTTTGAAACGACGGTTCCAAATTCCTCGATGCTCCTCTCTTCAAGAAGCGGGGTCTATGTTCTTCCTGTGATTGTTTCCAGGAACAAAATGTGACAGAAGTGACTTCCGCATGACTTCTGAGGACAGGATGGAAGTGGCCATGTCCCTTCTGCTTGGGTCTCAGGGGACACTCACCCTTGGAACCCAGCCGCCACACTGTGAGCAAGCCCGGGACCCAAGGAGAGGCCACACGTAGGTGTTCAGCCCGACAGCTTCAGCTGAACTGGTCTTGATTGCTGGACACGTCAGGGAAGACGCCTCTAGATGATTCTGGCCGCCGACCATCCTTTCTCTCCGGCTGCGGTCCCGGGTACTGTAGTACAGAAGGAAACGATCTCCAGAGTGCTCGGTCTGAATTCCTGACCCTCCGAATCTGTGAGCACGAGGAACTACAACACTGTTTGGGGAGGCTTGTTCTGCAGCCATGGATGCCTGAAAGCGTCGTCGCACTGACTCACTGAAGCCCCACGACAGTAGGAAGTCCTGTTGTAATCATCTCCCTTGGAGATAAGGGAATGAAGACCTAAAACGCTTCAGCAAGTTACCCGAAGTCGCAGAGCTCAGAAAAGGCCGAGCTGGGGTTTGTGTTTGTAAGTCTGACTCATCGCTGTGCGCTGAAGAGTCAGGCCACATCCTCCAAAACCCGGGAGGGCCAGAGAGGTGACTGGACATCACCTCGAAGGTCCTGGGCGGCCGCGGGAAGGCACCGAGGTGGAATTTGTGGCATTAGGAGAGGACACTGAGAAGATCTCTTGGGTGTCACGTGGAGGATAGATAACGAGGGGCCGGAGGTGGCCCATGAGGAGAGACAATGCCATCCTGCCAATGTCCTTGTCCCCTCTGCCCAGCCCCTCAAAGCTGTGAGGACAGCAGCGAGATCCCCGGTCTCAGGCCACGGGGAGCTCTGCACCTGTCAGAGCCGAGTCTAGCCGGGGATGCCAGCCAGCAGGGCTGAGCTGGGCGCTGCCCTCAGTTGGGCCGAGCCGGTCAGCCTGGGCCAGGAGCTTCAGGGCCAGGAGCTTCAGGGTATGGTTCTCGTACACCTCAAGGTGGACCCCAGAGCTCCGAGATCATCTGTGCTAACTGGACCTGTTGGTTTTGGAGTTGGCTGTGTATGGCAGAGAGCCCGAAAGAAGAGTGATTTAAGGAGACAAACACTGGTTTCTCTTTCTTATGAAGAATCTGCAGGCAGGCAGCCCTAGGCTGACAAGATGGCTCCTCAATCCTCAGGGACCCAGGCTGGTTCTCTCCTGTTTTTCCACCATCTTCAACACCTTGGTCCAAAATGGCTGCACATTTTCCAGCTATCGTGTCCACATTCCAGCCAAAGGGAAGGAGGAAGAGGCAAAGACTGTCCCCTACTCCACAAAGACCTCTCCCAGAAACTGCATATGGTAGTCTCCTTACCTTCTCTTAGCTGGAATGGAGACACATGGCCGCCCCTCACGGCGAGAGTCTAGCAACTGTGGTCTCTCGTCTGGGGGTCCACGTGCCCAGGTCTATCTGGGGGTCCGAATACCAAGGGAAAGGGAGGTAGCAAGCATGGGAAACTACCAGCCATAGTGGCAACCTGGCAGCCAGAGAGAGTGTTTTGAAACTCAGATCAGATCACTTACTTCGCTGCGTAAAATCCTTCTCTAGCTCCCTCTGCTTTCACCATGAAGGCTACATCTCCATTGAGCTCCCAGGGCTGGCTGCCTGATCTCACCCTGGCCCACCTCTCCAGCCTCATCCTCCCTGATCCGCCCCCAACACTGAACTCAAACCATGTCTGCCCCCATCCTCACCCTGGGTCTCCCTTCTGCTCTGATTATTTGGGAAATCTGAATAACCGGACAGGATTAGCTTCAGAGGCAGTTAGTAGGGCTATGGTTCTAAAACCCCTACTATGTGCCAGGTCCACACATACGTCTTCTCATTTTAATCCTTACAACAGTCCCCCTGGAGGGGTGGGCAGTACTCTTGGGAGCCAATGAGGAAATGGAGGCTCAGAGAAGGACGGTGACCTCCCCCAGGTCACAAAGCCACCTGGTAGCCATGTCTTGGTCAGAATCCAGGCTTGCCTGTCCCTTGCCTCCTGGTATCTGCCCCATGTGCCTCCCCTGGGGTGTGAGGGAGGTGGGCCCAACCCTCCATGGTCCCCATGATGGTGGCAGGGATTCCAAAGTCCAGCTTTCAGATGGGGCAACCGAAGACCCTGGAGGGAAGGAACTTGCCCAGAGTCCTACGCCCCATCAGTGGCTTGCTGCAAAGGGACCGAGGTCGCTTGCCTCCCAGTGCAGAGACCTTGCACACTTGGCTCATTCATGCAATGGATATTTATTGAGCACCTACTGTGTTCTGGGCACTGTGCTAGCTCCCGGGATCATAGCCACGAAGAAAACAGACATAAATCCCTGCCTCCTGTGGAGCTGACATTCTGGGGTGGGGTGGGGGGAGGGGGAGACCAACACTCACCAAATAAATGAGCGGCAGCTACTGTTTTCCCTCTTTTTTCATTCCTTCCACAAATATTTATTGAGAACTATATTTCTGGAAGACAGACAGAGTCCTGACTCTCCTGGAGTGAGAGTCTAGTGGTGGAGACCGGCACTACACGAGGAGGTGCATAAATAAACGAGATAAATTCAGATTGTGGTAATGGCTGAGAGGGAAACAAGGTTAAGTGCCAGAGAGGGACAGGCAGGGGAGGCAGGGGCAGTTAACTTTAGATGGGGTGATCCGGCTGAGCTGAGACCTGAAGGGTGTGAAGGGGCCAAGCGGGATGTTCCAGGTAGAGGGAACAGCACATGCAAGGGTGCAGAGGCAGTCCGGAGCTTGCGGTGTGAGAGGGGCTGAGAGAAGGCCAGGGTGGTTGGAGTAGGGTGGGAGGGGGCAGATCAGAGGGAGAGGTCGGTGGGAGGGAAGGGACTTGAGAAAGGGCCGGGTGCCATCCAGGGGCACTGAACAGAGAGGGGCACCGCTCAGGGAGGCCAGTCATCACGGCATCTGGGGTTTCCCAGCCGGATCCCAAGGGGTGGGGGGCTGAGCACCTGCTGGCCTGGCACGCCTGCCTCCGCAGAGATAGAGCCCCCCAGCCCCCTGCAGGGCGTCCCCCTCGGCGGCGCCTCCACCTGCACAACCGGGCAGGGCATTGTGCGCTGGCTCTGACGGGCCCACCTGGTGCTCTCACTTGCCTGCTGGCTGCCTTGATTTAGGGGCTCATCCTGGCTGGTTCTGGAGCCTAGTCCCTGAAGTCTACCAGCTGGGACTGGCTGAGGAGGAAGAAGCAGGCTCTGGGGGTGGCCAGGGAAGAAACCACCCCTCATACTGGCGAGTCCATTGCACCAAGAGAGAATGGTCCCGAGCATCTTTGAAATCCCTGACCTCCCATCTCTGGCCATCCTTCCCCTGGCAAAGAACCCGGGGCTCAGGCAGCAAGCAGACTTCAAGCGCCAGTTTTGTTGCTATGCTTAGAAATGCTCTCTCCCTCTCTGAGCCTCAATATCATCTGTATATGGAAGAGTTGGCCCAGCTAAACTCATCATGTAAATCCTAGAGCCAGACTGTCTGCCTCTTTGAACTAAGTTACTGGGCCTTTTGGGGCCTCATCTTACCTGCCTATAAAATGGGGATATAACAACAGTGTGTATTCCCAGGGTTGTGTCAAGATAGAGTTACGTGTAGCTGCTGCTTGGAACAGGGCCTGGCACATGCCGAGTGCTATATATTTTAACTCCGATTGTTCCTGCTGTTCAAGTCTTTAGAGCATGTTGTACTAGAAAGACTTGCTGGAGATAACTAAGTCCGTTTGTTTGTAAACTTTTGGTCTTTGTTTTTAAGAGAGAAGCTCTGCATTGCTGAAGAGAAATTTTACTCAGAGCCCCAGCTGTTCGGGAGGGATGGAAGGGGGGCACCCGCCCCACCTGCTCCCCCTCTCTGTGTCTGCAGCCCCCAAGGGGGCTACTGGAGCATAATTTGAAAACCCTTGCTCAGTTTGTCTCCTTCGGCTCACAGTCAGGGAAACTGAGACTCAGGGAGAGGCAGGAGCTAGCCCAGGCCCCACAGGGAGTGAGCCGCCCAGCCTAACTTGGAACCCAGATTTCCTGGTTTTCTCAATGCAAGACAAGGGGCACGGGCTAGGAGAAAAGCGAGGACCAGAAGCTGCTTAGGGGACTGGGTGCATTGTGGCGTCAAGTCATTAGCATGCAAATGACATGCAAATCGATGCAAAACAGCATGTTTTATGCTAATTTGCAGAGTCGAGAGCTTCGACATTTTTGGTAACAGGGCGGCAGTCCTGGTCCCTGGGCATTGCCGAACACGCGTCCCTTTTTTCTTTCTTTCTTTCATTATTATGATCGGGACCCATAAATCTTGGTTTGGTTGTAACCCTGCCTTTTCTTTCCTGCAAGCCTGGCTCCTGTCACCCTCAAGGGCTCTTTGCCTAATCCCCTGATCCTGCCTGGGCCCAGAGACAAGCCTGGGCAGCGGGGTCAGAGAACTAGGACTCAGGAGCCATGAGTCAGTGCCAGGCGGTGAACCCACTCTGGAAGTCACTTCTTGAGGAGTCCGAAGAGACTAGGGGCTGGGGCAGCTGTCCTCGGTGCCAACTGGTCTGTGGACATTTGGGACACAACCTCCAGGACCCCCCAAACTGTCCCTAAGCCCAGGTTTGGTGCCTCCCCTGAGCTCTCACAGCCACCGTGTCTTCTGTGCCACTGTCCATTTAGGGCTGGCCTGCCTCACAGGATGAGCTGCCCGGGGCGGGCTGGTCTGTCCCTTTACTTCTCAGGATGCCCAGTACCAGGTCCGCAGGTTTGGGATGTGTTTGGAGTTTGAGGACTGAATCAAAAACGTGGAGATCTGGCAGCATGCCTGGTGGTGAGCTTGCCATCTCTGAAACTCGCTTCAATGCAAATCCTGACAACACTACTTTTGCAGGAAAGAGTAGTATCATAGCTAACGTTAATTGAGCACCTACCATGTTCCAGGTGCTTTGCCTTGGGCTTGTTGTTTGGGCTCTCATCGATAATAGTATCCTATAAGGTGGGATACTATTGCACCGATTTTTCGGAGGAGAGGTTAAATGACTTGTCCAAGGTCACAGGCTCAGGGGAATGACTAAAAGGATATTTATATTCGCGGAGGATGAGTTCTTCACCAGGCAGTGGCTCAGAGCCACTCAGCAAAGCTGCTGTTAACAGCGTACCAGGCCTCTACCTAGGCTGTCAGCCAACCTTTTGACAATGTTAAACTTTACCCACGCCCTGCTGTGCTCCTGGAAAACAGCGATGGTTAAGAAATCCCTCCAACCTTTTGTCTTCGGAACTCCCACTATTCTGTGTTCAGAGAAGTGGCTTACCACCAGCAACCACCTTCCTCATCTGACTTAGATAAGACTCTTGTCCCTCTTTCTCATGACTCTCCTAAGACCTGGACGGCTCCCTTGTTTGCCTGTGACCTTTCTTCTTTTGCCTGAGCCTGCTGTTAAAGCGAAAGACCCTCTTCTTCCCATTCTTTGTCTCATGGTTGATTAGCTGAGATTAGATGTGTGTCCCATCTGAAAGGA
>CM052811.1:96992797-97006353 GCA_028533885.1 Nasua narica | reverse complement strand
CCCCCCGCATCGTCAGTTGTATTTTGTCTTTGACCCTTGCCACAGTGACATTTTCCTCTTGCAGTCCTGTAAGGGTCCTGTGTGTGACCTTGGAGCACATATCTGTGCCCCGGACTCCTCCTCTGAAAAACGAGATTCTCAGCTCACTAGCCTTACCTCCTCAGGTTGTGAGACCAAAGATCACACCAGGAAACGCTTGGCGAGGTGCCTGGCACAGAGCGAGCGCTGCAGAAATGTCAACCATTGTGCGTGCAGGAGAGGGGACTGGACGGGGCCTTCGGGGGACACACGGCAAGCGGAAGTGGGGGGGTCGAAAGCACGTCTGGAGACCTCCGCTCCCTTCCCGTGCTGGGGGGGTGCCCGGTTCCCCCCCTCCCACCCGCCCCCCGCTCCCCGCTCCCCGATCGCAAGCTGGAGCGCTGGGGGGGCACACTCCTCACTCCTCCCCTCCTCGCCGCTCGCCTTTGATTGTGGAGAGCAGCGAGTCGCAGAGCAAATTAACTTTTTGCACACTTCATTATGCGCCGCCCCGCGTCCCCAGGGGCCACGGCCCCGCCCCCGCCCCGCGCCGACAACTTGATTGGGCAATTAATCTTCGCGCCCCCCGCTCCCCCCTCCCCCCGCGCGGCCCCGGGCCTTTGTGCGCCCGCACGCCGGCCGCGGGCGCTCGCCCGGCCGCCCGGTCTGCTCGCGCTGATAAGGCGCCCCGCGCCGCCGGCCCCCGCCTTTGTCAGGGCGCCGGGAGGCCCGGCCGCCGCGCTGCCGTCTCGCACCCCGTCAGCGCGCCCCCGCCCCTTCGGCTCGGTCCATCTGTTTGAGCTGCACAATCCTCCAGCGGCCGGGGGGCTGGGGGAGGGGTCTCGCTCCTGGGCAGGGAGCCAGCACCCCCACTCCACCCAGCCGCCCCATGTGTGAGGAGTGACGCCCCCGAGCCCCCGACACACACACACACGCGTGCGCGCGCGCACGCACACACACACGCACAAGCTCCTGGGGCCTCCCAATTAAGCAGCGCGGTAGTAATTAAGAAGGGGGGCCGCGAAGCACAGCGGTAGTCTGAGGAATGGGGAGGAGGCTTCCCAGCAGTGTCCAAAAAAGAGGGGACCCTGACACCCATCCTGTACCCCAGGTGTGTAACGCCTGGTTCCTGGTTTGGGGGTCTGCAGGCTTCAATGACAAGAGTGGTGGTGTGGATGGGGGTGTGGTGGGGGGGTGGAGGGGTGGGAGGGAGAGTCCCCGGGAATTTGCCTGATAAATGGTGCCTCTTTGTGTATTTTCCTGGGGTTTTTCCAGCAGTTGACCCAGCCTCAAAAAGGCAGCCTGATTCCGATAATATTGAGAACCTGGGTCCTCAATGGAGGGTAAATCCGAGGCTGTTGTAGAGGCCCATGGCAAGGGGCTCAGCATGGGGTTCAGAAAAATGCTCCCCACTCACTGCCTGACATTGTGTGAGTGGCAGGGAAGGACTGTGTCCAGGGATGGTGGAGGGGATGGGCATGCCGTAAGTGCTCCCAAGTGCTGGTTCGTAGTATTTTCTGTGGTTTTCCCTGGATGGGCACAGGGCCACAGCTGAAAATGGATGGGTGAAAGATGGTGCTGCAAAGAGGCCCTTGAGTTTCATCACTCTCCTGGGCAGCGGGGCAGAGTGCTGCTTGGGCCTGGGCTCGTGCTCAGGGCTGGGGGTCGGCAGGGAAGCCTCAGCACCAGCACGCGTGTATGCGCACGGGGGTCTCAGTCTACACTCGTGCTCACAGAGGCTGTGACCCAGTGTTTGGAGAATCCCTGCGCGTGGGGCTGAAGAAGCCGTTTCCTCCACGCAGTCCACCAGCAACACGGATGGAAGACTGCTGAGGGCCGAGTCCACAGCTGCCCCACTAGATGAGGGCGGCGTGAGCAAAGCAGAAGCCGTTGGCGGCCCTCGTCGACTCACGATGCGATTTGGGAGAGGGATGAGAAGTAAGATAAACACGGAAGACCTGAGGTTCGGTGGGTGATAAGAGCTGTAGATAAAAACAAACAAAGCAGAACAACAGGTCTTGTGCGGACTCCCCTTGCTGGACCCCTCCCACGGCGACCCCAGCAGGAGGCCCCACTGCTACTGCCATGGCACTGAAGGCTCTGCTCCTGGGCCTAGAGATGTACGTATACCCTCTCCTCGGCATCCCCCACTCCTTAGGACGAGCTCCCCCAGCCAGCCGGAGGATGTGAGGCAGGGCTCCCTGGGAGGATGGGCAGGCCTCACTGGACTGTGGCCTCTTCCCCTTCTTCCCAGGGAGCTGGAAGTGGTGGTTCCTTCTGATAAGGACAGCCTCCAATCTTGCGTGACTGAAAGGCCTCGCGGGCCCACTGTCCAGAAGGGGCCCCGTGAGCAGGGGCTGAATTAAAAGGGAGAAATAAGAAATACAGCATCGCTCCCCACCCCACCCCCCTCCCTCCCCTCATTCCACAGCCCCCGAGGCCATGGGTGGCTAGCTTCTCAGTCCCCTTGCTGAGCTGAGTTGGTTAGCTGGGTATATACCTCTGTGTGGATACTAGGAAGGGACACTCAGAACCAGCAGAGGAATAATAAAAAAAAAAATGCTGTTTGACCAGGTTTAAACCTGGTCTAAACCTGCTGACCAGGTTTAGATCCCTTGTCAACCCTTGTCCCTGATTCTGATGTTCTGGATCTGAACTTCCCCAGATTCTAACGTTGTAGGCTTTTGGTTTTCTAGACTATTGACATTCTATGCATCTTACTCAAACATTCTGGAATTCTGCCAATATATTCTAGGAATTCTGGGGCTCCCATATTGATTTTGTTGGGTTCTAACCATTGAAATCACAATAAAGACGACATGCCAAGTTGAGGGGCTTGGTCAGTTAAGTGTCTGACTCTGGGTTTCCACTCAGGTCATGATCTCTGGGTCATGAGATTGAGCCCTGTGTTGGGCTCCCAGCACAGCACGGGGTCTGCTTGAGATTCTCTCCCTGTCCCTCTGCACCCCCGCCCCCCCCCCACTCCCTCGCTTTCTCTCTCTAAAATAAAGTCCTTAAAATGAGACTCCATGCAAAGTCACATTAATACTAGTCATAATAATAGCAATTAACAGTCTTTCAATCATGTTTTTATTAAACAGATTTTTTTGGAGAATTTTCTAAAATAAAAAGTGTCAGACATTGTTCCAGGCATTATACAAATTAATTAATTAAAATAAATATGTTGTTAGAAGGTGAGGTGTACAGGAGAGATGGGTAGGGAGTGAGGGGTTGCAGTTAAAATTGATGGTCAAGGTAGGTAGGACACACTAAGAAGGTGACATTTGATTTTCTATTTTTTCTTTCAATTATTGAGATTTGAAATCTCAGTCTATAATTGTGGATTTCTTTCTCCTTGCAAGTCTATCAGCTTTTGCTTCATGTATTTTGAATCTCTGCCCATTAGGGACATGAACATTTAAAATGTTACATGCTTTTGATTAATTGACCTTTTATTCATTATTAAATAACCTTATATCTATCCCTGGTAAAAAGTCTTTGCTTTGAAATAACCTTTGTTTGATATTAAACAGCCACCCAATGTTTTGTTTTGTTTCCAAGTATATGTTCTGATCCTTTTAGGAGTTGGGTCATGAAAATTTCACAACGATTTAACATTGGCTTTCTCTAGACTAGGTATTCAAAGTCAGCTTTTCTTTTTCTGAGTGTGTTTGTGGCTGTTTTTTTTTTCCCCATCCTTTCTCCCTTCCTTTCCTGTTATGAACTGAATTGTGCCCCCCCACAAAACTCATATATTGAAGGCCTAATACCCATTACCTCAGAATGTGACTGTATTTTGTTGACAGGGCCTTTATTGTGGTAAATAAGTTAAAATGAGGCTTTCAGGATGGGCCCTAATCCAATCTGATTGGTGTCCTTACAAAAGGAAATTTGGGGGGGCCTCTGCGTGGCTCAGTTGGTTAAGCATCTGACTCTTGATTTCGGCTCAGGTCATGATCTCAGGGTAATGAGATCCAGCCTGCATCAGACCCCTGCTGGGCATGGAGCCTGCTTATGATTTTCTCTTTCTGCCCCACTCCTCCACTTACATGCATGAGAGCTCTCTCTCTCAAATAAATAAATAAATAAATGTTAAAAAAAAAAAAAAGAAGAAGAGGAAATTTGGTTACACAAATAGACACAAAGGATGTGAGCTCGCAGAGGAAAGACCCCATTAGGACACATTGAGAAGGTGGCCATCTGCAAGCCAAACAGATAGATCCCAGAAGGAATAAACCTATTAGTATTTTGATCTTGGACTTCCAGTCTCCATAAATGTGAGGAAATAAGTTTCTGCTGTTTAAGCCACTTTGTGTTCTTTTGATTAGTTCTAGCATGGTTTATTTTTTTTCCATCCTTGTACTTTTAACTTGTGTCTTTGTATTTAAGGTGTTTTTTTGTTTTCTTTTGTTTTGTTTTTTGTAGGTGGCAAATATTTGGGTCTTTTTAAAAAAAAACTCAGTCTGGCAATCTCTACTTTTTAATTGGGGGTGTTTAGATCATTTGCATTTAATGTGATTCTTTTTTATGGTTTTTTTTAAGACTTTATTTATTTGACATAGAGAGAGAGATCACACGTAGGCAGAGAGGCAGGCAGAGAGAGAGGGGAAGCAGGCTCCCTGCTGAGCAGAGACCCCGATGCGGGCCTCGATCCCAGGACCCTGAGATCATGACCTAAGCTGAAGGCAGAGGCTTTAACCCACTGAGCCACCCAGGCACCCTGCATTTAATGTGACTCTTGACATGGTTAGATTTAAGTCTATTTGTTTCTCCCTATTTGTTTTCCATTTGTCCTCTCTGCTCTTCATTCCTTTTTTATTTTTCTGCCTTATTTTTGATTAATTGAGCATTTTTATTATTCTATTTTACCTCCTTTGTTGGTTTATTAGCTATAATTATTCATTTTGTTATTTCGGTGTTTACATTAGGATTTATAGTATATACCTCAAACTGCCCCAGTCTATTGTCAAGTGATATTAGGACCTTATAATAGTACACTTCCCTTTCTTTCTTCCTGATTTTGGTTTTACTGTCCTAATTTTAGTTATGTAGATGTTCCAACTCCACAAAATATTATTGTTGTTGAAACATTTAATTATCTTCTAAAGACATTAAATAAGAAGAAAAATCTTAAAAATTTACTCATATAATTAACATTTGTGGTGTTCTTTATTCATTTGTGTAGGTCTGCATTTCTGTCTGGTATCATTTTTCTTCTGTCTAAAGGGTTTCATTTATCACTTCTTGTAGTGCAGATCTGTTGGTAAACAATTCTTTCAACTTTGTACGTCTGAAAACATTTATATTTCGCCTTCGTTTTTTGAAGGATATTTTAACTGGGTATAAAATTTTATGTTGACACTTTTTTCCTTCATTGAGTTAAAAGATTTGCTCCACTATTTTCTCCCCTATCCCATGTCCGACAAGAAATCTGCCATTACTCTGATCTTTGTTTCTCTGTTTAACAAGCCCTTTTTCTCTGTTTTTAAAATATTTTCCTCTTTGTCACTGGTTTTGAGCAGTTTGATTATGATGGATAATTTTCTGTCTCTTTTTAAAACATTTTTTTGTTTAAAGATTTTATTTACTTATTTGAGAGGGAGAGATAGAGTGTGTGTGAGAAAGTGTGTGAGTGAGAGTGCAAGAGCAGGGGGAGGGAGAAGCAGATTCTCTGCTGAGCAGGGAGCCCAACTCGGGGCTCAATCCCAGGACCCTGGGATCATGACCTGAGCTGAAGGCAGACACTTACCTGACTGAATCACCCAGGTGCCCCAATTTCTGTCTCTTGTGCTTGTGACCTGTTGAACCTCTTGGATCTGTAGGTTTATACCTTATATTAGATTTGGAACCTCTCAGCCATTCTCTTTCAAATATTTACTTTGGGGATTTCAGTTACATGTTAGGCTGCTTGAAGTTGTTCCAAAGCTCCTGATGCTCTTCTTTTTCATTTTTTATAACTATTATTTTTATCTCTCTCTGTGTTCCATTTTGGACAGTTTCTATTTACTATGTCTTCAAATTCATTCATCTTTTCTTCTCCTGTGTTTAGTCAGTCATTATTCTCAGGATATTTTTTGTGTCAGACATTGTAGTTTTCATTTCTAGAAATTCCATTTGGATCTTTTAATGTCTTCCATGTGTCTCTTTAACTTTAAACATACAGAATACAGTTTTAATAATTCTTTTAATGTTCTCATCCATTACTTCTATGTCAGTTTCCAATGATTCATTATTGTCCTCATCATGGATCACATTTTCTTGTTTCTTTGTATGCCTGATAATTTTTGTATGGATGGTGAACACTGTGAATTTTATCTTTTTTGGATGCTACGTATTTTCATATTTCTATATTTTCTTGAATTTTGCTCTGAGATTCAGTTAGGTTACTTGGAAATATTTGATGCTTTCAAGTCTTGCTTTTCAGAATTTTTGGGTGAGTTCAGAGCAGTGGTCTGTCAAGGGCTAATTCTTTACCAAGACTGAGAAAAGACCTTCATGAATACTATAACCAGTGCCCCACGGGTCATGATTTTTTTCTGTTTGGCTCTATTTTTGGTCCTGTGTGACTGTTGGGTACTGTTCTCTAGTCTTCTCCCATGTTTTTTTTTTTTTTCCCCAACCCAGAGTAGTATTATCAGACAAAAGCACCAACCAGTGCTCAGCCTAATACTGCAGGGGACTTTCTGCAGATTTCTGGGATCATCAGCTCTCTGCTCTCTGATACAATGTCCTGCAAACTCAGTTCCCATTGACCTTCCTGGACTCTCAGCTGAATTCCCTTAACTCAGGGAATCTTCTGGTTTTCACCTAGGTTCCCCTTCCCTGCACTAGGATCTGGAAACTCCTCCCAGGCAATACGTTGGGGCCATCATAGGGCTTATCTTGTTTACTTCCCATCTGCAGAGATCACTTTGTTGCCTGATGCCCAGTGTCTTGGAAACTTTCATCTCATATTATTTTCCCTGGTTTATTTGTTCGTTTCGTTTGTTTGTTCAAGTGGGAGAGTAAATCCAGTCCCTGATCCTCCATCCTGGGTGGGAGCAGATGTCAGAAGGGGACATTTGAACATAGACTTGAAGGAGGTGATGGAAGGAACAGTGACAATATGGGGACTGGGGAGGAAGGGGATTCTAGGCAGTGGGAACAGCACGTACAACAGCTCTGTGCATATGTACCTGAGAGTGTTTGAGGAACAGAAGGAAGCAAGAACAGATGGAGCAGGGGTGTGGGGGGGGGATGAGAATGGGTGGAGGTGCCAATTTTTGTAGGATCTTACAGGCTGTGGTCGGAACTTTGGCTTTTATACCCAATGAAATGGGAGCTATGGGAATGTTTTGAGAAGAGAAGAAAAACCTATTGACTTACATTTTATAAGAGCTCTGAATTGACTGCATTAATGGAGAGTTGCAAGAGTGAAAGCTTGAGACAGCTGGGAACTGATGCACTAAACCAAGCAACAGATGATGGTGACTGGGATATACCATTAGGGGGTTAGTAACTAGGAGGGGGCTTAAGAGGGGCTCCTGGGGTGCTCTCAGGCTTCTATATCTG
Source organism: Nasua narica (assembly GCA_028533885.1). Lineage (NCBI taxonomy): Eukaryota > Metazoa > Chordata > Mammalia > Carnivora > Procyonidae > Nasua > Nasua narica. The sequence goes on along the minus strand of CM052811.1, from coordinate 96,998,784 downwards.
GATCCACATGGAGGTTACATCATGTGCTCACTGTGTGAAGATTCATTGATCTGGATGTACACGTCCAGTTGTGGTCTCATCTACACAAATATGATACCTCAATTTGAAAAATAAAATAGATGTAGGGGGCCTGAATGGCTCAGTCAGTTAAGCGACTAACTCTTGGTTTTGGCTCAAGTCATGATCTCAGGGTCGTAGGTTTGAGCTCCCACTGGACTCTATGCTGGGTGTGGAGCCTATGTAAAAAAAATAACAACAAATAAATAAAATAGAGAGATAAGGGTGGCATGATCAGGCTGTTGTCGGTGGAGGTGGGAAGAAGTGAGTAGATTCTGAACCTCTTTTATAGGTAGATCCAGTAAGATTGGAGTATAAATCTAACGGTAGCTGTGAGGGAAAGGAAAAGGTCCAGGATAATGCAGCAGGAGGGCTTGGGAATCTTTTTTTTTTTTTTTTCCTACCAGTGTAGTTCGTGTGATGGATTTTGGAGCTATAGGTGGCCCCCTTTTCCTCCATGAGGTTAGAGTCTCCCTGAGAGTGAAACTAACAATGAAGAAATCAAAGTCAAGGGGACCTGGGTGGGTCAGTTGGTTGAGCATCTGATTCTTGATTTCAGCTTAGGTCTTGATTTTACAGTCATGAGTTTGAGCCCCTTGTTAGGCTCCACAATGGGTGTGGAGCCTACTTAAAATAAATAAATTAAAAACAAACAAACAAACAAACAAACAAACAAACAAATAAATAAATAAATAATATGAAATCAAAGTCAAGGGGCACCTGGGTGGCCCAGTCAGTTAAGCATCTGACTCTTGATTTGGGCTCAGCTCATGATCTCTGGGTTGTGGGATCAATCTCTGTGTTGGGCTCTACTCTCAGCAGGGAGTTTGCCTGAGATTCTCTCTCTCCCTCTGCCACTCCCCTGCTCCCCTGTGCGTGCAAATGCTCTTTCTTTCTCTAAAAGTAAATAAATAGGGGCGCCTGGGTGGCTCAGTCACTAGGCGTCTGCCTTCGACTTGGGTTGTGATCCCAGCCCTGCATCGGCTCCTGCTCCGAGGGAAGCCTGCTTCTCCCTCTCCCACTCCCCCTGCTTGTGTTCCCTCTCTCAGTGTGTCTCTCTCCATCAAATAAATAAATAAAATCTTAATAAATAAATAAATAAAGTAAAAAAAAGAAATCAAGATGGAAAGAGAGACAGGGTCTTCATAATAATATGTCAGCACCTGGGGATGCCTGGGTGGATCAGTTGGTTGAGCATCTGTCTTCTGCTGGGGTCACGATCTCAGGGTCCTGGGATCGAGCCCCACATTGGGCTCCCCACTCTGTGGGGATCCTGCTTCTCCTTTTCCCTCTGCCCCTCTTCCTGGCCTGTGCTCTCTCTCTCTCAAATAAATAAATTAAATCTTTAAAAAAAATGTCAGTGTTGGATCCAGCCATGCCTGAAGCCAAAACCTGGCCTTCTTAGTTATATAAATCAATAATTTCTTTTTTTCCTTCCTTTTACTTGTGACTGAAGAGTCCAGACTGATATGACTTCTTTGCATGCTTTCCTCTACGTACACCATCCTGGGGACCCTCTATAGAAGCAATTTCCTGTCCTTTTTCAACACCTGCCCTGAGCTTTCTTTCCTCTGGACCTTTGCTTCTAGGGGACTCTCTAGAATGCCTTCTTTCCTTGCCTCCTGCTCTCCCATCCAAACAGTCCTCCCGTTCAAACCTACCCTGACTTCATCAGCTGACAGCTGGAGCTGGCGGGGGCCTTAGACACCAATCTTCCACCATTGTATGGAGGGGATACTGAGGTCACTCTGTGACACAGGGGCAGATTTGTGGCCGGGACTCCAGTGTCCTCATTCCCTCAGGGGCCTCCTGCCATCCTCCTTGTTCAGCCTTTTCTGTCCTTACCCTCACTCAGGGCTGGACGGAACTCTTCCTGACAACTTGCCTTCTCTCTCACACTGCCGGCCTTTGCACATGCTGTTTCCTCCGCTTGTGCTACCTCACTCCTCCGTATCCTCCTGGCAAAGGTCCCCCTTGAACTTGGAGACTCTACTTAAGGATCAGACTTCTGCAAGTCTTCCCTTATTCCCAGGGTAGATCAGTGTTCTGCCAGGTGCCCCCATGGCCACCTCTGGGGCCCTCATGAACCCGTCATCCCTCTGTATCACGGGTGTGTTTCGGGCAAGGCAGCTGCTGGGGTGGTCCCTGCAAAGAAGGTTCCCAGTTAGCGTTTGCGAATCGACAAGTGTGGACCAGAAAGGACACTGCTGGGATGGGGGCCAGCCCGGGGCTGGAGATGGGCCGTAGGCAAGTCAAGTCCTCTCCTCGAGCCTCAGGTTTTCCAGCTGTTAAAAGGACGGGATGTCGTAGTGTTTAAAAGCTCAAGCAGCCTGAATTTGATTCCTGGCTGCGTGACCTTAGGCAGATTACTTAAGCTCCCTCAGTTTCCTCGTTTACAAAACCAGGATAATCAATGCACCCGCCTTGTAAGGTGCTTGTCAGCATTAAAGGAGCGAATATTTATCAAGCTCTTAGAACTAGATTGGCACATCCTAGAAGAATCCCCGAACGACCATCGAACAACAGAAACCGTCGTCTTCCTGAGACGAGGTGAGAGTCACGAACCATGAGGGGCCGTGTGAACGGACTCTGATTGCTCTCAGTAAGTAAGCCACCCGGAAGAGGCAGATTCGGACACTCACTGGGTGTGTGTCCTTGGAGAAATCACGCCGCCGCTCTGGGCCTCAGTTTTCCCATCTGTAAAATGGACGGGTGAGTTTAGGACCATTAGGGGTAAGATGCTTCGCCTCTCTGAGGCTCGTGATCGAAACTGTGGGTTAGCGCATGTCACCGTGGGGTCCTGCTGAAGGTCCCACAGGACGTGTCTGCAGACGCGGTGCCTACTGGGAGTGCTACACAGCGAGTGCTCAGGAAATGGGCCTGTCCTCAGTGCCCCCATATTCTAGCCCTCGCCTTCCAAGGTTCCCTGAGGCGGGGCTGGACAGGGGACGCGCTGGGTCCCCATAAAGGAAAGCGCGAGCCCATCCCCCTCCTGCCAGGTTAGAAAAGCGAAGGCAGCTCTGTGAAGTGTCCTCCTGTCCCCACGCCTTTTCGGATAGGCTGTGGCATCAGGGAGAAGGACAAGCGCGCAAAGGCCATGGGGCCAACGAATCCCTGTCGCACATGACCACGTCACTCTTGTCACCTGCCACCCGCTGGGACCTGAGAGTGGGAGCGCTGAGGCGAAAAGCGAGAGCAAGATCCAAATCCTGGCCACTCCCCTTTCTTGCTGTCTGCCTTTGGGGGACCCTCTATACCTCTCTGTCTCCTGGCTCCTTACTTGTCTCATGATGAGGCTTTGAGCAGCCTGGACGGGAGAGTATGGCTCCGCATCAGGAGGGGTGACTGCTGGCTGAGGCTGGGGCCGGGAGGTCAATAACACAAACCATCCCCGGACCTCTCCCCGAGGTAAGCGAGAGGCAGTTGGGAGCCCAGAAGCCTCTCCCTCCAGGTCCTGAGGTGGAGCACAGACTGGCTGGCGGAGGCCCAGGGCTCATCTTGGGATGGAGACAGATTGGCAGACAAAGAGGAGGCAGGCGGGCAGGGCCGGGGTGCCCCTGGGGAGGAAAGGGAGAGGGAGGGGTGGGGAGCAGGAGGGAAGAAGGCAGGGCTGTAGGCAGCTTCACAAACCCAGAGCCTGTGAAGTCTCCAGCTGGAGGCTGGGACTGGACCCTTCCCCCGAATGGGGTGGGGAGGAGGGCCTGTCAGTCCCCTCCTCTGGATTTGGGGGAGGGGGGGACCTGGGGGTGAGACTGTGATCAAGCATACTCCCCTTCCCACAAAACACAGCCCCGCTCCGGCCACCCTGCGACTGTGATGTCATAACAATAGCTCAAATCCTCATGTGTGCACGCGCGCGTCGTCCCAGTTCCTGGGAGATGCTGCCGCTGCCCTCTCCGGGGGGCACTTTGAGAACCATCACTGCATTGCGTGCTCTGTCCACTTGCGTGCATGCACCTAGGTGTGGACGCTCAGATGGAGCTGGCTTGTTGGGCCAGGGCTCCTGGGGAAGGAAGACAGAGGGAGAGAGCCTCAGCTGCCGATGGGACCCCAGCGGGGAGCTCCGGAGAGGAGTTCACCCCCTATAGGGGCCTGATGTCCTCAGGCAGCGATGGCCAGGCCCCGGTTCCCGTGGTGCTGGCTCGGACACTGACTGGGATTGCCTGGGAAGGGCGTGGCCTGGCTCAAAAGGGGAGGGGGACCCTGAAGATGCTGCCTCTGGCGGCTGTCACCTTGCTGCTGGCCCTGAACCTGAAGGACACGTTCTTTCTGGAAGGGAGACCGAGAGCCCTGTCCACGGCTGCCACAGGCGTCTGCTGTGTGCCAGGCTCGGGGCGGAGCATGGATGAATGCAGTTTCCCACCCAACCTGAGCACTCAAATATAGCTAGCCCCATTTAATAGATGGGAAAATTGAGGCACTGAAAGATTAGGTGATCAGCTCCGTCTGGGAGCCAGGATCTGAACCCCTCTCATGCCCTAGTGTTCATCCCTTGCAACTACCCTGAAAGGTGAAGAACGTTAGCCTCTTTTACAACCAAAGAATCTCAGGTATGGAGAGGTCAATGATTTCCCTGATCAGGCAAGTGAAGTAAGTGGAGGCTCTAGGATGTGAACCCTGTGCTGACCCATCTCTTCTAATTTCAAGGTGCCATCTGTTGAATGTTTTCAGGGAGGGCTAATAGCAGAATCTTGGGCCTGAAGGAGCCTCCCTGACAATCCTCCAGTGGGGACACCAAGACTGAGCCATGCCTCAGGGCCTCTCGGAGCCCTAAAGGGGCTCCCAGTGAGTGAATGCTCATGCATGCATTCAGTGCACAGCGATGGACACCTGTGGGTCCACCCTCCAACCCAGGGCATTTACGGTGCAGGAGGGAGGCAGGCATGGTACAGGGGGTCTATGTAGACATTGGGCGGCACTGGGGATTGGGCCAGGTGGCTGACACATTTAGGGATGCATTCAGGGAGGCTTCCTCCTCCAGGCAGCCTAAGAGGAGAGGAAGTGAGAAGGGCATTCAAGGCAGGGGAGGGAGCTGAAGCAAAGGCTTGCAGGTGGGACAATTCCTATCGCTGATGGGGATCAGCAAGTCTGGATGCTGAGATCGTAGGGGAAGGTGTGACCAGGAATGGCATGGAAAATGGAAGTCTGGCCCGGCTGGTGTGGCCAAGTGCTAGAGTTGAAACCAGACCCCAGCTCTGTGCGGGGCAGGGCCACTGTCTTCGGGAAGGCTGTCACTTCCAGGGATCTGACTTCCCCAGGGTCCCCCGTGGCTTCTTGGACTCCTCTGTGGCTTCCAGCCCCCGCCAGCGCCCACATAATCTCTTCTGATTTTCAAGCCCTTGTTCAGTTCGAGTAAACTGGACCCGTGTCATCAGCAGGGTTTTGTGCTAATGGCAGAGTGGGACTTCCAAGGCTGGGTCATGAAATGTATCGTAGCTTCCGTCGTGGTCTTGGGTTCGATCACGCTGGGGAAGCCAGCTGCCATGCCGCGGAGTCACTCAAGCAGCCCGTGGAAAGGCCCGCCTGGCAAGGGACTCAAGTCCCACCTCCAACTGGGGCCGACTTGCCCGTCCCATGAATGAGCCACCTTGGAAGCAGATCCCGTAGCCCCGGGCAAACCTTCAGATGAGAGCAGCCCCCCAACCAGCCAGCCAAATGGATCCCAAATTCCTCACCCAGGGAAATCATGAGACCTACTAAATGACTCTTGTTCTAAGTTTTGGGGTGATTTGTTCTGCAGTATCAAATCAGGAAGGCTTCTCCCCATCCTTTCTTGGCTTCTGCTGCTCTGTCTTCTTTGAATCGTTCATTCATTCATTCACAAATATTTGCTGGACATCTATTATGTGCCAGGCCACAGCAATAAAGAGGTTACTCGGCAGGCTGCCCCTGCAGGACGCTGATGGGCCTCCGGCCACCCCGCCTGGGAG
>CM052811.1:96923891-96992697 GCA_028533885.1 Nasua narica | reverse complement strand
TTTTTTTTTTTTTTTTGATCTAGTCTTTCTCCCGCTTCCCCCCTCCTTTCCCTCCTTTTCACCTTCATGATGACTAAGAGCCTGGATTCTGGCTGCCCTGGGTTTGAATCTCAGCTCTGCCACCTACTGGCTGTGTGACCTTGGGCCAGGTACCTAATCTCTCTGTGCTTTAGTTTCCCGGGCTGTAAAATGGGATCCTAACGGTCTCTGTCCTGGAGGTTTCTCCAAGGAGTAGCTGAGGCCAGGGCCCGGCCCTCAGTGCCTGCTGCTCCCCCTTAATGCTCTTCCTTCCCTCCTTTTCTTCTCCTACTGTCCGTGCTACCTCCCTGTCTTCCTCCCTTCTTCCCTCCAGACTCTGTGGCCCTTGCTTACCCCTTGTCCACCAGGCATCTTGCTGCCCTCCCCGATGCCCCATCGGGGCATCCCCCCCTCCACAGAGAGGAAGGGGGTGTCCAGGCGCCGGGCCAGCCCCCCCCCCCCCCAGGAGCAGTTGCTGAGCCAGGTGGTTGGAGCTCTTCCCCGGGCCCCGCCCACCACGAGTGCGAGGCGCTGCCTTTGTGCCACCAAGTGACAGCCTCTCTTGGCGCGTTTGGCAGAGCCATGCATCTGGCCCGGGTACCGCGGAGATGCTCAGCCTGGCAGGCAGCGGCCTCGGGAGGCAGGGTGCTCTGGGGTGCCCTGGACATCCACCTGCATGAAGGGGGAGTGCCCAGCCCCACGGGTGCCCGCCACGCTGCGGGAGTACGGGCAGCAGGTCGGCCCGGACAGCCGAACCCGCTCCCCTGAGTCCTCGCTTTGTTCCCGTCCTTGCTGTGTGTGCAAAGTCCTTGCATCCTGACAGCCACAGACGGGGCAGGCACCGGTATCATTCCCCATTTTAGAGACGAGCAGATGGAGTCACAGAAAAGTGGAGGAGGTCGCTCGAGGTGGGCTGGGTGGAGCGAAGGACACCTACAGGAAGGAAGGCATTTTACTGAGGAGGAAGCAAGATGAGTCCTGTCCACGACGTGAAGCCGGGGATCCTCCGGTCCCTCTCAGCTGGCAGCCCCGCGGGGCTGGCCTCGGACACGGGACCTCCGTCCCCCGGCAGGGCAAGGCTGGAAAGAGCAGCAGGCTCCCGCCAGCGTCTCAGTCGGCGCAGTTCTTTGAGACGACTGCCCTTACTTTCCAGAGAAGGCGAAGACCATGCCTGAAGTCACACAGCGAGTGACTCTCAAGTCCCACTTTTCTGTCTTCCAACGTGGAGGCCTGGGGTGGGGGGCGGCGAAGACGGGGGCATGCCCGCCGCCACCCTCCATTCTGTTTCTGCTGCCAAGGCCAGACCCGGGTGCCCCTCCGTGCACCATTTGCAGAAAGGCCTGGGCACAAGCATCTTCACTTCGTGCTGGAAGCCAGCCCTCCAGGGATCACTGCGCTCATCTTTCTTCCTTCCCTTGGCTTCTCTTTCCTCCTTCCTACCTGCCTGCCTACCTGACTTGTAAGTAAGATATAAAATACAATAAAGTACCTGGGGCACACACATCTGACGTGTGCAATTCAGTGAATTTTTGTCAGTACACAGCTGGGCGACTACCACCCAGATGAAGACGAAGAACCTTCCCCGGCCCCAGCATGCTCTCTCCTGCCCATCCCCCAGGCAACCGCGCTTCTGATTTTTTTTTTAATTGAAGCATAGTTGACTCACAACGTTACGTTAGGTCCTGCTGTACACTATTCTGATTATTGTCACCGTAAATTTTGCTTGTTCTCAAAATTCATATAAGGGCATCTGTACTCATCGTATCCATGAGACTGATGAGTTAAGTAGAGACCAGAGAGGGGAGTTGGCCTGCTGGCATCTCAGAGCCCAGCACATTTGCACATGCTTTGAGCGGAGAGACAAGGGCGGTGGGCACTCGCCAGTGTCCCCAGCACATAGGTGTTTTATTTGTCCGATCAGAGGAAGCGCAGCTCCTAGCTCCTTGTGGACGGGATGGCCAGGCGCCTGATACTCTTCATCCAGAGGGGCGAAACACAGGGATCCTGGGATTTTTGCAATCCAGAAAATGTGGGCACTTTGGCTCTCTTTGGGAGCTCAGGGCGAAGTCTCTACTGGATTGAATAACATCCCCTCCCCCACCCATGTCCACCTGAAACCTCAGAATGGGCCCTTATTTAGAAATAGTGTCTTTGCCGATGTCATCAAGTGAAGGTGAAGTCGTACTGGATGAGGGTAGATCCTAGTCCGATGACTAGCCTCCTTACAAGAACTAGTCTCCTTATGAGACAACGTCTGTGTCTGCTGGATACAGACACAGACTTCCCGGGAGGACGCCGTGTGGCCACTGGGAGAGATCAGAGTGACGGGCCTACAAGCTGGAGTACCACGAATTCCCTCCCAGGTCTGTCTCACCCAGAAGCCCTTTTCAGCCCCTCCTTCCACGTGAAGTGTCGAGGACGGCGCCTGGCACAGAGTGAGCCTTCCAGAAGGGTGGACGTAGTCAAAGCATTCCTTTCAGAAAGTTTGAAAACGTGAATCTTATGCAAATATAGTGAGCATGTGTCAAAGGTTTATTTAACTCACGAATGAGGGAACCAGCAGGATGGTTCAGTGGAGGGCAAGATAGCAAAATTAGGTACTAAACCAATTAAGGTCTTACAGGGCAACAAAACCATAAGCTTTAGCCTTATTTTTAGTTCAGGGCAAAAATTATTTGCAACTGTGCATCTTTTAAAAGTTAAAGTGTAACTTCCCCGAGTGGGAAGTATGATCAATAACAAACAGCAAAGTCAAACAAAGGTACCTCTCCTAGAGAATCAGGTGACCCAGTCAGGCTGACCAGATAGGATCTTAGAATGACCTCGAAAGGGCACGCTGGCCTCCTTTTGTCTTATGTGTCTGTTTTGGACATTTTTCTTGACACCTGTTACTACCCCCACCCCCAACCACCACTACCATTATTATGATTTGGCTTCTCTCTGGGGAAAGGCAGCTCACAGAGTTCGCCTGTTCCTTAGGAGGACCCCACCGTCCCCTTCACACAGGGACCAAGGGCAGAGCCCTCACCCACAACTGCGAGTCTGGGACCACACTGGCCAGTCAGCAGATCCCACCGGAGCTGAAGTGGGGTGGGGGTGGAGGCCAGAAGGGGCCGATGGCCCCGGTGTTGCGTAAATAACCTGCCATGGAAAGATCGCTATCGGATCACTAGTCAAGTAAAATAAAGCAGCCCATAGAAGGGGGGGGGTGATCCCACGTAGGTCCGGATATGTAGGTAAGTGGTGTGCATAGGTTTAGAAGTATAAATGCATTTGTATGTACAAGTATAGGTACATTGATTTATAAGTGTGTGAGTAGAGAAAGCTCTCTGGAGAAACACGCCCGTCAGTCACACTGTGGGGGTGTGAGGATGAAGGGGAAACAGTCCTGCAGAACCCACCGCACTGTTTACATCGGGACCCCCCACTTGGCTTCCCCTGTTACTTTTCTCCTGTATGCTCATTAAAATATATTCATATATGTACGTATACAGCGTATGCTAGATTTCTGGAAGCTTGTCCCAGGGACTTGGAATGGGGGGTGGGCTGTCCCACCAGTTCCCTCCATACTCTTTGGCTTCTCATCATCGTTGTTATTTCGGACCATGAACACCCCTTCGGCCCCGCCGTCTATGGGGGACGGAGCCCAGGCTTGCAGGCGGGGATGCCGGACGCCGGCCCCCGTGGGGTACGGTGGGGATGAACGCGAGGAAGGGGTGCTGGCTTCGTAGGGCGCTGTCGCCGGCCTTCCGGCCTTCCGGTCTGGGCCGGGTCCGCAGCTGACGGTGCGGGTGGGGGCGGGGAGCAGATGGACTGGGCGCCCGACGGCTCGGGGATCCCCCGGTCCCGTCCAGGTGGCTCAGGCCGACTGTGGGCCAGCTGCGGGGGCCGGGGAGGGGCGGGCAGCCCGGCTGGGGAGGGGACCCCGTTTTCCATGACAATGCCAAGGCGGCGCGTACAAAGGCGCCTCAATCAGCGTTTTATTGGTTCGAGTTAATTATCTGAAGCGGGAAGCGGGGGCGGGGCCCGGCGATTCCCTCTTGGGGTTGGGGGTGGGCTGGGGAGCGGGGGGAGTGGCAAGACCCGAAGGGGAGGGGGCGGTGGGAAAGAGGCTTTTCCCAGTCTGGGCAACCCGGGACTCCGTGGCAAAGCGCCGTCGCCCCCTGGTGGGTACCTCATTCATTCATTCGTTCCCGTCCTTATTCATTAGTTCACTCGCTCGCGATTCACTGTGTTGATCTGAGGAGCATTGTAAGAGCATTAAGTGCTGAGAACAGGGCCCTGCGGCAAGTAGGGCATATATATATATATTTTTAATGCCCAGTCCTGGTCTAGGCACCTCTTGGTTCCATTCTCACCAGCGAAAGGCTCTCAGCCGAGTACTGCAGGCGGACTTACAAACAGACAGTTATAAGGTAGCCTGGCAAATACTAGAGCAAGGTCAGCATTGGGGGATGGGGGCCCAGAGGAGGACCTTCAGGAGAAGAGGGAATCCGGGAGGGCTACCGGAGGAGGCCCGGGTTTCGGATAAGACCGGAGTGTGACAAGTGGAAATTAGCCAGGTGAAGGAGGGGAGGGGCATAGGAAATGAGGGCCTTGCTGGAAGAGGGTTCAGCAGGTGCAGAGCAGTTGCACAAAGAGCAAGTAAGTTGCACTCTGGGAAGACCAGCTTGCTGGGGGAGGATCCTGGAACTCACTGTGCGAGAGTGGAGGTGGGAAACGAGGTGGATAAGTGGGCTGGGGTCAGATGACAGTGTGGGCTGTGGGTGGGATGCCCCAGAACACTTGTCAGGTCGTTTCCAGTTTATCATTCTCTCCTTTAGGTTTGGGGAGAATTTGGCTACCCCCACCCCCTTCTAAATTGCTCCCATATGGATTCAGACCTTATCATTATCCCCCCATGACCACTGTCCCGTTGTCTCCATGTCTCCCTTCAGTCTGCCTGCACTCTATTCCCCAAAACGACCTTTCTAAACTGGACTCCTGTCTTGTCATTTCACCATCCTCAGTATATGACCGCTATTTCATGGCTCAATATGGCCGCTCAAACACCAGCCATCACATCTGCATCCCAGATGGAGAGCCTTCCAGTTATCAGAAAGGAGAAGGGGGTCAAGAAGGGAGGGAAGTCACATATGATCCTTTTATTTATATTCTATTGGTCAGAACTTGATTACATGGCCACACTAAGCCACAAGAGAGGCTGAGAAATATGGTGTGGTTCCAGGCATCATGTGTCCAGAAAAAATTGGAGTTCTCTTTCAAAGTAAGAAATGGAGCCTGGATATTGGAGATAAGTATCTGTCTTAGTCACACTCAAAAATTCCACTTCTAGGAGTGTGTCTTCCAGGTGCACTCAGCCATGGACATATCTACAAGGTTATTCACTGCAGCATTGTTGGTGATGGCAAAAACCTGGAAACAACTTCAATAGGGGACTTGTTAAACAAATTTGGGGACACAAATGAACAAGCTCAGTATGCACAAATATGAAATGGTATTTCAGATATCCCACTTTGGAAAATAGTTTGGCAGCTTCTTATAAAGTTAAGCATACACTTATCCACAACCCAGCAACTTCATCTCCAGGTTTTTGCTTCCTTCACACCAAACAAAAATATATGTCCACAGAAGGACTTATACGCCAATGTTCGTAATAGTTGTTTGTAATAGACAACAACTGGAGACAGCCCAGTAGCCATCAGCCAGTGAAGGGATAAGCAAACTGATGAATCCGTATCTTGGGATAGTATACTACAGGATAAATAAGTGAACTACTGACACTTCCAACAACCAGGAAGAATCTCAAAGCCTGCTGAGCAATAAACAAGCTGAACACAAAAAAACAACTTGCTACAATGAGGCTATTTATGTCAAATTCTAGAACAAGTGAAATGAGTCAAGCCATGGTGCTAGAAACCAGATCAGTGGCTTCCTGTGGGAATGGGGGCTTAATTGGGAAGGGGGAACAAACAAACTTGGGGAGCTGTAAATGTTGCGTATCACAATTGGGTCTTGGTTACACAAATGTGTTTCTCTGTATGTAAATTATACCTCAGTAGTTTTAAAAAGCAAGGTGCAGAACAGCGAGTAAATTATGCTATCCTTTATGTTTAGAATGAAATTTGCTTGTAACTGCTCAGACTCTCTGGGATAACCCTGGGGTAACGGGCGTTGCCTATGGGAGGGGAACTGGTGGCTGGGGCCAGGAGAGAGGGACACTTCTCCCCCATATCCCATTGCACCTGTTGACCCTGAAACACAAAGGTGAAATGTACTATGTAAATAGAAACTGAAAAGGAAAAGTTGGGTTATGTGCAAAGTTGACATGGACAAGTGCCCCCCCTTAAGTCCCCCCATGGCTTCCCCTTGCCATCAGGGCAAAGTTCAGACTCTGAGCTCTCCCTGCCTCACCTACCCCCCACCCCCGCCTGCCACCAAGACAGTACCCTTCCCGGCTACTTACTACTACCCACAGACAGCTCAGTGCCAGGCTCTCTCAGTCCTTTATGCCCATGCTGTGCCCTCAACCGCTCCTTTCCCATAAGGCTCAGCTGCTGGAGAGCTCTCCCCAGTCCCCAGTCTGAGTGGGTTCCCCTGTCCCCCATGTCCTGCTGTATTCGTGCCACTCCTTCCTCATCCATCCAGACCACCGTGTTTATTGGTGCTGTGGGCTGGGCCCCGGGGTCCCTGGAGACAGATGGGAGCCCTCTTTAGGGATAAACTTGCTTCCATGTCTGTTCTCTGCCAGATAGAGGGCTTCTCCGGCCCAGAGATTCTAGCAGAGTCCCCTCTCCCCCGGCCCAGCTCTGGCCGGGGCAGAGACCTTGAAAAAAATGTGTTTTTAAAATTTATTTATTTATTTATTTATTTATTTATTTATTTATTTATAAATTTATAAATGTGTGTTTTAAAATTAAGTGCTTGCTGCCCAGAAAATACGTTTCATGACAAGGCCAATGGGGTCTTTTTGAACATGTAGGAAAAGCACACCGCTGTGGGATTATGTGATATATTCAAGTCCTAAACCCTGGGTCCTGTGAATGTGACCTTTGGAAATGGGGTCCATGCAGGTGTGAAATATAAGGTCATGCTGGGTGAGAGCGGGCACTAATCCCTGGGCAGCTGCCCTTACAAGAGGGAAATCTGGACACAGACACAGATGTCCAGGGAGGACTCTGTGTGGTGATAGAGGCAGAGAGTGGAGAGATGGGCCTACAGGCCCACGCGCAACAAGGACCACAGGCATCCCTTGCAAGGAGCTAGGAGGGATCCTCCCTGGGAGCCCTTACAGAGAGCAAGGCCCTGCTGACAGCCCGATGTTGGACTTCCCGCCTCAGAACTAGAAGAGAATAACTTCCTGTTCCCTTAAACTGCCCAGTTTGTGGTAATGTGTGACTTCAGCCCTAGGGAAATTTATATGCACTAAACAGCAACACCTAAGACAATTACAGGTAGTGAGAGCACTTTGGAAAAATAAAACAAAACATGGAGGAGACAGGGTGCATGACAGGAGTGACGGGAACAGCATTGCCTTAGCCAGGGTGGTCAGGGAAGGCCTCTTGGAGGAGGCGATGTTTCAGTGGAGACGGACAAGATGAGGACGCCACCGTGGAAGGAGCAGGCGGAGGTGCTGGGGGCAGGCGAGAGGCTTGGCGTGTTTGAAAGCTACCGGATACAGGCCCGACGACGGCGGACACTTTGTCGGGGGTCTTTGGGGACTAAAGCAGGAAGGGACTGTCCTGTCTTTGCCTCCATAGGTCTCAGAACCTGCTGAGGGGCTGCTGCGGGTCACCCCTCGGCCGGGGCCGGCTGACAGCCGATGGAGGAGGCCAGCTTCCCAGCTGACTCTCGGGTGCTGTAATTGTGATTAACTACTGGGTCCTCTTCCCTGCTTGGGCCTGAGGCCGCGGTGTGACAGCTGCAGAGTGAAGCAATGAGGCCAGGAAGGGGTTAATGGGCTGCCCCTCCATCTGAGCCCTTCACACAATGAGGGGGATATGGGGGGGGGCTCTGGTGGGGGCCTGTGGCATCAGCTGGGGTGAGTGAATGGAGGGGACAGAGGCCTTGTCCCGGGGGACCCAGCGAGTACTCTGTGGGGAGAGGGGTCAGAGCCCTCCCCCTTGCTGTTATTTCCATCCGTCCCCATCCTCTCCTCCCCTGCCCTCCTCTCCCATCCCCTCCCAGCCAGAGCATCCTAGACACCTGCCCTCTGGGCTCCAAAGTGGGCAGCATCTTCAGCCTCTCGGAATTCGGGATCACAGTCTGAAGGCCAAAGAATTATAGAATCGTGAAATGTCACGGGGGAGGGGGAGTTCATTTATTCCTGTTGCCATCAAACTTTTTTTTGCTTAATTATTAGCATCAGAACACAGAGCCCCCACTACCGCCTCATTTTCTCCTCCAGTAATAAATAGTGTGTCGATTATCCTGAGAGCAGCCTGAGTGCCCGTCTAAATCATTTGTCCCCAGTCCCGCCCCTGAGAACGGGGGCACATTGGGGGAGTCACGACAAATGTTTCACTTACGCATTCACCGCCACAACTGATCTATAGAACATTTTCCTCACCCCAGAAAGTTCCCTCAATCGCCTCTGGGGCTGATACCCTTTTCCCTAATCCCTGGTTGTATAATGGCCCCCTAAATCCAAAGACCTGGACTTCTGAGTTTTGTAAATGTCACCTTATTTGGAAAGGCGATCTTTGCAGATGTGATTAAATGAAGGATCGTGGAATTGAAGGGATGACTGGATTATCCAGGTGGACCCTCAGTGCCATCACCAGAGAGGCAGGCGTGCCTGGCTGGCTCCCCACCTAGAGCTTGCGACTCTTGATCCTGGGGGCATGAGTTCAAGGCCCACGTTGGGTGTAGAGCTTACTTAAAAAAGAGAGAGAGAGAGGGGCACCTGGGTGGCTCAGTGGGTTAAAGCCTCTGCTTTTGGCTCAGGTCATGATCTCGGGGTCCTGGGATGGAGCCCCATATCGGGCTCTCTGCTCAGTAAGGAGCCTACTTCCCCCTCTCCCTCTGCCTGCCTCTCTGCCTACTTGTGATTTCTCTCTCTCTGTCAAATAAATAAATAAAATCTTTTAAAAAAAGAGAGAGGGGGGGCAAACTTGCAGAGGGGGAGGCTGGTGACCGCGGAGGCAGAGAGTGAGGGATGTGGCCACAAGCCAACGCCTGGCTGGAGCCTCCAGAGCCTGGAAGAGGCAAGGAACAGCTTCTCCCGCAGAGCCTTCTGAGGGAGCGCAGCCCCGCAGACCCCTTCCTTACAGACTTTCGGGGAGAGAGGAAATTTCCCTTGTTCTAAGCTACTCAGTTTGTGGGACTTTGTTACAGTAACTCTAAAAACTGAATACACTTGGCAACCATGCCGTTTTCTGTCTCTGCAGTTTTGTCTTTGCAAGAGTGTTGGATAAACGGGACCCTACAGTATGCAGCCTTTTGAGTCTGGTTTCTTCCACTCGGCATAATGCATTTGGGATTCATTCGTGTTACATTTCTCAGAAGTGCATTCCTTTTCATTGCCCGGTAGTATTCCAGCGTCTGGATACACAGCGACTTACTCATCATTTGCCTGTTGAAAGGCATTTGGATCATTTCTAATTTGGGGCGATTGGAAATAATGCTGTGCCCTCAGGTCTTTGCGGGGACATTAGCTGTCCTTTTTCTAGGGTTGATATCGAACAGTGGAATTACTGGGTCACAGTGTGAGCATATTTATAATTCTACAAGAAACCGATGAACTCTTTCAATGGGACTGTATCAGTTCTCATTCCCACCAGCGCCCAGTATTGTCAGATGAAAAAAACCGTCTTGGTCATTTACAGAAGCGTGTAATGATCACAGAGTTCTCACGAGAACTGAACGGGTATATCACAGAGAAGGATGCTTCGCACCATAACGCGTACTCCCTGCCTGGGAAATGTCACCTCTTGCTTCTGTTATTCCCGCGGAGGGGCCAGGATAGAACCAGGGCTGCAAAACTCCAAGGCCAGGTGGGCCAGGCGGGCGAGGCAGGGGCGCTGGGGAGCTGGCTGGCGCGTGTCCACCTTGAAGGTCGGGGTCTGCAGGAAACAGCGAGGTAGAGGCTTGAGTGCAGGTGGCTTTCCAGGGAGTGCCCCTAGGATCTTAGGGGAGTGAGGGAAGTGGGGTCGGGCATTTGCTCTGGAGCTGGGACAGCCCTTCAGAATGTCACACTGCAAGACAGGGACATCAGGCCCCTTCATCCTGCCTTGGCCAGGCTTTGGAGTGGCTGCCCGCGGGGGGAGGGGACGTCTTAGGTACAGCAGCCCCTTCACCTGAACCAACCAGCAGCAGCCAGCGCTGAAGGCCTGTGGGGTCTGGCACCCTGGATCTGGAGACATCGGCAGGGAAGTGGGGAGGGGGGTTGATGGGGGGGAAGGAGGCTTCCTTTCAGTTTTTCAAAACTAGCTGTAAATCTAGATGTTTGATGAGATGTCTCCTCATTTTTTTTAAGGGCTGGAAACTCTTGCAGACTTTTAGAACATGCAGCGAGGAGCTAACATGCCAGGCGTAAGGGCTGGGTGAGGCTTGGCGCTGCCTGCCGAGGTCCCCTGGTATGAAAGCTGCCCTGTCACCGTCTGATATCATGTTAGTGTTCGATCCCTCATGGGGTGAGTTCTGTGGGGCAAGCACCTTTGAGTTTGGCTCCCGACAGCATCCCCAGCCTATAGGGCAGGGCTTGGCATGAGCCGAAGAAGGAAGAGAAAGTGAAAGAGCGGAGAACCGACCTGGGGGACTTGCGTTGGCTCGCAGGGTATTTATTTGCAGAGAAAGTCATTAAGTTTTGAATTAATTTGTTTCACAGCATCTGACAACCAATACCTTATTATGGAATGTACATAATACAGTTTATTACATGTAATAACAACTTCTCTCACACCCACACGTCAGATCCATCAGATTCTGTTACCTTAGCCTTTAACACATATCCAGAATCCGGCTACTTCCTCCCACCTCCAAAGCCACCACCCGGGTCCACGGCCACCATCTGTGCCCTCCTGGGGCATTGCCAAGCCTCCCCGTTGGTCTCCCTGCCTCCCTCCTGCCCTTCACTACATGGGTGGAACAGCCATGGGAGGTGCCCCGTGGCCCCTGGGGGGGGGGGCTCCGAGTGGCTTTGAGGAGGAGGCCTCCTTGGTGAGACAGGGTGTTTATGAGGTCCTTTCCGAGGGGAGGTCTTCTGTCCCCCACACGGAGGAGTGGCTCTCAGTGGCAGGACAGAGAGGGTGGTGTCGAGGCCAGGTGTGGTGCTGGTCACTTCATAGCACTCAGGGGACCTCGGACTTTGTACAGTTTGGAGGTCACCCCTCCCCCACTAAGCGCGCACCCGAGAAGGGAATGTGCCTGTGCGCGTCCCTGCAGGGGTGGGGCGGGCTGGGACATGTGTAGTTGTTCAGAGCACAGCTCTTGTGTTCCTGTTGTGAGGCCGTAGGCAATTTGCCCAACCTCTATTTCCTCTTCTATAACAGGAGACTAAAAATACTAATACATACCTCACAGGGCTCTGATGAGGATTTCATGACTTAACATGTGCAGAAGGGTTAGGACAGTATTAGCCAGGCAGGAATTACATAAGGGCTGGCTCTTAATATTATTATGGGCCAAGATCAAATCCTAGCTCTGCCATGGACATGCTGTGTGACCTAGTGCGGGTGGCTTCGTCTCTCTGGGCTCAGTTTCCTCACCTGTAAAATGGGATCATACTGGCAGTATCCATAGGGCTGTTGTGAGGATTCAAGGAGACACCGTAGGGGAAAGCCTCCCTCAGGTTCAAGGTTGGTCCTTGGTTATACAAGTACGGGAGCTTCTGGATAGCTGCCTATGTGGCCATGGGCAGACACTCCTGTGGCCTGGACTCTTACACCCATTCTGAACGGCGCCCCCTTCTGCAGGACCCCCAAAGATCCCCCTTCCAGGCACACCGCTTTCTTGCCCGCATTTTCCGCTTCTTGGGCTGCAGCGCCACCTGCTGGCCCAGAGCTGCCTTGCATCCAGAGCCGACTACCTGCTGGAGGGGAAGGGGATAGGCCCTTGGGCGGGGGCTGTGTGCATCAGACAGACAGACAGACAGGCAGACACACACACACACACACACACACACACACACACACACACACGACACCGATGTAGATATCAATCTTTCTCTGTAGAGACTGATCTTCAAGAGAAGTCACACAGAACCAGCTGTGAAGCTGGGGAGCTGGGGTTCACATCCCCCCTCCCCCCACTCCAGACACCCTCCTAGGGCAAGTTCAAGTTCTGGACCTCCCTACCCCTTTACTTAGAGAGGAGTCAGGAGCTGAGGTTGGGGTCCTGGGGAGAATGTCAGGCTGTCCCCCAGGACCCAGGTTGAAGAAGGAAGAGCACTAGACAGGGAATCCCCCAGCTGGGGTCTCCCTCTGGCTCCCCCATCCACCAGTGGAGCAACCTTTGGAAAATCCTTACCCATTTATTTTAGCCCTTATCATTTTGAATATAGTCACCGCAGGGAGAACATTTAACAAGGGCATTAGGTACTAACGTGAGGAGAAAAATGATAAAAATAGACAATTTTCTGAAACTCGAAAAATCCTTTAAATCACCCGTAAAGTACAGCTTTCTGAATGAGTCCTTTGCAGTAATAAGCACCCTGGACACAAAGAGGGGCAGTGTGTGGCCACGATCGTAGAGGTTTGCAAACTCTGATTTTCCATTCAGCTCTCACTCAGATGTGCGGGATTCAGCCGGCTCTGCGAGCCCCCTCCCCGCCCCGCCACCCCGCATCCTGCTCACTGCTGCGCTTATGTCCAGGCAGAATCACCCACACTATGTACATTGTTCTCCCTCTCTCTCCCTCTCTCTGGCCTTACACAGTTGCATTTCTGAAGTTACATAATAAAAACAGCTAACGTTTATGGAACATTTATTATGTATCATAACGAGTAAAGTTCTGAGCCCTTTATCTGCCTTCATTCCTATCATCCTTCTAGAAATACTTTGAGGTAGGTACTGTTGTTACAGATGGGGAAACAGAGGTACTGAGACGTTAAGGAACTAGCCCAAGGTTACACAGCCAGTGAATGGTAGACCCTGGACTTGAAGCCAAGGAGTCTAGGACCAGAACCCACGCTCTTAACTGTCCTGTTACTCACTTGAATGGAAACCCCATGGGAGGCATATGCATATGTCTGTGGGTCCGTTGTAAGCCCAGAAGCTCCATCAGGCAGGCTAGAACCTGGCCTGTGTCATCTGCATATCCCCAGGACGAGTCCCCTCCCACCAGGACCCACTCAGGTGTGTGCTCAGTAATCGTTGGACGGATGCACAAGGCTCCCTGAGCCCCAGGATCTTCCTCTGTCAGACTGGAGTCACAGTGCTTCTGATTGCTGGAGGCCCCAGGGAACTGTCAGTGGGCAAGTTCTCTTTAAAGACCCTCGGTCTCCCTCGCCCACTTCCTGTTCCCACTTCCTGTTCGTCTGTGCCTCAGGTTTTCAGTCTGCCCCATCTAGTGCTGTGCACCAACCTGGGAGAGCTGATTATGTGCATATCTGCCAACTCTGCTTTCAGCAACACCATAGTCATAGCTTGAAATCAGCAACAGGAAAAGTATTTACACTGTGGAAATTGGCAAGGGTACAAAACAGGATGATTTCCCTTTAGAGACGTTAAACATTTACTGCCAAGGGGAGAAAATGAGTCCTCTAGAGACCACCTCCAGGGAGCAGCCCAGTAGAGTAATCACGCCTATTGTTTCTGGAATCACCTGGGTTCAAAGTCCAGCTTTATCACTTACTGGCTGAGTGATAGGGTTCAGTTATCTAACCTCTCTGAGCCTCATTCATCCAGAAGACAATTCCCTTCTTCATTAGGGATTCAGTGCAAGCATTGGTGTAAATGCTCTCTCAGTGAATGTTATTTATGAATATTCCAAATCAGCCTAGGAGGTAGGGGAACGTTCTTGTTTCCCCATCTGAGGGAAGGGGGTGATGGGAATGGGATTTGCAATGTCAAAGGGGAACCTCAGAGAAGGGCAATGTGTAACTACAGGTTGAGGCCCTAATGGAGGGTGCCTTGAGCACTGGAAGGCCAGATCTCTGTGCGCCAGTATGGGCTGTGTGCATAGCGATGGGGGGGATAAGGACCTCCTTCAGTTCTTTGGAGGGAGGGCTGCTGTTAGCTCTTGAGTCTGGGACAGTTTTGGGGGGAGGCAGGTGATCTAACCAACAATTATCCCTCCCTTCCCCTCCCCTTCCTTCTTGCCAGTGAGCGCTGCTAGAGGGAGGTTGTGTGGTTGGTGACGTATGAGACCTCATGTATTTAACAAGAATAGTACAAAAAGGGAGAAGGAATATGGCATAGGTAACTCCCATAGGTACTCTATAGGAGTAACATTTCTGTACCTGCCATTAAGGTAGTATAAATCTGAAAGAGATTCTGACAAGTGACCATGTACATGGTAAGCCTAAAGCAATCATTAAAAAAAAAATGAAAAAAGTTAAAGAAGCTGGAAGTTTCTAGAAAACTTTCAGGGCGTCTGTCTAAGCATGACTTCACATCACCCTTTTGTGAGCATTAAGTTTGTGAACTCATAAGAAGCACTTGGAAAAGTACTCGGCGTGCTGTCAGCGTGTGATAAGTTTCAGGTGTTCTTATCCTCACAATCATTTTTTGGCACAAGCTTCTTTCCCTGTTATACGGTAAAGAAACAGACTCAGAGATGCACAGTAAATTGCCTGAGGTCACACAGCAAATAAGCAGGGGGGCCAGATCAGAACCTACGTTTGTTAGACTTCAGAGCCTCACACCAGTGCCTAGAGAGGCAGCTCCAAGGACTTTCATCACTGTGTTGTTTTCAGTAGCTTAAAATCAGAAACAATGTAGATGTCCACCAACAGCAGCTGTTCCATAAACCCTTGCAGGCCCAGCCAGGACGCACTTTGTGCTGGGTATGAGAAATGAGGTCACCCTATACACAGGGACATGGAACTGTCTTCAAGACATTCTGTTCATTAAAAAGAACACCTGAAAAAAAAAAGTTCCATAACCCACGGGAAACGAAGCCAA
This sequence comes from Nasua narica, assembly GCA_028533885.1. NCBI lineage: Eukaryota > Metazoa > Chordata > Mammalia > Carnivora > Procyonidae > Nasua > Nasua narica. The sequence goes on along the minus strand of CM052811.1, from coordinate 96,977,613 downwards.
ATATTCCATAAAATCTAAGAGTGTGAGAGTGTGTGTGTGTGTGTGTGTGTGTGTGTGTGTGACCTATAGAGGCTCATATGAAGCAGATGAAGGTGATTTAAACAATAGGATCTATTTATAGGACCCTCCCTTTCTTTAGACTTTTATTTTTGTTGAGTTTTGAGATAACACATATTCAAAGAAAAAATTCGGAGTACAGCAGTGTGTCAAGAAGAAAAAAAATCACCAGAAATCCCTTTCTCCAGAATTAATTAGGCTAACATGGTTGGTATTTGTCTTTCCAGTCCTCTCTGTGTGTGACCGTGTGTGTAGGCATATACATTCGTATATAAACGTATCCATATGAATATAAGAATTCTGCTGCTCTAACAAAGTGTCCCCCATGTTGTAGAAGCTTAAACAACATAGAAGTTTATTTCTCTGCAACATTAAATCTGAGTCCCAGGTAGAATGGTGGCTCCATAATCAGGGTTGCAACCTCCTTCTATATTCTTTCTGTTTCATCCTGTGGCTCATCCTGTGGCTTCTTCCTCATGGTCTAATATGGCTGCTCCAGATCCAGCTATCACATCTGCATTACCAGCAGCAAGAAGGGGAAATGGGAAATGGAGGTCCCGCCTCTTCCTTTTAAGTACACAACCAGAAGCTGGGCACATGATTGTTGGTAATATCCCATTTGTCTGAATGCAGTCGCATGGCCATCCCTCGTTATAGGGAAGCCTGGGAACTGTGGCCTTTACTCTGGGCTGCCATGTACCCAGCTGAAAGTCAGAGGTTTTAGGACTATGAAAGAAATGGGAGAGTGGACACCATGGAATTCATTCTCTCAATAATAATAGTTTCCTCCATCAAGACACTTCTGTATCTTACATTCTAACCATTGAAGCCCGCAGGAGGACGCTGGCTTGGGCCAAATTGCTAGTTGTAATAGAGCAGACTGTCTTTGTTGAGGCACAGCCGGAAGCCAGCTGCTTCGGCACATAGGGAATTTTCAACTGAAAGCCATTTCAGGTGAAAGGCAGAGTCCTGGCAACATCAACATGTGCCTGGCACTTTCTCCAGACCTCCCCCCCCACACACACACACATCAAGAAGAGAATCAGGAGAGGCCATTGTGTTGCAAAAATCAGAGCTGTAAGATGGTGACTGTGTCACAGACCCTCTCTGGCAAGTTTCAGCCCGTCTGCTGATCATTCTTAAAATGATACCATTAGCCTCTGCATGGGTAAATCCCATCCTACCTACAAATCACTCATTTCTTGTCCCTTCTTTTCACTTCCAGAGCGGGAGGAGTTTGAGCACACGCGCGTGTGTGTGTAAGAACATTTAAGATCTACTCTCTTAGTGACTTTCAAGTATATAATACAGTACTGTTCTCTATAGTCATCGGGCTGTACATTACATCCCCAGAAGGCATTCATCTTATAACTGTAAGTTTGTATCCTTTGATCAACATTTCCTCATTCCCCTGCCCCCACCAGCCCCCAGCAACCACCCATTGACTCTCAGTTTCTGGGAGTTTAGTTTTTTTTTAGCTCCCACATGTGAGATCATATAGTAGTTGTCTTTCTCTCTCTGACTTATTTCACTTAACAGAATACCCTCAAGGCCCATCCACATTGCTACGAATGGCAACACTTCCTTTTTGTTAAAGGCTGAATAATATTCGTGTATACATAATACATTTTCTTTATCCATTCATGTGTGGATGGACAGTAGGATCCTTTCTGTGTCTTGGCTATTGTGAATAACACTGCAATGAACATGGAATGAAGAGATCTCTTCAGTAGAGGTATTTTATTTCCTTAAGATATCATCTACCCAGAAGTGGGATGGCTGGATCCTATGGCATTTCTATTTTTAACTTTTTGGGGGAATCCCTATACCGTCTTCCACAGGGGCCGCACCAGTTTGCGTTCCCACCAACGGTGCACGAGGGTTCCTTCTTCTCCACATCCTCGTCAGTACTTGTCATCTGTCTTTTTTTTTTTTTTTAAGATTTTATTTATTTATCTGACAGAGAGATAGAGAGCACAAGTAGGCAGAGCAGCAGGCAGAGGGAGAGAGAGAAGCAGGCTCTCCACTGAGCAGGGAGCCTGATGCGGGGCTCGATCCCAGGACCCTGGGATCATGACCTGAGCCGAAGGCAGACGCTTAACTGACTGAGCCACCCAGGCACTCCCATCATCTATCTTTTTGATGTGAGCCATTCTCACAGGTGTGAGGTGCTAACTCACTGTGGTTTTGATCTGCAGTTCCCTGATGAGGAATGATGTTGAACTTCTTTTCACAAACCTGTGGGCCATAAATATGCCTTCTTTGGAAAAATGTCTGTTCCGATCTTTTGCCCATTTTTATTTCTTTTTTCTTTTTTTGATATTGAGTGGTGTGATGCTGCCTCTTTCTTCCCACCTTTTGCTGAATCTCTTCCAATTCTCTGCTTTCAAGGTCTCTTGTCATTAGATTGGGCCCACCCAGGTAATCCCAAATAATCTGTTTTAAGGTCTGTAACCTCAACTCCATGAGCAAAGTCCCTTTTGCTATGCAATGTAACATATATACAGGTCTCAGGAATTGGCGTGTGTGCATCCTTAGAGGTGCTTTTCCGCTCACCCCTAACTCATCCTAACACCCCTAATATTTGCTGAGCCTGTCTTAGGGAGAGGCGCTCTCTGTGCTGGGATCTGGGAGGCCCGTGGTGAATGTCTCCCAGAGTGCACTACTCCAGAAGAATGCTGGGAGGAGGGAATGTCTCCGAGGGATCCCCCACTTCAGAATTTTGGGTAGCCAGCTTCCAAGCAGAGAAGCCCCTCTTGCTCTGGTTCTCTGGGCAGAGACTAGGACCCCAACCCCTCCCCATGTTTCTACCCCTTCAGCTCCCACCCACGGCCCTGGGATGGAAGGAGGGTCATTCTTTCCTTTTTCTGTACAGACCTGATGCTCAATCAGTCATCTGTCTCCAGAAAAAATTCTAAGGAGACCCGTAGGAAGGACAAATCGTGTATTTCAGTCTGTGTGTTATGCTGGCTTTTTTTTTTTTTTTTTTGCCCAGGGCGGCTGTGGTAGCCTCTGATCCTGTTCGCACCTGCTGTGGTCCCTGCAGTGTCACTCACCAGCCCCCACACAGGCCAACACAACCCTCCACCCCTTCATAACCTTGGCCTCTAAGGTCCCTCCCTCTGCAGGCTGCCCCTGGGCTCAGCAGGCTGGCCTCCCCAGGAGGGCGAGCGCTGGAATGAAGCCCGCTTCCCCCTACTCCATGGCTTTTGCAAGCGCAGTTTCCAGGGACAAGAATGCACCCTCCTTCTGGCTTTGCCCCCTTCCCTCCCACCGCCTGGAGATACCAGCTTGGGGGCATCTTAGGGGAACCTGCCCACCTGCTGCCAACCCCAGGCTGAATCCTGAGTCCTGAGCTCATTCTTCAGGGAATGGACTTGGTTGGAGGGCAGAGATGGCAAGTGACTCGGGCGGTGGCAGAAGGGCCATCCAGTGTCCTGTGTCGATATCCTCAGAAAGTGAAAGCTTTTAATGACATTTATCGAGCACTTGCTGTTTGCGCTTGTTTGTGGCGCTAAGCTCGCTGCCCTTGATGACCACCCTCGTGGCAACCCTGGTTGGGAGATGCTCTTGTCCTCTTTGCATGGAGGGGACCGTGGAGAGCGGACCCATGCACCTTCGCTTAAAGGCTGTCAATGTCAGAAAGGCCTCCACGGATGGTGGGTGAAAGCAAAACCACAGAGAGGTCTAAACACAAATAAAAATGGGCAAAGAGGGCGCCTGGGAGACTTAGTTGGTTAAGCGTCTGCCTTCGGCTCAGATCATTTTCATGGGGTCCTAGGATGGAGCCCCACAGGGAGTCTGTTTCTCCTTCTCCCTCTCCTCCTCCCCCCTGCCTGTGCTCTCTCTCTCTCACTCACTTTCTCTCTCAAATAAATAAAATATTTTTTAAAAATGGGCAAAAGACCCGAACAGACATTTTTCCAAAGAAGACACACTTGTGACCGACAGGTTCATGGAAAGAAGTTCAACATCATCACTCATGGAGGTGCCTTTTCCGAAAACCCTGACACCTTGTCCCCCAGTCCTTGGCAGAACACATTAGGAGGCCAACTCCATACTCCGCACGCTCTTCTGCATCTCTTTCCTCTGTGTGTGTAATTAATCTTGGAACATCTTCTCACATCAGTACAGAGAGATTGTCTCCTTGCTCATTATCCACTCCGACATCCATTCTGGGAGGGAACAATTGAAAACAACCCAAATGCCCTTGTCAGGGCAATTACAATGAAAACTTCTCCCTGGTGCCAAAAAGGGAGACATCCTCTCTCCCTTTTCTTAGAGCCTCTACTTTAGACAACTTGTAAGTTTTTTCCCTGCTCCTTTCAGGTGTATTCAAGTCTTTTAAAAAAGCTGAATAAGCCTCTGGCCAGGTTTACCTCCCAGGATCACTTTTCTTCGAAGACCCAAGAGGGGGAGGGGTACGTTACTCTTTGTAACGTAAATGTGAAGAAAGTCAGTGCCCCCATCAGCCACTTCAGTGTTTGGCTTCGAGTTGCAAAAAACCTCCTCATAAACACATGAATTTTGGGGCGCCTAGGTGGTTCAGTCAGTTAAGTGTCCGTCTTTGGCTTAGGTCATGACCCCGGGGTCCTAGGACCAAGCCCCACATCAGGCTCCCTGCTCAGTGGAGAGCCCGCTTCTCCCTCTCCCTTTACCTCTCATTCTGCTTGTGCTCTCTGGCTCTATCTCTCTGCCAAATAAATAAATAAATAGATAAATAGATAAATAGATAAATAAATATCTTAAAAAAAAAAAAAGACATGACTTTCTTTTTCCTGAAGCAAAGACAGTTGGCTAACCCGGATAGCCAGCCCAACTACCAGGTGAATTCAGGAAGAACGATGTGACCTTCACCGGAGGACCAGCTACCGTTTGAGAATACGGACGTCGAATCTGCTGGACGATGTGAAAGGTGGGGTTTCTTTCTACCTTTGCAAGCTCTTCACTGCAGTGCCTGTGCATACCCATAATCCGGTTTAATGCCTACTCGGTAATAGGATGGTTTTCTTTCTCTTCAATTTTTGTGGAGTGCTTTTGTGGATGGCGGGAGATTTTATCTCCAGTATCTTCAAATATCTTTCTACCGGGGACCGGTTGCATAAATTTGGTGGCAATGGAATTCTATGTGGTCCGGACAAAGAACCAGAACCCTCTCTCCGCTTTCATTGGGGAGCGAAAGTGCAAGGCACACGGTAGTTTGGTACTTTTTCTGTAAACAGAGTCTGGGTTTGTATTTCCATAATCTCCGCAAGAGCGAACAGGAAACTGATAAAAGCGCGCGTGTGTGTGCACGTGCGCATGCGCGCGCATGTGTTTATGTGTTGAGAGGAACTGGGCAGATGGAAGACAGGAGAGAAGGAATTTTTTTGCTGAACATCATTTTTTATTTTCTGATTTTTGAAACATGTGACACCTTATCTCTTCAAAATAAATTAAAAGGAGGGCTGGTGGCAAGCAAACAAACCACTAAACGAAAGAAGTCCCAGGACCAGACATTCTCTGAGCACTTGATATCTATTCATTTCTGAGCCTAGCCTTGACCTTAGAACTAACTGAAAACTGATGATAGTGACTTTGGGGTTCATGTTAGACTTTTTTTTTGTGGGAGGGCTGATCTTAGTGTAAAAGCAGGGAATGTCTATCTAAAAGAAAAAGGAAAAAATGAGAACAAAATAATAGTCGGGTAGCGAACGCACTCCTTCCCAGACTTCCCCGGGTTCTCAGGGTCCAATCCCTGCCTTCAGGCAGTGGGAGAGGGGAGGCGACTCACTTCCTGAGGTTGGTGTAGTCCCTCCCCCTGCTATCTCTCTGCCTCCCCGGAGGTCACTCACTTTCCAAGGAGCAGGACCTCCCAGGGTTCCACTAGGGTTCCAGAAGCTTCTCTGCGAGGAGAGTGGGGGAAAAAGGAAACCGGGCAGGGGTCCTCTCTCAACCACCCTGGCCACTTCCACGTTGTGTAGATTGTCCCTTGTTATTTCTGCTGGGCATCAGATCAGGAAATGGCCCAAGAGGGCTTGGTGCAGGGCGCTTCTCCCCTTTAGCCCTGTGCTAAACCTATGAGGTAGGCACTATTTATCATAATCGCCATTTTAGGAAACTGCGGCACAGAGAAATAAGTGACTTCCCCAAGGTCACACAGCCTGTGAGGGCTAGCTTCCCCTCTCAGTGGTCTCCCTTTGATACCCTTGAGCCTGCCTCCGGCTGGGGCTGCAAACCTGCACTCTCTCAACAGCCCAAGGGAGCTTTGCAGTGGGATTGCGGGCTCTGTGACTCAGCGCTGGGGCAGGGCTGTGCTTTGCACATCCAGGTCCCGAGGGAGCTGTCGGGGCGTCCTCCGCCGCTCCTGCCGGTGTACTCAGCCTCGGCCTCCTAGCTCCCCGCCCCTTGCCCTGTGGCCTTGGACACGTGCCCCGCTCAAGTTTCCAGGTGTTAGTAATGGCGGCGGGTCAGGACCCTGTCCTGGCCCTCGCCAGGCGCCCTAGGCGGAGCACTGCAGGCTGCAGAAGTCGGCCGAGGAGAAGAGCCTCAACACGTTGACCAGCGGGAACATGAGCAGGGCTCCGAGCAGGGAGCCCAGCTGCACCGCCGCCCCGCACCACAAGAGGGCGCTGCGGCTGCGGTCGCGTAGGATCACGCCCAGCATCACCTTGACGTAGCTCAGACAGCCGATGAACAGCACCCACGAGGCCACCTGCGGATACCGGGCGGCAGAGATGCAGAGTGAAGGGGTCTTTGGGGTGAGCCTTAGGGGAGAAGGATGCTTATAGGGTGACCTAACTGGGCTAAGGGAACCCCATGGAATAAGCTTTAACTTCAATAGTCTTTGGGGGCTTCCCCCTAGGGCTAAGGCGGCCCCATGAGTTGACCCCTCCAGGGCAAAGGGGAACCCATTAGCCTTTGTGGCCCCATGGTCAAGTCCAGGGCATCTGGGAGAAGGCCAGGGCTGCGGCACACCTGGTGGGGAGAGTGTAGCTTTCACGGGAGAGGCTGGAATGTCACCTAGGACCAGCCACCTCACTTTCCTAAGCCTCCATTCCCAAATGGGAAGCATCCCTCCCCCTGCCCAATGCCACCTGGGGATTTCTTCGGGAGCAAACATGAAGACTTTGGCCAATAGAAAACAGCTTGGCTAGGTGAGGGGTGGGGGGAGGGAGGCAGCTCCACGGGCCAGATACTTACAATGAGGACTTCCCCAGCCCAGTGGCCCTGCATGAGGGGGCAGGGGCTCATCACGGCCATGGCCATGTTGTAGGCCCCGAAGCCAGTCCCAAGCACGGTGAGGATCCCCAGGAATGGCAGAGACCTAGAGGCAGAGTAGAGGAGGAGAATGGAGATGAGCAGCCTGACCTCAGCCTCCCCTACTCTGGGTGCCGCATAGGATGGGCAGTGTCTCTAGAGGTTAGCTCCACGTGGAAACTTCCAGGCCACCTGGCTTAAGTGGGTCCATGAGGTTCGCGAGGGGCAAAACTGGTCTAAGTCACTCTGAGCGTTCATGGCGGGAGAAACAGAACGGACTCTGGTGCTATGGGGACCTGGTTCAGATCCCACTTCCTGCTGAGGCTGCGAGACTGGTCCCCGAGCCTGCTTCCTCACTTGCGCAAGGAACCTGGCGTGGCTGCTGGACCCTGAGGAACAGAGTGTGCATGCCGGCCCGGGGCCCCGCCCAGGGTTTCCTCTGCTTCTACTTCCTCCTGACATTCCCAAGCTCAGCCAGGAGGCGGGGCTGACAGGGCAGCGTGGAACCTGGCATTGCGGTTGGAGCTGGGCCTCAGTCGACCCGCTCCCCTCCGGTGTCATCTACGACATGAGGTCTACCTTCAGGGGCCCTGACGCCTGGCTTTGGATGCATTCCACTGGTCGCCTCTCCCGTCGGCTCTCGGTGTGACAGTGGAGGACCCTTCCTTCATTAGAGGTCATCACCCCCGGGGCCTCCCTGTGCTCGCTTTTCAGAACACCAGGACTGGCCTGCGGTCCTGGGTGGGGGCGGAGGGCCTGCCGCTGCCTAAGGACCCTTTCTGCTCCAAGATCCTCAGAGTCCCTGCCTCTCAGACTGGGTATTTCCAACATTCTGGGCTTCTCCTATTCCACACATTTGTGGCCTCTGCTTCTGCTTCCCCAGAAATCTCCAGCCTCCTTTCAAAGTTTCAAGCCCTAAGGGAGAAAATCCAGCTCTGGGGCAATGTGACATTTTCTGTCTGACTCTCCTCGTTCTCCCTCCTTCCTGGGCCGGGGGAGGGGAGGGGGTGAGCAGATCAGAGAGGCCCGCCAGGGCAGGCAGGGCAGAGCGGTGGCTGAGAGGTTGTGGGCCCTCCAGTTTCATGGCCCCAAAGTCTGCGCTTCCCCTCCCAGGGTCTGAACCCCTGCAGTGGAACCGCTTAGGTTGTGTGCTAACATTTGAAATCTCAGGTCCTGATCTAGGCTGGCTCAATCCGCATTTTATCAATTTGCCTAGCCACTCTTCCAGATCTGCAGCCACAAGGGAGCCAGCGTGAGCTGGAGGGAGGACAGGGCTAAGTCCTGGGAACCAGACCATGGAATTAGACCCTTTCTGTGAGCCTCGGGGTTCGCCCTTGTAAATGGGAACGTCAGCTCCTGCCCGCGCTTTCCTCCTGGAGGGCCAGTGGCCACTCAGCAACTACACTAGACCTGCCATATGCACAGATACTGCTCTAAAATCTTTACCAAATTAGCTCATTTTATGCTCCCAGCAACCCTAGGAGGCAGAATGCCTGTCATCCCCCTTTTCCAGGTAAGTTTCCCTGAGGCACAGAGAGCTGGGGCAATTTGCCCGGGACATAACCAGGAAGTGGCAGAGTTGGGATTCGAACCCAGGCGGTCCGGCCCTAGAAACCAGGTTCTATACACAGAACCTGACAGCTGGGGTTTGGAATTCTGCCTTCTGAGCTCCCCAGGGTCCGCTGAGGCAGACCTGTGCTGCAGAAACATGGAGAGGAAGCAGGCGAGAGGGTTGGCCATGGAGCTGAGGGCGGCGGACAGGTGGTAAGCCACAGGCCCGTAGGAGAGACAGGAGTAGGTCTGCACGGAGGGCAGCACGCCGTTGGTGAGCGCGTTCACGAAGGCCACCAGGATGTAGATGAAGGCCAGTCGGCCTGGGCGCTCGGAGGTCGTTTTCTCCTCTGGATGCCCCTGGGCCTTGATGCAAACCCCTGGGGCTGGGAGGCCCAGGTCCTCCCCTTCCCGTGGCCGAATGGAGTGGAGGGTGACCTGGGAGGTGAGGAGGTCCTCGATGGAAGATTCCCTGGGCCTGGGCTGACGCTGGAGGAGAAAGAAAGCCACGAGGCAGCAGGCCATCATGAAGGAGAGCAGGAGGAAGAAGACCAAGGGCGGGAAGTTGGCTGGGAGGTAGTGGCTTTCCAGATGGACGGCGGACTGTGTCGTCCCGGTCAGGTCAGACAGCAAGGTGTCGTTAGCTCCCTGGGAAAGAAAACGAGAGTCAGTCCGATCCCTGGGGGATGTCAGGACACAGGCAACAATAATATGAACAATCATATCCAATCAGTAGCATGCATTGTTAGTAAGTCAGGGCCGAATAACATACACAGGACTCCTCAGGTAATGATCAAAAATGCTCAGTCGTCTGACGGCTCACTGGGCACCGGCCCTTTGCACAGGTCAGCCCGTGCATTCCTCCTCTCGGCCCTGTGCAGTGGGCACCGTTAGCCCCCGTTTTGGAGAGTTGGCGATGGGGAGTACGTGGCAAAGCCAGTCCACTTGCTTCTTTAGGACATTGAAGCAATGTTTGAAGTCTACGGTTCTGGGGGGCTCAGATGGTCAAGCGTGTGCCTTCGGCTCAGGTCATGATCCCAGGATCCTGGGATCGAGCCCCACATCGGGCTCCCTGCTTAGTGGGGAGCCCGCTTCTCCTCCCTCTGTGGCTCCCCCCTGCTTGTGCTCTATCTCGTGCATGCTTGATCTCTCTCTCAAATAAATAAATAAAATCTTAAAAAAAAAAAAAAAAAAGAGAAAGCCTACGGTTCTTATTCCCTGCAATGCATTAGCAACACCTGAGGACTTCTGAATAAATACAAGTTTACCATCCCTGTTTTGCAACTTGAAAATGCTAAAAAGCTCTGAAAATTCGAAATTTTTTCATGCCTCAGTTGGCGGCCACACTTGAATGGAGGTCATCTATTTATATAGGCTTACTGTGCCCCCTGGGCAGGAATGCCCCCTGTAGGGCTGTAGGCACTGACGTCACTGTGTGGGATGGCTGTGTCACAGGTGCTATTACAGACCAGCACAGGTGAGGGTCTAAAATCCAAAACTCCAGATTCCAACACACTTGGGACCTCAAGGGTCTCTGAGAAGCCCCTCCCCCCCCAGAGTCTTATTCCATTGGTTTGGGTAGGGTGCCCCCCCCCCCCCGCTGTGTTTCAGTAGCTCCCTCAGGTAGGTGACCTGACATGCAGCCAGGTCAAGAACACCGGTCCACCCAGCATCTGGGAAACACAAGCCCTCTGCATGATCTTCCCCATGACCAAGCACGGGGCGCCGTAACGGGTCATGCCGGGTACCTGCAGGAAGACCGTCTTCCTGGTGGTCTCAGTGCTCGGGGTGCTGTCTGACGGCTGAGTGACATTGACACAGGTGGTGAGACCCGAGCCCTGGGCAAGAGCCACCAGGGCAGGCAGGAGGCCGCTGAGTCCTTCGCCCACGAAGAAGGTGGTAAGGTAGCAGGTAGGCAGCCGGCTCATGAAAGGCAGGAAGGTGACCGAAGAGGTGCAATCCACCAGGGCCAGTAAGAAGGTGAGGACCATGAAGGCGATGCTGTGGTGGCCATCCAGCACCCACGAGGTGACATTCCAGAGGAAGGCGAAGAGGGTACAGGCGAGGGTGCCCACAGCCAGCACGGTGAAGATGACGGGCACCTCCGAGAGGCAGCCGGGTTGGAAGTGATGGAGCAGGGTAACGAGGAGGGGGCCGACGTTGGCCAGCTGGATGACCACTGTGAGGTAGGAGGGGAGGTACCAGCCCTCGGGCAGCTCTGTCACCAGCAGGGGCAGCTCCACCCACAGCCCGTTGATGGCCACCCAGGAGCCCGTCCCAAAGGTGCAGACGAGCAGGTGAATCAGGAGAGCCATGCTGATGTCTGCCCTGTGCTGAAGCCACCACCTCCCAGATCAGCCTGCAGGGGGCGCCGGTGGAGGAAAAAAACGCCAAGAGAGCAAAGTCAGGGTCGCTGTCAAAACAGGATGTGGAGCCCAGGTTTCCCCTGATTTTTCCCCTTCTCATGAACAAGTGGGCTTTTTATGCTAGGAAAAGACAGACACATTCTTTTATAACTAATCTTTCTGGAGGGGCAAGCTTCCCTATCCGTGGTTCATAATTCCAGAGACCGCCAAAGAAAAGTCTGACACATGTAACTGCATAAATATTAAAACACGTAAAAGTAATCCAACAACAAACAAAGCACTTTCTTGGAAAAAAAGAAAAAAGGGCAGAAATACCAACAGTATGATCGAAAGATGGCCGCCTGGGGGAAAATATGTGCAATGTAAATCATAGACAAAGGGATCATCTTCTTATGTAAAGAGTTTGTAGAAATTAAGAACAAAATGACTGGGGCGCCTAGGTGGCTCAGTGGGTTAAAGTGTCTGCCTTTGACTCAGGTCATGATCTCAGGGTCCTGGAATTGAGTACCGCATCGATCAGGCTCTCTGCTTAGCGGGGAGCCTGCTTCCCTTTCTCTCTGCCTGCTTGTGATCTCTTTCTCTCTGTCAAATAGATAAATAAAATCCTAAAAAAAAAAAAAAAAGAACAAAACGACTGAATAAAAGAGTGGACAAAGGATGTGAACAGTTCGGAGGAAAAGCTACAAATAAGCCTTAAACATACAAAAAGATCTGGGCTTGCACCCAGCTCTGCCCCTGGCTAGCAGGATGACCTCGGACAAGTGACATTGCCTCTCTGTGCCTCCTTTTCCTCGTCTGTAAAGAAAGGATGACAGTCTTGACTCCATGGTTTGTAATGATATGCAAATATGTTAATGAGCCAATGTTTTTTAAACAGGGCCTGGTGCACAGTAAGCACTCACTGAGGGCTACCTTGCATCCTCATGGTGAAATGCCGGGTTTCATGACATAGTCATTTCCGTCCAATTTGCAGGAAAATTAATACATGACAATTATAATTTTTTAAAAAAGGAAAAAAAAAGCTTCCCAGGAGGCACCACTTTGGAGAGAAACGTTGATGGGGCTAATCCTCTCCTTTTACATGTGGGAAACAGGGTGAGGTCTGGGGAGGTGGGGTCTGGAGTGGGTTCCTTGCAGCACTTGGCCCCCTGAACAACCCCCCCCCCCCAGTCCTAAGGTCTAACTTTATAACTTCATTCTCTTCTAGAAGCTTCAGAAGCTTCCCTGTGGCTCGGCCTCGCCTGGGAAAGTCGCCACACCCCAGTGGCTTCTTTCCGGGTTCCACAAACAGAATTAACTCTGAGCCCTGGATGAACTCCCTTTTCCTTCCTCCACTGAGCGGAGCGCAGTTAGACCTCCTTTCTGGCCAGCGCCGCCACCGCCCTTTGTCTCGAGAGCTTAGGCAGGTGCTTAAGCTCTGGTCTCTCACCTGTGAGGCCACACAGGCCTGGCTCAGGGCCCCCCGCCTAGAGGACACAGGGCGGGCAGCTCCAGGCAGTTGCAGCCCAGCGAGGACCTTTTTCCCAGGTCGGTCGTGTGCGGCTTCCTGGCTGCTTGCTCCCACCTGAGACCAGAACGTGGGAGAAGAGGCAGAATCCCACTAAAAAAAAGCTGTTCCTGGGGCGCCTGAGCGTCAGTGGGTTAATGCCTCTGCCTTTGGCTCAGGTCATGATCTCAGGGTCCTGGGATGGAGCCCCGCGTCGGGCTCTCTGCTCAGCAGAGAGCCTGCTTCCCCCTCTCCCTCTGCCTGCCTCTCTGCCTACTTGTGATCGCTCTCTTTCTGTCGAATAAATAAATAAAAGGCAGAGTTCTACCTCTGATGGGTGAAACGATAGGGAAGGACAAAAAGGTAGAAGCTGAATGGTATGCCAAGGCAGAGGCTGCTAGCTGCTTCCCATTACTCATTCTTCCCTTCTTCCTTAGGTGTTCCAGAGACCAGATTTTTGGTTCGGCAAAGAGCCACCAAGCTAAAGGAGTACATTTCCCAGCCTCCCAGAAGTCTCTTTAAGGATGAGGGAGCGAGCATACCTTTCTGCCCTTCCTCTGTCCTGCTATCTGGAACTCAGATGTGATGGCCAGAACCCCAGTGATCGTTTTGTGCTAAGAAGGATGCTGCCGACGAAGACTTTGTGGCACACAGTTGCCATACCGGTCCTGTTGTGCCTGCCACTGAACTATTCTGTTTGCTCAGTGTTATTTACATTGTAAATAAGCTTCTCTCTTGTTTAAACTACTCCTTTTATATACAGCAAAACAGTGGCCCAGGGTTCTGTGGCCAGACATAGACATTCAAGCATATAGAGAGACTGATTCTAGGAGCCCAAAACTCATGAGGACATTCATCTCCTTTACTCTGGATGTCCCAAGTCAGAAACTCAGGTCCTGCCCCAACCAGGATTTGATCAAAACCCAAAATCAAATAGGATTCATTGTTGAAATACACCTTAAAGAGGCACAGAAATGTTAAGAGTAAACTTGGGGGCAAAGGTCTTCCAGAGAAATGCAAAGAGATGGAGGGAGGGAGAGAGGGAGGGAGGAAGGGAGGAGGGGTAGAGAGGGAAAGAGAGAAACAAAGAGCTCTCCATGTGGGATTTGATGCCAAAAGTATAAATTAAGACCCCAACTCATTTCATATCAATAGATACTGACGTCCTTAGTGGAGTCAAAGCAGTAGCGTCTATCTATATTCTGAATAACATTCCCCCACAGCCCGGGACAGCGTGCGGCAGGGTGGTGACTCACTCCTCCAGGCCCGGATGGCAGAAGGTAGTGTAAAATAAACAAGGATATAGAGGAGGCAATAAATGATATCTCTAATAAACAGGAATAAGTAAATAACGAAAGGGAGGAGGTAGATCTGCTAAAGATGATCACTTTTATCATCTGAAAAGCCATTAATGAGAGTTTCGCCAGATGTCGCTACACGTTTATAAATATGTACTTTTCTTGCACGGAAGCAGTCAGAAAATAAGACTTGCCAGGGTAAGGGTGCCTGGGTGGCTCAGTTGTTAAGCAGTTGCCTTCAGCTCGGGTCGTGATCCCAGGGTCCTGGGATAGAGCCCCATGTCGGGCTCCCTGCTCGGCGGGAAGCCTGCTTCTCCCTCTCTGACTCTCTCTGCTTGTGTTCCCGCTCTCGCTGTGTCTCTCTCTGTCAAATAAATAAATACAATCTTTAAAAAAAAAAAAAAAAGACTTGTAGTCATTTGGGTTAAAAAAAAGAAAGCTGGATCTCTTTCTTACTTCTTATCCCTCACCCCTGAAAAAAGAATTCCAGCTGGATCAAATGTTTAAATATTTTGTAAATTAAAAAAAAAGAATAAAAATGCCCAAAGAACATAGAGGCAGAGGGAACTGCTTGTGCAAATGTCCTGGGGCAGGAATGAGCCCAGGCATTACACTGGGCTCCAGTGCAGTTGGAGCAGTGGGCTTGCTGGGGAGGTGAGAGCAGATGGGCGGGTAAGGAGCCTGAACCTCCTTTATGTGCAACAGGTTCTATGCACCAAAAGACTAAATCCCCATACCCCACAGAGCTGAGCTGTCTGGGTTTTGATGCAGGCACCACATGGCTTTGTAAGTTGAGGGAAGTGATTTGGCCCTGCAAGTCTCTTCCATTGGCTGGAAAACAGTCATGACGGTGCTATGCCCCAGCATGATCCATGTCCTGTGTGGCTCTCCTGCCGGTGCCTGCTTCCAGGCAGCCACACCTTGCCTCATGCTCCTGGGCCTGGGAGACACAATGACCCCATTGATCAGTGACAATGGCAGGGTTGGTGGGGGGAGTAGGGGGATGTCCTTGGCAGAGGGAACCGCATGTCCAGAGGCCTGGTGGCTTCAGAGCACCACGGGAGGGGCTCCCAAAGAGTATGTTGGGAATATTTTGTAAAAGTACATAGCTCTTTTGTCTGTTTCCTTCAATGACCTTGCGGTTCTTGTTCATTCATTCGACCAGTATTTACTGGCCACTTGCCATGTGCTGACAGTAACTCTGCTCTCAGTAAAGTGTGAGAAGTCAGGAAACAAAACAAAAAAAAATCTAGAGCAAGTCAGCAGTGGTAAGGGCTGTGGGAGGGAGGCAAAGCTGGGAGGAGCGGGCAGTCGTAAATGGGGTTATCAGAGGGAACGTGAAGGAAGTGTGGGAATGAGCCAGGCCAGGGGAGAGTGGTGTGGGGCAGGGGGGTGGGGGGGGTGGGGGCTGGGGAGGACAGTAAGTGCAAAGGCCCTGGGGTGGCTGAAGCCGTGGGAGGGTGGGGGATGGGCGGGTCATGAAGGGCCCTGGAGGCAAGAGTTTGGGTGTCTTCTCTGAGCCCAAATCTCCATTTGGGGTGGAAGGAGGATCGGCTGTAATTGAGTTTTAGCAGAATCCCACTGGCTGTTGCGATGAGAGTCACATGGGGCCAGGGCAGAAGTGGGAGTGAAGCCTGCGCTTCCATTAGGGGGCTGGTGTGGTAGTCCAGGCAAAAGAGAGGGTAATGCCAACAACAATAGGAACTCTTAACAGCAGCCACCATTCACTGGGCAAGCACTTTACCCACATTACCTATCTGATCGTCCCAACAATCCCCAGGTAGGCAGCACGACGACCTCCATTTTATAAATGAGTTAATGCGGCTCAGAAAAGTAATTTGCCCCGGATCACCCAGCTGGTCACCTGGGAGTTGGGACTGGACCCAGGCACAGCTGACTGAGGAGCCAGCTCGAGCAGAGCCCCGGAGGGAGGGGGTTAGAAAGAGGTGATAGGGGCCAGGCTGAGCTGCGCCCCTTTCCACTCACCCCGGGGGCCTCCCCGCCGCGTGGGCTGGGAGGGGGAGAAATGAGATTCCAAGGCATATCTGCCAGCTGGGCCCCAGCAGCGACAGTGGGGGACCAGAGACCTCAGCCTCTGGCAGAGACACTGAAGATTTCATCAGCACTCTGGTATGGAGCCAGGGCAGCCTCTGGCAAAGGTGTCTCTTTCCTTCGAAATCTTGTATCCAAAGCTGAGAGTCCCAACCCCCAAGGAGGGCAGGAAGGGCCCTGTCCTACCTTGAGCAGCCTCCACTCCCCGTGCTCTCTGCTTTGTTCCCTCACCTGCTGAGCTTTATCTGACCGCTCCCACTGCAGCATCCTCCCCAAAAGCAGGGCCCTGTCTCTCTTCCAGGAGCCAGGTGGCCACCTGTTTGGCAAAGGGGCAGGCCATCGACCAAGCCTGCCTCAGCCTTGTGGCTTGAGCCCGCCAGGGTGGCCCGGGCAGTGCCCGCTGGCAGTGTGGGCGCTGTCTACACCCGCTCCTGGACAAGGGTCCGAGTCAGTGTTGTCCCGGTGTCCTTGGTGAATCCTGCAGGCCCCCGCCTGGGGCCTGGGATGTGGGATCTGGCCCGTCCTCATGAGCGTGGTGGGAGGTCGTCTGGGTTGGAAACAGAGTGGCTTTGGGTAGATAGAGCAGGGAGAGGGAGAGAACCAAGGCGAGAGTGACAGGGGTACAGAGGCAGGGCCGAAGGAGGAGGTGGGGCAGAGAAGGCAGGGGCAGGAGGGGAGCAGACGGACGTAGAGGAGCGACTGGGTGTGCTGGAACCCGGCCCGGCTCAGCCCCGGCCCTCACCTAAGCGCTCACATCCTTGTGGATCAGGCGGCCTTCTCTTGCCTCTCCTCACCTCGGAGCTCCCCGGCCTCCTCCAGCTCAATGTTCTCATCTCATGAATGTGGGGAAACCGAGGCCCAAAAAGGAGGCACTGCTGGCCCACCCCCTGCCCTCCCTGCCCCGCCATCTCAGGTCGCAGTGGTCATTCAGGCCTGTACTCACTGGCTGTGTGTCCTCAGGCCAGCTGCTCACCCTCTCTGGGTCTTGGTCTCTCCATCGAAGAAAGGGAGTGGGGATGCCCTTGTCTTGTTGGGCTCGGCTTAAAGGGAGGAAGCAAGGAGATAATGGGATCCCAGGCTGGCTGGCAGGGACTTCGAGTTCCCTTCCTCCTCCTCCTCCATCCCAGGGCCTGGAAGGGCTGCAGGCCTCCCACGAGGCTGACCTTGGCGAAGCAGCCTCCCCTCAGTGCCCATCCCAACCCCCAGCGCCCGTGCCAGGCTGGTGAGACTCTCGCCTGACCCGGCAGGAACAGCTGTCTAGACTTCCCAGCGGCCTGGAGATGCCGCCGGGCAGAGGTCAGTGGGGGTCCAGTCTTTTGACCCGGGGAGCAGGGGGCTGAAGTCCGCCAGGCCAACTCCAACCGGACCACAGAGGAGAAAACCCTTCTTCCCCTCTATCCCTCCGGCCTCCAGCCCAGCAGTCTGAAACCAGGGGGGAAAAAACCACAGACCACCCGCTGTCCCCAGACAAGTGTCCCCCACCCCCACTCCTCCCAGTGCCGGATGCCTCACAGCCCTGAGCCGCCCAGCAAGGCCGGCTTACCTGCAGGTCCCGTTCCCAAGCAGCTCTGCCTGGGAGGGGCGGAGGCCTCCGGGTTAGTATTAACCCGCCCCGCCCAGCCCAGGCGGAGGGAGAGGCAGGGGACGGTGGGCGGGGCTGTCCGCGGCACCAAGAGCCTACTATGTGTCTGCAGTCGGCCCAGCCGCCCGATCCCCAGGATCCCGATGATATAGCAGTGACAGTAAAGGGCTCACATTATCACGGAGTGCTTCTGGCCATCCAGATTTTATGAGCCTTGACTCCCAGAAGGCAGAAGACCTGCCCAGGCTGGCTCTGGCCTCAGCCGAGGGCCACTGTAATTCCTATCACACAGGAACAGGGCTCCCCGGAGCAGAAACTCTTGGTTCCAATACTGGAGCTCAAGCGAGGCACTTGGAAAGTGGGGGTATTAATAGCATCCTCCCGGTAGAGCTGAAATCCTAACAGCCAGTGTGTGCCAAGTTGACTGTGTGCCAGGCGCTGAGTTTGACGTGCATGAATACGTTTATTCTTCCCTACAGCCTTTGGGGGGCGATACTATGACTATCCCATTTGACAGATGAGGAAACAGAGGCCCAGAGAAGCCAGGAGCCCCGGCAGTGCTGGCCTCTGACGTCCACTGACAAATAGTAGTCGTTCAAATCTGATTAAATCTTCCAGGAATCCTAGGCAGTAGACAGATACTACTTTGAGTCCCTACTTTACAGATGGGGAAACTGAGACTCGTAGAGGTTTAAGCGACTGGCTCCAGGTGCTCTTGCTGGGAAGTGCAGGGTCAGATCGGAAGCCCACTCCAGCTGACGCTCACTCCTCCCTTGGGGTCTGGCACCTACCTGGTAAATTTCATTGCAAGTTGACTTCTGAGAATCCTCCCCCGCTTTTTGCCTTGTTCTCTGAGAAATTCATTTGCTTGATGAACCCTCGCCCTCCAGGCAGATGCTTGGGATGAGAGGTGAGCAGAGCCCCGGGAGGACACAGGAGCCCTCTCTGAGCTGGCAAGGGGCTCAGGAGCACTTTGGGGCGTGGGGATACAAGAATGTGCTCCCTAGGGGAGGATCCACCAGGAATTCTGGCAGCGGCAGCGAGAGGCGGCTCCTGGCCCAAAGCCCTTCCACCCACTGATGCTCCTTTCTGACCCTGACCCTCGTCCCCTTTGGTCGGACCTGCATCCCTGTTGGTGTGGTCTCCCATCTGGCCGTCTCATGGGTGCCTCTTGTGGTATTTTTATTTTTAACTTAAAAACGTATCTTTATTACAAACCCCCAAGGACTCCCCTGTTGCTCACGAAATTAAAAAAAAAAAAAAAGCCCAAGCCTCCCATTTTATATCCTCTCTCAGCGGGGGCCAATAAACCTTGGCAACTTTTATCACTTTGCTCTTTCTTATATGTAGCTTTGTATGTAGCTTTTCTTGTTTCAGAACTGCTTGCCATTCTCTAAGTATTGATAATGAGCCTAAGCCATCAAAATTTCCATATGAATTCTTCTGGTAGAATACCCTTTTTGGGGCAGCGTGGGTGGCTCCATCAGTCAAGCATCAGACTCTTGACTTTGGCTTGGGTCATGATCTCAGGGTTGCGGGATCGAGCTCTGAGTCAGGCTCCGCGCTGGGTGTGGAGCCTGCTTGGGATTCTCTCTTTCCCTCTAAAAAAAAAAAAAAAAAAAGAGTACCCTTTTTGCCCCATCTCTCTTTTTTTTCCCCTCCATTGGCAAATAAAAAACCCAAAAATTTATTAATTGAGTTCTTTGTGGGAAGCACTTTGGGGAATGTAGAAGACTCTATAGCTTTTTCCAAGAGCTTATAGGTCGGTGACAGAGACAAGACAGAAATACAGACTGGGGCACCTGAGTGGCTCAGTTGTTAAGCCTCTGCTTTCGGCTCGGGTCATGATCCCGGGGTCCTCGGATCAAGCCCTGCATTGGACTCCCTGCTCAGGGGGAAGCCTGCTTCTCTCTCTCTCACTCCCCCTGCTTATGTTCCTGCTCTCACATGTCTCTCTCTCTGTCAAATAAATAAATAAAATATTAAAAAAAAAAGGAAACACATACAAACTAAGCAACAGTATCATGGAAGGAGTTATACTGTCTGCATTATGTCTGTGTATTTCTGGGAGCCTAGTTCAGTGCTAAGCTCGGACCAGACAATAAATAGATACAGAATGCATACATAAATATGTTTGCCCTGTAAACTTACAACACTCCTGAGTTATAACACCTGCACAGTATCACTGATTTCTTTTTTTTTTTTTTAAGATTTTATTTATTTATTTGACAGAGAGAGATCGCAAGTAGGCAGACAGGCAGAGAGAGAGGAGAAAGCAGAGAGCAGAGAGCCTGATGCGGGGCTCGA
Source organism: Nasua narica (assembly GCA_028533885.1). NCBI lineage: Eukaryota > Metazoa > Chordata > Mammalia > Carnivora > Procyonidae > Nasua > Nasua narica. Next base: position 96,957,675 of record CM052811.1, on the reverse strand, counting down.
TCCCAGGACCCTGAGATCATGACCTGAGCCGAAGGCAGAGGCTTAACCCACTGAGCCACCCAGGCGCCCCAGTATCACTGATTTCTATAAGAATTTAATCTTCTCTCTCTCTCTCTCTTTTTTTTTTTTTTTGAAGCAGACTTTCCTAGGTTTTAATGCATTTCATGGCCGGTCAAACCCAGGTATTATAAATGAAAATAAATAAACGTAATTTTCAAATTTCATCCTTCATTATGCTCTTCCACATTCTGGAACAATTTGACACTGTGCTTTCTGATTGGCTTCAGGAATCCACGAGGCTGGAACCAATTGCATACTCTTGCCAAGATGTTATCAACAGAGACTGTGAGACTGTGTTCAACCTTGGTATCTTCAAATGTACTAATAAGTAAGAATTGTAAAAATTTGTGTTGGAATTGTTTGCAATGGAACAAGCATTCCAAGTTTGTATTTTAGATACTTAAACCTCTGAGACCTAGTTTATTCAATTGTTTACAGTGTTTTTCAACAGCAGCTTTCTAGTGTGAAGGACCCTAGAAATACCAAATTTCTTTTTTTCTTCAATTTTATTAGAACTCCTGTTTCTAATATGTCCATCACCCAGTTACCCCAACCCCCTGCCACCTCCCTTCCAGCAACCCTCCGTTTGTTTCCTGTAGTTGAGAATCTCTCATGGTTTGTCTCCCTCTCTGATTTTGTCTTGTTTTCTCTCTTCCCTTCTGCCTTGTTTCTCAAATTCCACCTATTAGTGAGATCATATGATAATTGTCTTTCTCTGCTTGACTTATTTCACTTAGCATAACACCCTCTAGTTCTCTCCGCGTCACTGCAAACATATTGCCCCATCTCTTTCTGGCACAATCCTATCCATATTTCAAAGCTAATCTTGAATGTTACCTCCACCAAAGGAACCTTTCCGGATATCTGTTTCTAATAGAAGCAGTATACCTTGGGAGCTTAATAAGTATAGTGTAGGTAGCCAGGGTGGAAGGGTGCCAAGGACACCTGGCTCCAGCTCCCAAGCAGATCGGGTTCTGCCACTGGCTGCTGACCAAATCCAAAGGCAGAGAGACAAGAGGAGGTGAAACGAGGAATCTACTTCAGGGAGGCCAGCCCCGGCAGGACGAGAGACTGATTCTCAAAGGCTGTTTTCAAAATGCTAGAAATATTTCCCAGTTTATGTAAGGAAGCTGGGGGACACAGGTGGGTCGGCCGCGCAGGTGGGCATCGAGGGTCAAATCGTTCACTGTCTTGGAGTCAAACACGGACGGGTCCTGCCAGCTCAGGCCAGTCCTCGAGGCTCGAGGGGGACAGTTTCCCTCTCGAGCAGGGGATTCTCTTCCGGCGGGGTCTTCCCCCGGACCCCAGAGCTGTGCTGGAAAGAAAAACCCAGCTGAAAAATTTGAGGTCAAAATGGAGACAGCTGGAGTCCTCACAGGCCCCAATGAATGAACACCAACCAGAATGTTCTCTTTCCTTGTCGTCTGCAGATATTTTTACAGGCTCTGTTGTGCAATTAAGACTTTCATTATTATTTTTTGTAGCAGTTTTAGGTTTACAGGAGAACATTCCCCTCCACCCGCATTCTTCACAGCCTGGGGCGTCCCATCCACCGCGATGGGAGGCTTGCCTTTTCCACTGAATAGCTCAGAGCTCTTTCTATATCCTGCACATCCAGACCCTCATTCACTGGCTTCAGCTACTGAAAGACGTTTATTAAGTGCCAGTAAAACCGGTGCTTTACAATAAAAGCTCTACTTTCAATCTACTGCACACAAGGCAAAACTGCTGCCTTGTGTTTAGGGTAGCGGGAGGTCAGGAGCTCTAACCAAGGCCCGTTTCTTTTTCACAAAGGACTTTCTAAATGCCTGCTTCTAAATGGCACTTAGCCTAGGTACTATATCAGGAGGCGTCGTAACTGCTTCTTATAGATGAAATCTCTCTGATGTGTAAGTTACAAGGCGTTCGTGTAAGTTGCTTTCCCTGTCGTTGGAGAGGACTGCTGACCCGGGGGGCGTGATTCGGGGGGTGCGCCGGAGTAGACCAACCTCGGCCTCACCCTTCGCGCACGCTCAGTAGTTCCCAGTCCTATCCGTCCACGCTCTCCCTCAAATCCAGTAAAGACTCAAGACCCCTTTCTCCGGGCGGGCAGATTTGAGATTTTCTCCTCCTGCCCCCATCTCCTCGTTTAGCTGCCTTGCAAATTAAACTTTGTTCTTATTGCAAACCTGGTCTCAGCGTTCGGCTTTGCTGCACACGGGCCCCCTCGTTCCCTCATTCGATCACACCAGCGATGTCGCCCTGTAAGAGATGCTTGGGACCTAAAATTGAACCGAAGAGACAAAGCCCTTGTCTTTGGAAATCTGACGTTAGGGTGGAGCCAGAGGGACAATAAACGTATTAAGGGTTTTATGTAGTGCAGTAGATGTGGTTGGTAGAAAAAAAGAGCAGGGCGAAGGGGAACAGGAGTGGCCCGCGGGGGCAGGATGTCGAGTGGGGACAGAGTCCCGGGCTGGGGAAGAGTAGGACTAGAGGTGAGTCCATGATCCCAGTACACCTGGGTGAATTTAGCGCCCCCCCCCCCATCCCCTCCCCTCGCTGCTGGGCACATATCGTTTACCATCAAGAATACAGCAGCAGCAAGCACCGGGAATCCGTCTGTCTGTCCCTGTGCGGAATACCTGGAGAAGCCCTTCCTGGCAGGGGACTACAACACACTCGGAGAGAGCATCCAGCTGCCTTCCGAAGGCTCTGCACCAGGACCACGAGTTTCCCACAAAGAGCTGCCCTCCGGGAGTTCTCAAACGCATACATTCTTCAGGCAGGTCACAAGGGCGCTCACATTCCACTAGGAAGGTTTCCAGAGCGGAGATCAGCTAATCCGCGACCGGGCCCCCAGGGCAGGCGCGGGAAGGTTCACGCCTGGGTGGTGGGTGGGCAGGGCTTCCTATGGGTCAATGGGTGAACAGAGGAGGGGCTGGAGGCGCCGCTGCAGTTACCCATAGGAGCCACCAGAGGGCGCAAGGTGCCACCGCCTCCGAAGATGAACCTTCCAGGGCATTGGGGGAATTAGGACTTTTCTCCAGGGGTCCTGTGGGGTCTAAGTGGCAGGGTGAGGAAAAAGTGGGAGAGGGGTGGAAAGAGAGCGGGGGAGTGAGGTAAAGAGAGACGTAGGGCTCGAGAGGGTTAGAGAGAGGAGCTTCTGGGAGTGCCTCTAAAGCGGTTTACTTTCTGTAAGGGCCAGTCTCCTGAAGCAACCCCCAGCAAAGTGACAACGGTCTCATATCTGAGAGTTGAATTCAAGAGCCCAGAACCCAGTGGAGGAAAAAGTCACAGGATAAATACGTACAGTATGATTCCGTTTGTGTGAAAAAAAATTCCCATAAATAAATGCTACATATTCATTAGGGCTGTGTGTGTGTGTGTGGGGGGGGGGGGGGGGGTTTACCGCCTCTACATCCATAGGGGAAAATCTAGAAGGAGGAATTTCAAAGCGGCAGCAGCAGTTACCTTTGGAATTGTGTGTGTGGAAGGGGTTAGGGATTGGGAAGGGTGATGGGAGTTATCAAAGAGGACTTTAGCCTTAGCCGAAATACTTTAATTTTCTAGGAGTCTAGTAGCCTAAAATTAAAAATTACTTTAAAAAAAGAAAAATGAAGAAAAAGAAATAAAAGAGACCGCAAATGCCATCTTGTGTTGCATCCATAGAGGTCTTACATGCAGCTCAAGGGAGGTGACAGCCTCCCCTGGACTGCTCAGAACACACCTGGAATCTCCTTCCCTCTCCTTGGCTCTGTCTTGTGTGAAGAACAGTGACAGCTCAGGGGCATGCCAACAGTTGAAAGTGGAGAAAATTGTGGTGTCATCCGAATGGGTGCGGACGGGTGATCATGTCCTTTACTGAAGCTGGAGTAACTGGGTTGGGAGGGGTGTGTGTGTGATTAATGCGTTCTTGCAGGCGGATTTCCGCCAGGTGCCCAGGGGCAGGATTCCAGGAATGAAGGATGGTGGGAATTCCAGTGCAGATGAGGTAGAGATTTCCCATCCAGGTAAGTGGGGGTGGTATGGGATGATTTGGGGATTTGGGAAGTGCCTCGACCTGGAACATATGCAAACCAAGGCCGCATGATGCTTCATAGGAACTAGGAATACCTAGGGGGACTCCTAGCATCCTATGGGAGGGGATGGGGAGGTCCCTGAAAGACTCCTTCAGCTCTGGAAAACAATAGCTGGAGACCAGAAGGGGTGGCAGTTGAGATAAAGATCAGACCTGAACCTAGGTGGGCCTCAGTATCTTCATCAGTAAAATGGGTGCGTGGTGGGCGTGGTCTCTGATTTTATTCAGCTGGGGATCCTCCCATCCCGGATCCTCTTCCCATCCCGGATCACTTTCAAGCTGAGGACTTACAGTTCCCACAATTGGCCAGCAGAGGTCGCCTTTTGACAGGCTGAGAGAAGAAAAGCCAGGCTGGTCTGAAGGGGAAAGCCGAGGCTGGGATTCTTCTTCCTGTATTTGTTTTTTCCCTTCCAGTAACTACTGATTGAGATCAGCTCTGCTCCATGCACTGGGGATATAGTAAGGAGCAAGGTGTCTAAAATGGAGCTGCTATCTTCCCTCCCAACTCCTTTCTTTCCTTCCACACTCCACATCTCACCCCTTAGCGGATCCAGAATTGGGCCACTCTGACCCCCTCCACTGTCACCACTGTCGGCCAGCCCCTTCACGTCCTGCCTGCCTATCACAGTAGTCTCTTCACTGGCAGTCCCACTTCTGCCTTTTCTTAGCCAAAGGGACACTCTTGAAACATGTCAGAGCCTGCCCTGTGCCAGGCTAGGACCCTCTCGGCCCTGCTAGCTTCCCCAATCCAGAATGTACCCTGCCCTGTGCTATCTTGTCCTGTTACACTTGACCATGGGGCCCTCCCTTCTGCCCCATGCTCTCCACTCCAGCCACGCTGGCCTCCTTGCCGTCCCCTCAGGTGGCAAACTTGTTCTCTGCCTCAGGGCCTTTGCATGTGCCCTCTTTCCCCAGGTAGCCCGCTGGCCCCTCCCTCACTTTAATTCAGGTATCTGCCCAATCTCACCCTTCAGAGGTGAGCCTAAATGAAAATGGTCTGGTCACTGCCCCTCTCTATCCCCTCGTGCCTCCCTAGCTTTGCTAAAAGTGTGCCCTGGATGGTGTGTTCGTGTTCACTGATTCACTTCCTTAGTGTCTATCTCCTGCCAGCGTCTGTTCAGCAGTGGGGCGACTGCGTCTGTTTCGTTCGCAGCGGAGGTCCTGGTTCCTCACTTGTGCCTGGCCCATGGAAGGAACCCCCTCTTCCTATGACCCTGACTTGCCAAAGGCGAGACATCGGCTTTTGACCTTTTTGGGGTACTAGGCCTTCTACTCTTCCCTCTTCCCTCTGTAGGATTATGTGTCCAGTGTCCTCAGGAAAAGTCCAGGCCCTGGAAACAAGGGACCTGGGTCAGGCCTGGGGCTCAGTTTCCCTGCCTGTCTAATGAGGTAGACAGTACAAGAGGACAGGTGCTTAGGCCCCGATCCCAAGGGTGAGATGGGCTGATGGGAAGGGCTGTATCCTTCTGCCCCCTCCCCACTGTAGACACCGGCAGAGTGGCCTGGCCATTCAGGGCCCCGGGGGCAGGTAAGCTGCTGGCCTCCTGCAGGGCCCTAGACCTGAGAGTGGGCGTCCTGGGAGAGGGAGTGGAGCACCCAGCGGCAAGGCCCTCAGAGCCCATCAGAGCACCAGAGGCCCGCAGTGGGGCTGAGAACCAGCGTGTCTCAGCAGAAGGCGCCTCACACAGGGCAGGGCCGAACGGGCCGCACACAGGCGGGGCCTGCCTGGCCCAGAAAGGTCTTCCTGTCTTAGCCATCCACCGGCCACAGTTGTGGCCACACCCAGGCCCTGCCCTCATAATTCCTTCTTAGGTTTTTCTTTATGTCAACTGGCTCGCATCAAATAACATTGAATATTTTTATATGTATTTTTACAATGAATAATTTTAGACACAGAAAAATAGAGAATAACATTGTGAACCATATACCCAACATCTGGATGAATGTTAGCATTTCCCATAATGCTGGCTCTATTTCTTTTTGAGGTAATTTCACATGGATTATAGAGATCATGAATTCTTCACTTCACATTCTTTAGTCTGCACTGCTAAAAAAATAAGGCCATTTCCCCACATAACACGGGAGCATTGTTTCACTCCAAAATATTAATATTTCTCTGATATGGAATATTCTCTGATAGCTAATTTTTAGCCCGCAACTGACTTGCTCAATTGGCCCCAGAATGTATTTCACAGTTGGCAATGGATTTATTTATGTATTTATTTACTTATTTATTTAATTTATTTTCTTTTTTGTTTTTAAAAGATTTTTTTATTGATTTGAGAGAGAGAGCGAGCGAGAGAACTCGAGCAGGCCTACACGCAGGGGGAGGGGCGGGGGTGGGGAGAGACTCTCAAGCAGACTCCGCCCTGAGCGCAGAGCCCCTCACGGGGCTCGATCTCACGACCCTGAGATCCGGACCTGAGCAGAAACCAAGAGGCCAATGTTGAACCGACTGAGCCACCCCGGTGCCCCAGCAATGGATTTCTCGCGCGTCAGACTGACCCAGCGCCTGGGCTGGGGCGGAGGCCTGGCCTCCGTTTGTTGGAAGGGGGACGAGTGGACTTGGGGTATTAAGACAGAGCAGCGGCCCCAGAAACTTTCTCACCGACCTAATGAGACTTGGAAAGAACTCGGAAAGGGAACTGCTTCCTCCACGTTAGGATCGGTGCCGTTGAACGCAGGGCTGGTCTGCAGGGGTAGGGAGGTGGGGGCGGGTCAGGAGAGTAGCCCCTTCCCAAGGCTGAAGAAGGTTCTGGAGAAGAAACTGGCATCCCCACGCTGATGCTGTGGGAAGAGCTCCGGACAGGGAGCTGCGAGGGTGTGGGCCTGCCCTTGCTCTGATTCGGGTCTCTGTGCTTCTGTCCATAAGTGGGGGGAAGCGGTGATGCTAGGATAGGGCCCCCCCACTGCATCACTCCCGCCACTCCACCACCTGACAGTGCCCCTTCAGGACCCGTGTGGCCTCTGTGACCTGGCTTGCCACCTCAAACCTCTTTCTGTTCTCAGCTGGCTAGCTCCCTCCTGCTCATTCTCAGGTTTTAACCCAGATGCCACCTCCTCCTAGAAGCCTGCCCTGACCTCTGGCCTGGGTTCAGGGCCCTTCATCTGGACCCCACAGCTGCCCCTGATGACTCAGAACTGTAACCTCTGTGGGCTCTCTGTCTCCCCTGGTAGCTGTGGGCAGGGAAAGCTGAGAGCCTTTGTCTTGGTCCCCACTGCGTCCCCGGCCCCTACCTCGGTGCCTGGCCACATAGTAGGAGCTCAAGAAATTTGTTGAATGAACAAATGATGATTACTGCAGTTTCCACTCTAATCTGTCTGCCTTTTCAGGGCTGTCAGCATGGGCATTTGGTCCTTCCTTCCTTCCCTCTCTTCCTCCCTCCCCTTCTTCCTTCTCTCACAAATATTTATTGGCCCCCTACTCTGTGCCAGGTGGTGTTCTGGGCACAGGAGACACAGGCAAGGCGCCTGCCCATAAGGAACTGACAGTCAGTGGGGCGGGCAAACGAAAACAAGAAAACAAGCGAATAAAATAATCTCAGATGTTATTCGTGGTGCGTAAGGGAGACGGGAGCCGTGAAAGAACGTTCCAGGGCCTTGCTGAGAAGGTGGCATGTGTCTGAATGGAGGAGTGGGTGAGAAGGAGGCAGGAGGAGAGCTAGGGAAAGGCATTCCTGGCCTGGAACTACTCTGTTTCTGTGAATTTGGTCTTTTTACCTCATATTAGTGAGGAATCGCACACGCTCTTTCTCTGTCTGCATTATTTTATAAGCATAATCCCCTCCAGGTCCATTCACTTTGTGGCCAATGGCAAGGTTTCCTTCTTTTCTGTAGCTGAGTAGGATTCCATTCTATCTCGCTGGCTCACATGTTCTTATTCATTAGTTGCTGGAGACTCAGGTTTTTCCATGTCTTGGCTCTTGTAAATAATGCCGCCGTGAACATCGGGGGGCAGATATCGTTGAGATACTGATTTCATTTCCTTCGGATATACCCCCAGAAGTGGGATAACTGGATGCTATGCTGGTTCGATTTTTAATGGAACAGGAACCTCCATACTGTTTTCCATAGTGACCAATTTATAATCCCACCAACAGCACCCAAAGGTTCCCTTTTCTCTACATCTACGCCGGCATTTGGTCTCTCCTGTCTTTTCAGTAATAGTCACTCCAGCTGGGGTGAGGTGCCCTCTGGTTGTGGCTTTGATTTGCGGTTCCCTGATGCTGAGTGATATTGCACACCTTTCCATGCATTTGCTGGCCATCTGTCTGTCTTCTTTGGAAAAATGTCCATTCGAATATTCTGCCTATTTTTTTTTAAGATTTTATTTGTTTATTAGGAAAGAGAGAGAGGGAGAGAGAGCATGAGAAGGGAGAAGGTCAGAGGGAGAAGCGGACTCCCCATGGAGCTGGGAGCCCGATGTGGGACTCGAACCCGGGACTCCAGGATCATGACCTGAGTCGAAGGCAGTCGCTTAACCAACTGAGCCACCCAGGCGCCCTCTGCCTATTTTTTTAATTGGAGTTTTTGTTTGTTGTTGAGTTGTATGAGTTCTTTATATATTTTGGGTATTAACCCCTGATCAGATACATGTTTGCAAATATTTTCTCCCATTCCATAGGTTGCTTTTTCATTTTATTATTACTTTACTATATTATTTATTATATATATTATTATATAATATATTATTTATTGTATGATATATTATTTATTATAGGATAAATAATGTACCGTTTATTGTATTATTATTTTAAAGTCCAGTATAGTTAACATACAGTATATAATATTAGTTTTAGTGGACAATATAGTGATTCAACACTTCCAAACATCACCCTGTCCTTCTCACAAGTGACCACCTTAATCCCCATCATCTATTTCTCCCGTCCTCCCACCCTCCGCCCCTCTGGTGACCATCAGTTTGTTCTCTATAGTTAAGAGTCTGTTTCTTGGTTTATCTCTCTCTCTTTTTTTCCTTTGCTCATTTGTTTTGTTTCTTAAATTCCGCATACGGGTGAAAACATATGGTATTTGTCTTTCTCTGATTTATTTCGCTTAGCATTATACTCTTATATTCTCTAGCTCCGTCCATGTTGTTGCCAAAAGGCAAGAATATGGAAAGAATATCCTTTTTTTATGCGGAAGAATATTCTACTGTATTTATATACCATTTCTTCTTTATCCATTCATCTTTTGAAGGACCCTTGAGCTACTGCCTTTTCATTCTGTTGGTTTTCTCTTTTACTTTGTAGAAGCTTTTTAGTTTGGTGCAGTCCCACTTGGTGGTTTTTGCCTTTGTTTTCATATCTAAAGAATCGTTGCCAAGACCAAAGTCAAGAAGCTTTCCCCTTATGTTTTCTTCTAGGGGTTTTATGGTTCTGAGCCCCAGGTTTAAGCCTTTAATCAATTTCGAGTTAATTTTTGTGAGTGATGTAACGTAGTGGCCCAATTTCATGCTTTTGCATGTGAACATCCAGTTTTCCCAACACCATTTGTTGAGGAGACAATGGGGTTTCCCCGTTGAGTACTTTCGTCAAATATCATTTGGCCACATTCGCATGGGTTTATTTCTGGGCTCTTGATTGTTTTTGTACTGTAGTTTTGTAATGCTGATTTATGTTTTCAAAGATCTGCCTGAGCTGGGGAGAGAAGGCAGGAGTGGTCCCAGGTCTGATGCAGCCTCCAGGCCGAGATGCATCCCCTGAGCCCATCTCATGCCCAGCCCTGGTGTGAGGGGCCTGAGCATGTGCCGAGGATGGGCCTGGGCTGTGGGCCTGGGGCCATGGGTGTCTGGACCTGAGGGCTGGGCCCCAGCAAGACGGGAAGGGAGGCGGGATTTGGGCAATGGCTGAGGGCTCATTTGCATTTGATTTGCATGTGGAGTGGAGGGGTCAAGTTGAAAGCTGGAAAGGCCTGCCCCAGTCCCTTGGGTGGTGGGCCTTGGGTGTTATGACAGACAGATTCTGTCTCCAGGCCATGACCTTCTGGTTCAGGAGGGGCCCTGTGTTTCCACCTGCCTCTGGCCTGGCCCTGCCATCTGGGGTTGGGACACTAGGAGGACAAAGACCCTCACTCTCTGAACCCTTTTCCCCTATAGAATCCCATCTGTCAGGCCCAGCATCTGACCTGGGACAGCTCCGTTAGCCCAGGCCCAAGAGTGGGGGAGGGGACAGCCCCCTAACCCTAAGGGGGACCCAAGCCTCTCCCCCCAGCCTCTGCCATCTGTTCTGGGCAACGCTAGCTCCTCCTGCTCCTGCCACCTGCTTGATGTGATCCGAGCCAGTAGACTCCCCTCCCCCTCCCCCTCTGGGCCTTGGTTTCCCCATGCGTCACATGCCGAGGTGGGATTGGGTTGTTTTTCCAAAGAGGAGTGACTGGTGTCTCACTCTTGTAATTGCGGCTATATCCATAATCCACCTGTTCTATTAGTAATCAAGTTTTTAAAGGGAACGCGTGCTCCTTTGCTTAAACAGATTTAATTTGTAAAGGCATTTCTTTTTTTAAAAAAATATTTTATTTATTTATTTGACAGAGAGAGATCACAAGTAGACAGAGAGGCAGGCAGAGAGAGGGGGAGGCAGGATCCCCGCTGAGCGGAGAGCCTGATGTGGGGCTCGATTCCAGGACCCTGAGATCATGACCTGAGCTGAAGGCATCCAGGCGCCTCATAGATAGGTATTTCATACTGTCTCTGTAAGTGGAAATTCAGTATCACTTGCCATCATTAGAAAAATTCTGGGGAGAAAAAAATAATAGAACGGGACTAGAACCATGTTATTAAATTCTAGTCTTGCTTCAGATGAAAGAAGCTGACCTATTTATATGATATTACAAAAAAGACAAAATCATCAAGACAGAAGGCAGAGGAGCGGCTGTGGGAGGGGTGTGAGTGAGGGGCAGGAAGCCTCCCAGGCACTGGGACGTCTCCACTGTCCTTGCTGAGAAGGACAGCTCCACTGTCGTGAGCACAAGTGTATATACGTTTGTCAAAAATCAGGGAAGTGGATGCTTGAAGTTGGCGAACTTTGTCGTCTTTAAATTTCCTTTAACAAGACAAGTTTTTCATAAAGAAACAAATAAAAATTCCAGTTTGGCTTTGAGTCTGGGCCCCTCTTATGGTGAAAATTAGTGTGCACCGGGAGAGGTTACCTGAGGAACAGCAAGCGAAGGCCAGAAAGAATGGAAACCTCAAAGAGAAGACAACTTTCATGCGGGAGCTGTGCTACGAATGGCCACCGGCCTGGTGTGGCAAAAAGCTGTTTAAATTAATTCAAACACTCCCCTTCCCGGAGAGCCTTGGTAGACAGCGCTGCCCTAGACGATTTATCTCATGCGTGTAATTTACAACGGTTACGCCTCTGTCTCCTACTTTGGGAAAAGCTCGGTTTGATCCAAACTCACTCTGTGAAAGCCGCCACCTCTTGCCACGTTGGATGACGATCTGAAGACCATTTCACTCACACGGTGTAAGAGTGGAGTGCGGTGGGCATCTAGGGTTTTAGACTGAGGGGACTCTAAGGATTTGAAGACCTCAGGATTAAGAAAACTCTGGGCTATTCAGATTTGAAATTTGTCCGTGTTCCTGGGGCGTGGGGGTTTGGGAGTGGAGAGCCGATGGAGGCTCAGTCAAGGCCAAATCCAACAGGATCCTCGAGCCTATCTGCTCCTTCCCCTGCTTCCTGCAGCTGCCTGAAGATTTCTGGAAGCCTGGATTTGTTCTGTGGGCCCTGCATTCAGCTGGTTCCAGGGTACAAGCGTTTATGGCCTCTGTCAGGGCTTGGGATTTACCAGGAGCCCCCACGGTTGTGCTGTAGCATCTCTGATGTTGTCATCAGCAATGGCACGGTTGCACATTTATTGGGCCGTGCTTTGGCCAGGTCCTGTGCTAAGGGTTTCGCAGGGGTCATCTTGGGGACTCAAGGTAACTCCTTCCGATGCAAGTGCAGTTATGTCCATTAAAGACAAAGCGGCCAGAAGTCCTGAGTTTAAGGAACTTTCCAAAATCTGGCAGCAGGTGGGTGGTAGAACTGGGATTGGAACCCTGACTGGCTGACCCCAGAATTCCTGATCTTGGCCTTGAACTGCTGCTTTGTATCTTGAATTAATTAATTAGTTAATTAATTAATTAATAATTTAAGCTTTTTTTTTGTTTCTCCTTCTATACTCAGCACTGGGCCACTTCTTAGCTATAACCACAGTCAGGAAAACGGTAACTCTTCCTCGAATCCATATTTTAGAGTGTATGTTATAGTTTCCATGTGGGAATTCTTTTTTAACGTTTTTGGAGAAATTTGTATATTTTTTTTCAAATCCCGAATCTTGAGAAAATCAGTTGAGAAATTGGGAAAATGGGAAAATCTAAGTATCTTGCAGGAATTAAAGCTTACCGATCAACACAGGGGCCTTGCTGTTTGGAAGGAATCCACTCATGTCAAGTTGAAGGCAGAAATACTGACAAGTGGAGTTAAAGGTTGCGGTTACTACCTTCAGAAACCAGGTCAGGAGTGTGTAGGAGAGAAGTGATTACCATCTGACCGGATAGTCTTGCTTGTGACTGTAGCCCAACACCAGTGTGTGCTCATGGTTCTGTCTGCTGCTGAGGGTGAGTCATTCTTGCAAGTACAAGGGATATTTATAAGTTTATATGCATAAGATACTTTAGACAAATCTTAGGAGCGATGTCCCAAGAAATAACAAGTCTGAGAAGCAAAATAAGTCCTTTAATTGGCAATTTTGGCACGTGATTCTGCATAATGCTCTCATCTTGCTAGGAGATTCAAAACATTACATTATTTGAATATTGCCCAATAATGCTCATTGACATTTTTCAATGTTTGAATGTTCATTATAAATTATAGTTTACTGCAAAGTACATAAAGTATCTTCCTTGGAAGCAAAGGAAATTAGTTCCTATTTTGCATCGTGTATCCTAACATCCAACTTGAAGGTGATCTTGTACACACCTTTAGAATTTCACTAGTGTTAATAGAAAAATGAAACCAGTTTTTCTACAAGTGGAATCTTAATTAGCTTTTACTTCAAAACATGACACTTATGGGCATTTTTTGTGCTAATGTTACCTTTTAAAATGTTTTCTTTTATTATCTTTAAATTCTAAATGCCTCCCTGTGGTCTAGAGCAATTTCACATCAGTCTTTTTCCTGTCCCTCCATTCCAGCCATTGGCCTTTTGGTTCATATATCCTGGACTCATTCTTGCCCCAGGACCTTTGCACATGTTTTCCCTCTCGGCCTTTCTCTATATTTCCACATGGCTGTCTCTTTGTTTTCCCTTTCTCTCTTCGAGGGGGTAGGAGGGAGAGGGAGAGAATCTTAAGCAGGCTCCATGCCCAGCAGGAACCCAACACATATCACCATCCTATGATCATGACCTGAACCAAAATCAAGAGTCGGCTGCTTAACCAACTGAGCCACACAGGCCTCCCTGCTTCTTTGTTACACTTCAGGCCTCACGTCAGAGGGACCCCCCTGACCATAAAGCAGCCGCTTTTCCATTACGCCCGAAGCCTAACTCCGCTTTATTTTTATTTATAACATGTTTCACTTGTTCCTTCAGTTACTCCTCTATTGTTCCGTCTCCCTCACCAGAAAGTGACTTCCGGGCTGCCATCCTCTTCCTAGTAATTGACACAGACCAGGGGCTCAGAAAATATTTGTTGAATGATTAAATACATCCTGAAACCAACTGAGAGGAGGTGAAGGGAGGAGGTCTGCAGAGGTGAGCCCAGTCCTTTCACCAAACTGGCAGCTGCTGTCTCCTGATCGTATAGACAGAAAGCCGAGGCTCAGAAAATGAGAGGCGGAGGCATGCGCAGCCCGAGCAGCGGCTCTGCGACAGCAACCGCCCCTCGAGAGCCCCGTGTTTATGCTCCCCAGGCCAGGCCCTTTCCCAGGTGGTACACCGTGGGATCATCTAGGAGGTCGGCTGAGTGCTATCACCACGTCTACTTACCTGATAAGTCTGCAGACTGCGAGATCAGGGAATGTGCTGCCGGCCAGTTTGGCCCAGGGGAGCCCAGAGGACAGCCCATCGTGAGGGCGGTGGGAGCTCCCCCTCGAGGTTGCAACCTTGGCTGCACGTGGAAACCCGATGCCCGCGCCCCCTCTCCCAGAGGATCAGACGTAGTTGCAACCTGGATATAAGGATTTGCGAAAGTTTCTAGGTATTCTCTACCGCTGGGTAACAAATCGTCACAAAACTCAGTGGCTTCAGACAACAATAATCATTTTCTTTTGTCATCTGTCTTACGGTTTTGTTGGATGAGAACTGACAAGGGGCGTGGCTTGGCAGTTGTGTCTCAGAACCTCTCAGGAGGACTCAACGGAAGGCTCGGCAGGCTGCCTCCCCTGGGACCAGAAAGTTCAGACCCAGGAACTGTCCTTGGTCTCCAGTTCACCCCAGTGCCTGCCCCTCAAATTACCTCAAGGCCTCCAGAGGGCCAGCTTTCAGCCACCAAAGCAAAATACAGCCAAGGGGTGGGGGGCACGGAAGATAGGGAGCTGGTGTCTGATTTCATGTCAGTTTCGAGTTGAGTGGAGAAAACTGCCGAGGGTGCTGGAGCAGGCGCTGGGGCGGCCGCAGGAAGGGGCGGATGGGGCCGAGGTTATTGTTGCTCACCTGAGGTCAGGGCGAGACCGTAAGGATCGTCTCGCTCCCTTTTATCTGGGCACACTAATGACGGCTTGTCTGTCTGCTTATTCTTGTGGGCTCTCCCTCCCGACTCCCACATGGCGGGAGAGGGGAAGGACTGGAATGATTCTAATCACGGTGGCTGGTACCAGGGGCTTAACAAATCCTGGAACACAGGGAGCATGGCCAATAGGCTGGTGGCATGTGAAGATGTTCAGAGTTCTAGGACCCGAGTGTGCCCCAATAATGTCTCTTCATGTGGCCTAATCTGGAGCCCAGGGGAAGTTCCTTCTGCCCTCTGTCTGTCCTCTGCCTGCCTGAGGGAATAAGGCTCAGGATTTTTGTGTTATCCTATTTGCTTTAAGCTCCAGGGCATGTAGGGCAGAGGCAAGTTTTGAAGATGCAAGGGTCAGCAGGACCTTTATCCAAGCATCTCAGATATGTCCCAACCCCTGATTAAAGTTGTACATCTCAGAGAAGAATCCAACCATGACACCATTGTCGTCATTCCCATTTTAATGACAGGGAAGCTAAGGTCTGGCAGGCTTCCTAACAATGTGCTCGCAAGGTCATATGCTTCTGTAAAACTTGCCGAAGTGAGGTATTTAAACCTCTCTCTGTTAAAACCACTATCTCTTTCTGTTCTGACTTCCCCTTGTCTCAGATGATGTTGGAGTGAGTGTGAGCATTTTGGGGATTTGACTAAGGGGACCTTGACATTGAGCGTGGGTTTAGTGGTTTTATTTATGTTGTTTCCAGTCATTTTTGTGAAAAGTTATTACCAGCTGGTGAGGACTTCCAGGAATACCCCTACCTAGCACGCTGACGTGTGTTGTGACATCTGCCACCACTGACATGTCCCAGTTGACATGAAAGTACTGGGTCAGAGGTCATATCTCAATATATAAATAGGAATGGTTCTACGGTGTCCGATACGACCATTATGTAGTGGAGGAGAGGTATGAAATGTGTAAACCGAGCCCGCAGAAGCTTGTTGGCAAAAAGTATTATGGAAGTATGCCAATTACGCAATTCACAGAAATAATGTTATTTTTTCTGGATTTTGCAATATTTGTGGCATTTGCCATTTGTTGGGGTTGCTTTTATCTTTCTAACCAAATAATCACTTTTTAATTTGATTTTATATTTGTAGTTGTGTAGTTCTTTTCTTAAACAAATCTCCCTAAACTGTGTAAGCCTCAGGAAGTACCCAGTCTGGATCTGCTGCCCCTGCTCAGTTTTCTCTGTCTTCTACCATCACAGGATCCTCCTTGCCTTTCCTCACTGCTGCCACCAACAGTTGCTGTGTATGACAACGTAATAGAACAGCTCGGAGGACTGCTCTTGGATTCAGACAAACCTTAGTGTTTTCATTTATAAAATGAGAATAATGATAGAATCTACCCCCCCACACACATAGTAATGAAGTCCAGTGAGAAAATACGTGTAAAGCCTTGAGCAGCCCGGTCTAGCAACAGTTAGCGCCATACCTGATATTTAGCGTCCTCACGGATATAGTCAGACTCCCTGTTTATGACAGTTATCCACTCTGGTTTGATTAGTGCCCATGTCAGAAGGTGCAATCCTTGTTAGCTATTGATATGTTATTAGTCCCTCTCCCCCACGGGCCCAAGGAATGTATATAGTAAGTGCTCCATCATTGACAATCCAATCAAAGAATGAAAGTCACCATCTGGATGAGAAAACAGAGGTTGGCTCCAAATTCAGCAATGCCCTAGACCCAAACAGTGACTCACAGCTATGAAATTTCCTCATCTCAGAGGATACTTAGAGTTCACTTATTCCAATCCTTTTTAAAACTGTTTTTTATTCTCGACATATTTAAGTGTCGGAAAATCCACAAAAGTGCAAAAAAAAAAAAAAAAAAAGAAAGAAAAAAGAAAGAAACGAACTGCTATTATAAATGGTTATACACAAACACATGTGATATTGCAATTATGTATTTAGTACATAGTTATGTGTACATAGTGCTTTGAAACACGCCTTTTAAAAGCTTTTTTTGCATTTTCCTCATACTTTAAATATCTTTAACGACATCATTTTAAATGACTGCATAACATTCCTCATCAGGAAGTGGGGATAATTAAAAGTACCTATCTCAAAGGGTTATGCCATGAGCACTGACAAGAGTTATGTCATGTGAAGCTACCTGGCATGTAAAAAGCTCAATAAACTTAGAACTTCCTCAGGATGGATTGATCTAACCAATCTTCTTTTGCTGAGCATTGGAGTTATTTCTATTATTTTTCTATGGTAAATAACGCTGGGCTATATTAATCTTCGCTCATGTCTTTGGTCATTTCCTTAGTAAAGTTCAGGACTGCTGGATATGCACATTTTTCAACTTCCAACTGACTGCGCAGTTAGGGGAACAGAGAGGGAAAGGGACTAGTCCGAGCTCACAGAGCGAGCTGCAAAGTCGGAACTGGAGTCTAGTTGAGGACCCTAAATGGTGTCTCATCCTGTTGGGGACCAGGGGAAAGTCCGGATCAAGGGGAAAAACTAGGCTCCTGAGCTGCAGCGGCTCGGGAAGAACAAGCCAGCGGGCCTGAGCCGGGGGCTGAGCGGGGCTGCAGAGGCGGGGCGCTCACAGGCTGGGCCGAAGCTAAGCGGTAGCCTGGCAACCCGGGCGGCGCGGCGTTCGAACGGAAGCGATGAACCAATCAGGATGTCCGGGGCAAACCATTCCGGCGACGGGACGGGGGAGAGCGGCGAGCTCACTTCCCCTTCCTCTGCGCCCCCAGCACCTCCGCTCTGGTGGGGGCCTTGGGGCAGTCAGGTGCCCCCGTTCATCTCAGGTTCTCACAGCAGCTCCGAAGAGGCCCCTGCGGGTCCCCAGCAAGGCCGCGCCGCTTTGGGCGCGGCCATTGCCAGCCCGGGTCGGAGCTGTCAGTTTCTCCGAGTCCCGCACCGGAGGAGCTAGGACTTGCATAGCGCGGGCTCCAGGTGAGGGGGCGGGTGGTCTGGGGCCCGAGCCCGGGTCTGGGGGGTGGGGGTGGAGGGCGACTCCGTTCACCGAGCGCCTGTTGTAGGCGTCCTCTGCGCGTGGTGCGGGGAGGCGGTGGTACCCCTTTTCACGCAGGAGAACGCTGAGGGGCAGAGAGTTAAGTATCCTAGCCCAGCGACGTCGGCTGGAGAATCCAGTTCAGGTCTTTCTGCTCCACCTCGAGGTCTCCAGTCTGGATAGGTTTAGATTTGTCTTGAGAGGCCCAGATGCGCAACTGGTGGTCTGCTTGTCAGCCTCTTAGCCACAAGGCTGCTAAGCCCCGGAGCCCTGGCTGGATCATTTTCCTCCCGCCCCGCTCCCTCACCGTCCCCCGGGTGCCCCTTCTGGGCAGCCGGCTTCACTTCTCCAGAACGCCAGAGGTTGGACTCAGGGCTCGTTTGGGATCCTTCTGCCCACGGGGTCCTGAATCGCAGTGCTCTCTGTCTCAGAAGGCTGTTGTGGGAGGGGGAATCCGGGAGGACTGACATTTCTGGGCTAGATGCTAGGTGGGCAGCAGGTGCTCTGGCCCTGGGGCCGCTGTTAGATTTTTGGGAATCTGCCCCAGGTTGGGGGAATGGGTAGAGGCAGCCACTCAACCTGCCACTAGTCCCCAGAGACTTTGGAGTTTTTGGAGTTGAGGATGGGGCTGCCACCCCTCTGGCTGGAGCATCTGACCTAGACCAGGCCCTGTCTCCTGCGGATTCTCTGGGAGCTCAGAAAGAAAATAAGTCTTTCATTTATTCTTTCAACAAATGTTTATTGATTTCATATGCCCTGCCCTCCCCCTTGTCTCTTTTGTTTCTCTCAGTGGCATTTACCCATTCGATGTCCTATGTATTTCACTTATTAGGGAGTTGATTATCTTCCTCAACTGGAATGTGATAGGAGGAGGGGCTAGGGTGACTCAAGTGAGGCCTTTGCCTCCAGGGCAAAATTGAAGGTTGCCAAAACCTCTAATCAAGATAACTAAAGCTAACAGTTATTATTATTTTTTTTAAGATTTATTTATTTTAGGGGCGCCTGGGTGGCTCAGGGGGTTAAAGCCTCTGCCTTCAGCTCCGGTCATGATCTCAGGGTCCTGGGATTGAGCACCATGTTCGGCTGTCTGTTCAGCAGGGAGTCTGCTTCCCCCTCCCTCTCTGCCTACTTGTGATCTCTCTTTCTGTCAAATAAATAAAATCTTTTAAAAAAAAAAAGATTTATTTATTTTAGAGAGGGAGAAACAGAGATAGAGAGTGTGTGAGCAGGGAGAGGGGTGGAAGGAGAGGGGAGCCCAACCCACGGGAAGGGGGCGCAGATCCTAGGACTCCGAGATCGTGACCTGAGCGGAAACCAGGACTCGGTGGCTCGAGCGACTGGGTCACCCAGGCAGTTTACAGTTCTTGACTATTTGCTTTGCGTTCGCTGGTGGAGATCAAATCGCATGGCCTCTGTGGAACCCAGTACAGCGCCCCTGTCACGATCACGAGCACGTCCCCAGCCCCACTGTCCCACTTCTCAGCAACACAACGTGGGTGCAGTGATGACCCGGGGTGGTTTGTAATTGGGAGGGTCTGGACGCACACTAGGGGGTCATCAGCCGGGGCTGATGGCTCTTTATGTGCGGATGTGCCTTCACATATGTTAGGGAACAGCCTATATGATTAAGTATATTAACAGCATATATTAGAATTAGTAATACACTAACATTATTAAGACAACATATATCATTGAGTAAAAAGAGCAAGGTGAAAACAGTACCCACAGCGTGTTGCCATATGTGTAAAAAAATAGAAAGAATACATGCCCATTCTTGCTTGTATCTACCTAAAATGTCCCCGGAAGGACACACAATTGTCTGGTTACAATGACCCCTGCAGGGAGGGGAACTGGGTGGTTGGGGACAGGAGTGGGAAGGAGTTTATTTTTACTTCATTCTCTTTATAGTGTTTGAATTTTAAGTCACGGGCATAGAGCACCTGGTTGAAAAATCATATATATATAATATAATATATGTGATATATATTATAAAAATCATTACAGATTATATATTTAATTATAAGACCACTGTCCTGTCTGTGATCTGTCCTTGACTTGCCCTGTGACTTTGGGCAAGTTTCTTCACGTCTCCAGGCCAAAATAAGATGGTGAGCTCAGGCCTGGGCAGAAGGCAGTCCTGGACAGGAAGTGGACTTGCCCGTGAGTCCGCCCCAACCTCCACCTTCCCCGTCCTTGTGAGCCGGGCCCTTCCCTGCGGCGTTGCATGTGGTTTCTCTGTGTCTCCACTGCAAGTCCCTTTGTCCTCATTTTGCAACTTTAGGTACAAACCGAGGCACAGATAATCGAGTTGGTGGAGTTGGGGCTGTCCGGTGGCCGACAGGAGCCCAGCCCTCCTTCAGCCCACTGAGATGTGTGCGAGGGTGCCCTGGGCAAGGCTGACTGCAGGCAGGCCAGGGCATGAGTGTCTGGGGAGACTCCAGAAATAGCACGGGGCCCGGCGTGGGCCTGGAGGATGCCCCGCTGGGTGTCTGTGACCCGGACAGCTGGGCTGAAATCGAGCTGGGCTGCCCTATTGGCTGGCCCCCTCCCTGCTGCCTGGAGCCTTCCTGATTCTCCCCTGGGGCAGGTGAGCGCCTCCGCGTCTCCACCCCAGTGAGGGGCTGCAGAATGTCATGAAAATTCTCAACATTGAAACCACGCCTCTTGCCCCCTCAGTGAAGAATAATCACTAACACCCCCTGAGCACTCGCTGTGTGCCAAGTCCTTTAGAAGCACGCACGCATTTAATTCCCTCAATTCTATGATGTCAGGTAGTTACTGCTGCTATTTTTTTCCACCTTACAAAAGGAAACTGAGTTACTAAACAAGACAGGTTTAGTAACTTGGACCAGGTCAGAGCAGGAATGTGAATCTGGGGGTTCTGGCTCCAGACTCTGGACTCTCTTTTTCTTTTGGAAAAATATATAGAACATAAAATCGAGCATTTTAACCATCTGTAAGGTACAGTTCAGTGACATGAAGGAGGTTCACGCTGTGCTGAGAACTCACCACCATCCACTTCCAGAACTTCTTCATCTGCCTAAAGGGGAACTCCTTACCCATTAAACACCAGCTCCCCATTTTCTCCTCCCCCCAGTCCCTGGGAAGCACCTTTCTACTTTCTGTCTCTGTGGATTTGACTACTCTCGGTACCTCATGTAAGTGAAATCATACAATATTTGGCCTTTTTTCCCCTCAATGTTTGTCCTTCTGTGTCTGACTTATTTCATTTAGTATAATGTTTTCGAGGTTCACCCACGTTGTAGCAGGTGTCAGAACCTCCTTGCTTATAAAGCCTAAATAATAGTCCACCGTATGTCCATCACATCTGTCCGTGGACACTTGGTTGCCTCCACCTTTGGGCGATTGTGAAGACTACTGCTCTGAACATTGGGATACCGTATCTCTTAAGTCCTTGGTTTCAGTTCTTTTGTGGATACGCCCAGGAGTAGGATTGCTGGGTCCTATGGTAATCCTTTTTAAGTTCTTCCTGACCGCCATACTGTTTCCACCGCGGCTGCGTCATCTTATATTCCCACACACAGGGCACAAGGGTTCCGATTTCTTCAGATCCTCAACAACACTTGGTATTTTCTGTGGGTTTTTTTTTTTTTTTTTTTTGCTTGCTTGCTTGTTGCGATATTGATCATCTTGATGGATGTGACATGCTGTCTCACTGTGGTTTGGATTTACGTGTCCCTAATGATGTAGCAATGTAGCATGCTCAGCATCTTTCCATGTGCCTGTTGGCCATTTGTACACTTTGTTTAAAGAAACGTCTGTTGAAGTAGTCCCGTGTGCTTAGATTTGTAAGCTCTGAGAGAACTGGGTCAACATTCTGAGTGGTGAAGTCCTCACCCGGGAGCTGGGCACCGCAGAGTCCCATTTTGGTGGCGATTTCTAGCCCAGTTACGAGTCCTGTTTTACAGTTGGGGAAACTGAGGCCTGAGAAAGTTGAGTGTCCTGCCCAAGGTCTCATAGCTAATCACGGGTGGAGCTGGGATTTGAACCCCGGTGGGCTAGCCCCAGAGTCCATGCTTCAGGGGCGGCCGTGGGGCTGGAGTGGGGAAGGCACTGTGGCAGACCCCGCGTGTGCAAAGGTTTGGACGTGATGTTTCCGGAGAAAGAATAGGGCTCATCTAGAAGTGGCCAGGGCCCAGCCTGAATGGGGCTGACTTGAGGCTGGAGGGGAGTGTGGGGAGAGGTGGAGGAACACCTTCGGTGGGACTAGAGTTTGGGAGGAGGCGTGGTGCTGAAGGGCCTTGGTCTTTGAGGTGGCCTGGGTTCTAGTCCTGCCACTTAACGGTGAGCCCAGCACACACCTATAGGTGTGTGGTCCCTGGAGGTCCCTATAGGTATAGGTCCCTGGAGGATGAAAATACAGAAATAGGAAACGAGTGATTGATAAGTGAAGATCCAAAATGACGGGGTGGGATGAAGGTGTGGAAGGGAACAACCAGGTGAGAGATTTGACGGGAGCCTCTCTGAGGACGTGAGACCTGAAGGAGGTGAGCTAAGAGGTTCTAAGCAGAGAACAGATGGTGCAAAGGCCCTGAGGCGGGAAAGACCTTGGCGCATTGGGGAGCAGCAGGGAGGGCTCTGCGACCGGAGCAGAAAAGGCTGGAGATGAGGGGGGAGTGGAGGCCGGGGACTGGATCCTGGAAGGCCTGAGGACCAAGTGGAGAGTTTGGGTTTTATTCTAAGGTGATGTGGAGCCATAAGAGATCTAATTTCTGTTGGGGAAATATTGCCATCTTGCCCTCATTTTATAATTAAGGAAACGGAGACCCCGGCCCACAGCCAGGAATGCTTCCTAAGGTGGCTTCTCCCTCTGGGGCCCAGAGAGGGAGGCTATAGAGTCTTTTGGTGAGTGGCCGAAGCCCAACACCGCGGATTCTGTCTCTTCCACTTCCCTCCACTCCCCCAGACCTGCTCCTGGGTTCAAATCCTGGCTCTGCCATTTACCAGCTATGTGACCTCTGGCAAGGGGCCCCACCTCTCTGTGCCTCAGTTTTCTCAACTGTAAAATGAGTGTAACAGGAGTACCTCCGGGTGAGTGAGAGGATTCAATGAGTCAACATATATAAAGAGCTTAGAACAGTGCCAGGTACAGAGAAAGCACTTAGACAATTTCTTCCCTGTTAAGAAAATGTTATTGTATCTTTGCTGTTACTACCATTATTGCCTAACCGAGCCCTCCCCCCCATCTCAGCCCCTCCCCACTGTTGCCTCAGTAGAGGCAGGGACCCAGCAGGACATTGTGGGGAATGATGGTCTTGAGGCTGGCCTCCCTCATTCCCCTAAAATCAGGCTCCAGGGCCTGGAGGAGGCCTCAGAGCTGACTCACTCCCAGGGGGAGGAGAGTTGTTCTCTGAGTCACTTCCTGACCCCTCATAGCCCTTCACCCCAATCTGGGTGCAGCCCCCACTGGGCCTAGACATGGAACTGGATCCTCTTTGGCTTCCCTAGGGCTCAGGCCTGAGGCCTGGGGGAACTGCCTTCTCTGGGCCTCAGGATCCCCAAGGAAACTGGCCCAATCAAGTGTGCCACCTGAAGTGACATAATAGGGCTTTGGTTGGCAGAGGAGACAATCGTGTCCCTCCCAAGGATTCCTTCTGGCAGTGTTGCAGTCTTCTCATCTGTAAAATGGGGATTAAATAGTTCCCCCCTGCGGTTAGTGGGGGAGCGGGGAGGGGAATGTCCAGAGACTTACATAAGTACAGTGCCTGGAACTCAAAATTCTAGTTATTCTTATTCCCATCAACGCACTCTCAGACCATAAGGACTCACACTGACCTGGCCTGGAAGGTGAGACTCCCCTCACTCGGCAGAATGGAGGGCCAGAGGGGTCCGCCAAGCTGCTCAGGGACACACAGGTAGAAAGGGGTGGCACTAAGGCTTGGTCTAGAGGAAAGTGCCCAGGTCAGACTCCTCAGGGTGACCTCGGGCCACCTGGCTCCGCCTGCCCCAGCCTCAGTATTCCATTAGTCAAATGCGGATAATAATAGAGTTCACCTCACTGGGGTTGTTGGGAAGATTAAAATGGGTTAATTAATACCAGGAACAGCACTTTCTCATGCCTGGCACAGTCAACATTATCGCGGGCATTGGGGCTGTGGGGGAGGGGGCCTCAGTTTTGCCATCCCCAAGATGGGTGCCCTTGCCCCTGCCAGAGTTGCGTCTGTGGCCACTGCGGCTGGGGGTGGAGGGGGCGACCCCGGCTCCAGAGAGAGCTTCCTGGGGGGTAGTACTGGGTCCCCGCGCCGAGCAGAGCCCACTGCCGGCGCGCCCGGGCTCACGTTCCCGCCCCTGCCTGGCTTTCTTTCTTCGCTTTCGGGTAACACCTGGGCCGGCGGGTTCACCTGCCTGGGACCGGCCGCCGGAAGTTGCGCAAACGCGTGTTACCTGAGCTCCAGGTGGGCCGGGCCGGAGGAGCGCTCGGTAGCGGCGCGCGCGCAGCCAGGTATGTGCGGGCGAGTGGCGCCGGGTCAGGGTCGGGGGCCGCCCGGCCACCCCTCCCTTCTCGGGAAGGCGGGGGCAGGGCAGGGGCTCACCTTCCCGCCTGGGCGAGACCGCAGGAACCCTGCCGTCAGCCCCCTGGCTTGAGAGCCAGGACGACCCCGGTTCAGAGAGGGGCGCGCGAGCGGCTAGGGTCACACAGCGCGCCGGCGGGCTCGCGGCCTCCTCCGCGGCTGGGAGTCTCCAAGATTGCCCCGAAGTGGGGCAGGGTCGAAGCCAGACCGAGGATCTGAGCTCCCCCAACCCCTCAGGCTGACTCCAGGGAAGCAGGTGGGAAGAGGGTATGGTGACAAAGAAAAGGGCTCTCGGTTGGCGCTCTGGGGGCCATTCGTGGGGCCATAGCATTTGAAATACGTGGATGGGGCGTTGGCAATGAGAGGAAGCCTCAGAGGACGAGTCCCGCCTGGGGACTGAGACCCTGGCTTTAACTCGCGGGAGCCGCCACACCTCCGTTTGCCCACCTTTGAAATGGAGTTTGTCAGATCAGTTTAGCATTAGGCTCTATCACGTGCCTCCTTTGTCTGCGGCTGGGGCTCCGACAGGCGGTTCTGAGCGTGCTTAGAGACCACTGCTGGGCTGGGGGGGAGGGCGGAGCGCGATCTGAGAGTTGGGTCGTCAGAGTCGTAAAAACCAAGAGCCCAGTTCTTGGAGCGCAGTCTTTTGGCCAAGTGCCGGGAAGGTCCTCGACCTGTTTTATCTCTCCATCCTCTCGGAGACCTGGAGGCTCAGGTCTATTTTTAACCGCATTCCAGATAAGGAACCCGAGTGTGTAAGAGGCGCAGCTGCTGGAGCAGGGCGCAGAGCGGGCGGGTGGGCGAGCTGGACAGCGGCCCCCAAGCTGGGTTTGGCGGCTTGCCTGTGGGCGGGCGGCGGGAGGAGCCCCTGCGGCCAGCAGGTTGGTCGGAGGGCGCGGGGTTTCTGCCCTGGCCCTGCCCATCTGACCTCCTTCTTCCCTCTGGTTCCCCCGGATGGTGCCCGGGAGGGAATTGCCACCGCCAACGGGTTGGACTGGTTTGGTAGGCGGTGGCCCTGGGGGTGGGGCAGAGTCTAGTTACCGAGACAGGGCTCAGCAGGGCTGTCTTTCCTGTCGGATCCTTCCCTCCTGAGGTCTCCTGGGGGGTGGCCGGAGTGGGGCAGCCTTGCTTTCCCACTTACTCCATCCCGCCTACCTTGGGAGCAGCTCTGGCTCTGGGCCAACAGCTCCTAAGGTTCTAGTAACTTTGCCATTGCTGCCCCTGCAGAAGTCTCAAACTGGGGACTAGATTGGGGTAGGGAGAGCAGATCTGTTTGCAGACATGTTGCTCCTTGCTTCGCGAATGTTTTAAAAATTATTATCGGATGTGCTGAGATTTAAGAATCTAGAGTGTTCATGCACATCTGGATTTCCAGCTTCTAGCACATTCCATATCTACCACCTCGGACCCGCATGCCTGCAGCGGGTTGGATGTGTCCCTCTGTGGTTTATCCAAGGTCTTCCTGTTCACGTTTCGTCCCCATGGATACTCCAATTCAATAACAATTTATTGAATACCTATTATGTGTCGAAAGCCTTGTCCCAAAACAGATTCAGTGAGCAAAATAGACAAACCTCCTGCCTTCACGGAGCCGATATTTTAGGGGAATGGGAAGAACAAAGAGTAAAGTGACATAAATGTAATCGATGCGTGCATTAGGCTTCACAGGAGTTCGTGTCTTATTTACTGGCCCTAGGACCTAGGATGGTCGCTTCTCTAGTCTCAGTTTCTCCAACTGTAAAATGAGATGACAATGACCCTTCTCACAGGCTTGTTGGAGGATTCTGGGAGAGGATGGTGTCGAATGTCTAGCACAGTAGGGATCCCTGCCTTCCCACCCCGATCCACACTCCCCTCCTGGTATTCTGGGTGACCACATGGGGCTGTCTACCATAGCTTTCTGCTGTGGATGGAAATCTCTGATCTGCACTGTCCGCTCTACTGACCAGTATAGTGGCTTTTGACACTTGAAATGTGGCTAGTGTGATTGAGGAACCGAAGCGTTAAGTTTTTATTTAATTTAAAGCTAAGTTGAGTAGCCATATGGGGCTAGTAGCTATTGAATTAGACAACACAGGTGTAGACAACAAGTCCTTTGGGGGATTACCTAGATAAAGCCCTCCTTTCTCATTTTACAGATGAGAAGTTTCAGGACTTGGTCTGTGGGTTTTCTTCTGACCCATCTCTGGGAGAGTTGGCGAAGGGACACTTTGTGGCTCCAGCCCTTTCTTGGTAAAAGGATCAGGGGCTGGCCTGATGCCTGGGGCAGCAGGCCTTGAGGCTTAGGTGATCTTGTAGATACTTGTGCACCTGGGTGTGGGCCGCCTTGCCTCTGGGTGCCCATCCTCTGGCTGCTGGCAGATTCAGGGGCTGCTGGATGCTTTCAAGCAGGGTTGTGCGACTGTGGGCTTTTCCGGCTTCTCTTGGAACAGCATAGCTCAGGTCTGGGCTGACATTTCTAGCTGACAAGCATCCTTGGATCACTGTGGGCCTGGCGCTGAGGTCCCATGCTGGAAGCCGATGAGTGTCTGGACTTGAGGGGGGTGGGGATTTTCTACACTCCTCCACCAGCTCTACTGCTGTGCCTGGGGCTTGGCATGTCTAGACCGGTGAATAGCACCGGGCAGCTTCCTGCCTGGGTGGGTAAGGGTGGGAGGTGGTACCAGGTTCCCTGGGGGCAGTCCAGGCAGCGTGTGGGTTGGAGCCCTTTCTCTGGGTCACCAGGTGCACCAGCACCTCCCTGCTTGGAAGCAAGGGGGCAGAGCCACCAACGTGGTGGGTTAGCTTAATCAAGTTGGTTGAGCTCCCTATCTGCAAAATAGAGCTCTAAAGGGGCCCGTTGAGGTTAAGCTGGCTGGTGCCCAGCATACGGCCTGCAGTCCGCTTTGCTTCCTTTAAAGCGTGTCTTGCCGTGTCTTTTCTGCCCAGGCTACTCACCTCTTTCTTCTTTGGTACTTCTTATTTTCTCTCTGCCTCAGCAGGGCCTGGTCCTCTGGGAAGGAGGCGGGGGTGTGGGTGGAGTCACAGTCCCCTCAGTCGTGGCTTTCTGTCTGCTGATTGGCTCTCTGTGAATGAGGGGCGTGGCTATTACCTTTTAATGGGGAAGGCGTCTTCAGCCCCTTTCAGTCTTGGCTGAGCCTTTGTCTGAGCGTGCTCAGCCTCTTTCTTTCCTCCCCTGTAGCAGTTGCCGGCATCCAGCTGCCTACTTTCTGGATCTGTCTCATTTCTCCGTCTCCTCAGACCGAAGCCCTTGGGGTATGTAACAGCCATGCCCGTGGACACACTGACTCCGGGATCCCGGGACACCTCTGCCCTACCTTTCCGCCTGCGGACCAAGGTGCCTGGCTACCTGCCCCGGAGGCCGGCAGATGGTGGAGCCCGGAAACCTAGTGCTGTGGAGCGCCTGGAGGCTGACAAGGCCAAGTACGTCAAGAGCCTGCACGTGGCCAACACCCGCCAGGAACCCGTGCAGCCCCTGCTGTCCAAACAGCCTCTCTTCAGCCCCGGGACTCGACGCACAGTGCTCACCCCTAGCCGTCGAGTCCTGCCTGGCCCTGGCCGTCGGCCCCAGCTGGACCTGGACATCCTTAGCAGCCTCATCGACTTGTGCGATAGCCCCGCATCCCCTGCCGAGGCCAGCCATACCCCTGGACGGACAGAAGGAGCCCACCAGCCACCCCCAGCCACCCCTCCTCGCCCGCCACCCAGTACGGCCGCTGTCCGCCGAGTGGATGTCCGCCCCCTGCCCGCCTCCCCTGCCCAGCCCTGCCCATCGCCAGGCACTGCCACTGCCTCCAGCCCAGCCCGGCCCCCGGGTTTGCAGCGCTCCAAGTCGGATTTGAGTGAGCGCTTCTCCAGAGCCGCAGCCGACCTGGAGCGATTCTTTAACTTCTGCGGCCTGGACCCAGAGGAGGCACGGGGGTTGGGTGTGGCTCACCTGGCGCGGGCCAGCTCAGACATCGTCTCCCTGGCTGGGCCCAGCGCTGGGCCTGGCAGCTCGGAGGGGGACTGTTCCCGCCGCAGCTCTGCCACCGTGGAGGAGCGGGCCCGGGAGCGTGTCCCCTACGGCGTGTCGGTGGTAGAGCGCAACGCGCGAGTGATCAAGTGGCTGTACGGGTTGCGGCAGGCGCGGGATGCCCCAGCCGCTGAGGGCTAGGCCTCCACTGGACTCGGCGCTTGCACAGGACAGATCTGGGAGAGGCAGCTGGGCCCTTGACCTCTTCTGCATCCATTCCCTGGCTCGGGGCCGACCAGAGCCTACTGCCTCACGTGAAGCTGGTATGGAGGCAGAGGCTCAGGGGCTGGCCCGCATCCGTCTGGCCAGGACTGACTCTGGAGAGGGTTGCCTGTTGACCTTGCGCCACCCTCTGCCCCTCACTTGTAAGGGTTTTGACATAAGTCCTGCCTGGCTCTTCTCGTGGGTTTGGATTTGGGGCACTTAGCCTTCTCCACTGAGAGTGAAGGGCCCAAGGATCTTACTAGGCTGTCTACTTAGCCGTTCTGTTTCCTTCTTCCTTGGCCTCTAACCTTTGCTGACTTCCTCTTCCTTTCCCAGTGGGCCCTGGTTCCCTGGGAACTTGCTCGGGGTGGGGGCAGGGCCTTGGCAGCCTGGCTTAGGTGGGTAGACTACAGGAGGGACTGGTAGGAGTCTGTACTGCTCTGACTTCCCTCCCTTTGGTTAATAAACACAACTGCTTGTTTTTCAAGGGCTGGGTCATCAGACTCTTCTGTGTTCACAAGGGGAAGGGGAGGGAGACATCTGGGGGTGGGGCCTTTAGAATTCCATAATTGTTCATCCCAGGACCTGGGGCTGGGGGAAGGGCATGAGGTCAGTGGCTGGCCCGGCCTGAGACTTGAGACCTGAAAGGGGATTCTCGTAACCCCTCTGGGTGGCCTGAGGGCCTCCTTCATGGAGGAGGACACTGAGTCTGGCCATAGAGTGAATCTGGATAGAGCCGGGACTGAGGTCTTTCCCCTGCAAGGGGACCTGCAGGGAAAAAGCTGATGGCTGCACAGTCCTTCCCATCACCGTCCAGTTCCCAAGGGGGCAGGAAGCTCCAAGGCGCGTACCCTGAACTGGAGGTGCCGCAGGCTATAGACTGGGGGTTGGAAGCAGCGGTTCTTAGAGGAGGAGGGACTTGGGGGTGGATAGCACAAAACAGGCGGCCTTGCGCCCAACTCTGGGTGACCTGGGATAAGCCAGTCTCCCTCTCCGGGCCTCAGGGGGCTATGGGAGGGGGAAGGATGGCTGGCACTGGGGTTTGAGGTCTCAGCTCCTCCCTGTCTCCCTCTAGGCAGGTTCCCAGCCTACTGGGAGATGCCGCCTTGGCTGGTCGTAGGGCCTCGGCTAGGGCTGAGCACACAAAGAGTGAAAGCCTGGGTGGCCTCTGCCCACCCCCGGGGTGGGAGTGGGGAAGGGCTGGGTGGTGCTTCCTCTCCCGCAGGCTGCGCTGTCCGCACTCAGAAACAGGAAACTCTAATGGGGGCCCTGGTGACAGGTTTGATGTAAGTTTTATTTTAAGCATAAAGAGGAGATTTCCTTTGGGTTGTTGACAAACATCCAGGTCAGCCCAGCTGTTTGTTTGCCTGTCCGTCTGACAGTATACGATCGGCCCCCAGGGGACTGGGCCGGGTCTGGGTGGTTCGGGAAAGAAGGGGAAACTGGGTTATAGAGGAGAGTGGTGTTCAAGCTCATGAGAATGGAATCCACCCCCTCGTGATACAGATGGGGAGACTGAGGCACAGGGAGGCTATGATCTGCCCACAGGCACCCCGCAGGTCTGACAGTGCAGGAGTTGAGCCACCTGGTCCCCAAATTAAAGGAGTGATGGGCTCAGGAGGGATAATCTGGGCTCTGCAGAGGAGACGTCCTTTGAGGTTTCAAGGACCAGCACCTCCAGGCAGCCTGGCCGCACTTCTGTGCTAAGTAAGCATTGCTCCTTCGTGTGAGCTGCCAACACCCCAGAAACCCAAGGGGTTTCTTGGTTTGAGATCACAGGACTGGTGGGGTTTGGGCCGAGAGCTCCCTTGTTTCTGGAGGAGGGTGAGTCCTAGGACTTTTCCCACTCATTCCATCACTGAATCTTCAAGGTGACCTTTGCAGGGTCTGAGAACAGGAGGGGTAGCGGCTTGGAGGCCGTCACGGAGAGGGTGTGGGGTCACACCCCACGGTCAGGGGCACCCTGCCTCCCTGCCTCTTCTCCTCACGTCCCTGGGTCCTGGCGGCCTTTCCCCCTGTCACTTTATTGAGCATGTGCTGCGTGCCCAGCAGGGAGTAGGACAGACATAGGTCCTGCTGCTGGAAGGGAATGGGCGGCCGATCAGCAAACACGTGGTCTTAAATAATGTGAGCAGCGACTTCTGCCCCAAGACCAGGCCTGTTGGGAAGAGAGCAGGAAGGCATTCTTGGAAGTGGAGGAGGTGATTCCTGGTCCCTGATTCCAGGAGGGCTTCCCTCCTGCTAGAACCCTGGAGTCCATCAGCCTCCCCTGTGGGGATCTGTGGAGGGAGTGGCCGGGGTCTTCTGCGGGCCTCAGGGATCTGCGGAAACAGCCCCTCTATTGTTCTGCCTGCAGGTCGGATTGTGAGGGGCAGTGAGCGGCGAGGGCCAGCAGCTGCTGCCCCCTCCCCTGGGGCTGCCTGGCTTCCATAGCAGCGCCCCCAGGCCAGACTGGCCCCAGCTGCCCAGCCCCTAATTAGGCAGAGATGAGATCTGCTCCCAGATCTGTTTCCCAGCAGCTAATTATACACACGTGGGCTTGGGAGCCCAGCAATCTGGCTGCTCATGCCTGTCGTGAAGGTGTGGTGGGCCCCTGGGAGAGGCACCTGTCCCCACCTGCCAGGCCTCAGTGTACCCTTCTGGCAGAGGATGGGACGTAGCCAGAGGACCCTGTTCCTTTCCCTGGTGAAACGGTTCTGGTTCTGCTACAGAGGCATTCAAGGGGACCAGGAAGAGGGGACACCGATCCTGCCTGACACCCTGTGTCCAGGGGGAGCAGGGAGGGACTGAGGAATTAGCCTGTAGGGCCCTGACTCTAGATCCCGGGGTAGGGGCGGATATAGGCAAGGTCATGGTGACGGCTGCCCCCCTCCCCCAACCGCAGACAGACCTGCACATGGGCTTAGAGCGGTGTGGGACTTCCTAGGTCCAAGACAGAACCCCCAACTCAGGTTTAAAAAAAGATACCGTTTCTCAGATAATGCATTCATATATTCCCCCCAACACTTTATTAAGAAAAATGTCAAAGAAAAGTTGAAAGAATGATATAGGAAACACTTAAATACCCACCTATAGCAGATACCCGGTTCTCCGTATTTCGTTAGGTGTGCTCTAACAGGTATCTGTCCGTCTATCCATCCATTAAGACAGCCTATTTTTTTGCAGCTTTTCAAAGTAAACTGCAAACATCAGTATGCTTCCCCTTAAAGGCATTTTGGCATGCGTATCATTAGAGCTCAGTATTTGTTTACAGTTCCCGTGTGTGTATGTAAAATTCACAACCTGTGAAGTGCACAGATCTTAAAAGCCCCATTTGCTGAGTTGAGACAAGTGCATACTGTTTCCCAAACCTCAGTCGGGATATAGAGCAACACCATAACCGTGGAAAGCTCCCTCATGTCCCTTCTCTGTCAATTCCTGTCCCTAGCTCATGGACATATGTACGTATCTGTATAAATTCAATAGTACTGATAAAAAATATTTCCTTGCCGTGTCCTTCCTGTTCCCGACCCGCAAATCAGCCACGTTCAACTTTTTTAACTGTTTCTTCTGGTACTTTTTTCCATATTTCTAAGGAAGATGCTTTTCCTGTGTTTTTCTGGATTAAATTGAGGCAAATATTGCCTGACTTTCTGGTCTGATATCTTCACAGTGTCTGTAGCTTGACTGGCCGGGTTTGAATCCCAGCTCTTCCCCTTCCTGGCCCGATGACCCCAGGCAAGTGACTTAACCTCCTTGTGCTTAGTTTCCTTACTTGTAAAATGAGAGTAATAAGAATATTTAAGTTATTGGATTGTTATGAGGATTTAACATATAAAGTGCACCAGAATAATTACTCTGAAAGTGGTCAAAAATGTTTCTTTTTATAATTATTATTATCAAGGAAGAGTTGGCTTTTCTCACCCTCCTATCCTTTTAATCTATGTTTATCACAATGTTCCATTAAGTGAATAGTTAGTGTCATTATTTTGTAACTATACAAATATTACTTCTGGCTAAGCCAAATCTCATACGATGGTTACATTTCCTTTCTTGTGAAACTCTTGGTTTTTCCTGGAGTTATTACCTGCCTTGCTTTTCATTCCTGTGGTTTCCTTATAACCAACCCACGCTTAATTCTCTGACATCCTCAATGTCCCCATAGGTACACATAGAAGGTAATGTATTGGTTCCAACTTCCTTCCTGAAACCCTTCAAGGGCTCTTTAACACCCCTCACCACTTAAAAAAAAAAAAAAAAAGTAGGGCCAATTTTCAAAATAGAATATCAACCACAAGTACAATCTCTAATAGAAGTGTCTGTGAACATCATGGGTTGTTCATGACTCCCCAGACTCCCTGCCTGGGGAGTCTCTAAAAGGGATAAAAACTGAAGCTGTGACCCCCACTTTCAGGCCTTTCCATTTGCCCACGGGAACCTCTCAGCACCGTCTGCTCACTGTGCTAACCCATGGCTCATTTTGTGCCCTTCCCTTTATTCATCCATTTGTTCAACTGCTGAGTTGAATAGCTACTGAGTCCTCCTCCATGCCCTGCACTGTGCTGGGCGGCAGCAGGGACATAGCGCTTGGGTATTGTTGACCTACCTATTCCCAGAGTGTATTTCTATTGGAACAGTGGTCTGAATAGAGGCGTGTGTGGGGTTGGGCGATGGCTGGGAGTGGCTGTGGGACCTATAAGGAGCGTATCTATGCGGGTGCTGACATTTCCCGTAGGAGGCCATTTATGTGCATGCGTGTATGTGTGTAGGTATTGTCTACACGGCTTGTGTTCACTGGTTATGTGTATCGGTTAGTTTTTGCTGCATAACAAACAACCCTAAACCTAGTGGCCTAACACAATAATTTATTAGTCCATGATTCTGTCAGCTGGTAATCCGGCCTGGGCTCAGCTAGGGAGTTCTACTG
This sequence comes from Nasua narica, assembly GCA_028533885.1. Classification (NCBI taxonomy): domain Eukaryota; kingdom Metazoa; phylum Chordata; class Mammalia; order Carnivora; family Procyonidae; genus Nasua; species Nasua narica. Next base: position 96,924,225 of record CM052811.1, on the reverse strand, counting down.
GTCTTACGGAAGCCAGCTCATGTGGTTGTAGTCAGCTGGTCTTGGGGGGCCTCACCCACATGTCTGGCCATTGGCAGGCTGTTCGAGGGGTGCCTCCAGTCACCTCAATCAGGTTCGCCTCCATGAGGCTAGCTTGGGCCGATTCACACAGTAATCTGGAAGTAATCAGGAAGGGGTTCCACGCTGAGCAAGAGAAGGCAAGCTCCAATGCACACGAGCTTTTGAAAGACTCTGCTTGTATTGCGATTACTAATGTCCCATTGGCCAGACAAAGTGACGTGGTCGAGTCAGATTCAAGGGGTCGAGAAACAGACTCCGTCTCTTAGTCACATTG
>CM052811.1:96845222-96923391 GCA_028533885.1 Nasua narica | reverse complement strand
ATCCATCCATCCATCCATCCATCCATCCATCCAATATTTATGCAGTACCTACAACATGCTCTTCAAGGCACTGAAGACAGAGCAGAGAACAAAACAAAAGTTCCCGTTCCCGTGGAGTGGACATTCTAGTGGAGAGATAGGCAATGCATGTCAGAGTGGAAATGTTCTGGAGAAAATGAAGCCAGGAAGGGAGGTGGGAGGACTCTAGTTTTTTTTCTCTTCTTCTGAAGTATGTAATTGACATACAACGTTGACCCATTTTAGGTGTATGGTTTGGTGAGTTTCGACGATTGTATACATCTTGTGTACATCTGTGTATCCACCACTACAGACAAGTTCTAGAAGATTTCTATCATCCCAGAAAGTTCCTTCCTGCCCCTTTGCTGTCCATCCTGACTCCCACCCCACTTTCCATCTGGGACATGGCTGGTCGGTTTTCCGTCACTGGGAAGGATTGAATTTGTCTTTTCTGCAGGTCACGTAGATGGCGTCTGGCTTCTTCTACTCAGTGTGATACATTTGTGATTCACCCATATTGTTGTGTGTCTGTCTCTTTCTACTGCTGAGTAGTTCATGGTACAGATGTGCCATTCATTCGTCCATTCATCCAGCCTATGGCTGGGCGTCTGGGTTGTCTCCACACTTTGGCTATTACAAATAAAGCTGCTGTGAACATCCCCCACAGCTCTCGTGTGCACGTACACTTTCACGTCTCTTGGGTAAATGCCCAGGAGCAGGGCTGCTGGGCTTCCTGGTAAGTGTATGTTTAACTTTATTAGAAGGAGACATTGTGCTTTTATTTTTTAATTTTTAAATTTTTAAAGATTTTATTTATTTGAGAGAGAGAGAGAGCGCGCGTATGAGCAAGAGGAGGGGCAGAGGGAGAGGGAGAAGCAAGCTTCCCGAGGAGTGGGGAGCGTGATGCAGGGCTTGATCCCAGGACCCTGAGATCATGACCTGAGCCCAAGGCAGACCCTCAACCAACTGAGCCACCACGTGCCCCGATTATGCTTTTAAATAGCGTGGTCAGGGCAGGGTTCCGCAAGCAGGTAACAATTCAGCAGAGACTGGAAGGGGGCACGGGAAGCCTCAGGGATGTGGGCAGGAAGACTGTTGTAGGCAGAGGAACTGGGCGGTGGGGGGGTTCCCTGCTGTGTTTGAGGAACAGCATGGAGGCCAGGCTGGTGGGAATGAGTGAGTTCGGGAGACAGGGCTTGGAGGTGGGGCCAGTGTGTAAGAGGGCTTCATAGGGTAGGGCCTGTAGGTCATGGTGAGGATGTTGACTTTTACTTTGAGAACCCACGGGCGGTTTCTGAGCAGAAGTGGGACAGGATCAGACTTGTATTTGAACATCCTCCCCCACCCCAGGCTGCCCAGTGGAGAATGGGCTTCAGGGCAGTCAGGGACACAGCGGGGAGGCTGGCGAGGAGGGTACTGCAGCAGTCCTGGCCAGAGACGAAGGAGCGGGACTGGGGCGGGGGTGGGGGGGGACAGAGGGTGCGGATGGTCAGATTCTGGATCTACTCTGAAAGTGGCGCCGACAGAGCAAGTATTGGACGTGGGAGGTGAGGGAAAGAGGACACGAAGGGTAATAAAATCTGAGGCGGACTCTCAGATAGGGGCCGAGAGTGACCCCTCCCCCGGCCAACAGCCAGCAAGGAAATGTACACTTCAGACCGGCAACCCCCAGGACCTGAGCTTGGCCATCCACCTGAATGACTCCAAGCCTCCACAAAGGAACAGTGCCCAGCTGACGGCTGAATTGCAGCCTGGAGAGACCCTGAGTAGAGACCCCGGGCCGTGCCTGGACCTGCGATCTACAGAAACTACAGAAACTACAGAAACAGTAAGTTCGTGGTTTCCTGTCATTACGTTTTAATAATATTTGCTCAGCAGTAGATGACCGATACGAGCATCTCAGAATCCTATAATGCCAGAGCTAAGAGCATCCTTAGCAGCCACTGAGTCCAAGCTCCTCGTGTACAGGTGGGGAAACTGAGGCCCAGAGGGCGGCTGGGACTCGAACACCCGTTCTTGCAGGGAGATACCATCAGGCAGAAGCCACCCCAGCTGCAGAGGCCCCGCCGGGCCCAGTCTCTCATCTCCTAGGAGGCTGCGGTCCGAGCCCCTCTGCCAACACCTCCTCCGTCAGGGCCCTGGCCCCCCAGAGAGCCGGCTTCCGGCCACCCACTGAATACCCGCGCTCCCGGGGCAGCAAGCTCGGGCAGGCTCCCTGCCGGGCCAAGCCAGGCGGCCGGGAGGTAGAATTCTCACCCCCACAGCAGACAGGTCCCGAGGGTGCAGGAGCCAGGCCCAATTCTGGGACCCCAGGCGAGGACAAAGCACAGGCTTAGATCCAGAGGCCTGCGGTTAGGATCCCAGCCGTGCTACACACCAGCTGCGGGGCTCTGGTCAAGGGGCGCCCCTTGGCTGAGCTGCAGTGACCAGTCCGTAAACTGGGAGCAAGAATGCCCTCCTCCAGGAAGTAGGTGAGCTAAGGTGCGTGAATCTCCTGGCAGGAGCCCCGTAAACATGCAAGTGCGTGGCCCCCAACTCTGCCTTCTTTGGGCCCCAGTTTCCCCATCTGTGAAATGATCTTGCTCCCTAGATGTGTGTTGGGGGGGGCCCTTGTAGCTCTAACAGTTGGCCATTTGGGGGTTCAAATTCCGGTTCTGGTTCTAACTAGCTGTGACCTTGGATAAGTCACTTGAGCCCTCTGAGCGCTGGTCTTCTCACCTGTAAAATGGAGCTATGAGTCATTCCTACTGTTACATGAGATGCGGGCCAGAGACCTAGTCGAGCACCTCAAAAAACTGTCAGCTGGTTTTACCATCATCATCATCATCATCATCGTTCCAAGTGCCTGCTGGAAGGGGCGACAGGCTAGAGACCCCAGGGAGGGGAAAGTTCGGAGACGAACGTTTGTGGGCTGGGCCAGGCCTGCGTATATTTCTGGTCACACAAAGCTAGTTCTTTTCCCCACAGCTCCCTGGCCCTGCACCATCTAAAACCAGGTCCCAAGTATCGCGATGCTTCTAAGCGCTAAACCCACAGGCAGGTTTTGGGAAACAAAAATGTGCATTCATTTCTGTTTGCTGTTCTGGAAACTACCTCCTAGTTCTCTCTAGAGGGATGGCAATAGCTTTGTGCAAATGCCTGGAGGTGGGAATGTGTGTCATAGGCACAAATGGGTGGACATGACAGCGATGTCCCCACTGGCTATGTTTGAATTATGCCTGCTGTCCTCTGCGCACAAGGGACTCGCGGCTGAGAACAGACGCCTGTCTGCACCCTGGGCCGCCAGGGTCTCTCCTGGGAAGTTGATACTTGAATAGAGGGCGCACAGGCAGAGGGGGTTGGAGACGTGTCGTCTCCGGCCCGTCCCCTAGAGAGGACAGCCACAGGCTCTGTCCCTGAGGCCTCTATACATGCCTGAGTCCTCATGTTGGGGCTTCGTCCTTTCCCTGTCCAGGGGACCCCTTCCCATAAATCCACGGCTGGCCTTCTGGCTTAGTCACTCTCTGGTGTATGTCACTCAGCTCCCCTTGGCCAATGTGGTGACTGGGGTGGGGGACAGAGCCTTGTTGGGGGTTGAGGGCCGACTATGGGATGGAGCACTGACCCTTCTGGTCCGTGCAGACAGTTCTGGGGCGCTTCTGTGCAGAAAGAGCACTGGAATCAGTCTGGTTCTGTATATGTGCCTTAAGGCAAATCACTTGGCCTCCCCGTGTGGTCCAGTGGGATGGACCCGGGGAGGGGGGGACCTCCATGAGCAGATGGGGAAACTGAGGACCAGAGAGAGGGAGGACTTGATTTAAAGGCACGCAGCAGGTTTGGGACAGGCCCTGGAGAGCTCCTGAGTCCCCCAGGTCCTGGCCCTGCGGGGGAGCAGTCCCTGGAGTAGGCAGGAGGAGTCCGTAATTACTAGCAGAACCTGTTTCCCGCAGACGAATCTCAGGTTCACCAGCAAGTCCCAAATCACAGATTCCTTTCCCAATTAATGGTCCCATTTGGCTCTGCAGTCATATCGACATCCCATTCGGGCACTGAGCAGACTGATTCCAAAGTGACGGGGCCTTGTCCAAGGTCACAGCACAAGTTCATGGCAGAATGAGTCTGCGTCAGATCTGTAACGCCCATGCTTTTTGCTCTAAATCAGTGTTTTCCCAGCTGGTATTTGAAGATATACGGGGATGGTGGTTAATGAGTTTTCCAGAGGGGTTTTTAAATGGTTTGATTTCATTTGGGTGATAACCCTAGAAAATGAACTCAAGCAGCTTGTGCATGACCACAAGTGAGTCCTACCGGAGACTGTCCTCCCGGAGACGGGATCACACTGGCACCACGGAACAACATTTACTGAGCACTAACTGGGGGCCACGCACTGTGCTTTGCACTTTTCACAGAGTATTCATTTAACCCTCGCAACAACTCCGTAAGATAGGGACCATTAATGCCCCCATCTCACAGATTGGGACGTTGAGGCTCAGTGCGGTGAAGTAACTTGCAACAAAGTCAACAGCGAGCGAGGGGTGCAGCCAAGATTTGAACCCAGGCTGACTCCAGAGCCTGTGATCTTAACCACCGTGCTCTCCCACTGTCGCCAGCTCTGAGGGATGAGAAAAGGGCAAGGGTGGCTTTGATATGTAAAGACGAATTCCTGCTAAGTGAAGGCCAGGTGATGCAGAGGTAGAGGGTGGGAAGGAATTTTCACTGTGGGTGAAATAGAGCCGAGTGGTGGGAGAGTAATGTCATTAGCATATGGAGTTGGACAGAAATGTGTGACCGACCGACAGAAATGGCAGCATGATTGAGTGTCCCACATTCACACTGCTAGTGGCAATTCTGGTTTAGCAAAGCAACATCATCGATATCACCAAATTAATGTTGTTACATTGATGCCATGGCATCATCCGTGCCTCGTGTGGCATCATCCGTGCCTCGGTAGTTAGTTACCTTCTGAGTTATGGCTTTTGAGGTCAAATCCAACTCCCTCCTGGCTTGGTCCTCAGACTATGGACAAGTCACTGATTTCTCTGAAGTTCATTTTTTCTCATCTCTTAATGGAATTCTAATAGCACCTGAAAGGCTACCAGTAGCCTATGGAATTCCCTTCTCTCTTTCTTCTTTGTTGACCAAATCCTGATTTTATTCTGGTTGCAATGTACATGGTTAGAAGACTACATTCTCAACCTCTCTTGCAGCTTCTGGTGGCCAATGAGTAGAAGTTGTTAGGTGAGACTTCTGGGAAATATCCTTGGAAGACACGGATGCAGCTGGGATGAAAGCTGATTTGCCCTTCTTTCTCCTTCTTCCCACATGGGACTTGGGCATGATGACTGGAGCCCCAGTAGCCATTTTGGGTCAATAATTGATCATGAAGATGAAGCCACAAGGTAAGAATGAAGCAACACAAAACTAGCAGGAAGGTGAAATGTTGGTGATGATACCATAGAGACTGCACCAGCCCTGGCCTGGATTGATCTTTCAGATTTCTTTTTTTAAATACGCTTTTAATTTTTTTACAACAGCTTTTGATTCACAGAACTATCGCAAAGATAGTGCAAAGTTTCTATATAGCCCACATCCAGTTTCCTCCATTATTAACAACTTATATTGGTATGGTACACTGGTCACAATTAACAAACCAATACTGTTACATTATTATTAACTAAAAATAATCCATACTTCATTCAGATTTCCTCAGGTTTTCCTAAATGTCCTTTTCGTGTTTTAGGATCCCATCCAAGATACCGTATCACATTTAGTTGTCATGTTTTCTTAGGCTTCTCGTGGTTGTGACAGTTTCTCAGATTTTTTTGTTTTTGTTTTTAATGATCTAAACAGTTTTTTATCTTATTTTATTTATTTGACAGAGAGAAGGCGATCACAAGTAGGCAGAGAGGCAGCGAGAGAGGGGGAAGCAGGCTCCCTCCTGAGCAGAGAGCCCAATGCGGGGCTCGATCCCTGAGATCGTGACCTGAGCCAAAGGAAGAGGCTTTAACCCACTGAGCCACCCAGGTGCCCCAATGACCTAAACAGTTTTGTGGAGGACTGGCCAGGTATGTTGTGCCTGATTTTATGATTTTATGATTTTATGATTAGACCAGGGGAATGCCTTTTGCAAGGAAGACCACAGAGATAAAGTGGCTCTTCTCACATTCTCTCCAGGGTAGATACTGGGAACGTGACTTTTCCATATAGATCTGAACTTTGATCCCTGTCAGATTCTCTGCTGTCAAGTTACTCTTTTCTTTCTTTCCATGCTGTGCTGTTTAGAATCAGGTCACTATATGCCACCCACACTTAAGGCGTGAGGACTTATTTTCCCTTCCTTAAGGGTGGAACATCTTATGTAAATTATCTGGCGCTCTTCAGACAGATTTATTTCTTCTATCTGTCTGTCTATCCATCCATCCATCCATCTATCTACTAATTTGCTCAATCATTTATTTGATATATTTGATTTGATAAATATCATATTTGAATATATCCATACTCCAGAAAGGACTCACGGATACTTATTTTATTCTTTGGGTTATAACTCAATACAACTTTATGTTTTCACTCAAATTGTTCCAACTTTGGTCATTGAGTTTTTTATGGTTGGCTCCCCAGACTTTTTTTTTTTAAAAGATTTCATTTATTTATTTGACAGAGAGAGACAGATCACAAGTAGGCAGAGAGGCAGGCAGAGAGAGAGGGGGAAGCAGGCTCCCTGCTGAGCAGAGAGCCCGATGTGGGGCTCGATCCCAGGACCCTGAGATCGTGACCTGAGCCGAAGGCAGAGGCTTTAACCCACTGAGCCCCCCAAGCGCCCCTCCCCAGACTTTTTGACATGAGAGAAAAACAAACTGGGGTAGGTCTATTTGCAGTCACGATCTCAAATTCCTCCCATTCCTGTATGCTCACCCCTTTGCAATGTGATTTTGCAGCTTCCCTCAACGAGACCTGAGTCCCTTGAATTTGGGCCAAGCCACGTGACTTGCTTTTGGGGAAAAAGCCAAAGCTTGGAAAGGCCTTGTGCCCGGGGCTTGCTGCCCCAGGGGCTCTGAGACCACCACGGGGGCAACCCCCCAGCCTGCAGACACAGAGGGGGAGCGGCCCAGTTCCCTCCACTCCCCTTGCCCTCGGCCCACCAGCAGCCATGGGAGGGAGGCCTTTCACCACAGCTGCTGGCAGACAGGAGATGAACTCAGATATCAGCCTTTCTCACCGAGCCGGGTCCAAACCGCCAGCCCTCAGAGTCAGGAACAAAGGCCTGGTTAGTTTAAGCCCGCACATCGTGGGGGACTTACATAAGCCACTTTCTTTCGTAAGTCTATGTTGTTTGAGTTTTCTGTTACGTGATGTCAAACCTAATCCTCCGTGACACAGAAGTGATATCATGGGAGGTGGTGAAATTTGAATGAGTGAGATAGGGTCTGTCCATAGAACTGCTTGGGTGGGATAATAATAATAATAATAATAATAACTAATTTTGTAGTGTGTTAGTATTTAATTTGTAGTTCTTTCCCAAATTTTAGTTTAAGAACTGTGTTCAGATTTCTTCTTTTATTTTTTTAAAATTTTTTAAAGATTTTATTTATTCATTTGACAGAGCGAGACACAGCGAGAGAGGGAACATAAGCAGGGGGAGTGGGAGAGGGAGAAGCAGGCTTCCCACCAAGCGGGGAGCCCGATGCGGGGCTCGATCTCAGGACCCTGGGATCATGACCGGAGCCGAAGGCAGACGCTTAACAACTGAGCCACCCAGGTGCCCCTCTCCTTTAAGTAGGCTCCACGCCCAATGTAGGGCTTGAACTCATGACCCTGAGATCAAGAGTCACCTGCTCTGACTGAGCCAGCCAGGCGCCCCTAGTTGTTTGGAAACTATGAGCCTAAGGAGCCGAGAGCCCATTTTTTGCACGTACACAGACAAGTGTTTTTCTCTCCATGCCCTCTGGCCTGAGACCACCAGGAGCGCCCTGGGAGTCGGCGAGCTAGGCTGATGACTCACTGCGGGGCGAGAGAACGCACTCGTGGGGGGCTCTGAGGCATCTCAGTGGGGGGCTGTTGGAAGAGGCTTACTATGGGATCCGGGCTTGTGTCGGATGATCTCGAGGAGAGCTCTGAGTGAGTCCTTCAAGGGCCGGGGCACTGGACCCGCCAGGGGGCGGCCTGTGCCGTCGTTTTGGTGGCTTGGAAGCGGTTGAATTTGGTCTTCATTCAGCCATGATTACAGAGCATCTTGCTTCTGTCTTGGTTCATCAGGCGGAGAATACCCCGTCCTGGTTTTGGTTCAACAGGACATTGGCTGTTACTCTGAGTACCGGGCTCCATGGCTCACAACCAAGCCAGCTCCCGGACCCCGGGACTGCTCCCCCCTTCCCATTCGAAATCAACGCCGGTACATCCGGGAAGATTTCTTCTCCCTAAAGATCTCCAGCTATTACTCAAGTTGGAGCCACAGACTTATTCCTGCTCAAATTGGGCAGGCATCTTTAGGTACTTTTCTTGTCCCAGGAGTATTTCCTTTCCCATTTACGTATTCTGCTAACAATATCTTAGTCTCAGTCTCGGTATTAATTATACATACACGGATCCTATTACTAACAAGATATGGCAATACTAATATTTATCAAGCATTTGCTATGTACCAGGTGCTGTTCTAAGCATTTCATATGTCTTAATTCAAGGATTCTTAACTTGGGGTCATTCTGGGGTCCATGAATGCCATTCGTCTTCATTCCCCTGTAATTAAATTCTGCATTGCCTTCAATAGGAACGTGGGACACAAGCCAGAGTGCCAGCAGTGCCTGGGACATGGCCACTGTTAGAAATTATAGCTACTGCGTGTCCTGCCGCTGTTGTTAAGGGCGTCTCCAAATATCGTCAGCACTCATCACTGCTTTGCAATTGCAGTACTTACGAGATCTTAGACCATGAGAGCGTGTTAGTTAAGTGTTCCCCAAAAAGCATGTATAATACTGCATCACAACTATGTCCTTTAAAAATATTTTGAGGACCATATTTTTAATGAATATAATTTGTCTCCTTCATAATTCAAGGTATTTTATTTCGAGCAGTTGAAAACAGCTTCCTGAGAAGGGCTCTGTGGTTTCACTCGACACCGAAGGGATTCACGGCAGGACCTACTCGAAGAGCCCCCTGCATCGATTCACTCCTCCAATGACCCCACAGGCAGGTCTCATCATCAGCGCGTTCATGGAGGGGACACGAAGCACAGAGAAGGTGTGTAGTTTGCCCAAGGTCACACAGATATTGAGGGCTTGTGCTTGTTAAATCTGCCAGCTCTTTTCACAGCCTATGGGCTGCCATAGGCTTGTTCTCTGTATTATGCACGTGCGTGTGATTATCCCGAGGCAGGCGTCAGACACAGGGGTCTGCGGATCTCCATTTCTGCCTGTGGGTGTGTGTAATGCGTATGTGTAGAAAAGGGAACCACTCTGGGCCTTCTGTGTGACTTCTGGGATCACTTCGAGTAACTGCGTCCTCATATCCTTTGGACCCTGGGGGCTGAAGGGCTGGACTGGGGAGGGCTCAGGGGCCACTGGGGTGAGGAGGGTAGCAGCTGAAGGGGGTGGGGTAGGAGGGCCAGCATCGCTCCAGGCTTCAGTCTCTGGCCTGAAGCTACTCTTGTGACCTGGGACAGCTTGGGGACGGGGACGCTGGAGGAAAGAGGATGCTGGTCCCAGAGTGAGAACTTCTGCCCGGGGACACGTGAGTCGAGAACACTCGAGACCATGGGCCCTGGGTGGGGGTGCTGTCGGCAGCTGGAAGGGAAAGCCACCCTCAGGTAAGGCCCCTGGGCCTCAACACTCCACTGCAGCACCCCTTCCCGTCGGAGCCCAGACGTGCGGGTTTTCCCGGGATCAAGCAGTTGCGTGACACCAGCTGGGTGTCCCACCACCGACGTCCATTCTGACACCCGCCCTCCCTTCACTCCAGATGTCAGTTTCAAGTTCCAGTTGTCACCTGTGCTTCTGAGTACCGGCTATTAAGCAGCGGTTACCAAGACGCCCTCCTCAGGTTTGATGAGTCGCTAAAGGAGTTCCCAGAACTCAGGGAAACTTCCTAGATCATAAAGGGATCCAACTCAGGAATGTGGAAGAGGTGCGTGGGGCAGGGTAGGCGGGAAGGGCCCAGAGCTTCCGTGTCCCCTGGGGTGCGTCCCTCAGCCTGCCGCCCCACGTGCTCACCAGCCCCGCAGCTCCCGAAGCCTGGCGTCTGGGGTTCGAATGGAGGATTCGTTACAGAAGCACGATCCGGATCCGTGAACTCATCATCGGCCAAGGATTCCACCTCCAACTCCTCGGCACTGCCCACGGCCCCGGGTGCGGGTGGGGTGGGGCCCGGGTGGGGTCGCGGCCTGGTTGGTTCTCCTGGCAACCAGCTCCAGCCGTCCCCTCGTCCGTCCCCTCCCCTCGTGCACGAACACTCAGGTGAGGAGAAAGAAAGTCCTTTCACCTTCAGGGCTGGAGCATTTTCAGGAACCAGTGGCAAACGACCCACTGGACGAAGGCTACTCTCCTGGATCTTACTGCTCAGGGAAGTCCAAGCATTTGGGAATGGCTCGCCAGAAATGGAGATGAAGACCAGATCGGTATGTTTCCTACGATAGAGCATAACCTCGCAGGAACCTCGTAAAGCCTGCCGCCCACGCGGGGGCGCTGGGGGCCCCAGCCTGAAGGCAGTGAGTCCCCAGAAAGGCCCTTGGATGTGGGCCATCCCAGTCAGAGAGCGGAGGGCTCCTCCTAGCCTGTGGGCCCTGGGACGGGGGTCACGAAGAGTCCCTTTGATCGCAACTCTGGTCAGTTGTTTTCTTCCCCACGTGAAGTGACATCAGTAAAAGTAACACATAGATGTCCCATGGGTTACTAGTGGTCAGTATTTGCTAATCCTTATACCTGTGCCACGTTGGATCAATTATTATAGTTTTGTGAGGTGCTTTACAAGGAGCCGGGCAGCATGGAAAAATCACAATGAGTCACTTTACCTCATTGTGTCATTTAAAGAACAGGGACAGGGGTGCCTGGGTGGCTCAGTCTGTTAAGCATCTGACTCTTGGTTTCAGCTCCGATCATGATCTCAGGGTCCTGAGATCGAGCCCCACGTCAGGCTCCACGCTCATTGAGGAATCTGCTTGTCCTTTCCCCTCTGCTCCCCCCTCAAATAAATAAAAAATTTAAAGAACAGGGACAATTACGTGCTGAGCTGTGAGGACTAAATGAAATATTGTATTTTCTCAGTTCTAAATGGTAGCCTCTGTGGTGGACGCTATGTCTGAGGAACTTTGGACACGAAGAGAAAACAATAGCTTGTATCTTATCTAGTGTCTAATTCAGTAACTTTTCTTTTTTTAAAACAGCTTTATTGAAGTAAAATGAACATGTGATAAACTGCTCGTATTTAAAGTGAATCGTCTGAGAAGTTTTAACGTATGTGTGCACCTGTGAAGCCACGCCCACAGTCAAGGTAACAAGCCTGTGGGTCCCCCATAAATGTTTCCACATGTGTAACTTCGAGGACAGTGTTGTCTCAGAGCAGGGGCTCCGGAAGCTCTCCTTTATCTGAGATTTTTTTTTAAGATTTATTTATTGGGGCGCCGGGGTGGCTCAGTCATTAAGTGCCTGCCTTCGGCTCAGGTTATGATCTCAGGGCCTTTGCACGTGCTGTCGCCTCTGCCTGGAACCCTGTTTTTCCTCGTCACCCAGCTCCTCCGCATCCTGGAAGGATGCCTTCCCCAACTAGTTGCTGCCCTTGCTCCAATAGCACCATATATTTCCCCTCTCGCATTCATTGTATTTTAGGTGGTTTGGTTAATTCGTATTGAAGTTCTATCTCTTTCTACCCATGCCAGACTATAAACACCTGAGGGCAAGTGTCGCTCTGTCTCGTTCATGGCCATGTCCCCAGTGCCTAGCACAGTTGCTGGCACAGAGTAGCTAGTAAATATTTAACGAGAGAAAGGACTGTATTATTTGAATTTCATGACAACCCCGTGAAGCAAGTAGAGCAGGGCTGCTCAATTCCTTTTTTACAGATGAGGAGAGTGGGGTCTAGCGAGGGAAAGGGTTGGTCCAGTCTTGTCCTTTGAGGACACAGCCAGATCTGGGCCGCTGGGGTCCTGACACCCCTCCCAGACACCAAAGGCAGGTGGAGGCAGAGGGAAGAGACCTCGGCCAGCCAGGAGGTTTCCAGTGTCCCCAGATTAAAGTGGCCCGTCCCTGCCCCTCCCCTGCCCAGCCCACAGCGGGCTGGTCAAGTTGGTCAACAAGGAAGAAAGCTAAGTCCTACTCGGAAAAGATTTGGGGGCGGTGAGCCTATGGTCCTATGTTCTGAAGCTGGGACAGGGAAGTCAGGAAGTCAGAAGCAGGAAGGAAGTTTCTATCCCTGCCCCAGGGCGGGTGGGGAATGGGAGATGGTCAAGCAGGGACAGCAGGCCTTTATTTTCCTGTGTGAGCTTTAAGCACTGACTAGCTTTAGCTTGGCAACTACTTATGCATTTATTTTCCTTGAACCCTGATCACAGGGAACATAAGACCCAAGTGAAACATCCTCTAGAGCCAGGGATTCGAGACCCACCTTGGTAAATTCTTCTTGCGCGACTTTGGCCAAGTCACTTCACCTCTCTGGGTCTCCGTTTCCCCATTTGGAAAGGGGGGAGGTGATAACAGTGTCTATCCCATAAGGTCATTAAAGGGCTTCCGGGGAGAGTCTAAGGGAAGTTCTTCATGAGGCAGCTGGCATAGGGGACTAATTGGAGACAATTCTCAGAGCGCTTACGATGTACGGGCTCTCTCCTGGGTGCCTGGCAATTCACCAAGTCCTCGTGGGGGTTTGGGAGGCTCTTAAATTATCCTTATAAGGAGCAGAAGTGGACGCAGGCTCAGTAAGAACAGAGTGGAGGTGAAGCGAGACAAAGACTTGAGCTGGTGGTGACGAGCCCTGATCACGGGTTGAGCACCGGGTACTAGGGAGCCGCTGAAGGTGTCAGGCAGGGGAAACGACATGACTATGGACCATGAGGGAGCCAAGCTGGAGAGAGAGCCCTATAGGGAGACTGCTGGGGTATTCTGAGTCCGGGGGAAAGAGGGTAGGTGCTGGAGGGGAAGCCGTGCTGGATGGCCTGTTTCCCTTCCTGCCAGGTGTGAAATGGCAACTTTGGCCGCAACTGCCCGGGCTGGAGAGGGAAGCTCTGGTTGAGGACGCAGAGCTGCCCACCAGCCATGGGCTGCTGAGCCCCAGACTTTGCAAGGAACAAAAATATTTAACCCGCTGAATTTTGGGATCCTCTTGCTACAGCAGCTTAGCTTGGACCCTTTCACTGTGTAACTGTAGGCAAGGCACTTGATTTCTCTGAGCCTCTGTTTCTAGTACTAGAACCCATTAGGATTCAGCGATGGTGCATGTAAACTAGCACAGAGGAGGCAGACGGTGCCCCGTGTTCAAGCCCCCCTGGTTGACCCCTTGGAGGAGACACTCCCAACCTCCCATCCAGCCCGAGGGTAAGTCCCTTACTTTCTCTTCTGACTCCCTCTTCTACTACTACCTTCTGACTCCCCCACTGGGACCCAGTGCAGAGCAGTAGACACAATAAGGCCCTTGACTCCATTTTACACAATAACAGGATCTGCATGACTTTCAGACAGAGGTGCGTCCTCTCCTGTATTTTACAGAGCAACTGAGGTCTAGTAAGGGGAAGGATTTGCCTCCACTCCACAATGACTCGGGCAGAGTGGTGACTGAATAGTCCCTGGCAGGCGCTGGGATGGCGAATGATCTCTGATGTAGGTGCTGGGCAGACACACTGTCCTACCCCCTCCCCCTTGCTCACTGTGGCTGCAGCCACACTGGCCCCCTTGTGGTTCCTCGTGATGACCTCAGGGCCTTTGCACTTGCTGTTCCTCCTAGTGAACCCACCCTTCCCCAGCTGCCTCTTCCTCACTGCATCAGTCCTCTGGTTAGGTACTACCTCTTCAGAGAGGGCTTCCCCTGATCACCTGAAGTTGAACCTTCTGTAATCGGTCTCTACTTCCTGTTTGTTCTCTTTATTTGCAACATATTAATTTGTCAATTTCGTTTTACACATTAAAAAAAAAATCTGTTTGGGCCAGCCTCTCTCTCTGGCCTGTTAAGCTCTATGAGCACAGAACTGTCTGGTTGGCTCTGTCCCCACCACTCAGCCTGGCCTTGACCCAGGCAGATCCTCAGCACATGTGACGAACACACGCATGCGTGAATGACTGTGTGAGAGAATGTTCCAGGCCTGATGTCCACCATCACCTGGAATCCACATGATTTCCCTGTGAACCAGGCTCCCCAGGCTCCCCAGTCTCCCCAGTGTGCAGACGGGGAAAGGGAGGCTCTGAGTGTCCTCACAGGGTAGCGCAGGAATGCGTCGGGTGTCAAAGGCCATCGGACTTCCCTGACCTCAGGACACACGGGAACCTCCGCTCTGCAACCTCACATTCATCTAACACAGGACAGTAACACATTTATGCTGGGCGCGGCCTGGACCAGCCTCCATTCTCCGAAGTGCGGCCCCACTGGAAGATACCGCTGCTGCTCTCGCCGAGGCAACACTGTTAGTTTTCGGAAGCATCTTTAAATGCGAGCGGTGAAGCCTCCCACAGCCATCAAGGGGGAAGGAAATCTTGAAAATGGGCTCAAATCCCCGCAGCCAGCAAGACAGACCATCCTGATGCTGGCTGCTCCCCTACTCCCTGCAAAGGGCCACCCTTGACCTTGGCCACAGCTCCGGAGTGTGCACAGTGACTCTCTCCCTCTGGAATCTGCTTTTGCTGGGGACACGCAGAGAACAATGTGATCAGGTGCCAGTGGTAAAGATAGACTGGTCTTGGAGAGCTTTCCAGAAATTTCCTTCAGTCCTTGAAATAAGGAGAGGGGACCCTATTCCAGAATTCTTGTGGCTGGTGCCAAGATGTCCCAGAGAGGCCTGGATGAGCGAGGCAGCTCACAGATACAAGTGCCCTGGAGGTGGTGGTTGGCTGTGCCACCTTGGATGAAAGCCTTTCCCTCTCTGAGCTCTAATTCCTTCATCACTACAACGGGGAGAACACTGGTCTGATATAGGGAGAGGTGGCGAGGATTCTGCATAGGAACCTACAGAGTCAGGTATCCCAGAAACCAATTCCTACGTATAGGGGCCCCGAGGAGATCCAGCCAGGGCCAAGGTCACACCAGCCTGCCCCCACAGCGGCCTTGTGCTGCCCGGAGTCCTTCCGCTGGTCTTGTCCGCAGCCGCTGTGGGTCGGCATCACTATCAGGGGCTTACAGAGGTCAGCAGCTGCTCTGTCCTAATGGCACAGATGGGAAACAGGGGCTCAGAGGGGGCCAGGGACTCTGTTCCAGGGACATAGCCGGGACAGCGAACCAGGGTCTGACATCCCCGGACAGGCCACAGCTGTGTCTTGGATAGCTTGGGGCAGCCCTGGGGTGAGCTGGAGCTTGGGGCCCGGCCTTGGGGGCGAGGAGGAGACTGGGAGAGGGGGCAGGGATGGAGAGAAGGGAAATGGGAGTCAGAGAGATGGAAGGAGGAAAAGTGATCGCCAGCCTGGAAACAGTGCCTGCAAACTGCTAGTCCACGTGACTTGGGTGGGACTGACCCCACCTCTGTTCCAGGCACGATCAGGTGGCCCAGGTCTGATCAATCAGACGCCCAGTGATAAATGCAGAGACGGGCGCTGGAGGACCAGTCTCAGCTGGAGAAAATCGTGCCTCTGCCGGAATCACTGGGACAGGGGAACCCTCGGTCTTAGGGATGCTCAGCTGGGAGGACATGAGCCCAAGGCTGCTGGGGCCACCTGTCAGGAGAAAACTTGATTGAAAGTAAAGTCAACATGGTGGATGCAGGGCTGAGAGGTGAAGACGGATATGAGTTGAGCCCCTGGATCTAACCGTGCCTGAACCCACCCCTAGACTTCCTGGTGTGTGAGTCAATCCATTCCTTAAGATCGGGTTTCTATCTCCTGTGCTGGAGAGTCCTGGCATGGAAGAGGAAGGGAGGTTGGAAGGAAGAGTGAACATTTAAGAACAGGCATCTGAGGGTAACCCAAATCAGCTCCTCAGCCTTTTCTAGAAAACGAGCACAGACCGGGATTTGGGCCTCAGCTCACCCAGAGTGGTCTGTCTCTAGGGCTCCCAGTTCTGCCTTCCCTTCTCCCCTGGTGCACACCTGGCCCACACACTCCACAGAGCCAACATAAACGCCACGGATTCAAAAACAAATCCTCATCTTACCTGGGCCCGGAAGAAGCGGGGCACACACTTAGGGGTGAATTTTCTCACCCCACTTTCCTCTTTGGGAACTAACCTTTATTAGGCACCTGCTCATGCCGAGCCCTGTCACAAAGCTGACGTACAGGGTTTCGTCGCTTCCTGCCACGGCCCAGCCAGGAGGGAGCATCGTCTCTATTTCACAGACAAGGCAACTGAGGCCTTGAGAGGCTGAGCGCCGGGCCTCAAGTCCAGGAGCTGGAGCAGGTCTGTCTGATTCCGGAGCCCCGCCCACAGCACGACCGGGCACACAGCAGACGCTAAATAGAGGCCTGCCCAGCATATGGTGTGCGAGGCCATGTGGGCCTTCTGGGCAGCACCCTGTCCCTCGGTACTTTCCTCCTCCGGCCTGCAAGGCTACCATCGGCAACCTCCTCTTTGTTTTTTTTTCAAAGAGATCATTGGTAATCTGTGCTGGTTTTGCTCGGGGCACTGTCTGAGGTGGGACTCAAGGACAGGTGGGAAAAGGTGGCCCATTTCCACCACTCCAGCCTCATGCAGGAGAAAACCTCCCGAAGACGGAGAGCAGGCTGCTCTCGGCTGGTCTGGGTGTTGGCCGAAGACGGCAGGACGGGGCTGGTCTCATCAGGCCAAGGAGGGTGACAGTGATGGGGGTGGCAGAGCGGCTGTGGCCCCTTTCTGACCCTGTCCTCCGAAGGAAGCTTGTGGGGAGCCCCTGGTCTCCCAGACCCGGGCCAAGGTGGGCTCTGCCCCCCCACTCCCACCTCCCTCGAACCCCCAGCTGCAGCATCACTGATGGATCAGGTGGGAGGAGAGGGCCAGGGTCCTGACTTGGAGGCCAGAAGGATCTGGACACGAAGACTGGCGTCCTGCCTAAGGCAGAGTTCAGAGTCCCTGAACTTGAGCCGAGGTGAGCTAGGATTGCAGGGAGTGCTGAGAGGGTAGCCTCCGGGCAGAGATCTGGCTTCTTAGGGCCAGAAGGAACCTGGCAGGACCCCAGCCCAAAGCACAGACCGGAAACTTAGTTCTAGAACCTTCTTCAGGGGTGGCATGTGTCTTCTTTAAACTAAAGCTTCTTCCAGTTGTTTTTAGAGGCTGTCTGAGACTGTCACTGTGTCTCTTGTAGTTAGAAAGGGTGAGTGCAGATGGGGGTGGGGAGATGGGGCTCCTTCTCGTCACACTTGACCAACTTTTTCCAAGGGCATCTTAGATGCTCTGGAATAAAGAGGGCCTGTTTTCAAATAAGGACACTTGGAGAAAGCTGCCCATTCTAAACCCTTCACAGGCAGTCAAAAGGTATATGACCACACTAAAGGCTCTGACAAGTCCTGCAGCTAAGAATGTCTCTTCATATTGATTTAACCGGGTGTTTTCCTCCCTCACTTGATCACAGGTACTTTTCTAGGGGAGCCTGAGTTATTCTCTCCAAAACATATTCTAGGACACGCTGGGGGTAAAGAAATCCTTGTTAGATCTTCTGAAGATTTCCCAAGAACCCAGGTCTGAGCTCCAGATACTGGGGCCTAGGAGGGGTGAACTCTTAGTCATGTATTTCTTTGAAGACCTGAATGAAGTCTGTTTGCAGCTCATTCAGGGTGTTGTGACCCTCAAGCTGGCAGGGGACCGGTGCAGAAGACAGAAGGGAAGAGGACAGAAGGGCACCATAGAGGCAGGATCCCCCCATTACCCACCATTTCACAACTGGAGGGGAACAGGGAGGCAGCGGACGCTGTGACTCCTGGGCAAGGAGGGCTGGCTCAGGGGACCCAGGGTATGCAGGACGATGCCTGGCACTGTGTCCCGTGTTTGGAGTCCAGCTTGTCCAGGGGATGCCCAGTCCCGGCTCTTCCTCTGGGTCCAGCGTCCAGGCGCGGCTGCTTCTCAGATGCCCACGGGGCGCAGCATCATGCGAGTGGCCCGCAGCGAGTAGCTGGGGCCCTGGAAGTAGTGCCAGCGGATGCCGTTGAGCTTGCGCACGTGGTGGCGAGCTGGGTAGTAGATGCCGTTGAGATTCGAGAGGCCGCAGGCGTCAAACCACCATCCTGGTGGAGGGAGAGGGAGATGCTTGGGGAGGCAGGGGTCCGCTGGTGGGCTGGGGGGCAGCCCCCGACCCCGGGGACTCATCATGGCTGCTGCCTCCTCCGGGAGGTCAGCTCAAAGGAGATGGGGCCGAGTGGCATGGGCATGGGGGCGGCAGGGAGCCTCCCAGGTCCTCTGCTCAGCCTGCGGCCTCTGGAGGGGGCCACCTCGATGGCCCTCGGGCTTGTGTCTGTCTCTCCATGGGGCTCCGTCTGATGGCTCTCTCTCTTTGGTCTCTGTTTCCCTGTCTTTCCTGGTCTGTCTCTCACCTACTGTGTCCATCTGTCTTTCTCCATCTCCCCTTCTGGACTTCTGTCCCCACAGAGCTCTCTGTGTCCACTGCTCCATGTTCCTATGTCCTGCTGTCCCTCACTCTGACCTCTGTCCCTCGCAGGGAACACCAGTGAAGCCAGGGTTGGTGGGGAGGTGCCCTTGTCACGGCTCCCCCCCCCCAGGTCTCTCCATCCTGGTCCCACTTGGCCTGGGTGGTGGATTCCCAGGCCTGGGGTTGGGACTATCAGGCACTGCGCCCCACCCTCAGTGTTTCCCTAGCCCAGACGCAGAGGAAGATCGCTGGTGCCTGTGTTAGGATAAGGGGAGACCAGACCCTGAGAGAACCTCAAGGACTTGGTGGGGGAAGGGATGGGGGAGTGTGGCCAGGCCAGCATGTGGGTGGGTGAGACCCCGACCTGCACCCTCTTCCCGACAGCACCTGGCCACCCAGGACCTGGGTGGGGAGGCAATGGGGGTTTCCCGCCAGGTGAGCCTGGGGACACGTGGGGCTTCGGCCCCCCACACCCACCTCCAGACAGCATCTGGGCACATTTGCAGAGGCAGTTGTCATTGTCTGCGTCACGGGTGCTGAAGTTGGTGCCCTGCAGGACCAGGCTGCTCTGGCGCCCTGCTGACCCGCTGTACCCGCTCAGAGAAAGCCTGGAGGCCACCCGGAGGTGGTGATGGGAGATGGATCCAGAGTTAGGTCAGGGCTGGTTAAAGAACATCCCCCTGCTCCAAGAGACTTTGCTGAGGCTGGGGCGCCCCTCCAGTTTTTCTGGGAGGGGCACCCCAGCCAAGGCTGCTTGGGCTGTCTGAGCCCCTGGATTGCCCTCCCTGCCTCCTCCTCCCAGGGACAGAGCACCCTCTGTGTGTCAGGCCTCCCTCATCTCACTCAACCCAAGTCTTGGACAGGAGTGAGAAGGATCAAAATAATAATACTAATAATGAGGACAACAGCCAACATTTTTTTGAACACCTACTGTGTGCTGGGCATTCTGCGGCTTAGCTCTTGCTCCTGGCATCCTCACCACACCCTCTAATTTCCATCTTACAGAGGAAGAAACAGAGATCCCGAGACCTAAGGGAGGCTGCCCCAGGCTTCAGAATGAAAGACGGTGAGAGCCAGGTCCCAGCCTAGGGTGGCCTGCCTGGGGAGCTGTGTGCATTCTGCTCCCCCGCTGACCACCCTGCAACCTCAGCCTGCCACCTCCAGGAAGCCTTCCCTGACCACACCAGCCCACATGGATCTGCGCCCCGGGGCACCCCCAGCCCTGTGACCTGCACATCTGCAACTAGCTGGGGAGGGTTTCTCTTTCTCTGCCAGGCTGTGAGACCCTGGGGGGCACGGCCAAGGCTGAGTGGTGATGATAACCATGAGCTCTGGGGGTAGAATGCCTGGATTTGAATCCTAGCTCTGCTACTTGCCAGCGGCACGACCGTGGGCAGACCGCTTCCCCTGTCAGCTTCAGTTTCTCCTTCGGTGAAATGGTAACGATAGTCATGTTACCCGTGATGACCCCATTGGGTTACTGTGATCTGAG
Source organism: Nasua narica (assembly GCA_028533885.1). NCBI lineage: Eukaryota > Metazoa > Chordata > Mammalia > Carnivora > Procyonidae > Nasua > Nasua narica. The sequence goes on along the minus strand of CM052811.1, from coordinate 96,903,232 downwards.
GCCCCCGGGGTGCAAGGAGGGCAGAGAGGCGCAGGCGGGCGCGCAGTACAGGCTCAGCACATTCAGTGCTTGTTAGCCATTGTCCCTGCGGTCCCGCCCTGGATGCATGGCCGCCACGGGCTCTTGCTCAGCCTGAGGGGAGAGAGTATTGGGTGCTTGCAGCCCTGGGGGCTAAGGGTCCTAGGGGTAGAGAAAAACGGACACCAGATGCAGCCAGGGCAGCTCGGGGCAGCTCTGGTTCCCCCAGGGCAGGGCCTGGGAGATGCCGCTGGTGGGATCCAGAGGGAATGTGGGGCCTGGGCGTGGGGACTGGCTCAGTCCCTGTGCCTCCCACTGTGGGCTCTGCCTGTCTGTATGAGGCAGGGCATGGCCCGCAGGGTCCAGGTGCCCCAACTGGGAAACCCTAGCTGTGCCCTTACACGTGCAGCCGGGGGCTTATGTGACGAGTGTCACAACCCCCCTGTAAAGGGGCCCATCTGGCCAGGAGCTCCCAGGGGTGGGGATGGTAGGTTGGCCCACTTCTCTCTGTGGCCCTTAGAGGCTTCAGTGATGTCAGTTCAAGGTCGGGCTTGGGGCTCAGGCTGAGGTTTGGGGGTGCCCTTTAGTCCGAGGTGTGTGGAATCAGGGCTGGACGAAGCCGATGGGTCTCACAAGGTCATTTCAGCAGCACTGGCCTCCCTGACTGTCTCCGAATCCTCAGCTCGGGCTCTGCCTCTCTACCCGCCCCCCCGTAGGAGCCAGCGTTGGGGAGATCTTGTGACCTCTGGGGAATTCTCAAGTTGGGGACCAGGAAGCCCCAAATAGCCCATCGTTCAGAGGCACTTTGAACATGTTAACATGTTCATGGCTCAAGCCTGGGGACCTCAAACACACAAGTCTCTGGCTATTCCCAACTTATTAGATGCACAAAGTGTGTTTCCGCGTGTCTGTGGGTGGGGTCTGTGTGTCCACCCGTGTGGGCATTTGGGTACGGTTCTTCATGCCTGCGTGTGTGTGTGTGTGTGTTTGGAGTTTGTGCAGAGAGAGCTATGTGGGTCCCCGTGTGTGCTCTGTAATCTGCCTCTGTGTCTGATGATGTGTATGTCTGAGTTTGTTGGCGGAGCTGTGCGCTCCTGTGAGCCCGGGGAACTCTGTGGGCCCCAGCGCCCCCTCCGCCCCCTGCTGGGCATGTATGTCATTGCGCGCGCGCACACACACACACACACACACACACACACACACACACACACACACACACCCGGGTACCTCTGTGTGGATCTCTGTGTGCATCCTGCTCCTGTAAGCGGATCTGGCTGTGTGGGCACCTCTGGGGGCCACGCACTGGTGTCTGTGTGTGCCCGTAACTGCCAGTGCCTCTTCTTCTCCCCCCGCTCCTGGGGCCACTTCCTCTGGCAGGCTAATGCCAGTGCTTCCGCCAGGCTCCAGAAGACCCCTATTGTTGTGTCTGACACCTCAGGGCGCCCCTCCTGCCCCTGAGGCCCAGGCCCCAGAGCTGACTCAGCTTCCCTGAGGGGATGCCCCTCCCCCATCTCACCGGCCGGCTGACTCTATGGTGGGGGCACAGAGGCCAGCCTCTGTTCTGTCACCCTCTCCTTGGCCCTTCTCTGGCAGTTTCCAGACCTGTGTCTTCCAGGATCTCCATCCCCTGGGGCTCCCAAGCTTTTCCTGAACGAGCAGACATTCTTCCTTATGATCTTGAAAGAGACTTGCTCAGGTTTGGGGTATCTATCAGCAGCTGGATGTAGCTTTCTGTCTGCCTTTTTTCCAAACATCCCCTCTGCCTGGGATGCCCTTCCTAGCCTCTCTTTGTCTGGAGGATACCTACCCTTTATAGGCCTTACCTCCTCCAGGGAGTCCTCCCTGTTTGCACGAGCATCTCTATTCTCCTGCGCTTTCCCCATAGGCAGCTACTGCCTTCCTGGAAGTGTGGGATCGCCTGTGGACCTACTCACCCCCAGACACACAGGACACACTGCACTGTGAACCGGGCACTGGGGATAAGAGTGGCAGTGAACTCCCACAGAGCAGGCCTGCCGAGTGTGTGAAGGCTGCCTCGGGGACAGCAATTACATTATTTGCTGAGCACTTACTAAGTGCCAGGCACTGTGTTAATGCTCTACATGCAGTATCTCATGGAGCTTCATAACACGCTGAATGAGACAGGTGCACCCAGGGCACCCATTTTACAGATGAGAAGGTGGAGGTAGTCCTTCAGCATCGCTCAAGGAGATAAGGATGGAGTCAGGACTTAAGCCTTGGCTTTGGTGGCCTAAAGAGGAGTCAGCAAGGTGTTGTGGTGACTCACTGGTCACCCTGAGGAGTTGAGGGGCATCCAGCTTTGCCCTGCCTAGCCCGGACCCAGGACGTGGTCCATTCAGCTCTGAAGCTTGCAGTTTAAGGAGGACTATTATCAGATTGGGGTGGGTCCCCATAAAGAGGATGTCAAGACAGCGTAGCTGGAGGATCCAGGAGCATTTAATAAGACCAGAGAGGGGCAGGGCACTCATTGAAAAGCTCCCCATGATGGAATTAGACATAAAGTGTAGGAGGATGGAGAGCCACCAGAGATTCCTTTGGAGGAAGTGACCTTCCTGTCAGTGGAGGCATTCCAGCCCGGCTGGCTGATGACTATGGCTGTGGGGGAGATTCCAACATTATGGAAAGACCCATGACACCGTGAGGTCCTCTGCAGACCCGTGAGTGTGATTCTATGATTTAAATTCTGTCCTGTTCAAAGATAGCCAGGACCCCGTCTTCTGTCTGAGAACCTTGAGTTTCTCAGAGAGACAACCTCGCGGAGCAGAAACACCCTGAGTTTTGGTAGCAGAGAGATCGGAGTTCAAGTCCAAGCTCTACCTAACTTGTAACTTTGGGCAGGAGCCTTAAGCTCTGTGCCTGCTTCCACATCCCTAGAGCAGGCACAGCAATGCTTACCCCAGAGTGTTGTAGGAGGATTGAATGGACTCATATACCGGGAACATAGTAGGTGCTCAATAAATGCTCTTTTCTTCTCCTAAACAGAGCTAAGAACCAAGCCAAGGGAGGTGTGGGGGACCTTGACAGTTTTGCATTATACTCCTATTTAAGCCCATCCTGCAGTTAACAAACCAAAGTACAGAGAAGCCACAACCTTGACTTTCCCAAGTTCACGAAGCGACTTGGAACAGAGCCAGAATGAGCTCAGGTCCCCTGATCCCCTGCCCAGGGACCTTTCTGCCTCACCCCACAGCACGAGACAGCCTGGACTCCCCGCTCTGGGCCTCAGTCGTACGGCTGACTCGGGGCGACTGACCTTAGAAGGCCCTTTCCAGCTCCTAGGCCGGCAACGTCAGCGACATGCTCTTCACCCCGCCCAGTGGTAGGACGTGCTGAGTGTTAACCAGCCGCCTCCGGATCCTATGACGTGTGCCCAAATGGGGGACAGATGGTAGGAACAGGAGACGCCCAGGGACTGACCCGTGGTGCAGACTCTACAGCCACTAGCCTGGGACCCCGGCCCACCCACCAGCCTGGGCCCCGAGCCCACCTGTACAGCTGCCCCTCGCTGCCCAGCTGGAAATGCTCGTACTGGGCATAGGCCTCGTTACCCTCCCAGTCTTGTAGCTCCACGCGCAGAGAGTAGGCTGCCCTGCTGGTGAGCTGGTGCACCACCTCATTGCCCAGCCAGTGCTCCCCCGCCAGGTCGCCGAAGCCCTGCGGAGAGGGAAGGGCAGGGGTGGGTTTAATGCTGCGCCGGAGGCTGCCCGGCTGGCTGAGGAGCTGGGCTGGGCCAGGCTCCAGGGCCACTTAATCCAAAACCACTTTGCCTGATGATCAAGTCCATAAAGTACAGTGTGGGCAGGCCTAGGGATGGGAGTTCCCCACCTCTTGGAGCAAAAAGACTAAGATTTTTGTAAATGTAAATTTCTGTTCAAAATAATTGAAATCACATTTCTATAGAGTCTGAGAACAAACAAAATGAATTTGTGGTGATAGAAGTCAGAATAGCAACTACCTTTGGGGGGGGACTCTTGGCCGGGACACACAAAAGCACAGGGGAGCACAGGGAGAGCTTCTGTGGCGCCAGCAGTGTTGTCAACCTAGCTTTGAATGGTGGTCACATGGGTGATTACATATGTAAATATCCACTTGAGTATCTTATACCTAAGATCTGTGCCCTTAGCAGCATGTCAAACCTCAATAAAAAATTAAAGATTTTGGGGGCGCCTGGGTGGCTCAATGGGTTAAAGCCTCTGCCTTCAGCTCAGGTCATGATCTCAGGGTCCTGGGATAGAGCCCCGCATCAGGCTCTCTGCTCAGCAGGGAGCCTGCTTTCCCCTCTCCCTCTGCCTGACTTTCTACCTGCTTGTGATCTCTCTCTGTGTCATATAAATAAATAAAATCTTAAGAAAATTAAAGATTTTAATCAGCTGCATACATTGTAGAGCAAACTTTGTTCAGGGACATGGCAGCTGCTGTGAAATTTCAGCAACGTAGAAATGCAAAGCTAAGTATGTAAGGGGTCCCCCGTGTCCCTGGGCGAGGAGAAACCAATGCCCTGGGCCAGAGCCACAATTCAGCACCAAGGACAGGGGCACACCTGAGCCCCACTCCCCATTTTAGTCACTTGGCGCTGGTGATCAGCCTAATGATTAATAATCACTGCCCTTGTGTGTTTCTCCATCGGAGTATCCTATTCCTTTCTGCCATTTCAGTAATTGTTTAAAACCCAAATGGCTCGAGAGCACTCCTATCTTAATTTGGTATTTATTTTTAAAGTATTTATCAAATGAACAGTAAGCAGACAGAACTAATGATACTGTTGCATTTCCACATATTCCTTTCTATTTCGTTTGCTGGTGGAAACTTTAAGAGCTTTTAAGTCAGCTCGCTAAAGGTCCTTTATTCAAAATTTAATTAAAAAATTGGAAGACAATCTGGCACTATGTCTCATCTTATAAAACACCTAGGGGCTTTTTGAGCCAGCAAGTCCATGTTCAAGAACCTCTCCTGCAGATGTGATGACATTAATGTGTGTGAAGACAAGGACATTCACTTAAGCAACGCACCCAGGGGCGGGCGGGGAAGATGATTTTCTTCTGTTCCAATTTTTTGTGTTCTTAAAAAAAATTTTTAAGCAACATGTATATATGATCTTTCCACAAATAAAGAGATAAAGTTAAACTTTTATTCTCAGGGTCTGTGCCAAAACTTGCAAAAAGAGGGTTCGATTTCCTATGACGGAGTCCTTGACCGTGAACGTGCACTGGGAAAATCTGCTGAAGGTGGTTGGTCTTAGGTGGGTTGATTTTTTTCTGGGAGGGGCTGAGGGTAAACCTGTGCCCTGCCTTCCAGCCCACCGGCACCAGGCTTCAGGGCAGGGAAGCCCCTTCCCAGGGCAGCGGTGTTACCTGTTTGTAATCTCTCCAGTTCCGCTGGAAATTCACGCTGCCGTTCTCACGGCGCTGGATGAGAGTCCACCCGCCTCCGTTGGCCTCCATGTCACAGAACACCTAGAAGGAGTTGGGGGGTGCTGGGGGAGGGACTCGGAAGCCCCCGGGGAGCTGTCAGAGGCAGGTCTGGGCCCGCCGGATTTTGATTTGGCTGACATTCTCACAAAACAACAAGTGAGCCTGGTGGTCAAGGACATCGGCGATATCCAGGTTCACATTTCCCACTTATTGTCGTTTTTTTTCTAAAGTCGTGGGCAAGTGATGCCCCCCCCTCAGAGCCTTTCTTTCCTGGTTCATAGAATGCACGTGTTAAGACCTTAACCTCTTTGTGCCTCAGTTTCTCGCCTGCAAATTGGCTTGCTGTAAAAACTACGTAAGCTGAGCCATCTAAAGAACAGAGTCTGGGTGTACTGGGCACTCAGGAGGTGGAGGTTTTCCCCTCGCGTTGCTGTGAGGTTGTTGTTAAGGATTTAATGCCAAGAGGCGTAAGGTGCTTGGCACACAGCGTAGACTCAGGAATTGTTACTACGTTCAGCAGACACATGTTTTCTGCACACAGCAAATTCCATTCAAGGCAGGGGGGATGCCAGTATGAGTTAGATAGAAAGAGTCTTTCTCTCAAACAGCTCACCGTCCATTGTAATCTCCTTTTTCGTCCTAATCTTTGTTCACATATTAACTTTCCCAGCCAGTTCAGTATACTTTAGGTGTTCAGGGAGGAGACAATGACAGAGACAAATCAGAGATAAATCAATCCTCAGGGCTGGCTTGGTCTGGAGGAGGCCATGATAGGGTAGGTAGACTATGGATTATGAACACTTCTTGAAGAGTTTCTAAGAAGGAGTCACTGGGTAACCCTGGAAGGCTTCTCAGAGGAGATAGCATTAGAACAGGACCTTGGCATGTGCCTGACAGGCAGACAAGGGGAATGGCGCCTCCAGGGGAGGGAGCAGCTCTGACAAGGTAGAGGCCAGCTCAGGGAGAGAAGACAGTGGTTTCTGTTGTGGAAGCTGCGGATGGTGCAGGAAGGGAAACTGAGGCCCAGAGAGGAGAAGGGACTTGCCCAAGGCAAGCGAGACTCAAGTAAAGCTGAGGCGTGAGCCCAGAACTTGGGTGTCCCAGAATTCTACCATTGCTGAATTTACTTTAATTTCATGTAGAATATTTACTTAAAAAGTCATGTCCTTTAAAAAAAAAAAAAACTAACTTCAATACTTAGATTAACTTTTAAAAGGAAATCTTACCAGTACTATAAATTGAAAACTAGTAACCCTGGTTTTTATTCAGATAATTATAAAAATAAATATAACAAAAACGTGAAATTCTAGCTAGAAACCGAGGGCTTGTTCTCTGTGTCAAACGAAGAGTTGAGCAGGGGTGCGTGAAGTGTCAGAGACAGTCTGGAGACAAACTGATATGGAATTCAAAGGAAATCGAACAGGAATTAGGAAGAGCAAAGACTGGTTAGTTGTTCCCCACAGTCTTTCATTTCTAGGCCTGGCCCCCAAACCCTCCCTCCTGATAGCCCCCTTTTCCCTTGACTCCTCATCCATCCACTAACTGGAGCTCAAAGCCCAGGGCAACCTTGGAAACATTCACTGGGGTCTCTGCCAATCCTGGTCCCTAATTTCCCTTGTGGAGCAGAGCCCCCACACCTGCATTCAACCGGACTATATGTAAATTAGAAATAAACTTCTTATGGGATTCCTGGGGGGTGTAGTTGGTTAGGTGTCTGCCTTGGCTCAGGTCATGATCCTAGGGTCCTGGGATCAATTCCTACATCGGGATCCCTGCTCAGGGGGAAGCCTGCTTCTCCCTTTGCCTGCTGCTCCCCCACCCCCGACAAATAAATAAAATCTGAAAGAAAGAAAGAAAGAAAGAAAGAAAGAAAGAAAGAAAGAAAGAAAGAAAGAAAGAAAGAAAGAAAGAAAAACTTCTTTGTGTTAAGCCCCTGGATTTTCAGGGTTAATTTGCTGAATCGGCAAACATTACTTTAGACAACACAGGACTATTTTCTGCCTTTCCAACTGAAAGCATCTCTGGGAACTTCTGCTCTATCCCCACATTCTGACCTCTGACTGGATGGGGGCTCCAGGAGGTAGGGTCAGCCCACCTTCTCTGGTATCTCGGATGTGGGACAAAGCCTGAAGCTGATGGGGGTGGCCTGCCAGGGACACCCTTGGCTCAACACCCTCGGATAGCTTCAGCCCCCAGGGAGTCCCCTCACCTTCCTGGGCTCCGTCATATTGGCCACATGGATGGTGTAGATGCCGCTAACATTGGCCCCGAAGCGCTGGATCTCTGCACAGTCCTGGAACACGTGTTCAGCGGCCCTCACAGAGGCTGCAATGGGACCAAGCAGAAGCAATCGGAGGTAAGCTACGGAGAGAGGGAAGGGGCCAGGTGGGCACAGCTTCCGGGTTGGGAGGTGCCGGGGACAGGGAGAGCTATCGGATCTGGGGAAATTTCCTAGAGGAGGTGACCATGAGCTGGGATCTGGATAAAGAGCAGGAATGACCTCGGAGAAGGGGAAAATGTTCCCAGCAGAGGGAAGAACAAGTTCAAGGGCTCGAAGGTGGGAAGAGTCCTGGTGTGTGCAGTGAGGGGAAGCGGTGGAGGCCAGGGAGGGAAACGACCCACCACCCACAAGCGCAGAGCTGAGCCCAGGGAGAACTCTCGGTGTCCGATGAACTTGACAGGCACAGGGCAAGCCTGGCACAGGCAGGGTCACCAGGGAAGGAGAGAAGCGGCTGGGTTTCAGCAAGGGGCCAAGTGAGGCTTGCGGGCCAGGATGAGGAGCATCGGGGGCTGATCTACAACAGACCCACACAAGGCACTCATTTAGGCGGCTTCCCTGCCAGGGCGACGCACAAGCCGGTGATGGGTTCGGGTCACTCCATATCGCGTGGTTTGGAAGGTATCCACTTCTCTGGCCTGTGGCTTCCCTGGGGCCTCAAATCCCTTAACCCAGCAGGGCCTGCCCCACTTAGGCAGGGTCCGGTGCCATCCTCTGTCCCCAAATCCCTACCAGCCATCGTGCCTGGAACCCATCACTATTGCTTGATTCCTTGTGCTTTAAGGCTTCCCGGCCTCTGCTATGGCGATCCTAGAAACCCCTTCCTAGGTCTTTCTCTCACCTAGCCGTTCTCCACTGCCTGGTTCCAACTGAGCTTCCTAAAACATAGTCCCACTGGGTGCAAAACCCTCATGTGGCTCTTGACTGTCCTCACGTTCATGTTCTCTCTTCCCAGCACAGCCTTCTAGGCTTTCAGTGGCCTGGTAATTTCAAACACACTGCTAGCACATAGAGGCACATAGTAGGTACTCAAAAATATTCACTTCCTCCTTCTTCGCTTAGAGACCCAGAGACAGGCAGGTGGGTATTTTTGCAAGATTAGGCTGTTCACTGCTGCATTCCCAGTACCCAGCACTGGGCCTGGTACACAGTGGGTGATCAATCAGGGCTTTGCTGACTGAGTGAAGCTGAAACCAGCAATGCCTTGGCCACTCTAAATGGGCCCCGGCAGAAGGAGTCAGTGAGAGTTGGGGGTGGGGGGAACCCAGGCATTGTTCTCTCAGAAGCTAGGGCCAGAGACGCCTCCTCACTTCTGTTTGGCTCTCCTAGGCTTAGGGAAAAGGGCCACAGGGTGACAGAAGTCCTTGGGGAACAGTGAGTCCAACCTCTCCATTCTATAGATAGGGAAACTGAGGACAGGGGAGGGGTGGGGCAAGTCTGAGTAAGGGAGTGTGGAGCGTGTGGATCCTGGGCTGGTGGTATCCTTATTAGCTTCACCCCCGTTAAACAGATGGGGAAACTGAGGCCAAGAGAGGGACAGGGACCTGCCCAAGGTCACTCATGGAGTCAAGGGGTAGAGTCTCCCTCCCTTCTCCCGCCCTCCTCCCGCAGCAGCCGTGCTCGCTCACCCGGGCCCTGGGCCACGACCCGCACCAGGCGCTGCACGGACTCCAGCAGCTGCCGCTGCTGCCGCTGCAGTAGACTGGAGTTGCCGCTGGCTGCGCGCAGACTGCGCTCGAGGCCGGCGAGGGCGCCGCTCTGGCGCCCCAGCAGACGCCGCAGCCGCTCCTTCTCGCCGCGGAGAGAGGCCAGCTCCGCCTGCTGCTGCGTCTCCAGGGCCTGCACCCTCGTCTCCAGCGCGCTGCGGGGCGGGGGCGCACGCGCGTCAGCCCGCGGGTCCCCCCACGCGGCCACATTCGCGTGCCTGCCCCTGGGGCCCGGAGGGGGCGCACTCTGCGGAACAGATCCTCACCGAGGCCCAGAGAGGTAGAGCGTGCTGCCCTGGGTTACACAGCTGGGGGCGGAGGGGAGGGCGGAGAAGACGTGCCCACCAGAGGCAGAGAGTGAAGAGGGGAGGAAAGAGAGACCCCGTCCTGGAAGAAGATGGATTGGGGTCCACAGAAGAAAGAAGTGCGGGTGGGAGGACATGGCAGCAACCAGGCAGTGGTTACCAAATCCCCAGTATGCCTGCCCTTAGAGCCAGCAGTCGGTTCTCAGGAGATAACCGCCAGGGAGCAGGCGCGAGAGAGCCCCTTGGGGGATTGGTTATACTGGAGAAAAACGAAACAGCCTCGATGTCCAACAGCCAGAGCTGGCTGAGTCTGTTTTCTTTCCGTGTCCCTGGAAATGTTCTGGAGCCACGAAGAGGGAGGAGGCAGAGCGCATCTGCAGGAATTGGAAAGACGCCCAGGGCGAGGAGGGAACTGCGCTGCTGGCACATCAGTGCCCTGAGTCCAGTCCCGCGTGTGGGAAGACAAAACAAGAGAAAGAAAAAAGGTCTTCATGGAAATGGAGAGGGAAACCGGGGAGCTGATAGGAAAAGGCATGGAAAGACACGGGGAAGGACTCAGCGGTGCCTGAGCGCATAGAGAGAGTGAAGGGCCTTTCCTCCTGGGGAGGGGGTTCTGCAGGAGGGCGATGGAGAGGGAGGGGGGCGGAGGCAGCTGGAGGGAACCCACTCTCCCTTTCGTTTTATATAGGTCCTTGCGGTCTGGTCACAGAATAAAGATGGAGCATATTTGTCATGAGTTTTTTTAAAAAAGAGTTTTAGAAAAAGCAAAAAAAGCTTTTGACTCAACTCTTCCAATTTTGGCATTTTATCCTGGTTTGTTCCCGCGTGTGTGCAAGGAGGTACTGGGACATAGTTAGGAGCTTTGTTTTGAAAAGAAGTAAGAGATAGGAAATAACCTTAATCCCCCAAACTGGGGACTGGGGCTATAAGCGTGGGCACAGCCATAGGGTAGAACATGATACAGTTAGAGGAAAGAATGGACAAGTGTGTCGTGTAATTAGACGAGAGTTTCCAGGATACTTGGAAAAAAGAGGTGCAGAGTGGTCTGCTCTATTGGGGTTCAAGAAGGGCCACAAAAGGACTATGCACACCTATTTGTTTACATATTCATAAGAAACCTTCAAATGTCAGCTTATAGAATGTCTGCTGTGGGATAGGGCTTTTTGTCTATGTGTTCGTTTCATCTAGAACAAAGTCTCACATGTGGTAAGAGCTCAAAAGAACGATTGTTGGTTGAATGAATGGAAGAGGACAAGACACTAGGAAGAGGGGTTACCTCTGCTGTGGGCAGGTGCGCTGCTGAGGGATAGGCCCCATCCTATCCCCACGGAGGCGTTCTCCTGTCTATGAGGTTATGCCGACCCATTTTCCAGACTAGAACAACGAGTCTAGCCAGGGCACAAGGAATTTCCCCTGAGCCCAGAATTCTGCGGCAGGAAGAGAAAAAGTTGGGGCACACTCGGATTCTAGAATTTTAGCTCTCTCCATGGGCCAAGTGCTTATTGATGACATTCTCTATCTTCTCTGACTTCTAGGCACCTGGGGACAATTCAGACTGTCTCAGTCCCTGCCCTCCCCACCTCGGGGTGGGGGCTTAGGAATAAGGAGGTGGACAAACTATCATTAGCTGCACGCAGATCAGAGGGAGCTGGGCGGGCCTGATGGCCTTATCTTGACCCAGCAAGTGAGCAACAATATATCTCCCCTTGCACACCGGCGGTGGCTGCTTCAGTGTGGGGGTTTTTGCCTCCTCCAGCACCTTGACCTTGATGGTTTTTCTCCACTCAGCTTGAAACCAAGATGAAATCAGCCTCAGATGACCATTTCTCTGCCTTATCTGCACCCCGTGACTCTTCTATTCTTTGTAATTTGCAGGGTGTTCCCCTCAAGTGTATTTGCTTACAAATGCCGGGACTCTCTCTTCTCTGCCCGCGTAGGCGAGAGGCCAGCGATGCGGTTGCTTCCGGGAAAGGCAACCAGTGGATAAGATCAGATTTACTTGTTTACAAGCAAGTAAATCAAATAAAAATTTACGGGGTGAATTGCACAGCCTGTAAACTAGCTCAATGAAGCCGTTAAAAATTTATAAAATAAAGGAACAAAGAAAGAAAGGAGAGAAAGGAAAGGAAAGGAAAGGAAAGGAAAGGAAAGGAAAGGAAAGGAGAAAAAAAATAAAAAGAAAGGAGAATCAGGATGTTCTGAGTCCCTGGGGGAAATGTCTATCTCCTGTCTCTACCCAGGTGGCCCCCAGCCCCACCCCAGGGCCCACCTTCACCCCCAGCTTGAGTCTGGACCCTAGCCCTGGTTTCAGTACTTACCCCAGCTCTGGCTCCAGCCTGAGCCCCGCCCTCCCCCAAATGGTCCCTCACTTCAGTCCTAACCCAGGCCCCCAGCTCTGACCCCAGCCCTGGGCCCAGGCACTAGCCCCAAGTCCAGTTTCCAACCCTGGCCCCGGCCGCAGCCAAGCCCTGGCTCTGGTGCCCGTACCCCCTCCCCCTGCGCGCCCCCCCCTCCGGGTCCCGGCTGACTTGGGTCCCAGGCTGGCCGCCGCCCCCAGCCCTGACCCACCTGTTGCGGCCGTGCAGCCTGTGGAGCTCGTGGCCCTGCAGGAGCAGCTGCTTCTCCAGCTTGTTGGTGGACAGTGAGGTCTCCAGCAGCTGGATCTCCATTCGCGATGTCTGGTTCAGGACCTGTGGCGGCAAACAGGAAGGGGACGGGGGCGACGATGCAGACCCCGCAGGAGCCCCGATGGGCAGCCGCCCCCTCGTCCGGGGGCTCTGCCATTCCAGCAACGTGCTGACCTATTTCCCTCCTCGCGGCGGTTAGTTCGTACAGTTGCTCATTCGTTTACTCCTTCCTCTATTCACTCACTCACAGGCCCTTGCTGAGTTTCTGGTCCGCTTCTCGCTGGCAGTTCCATTTTCCCTGCTCCTCAGGCCCCCTGACCACCCCCCTCCCGCCCCAATCCAATACTGTCAGAGCCGGCTTCCAGATGGGCACCTGATCACTCCCCTTACCCCACGGCCCCCACCCTGGTCTTGACCTCTGTCATCTCTTGCCCTGTGTCCTGTGCCACCCTCCTCAAGGGCTCCCTGTCCCTACCCTTGTCCCTCACACTCCTTCCTCTGCTGACCAGCCCCAGGCAGCCTTTTCCAACGTGGCCCATCTGCTCAGAATCTACTGTGGCTCCCACCGCACGCAGTGGAAAAGTCCCAGTCTTCGCCATGGCCTGAAACGTCCTGCGATGTCCTCTGCCCCCACTGGCTCTGTGAACCCTTGCCCGCCCTCTGCCCCTGGTTGCTCCAGCTATGCTGACCTCCTGGATGTTCCTGGAGCTTGCCAGCACAGTCCTGCTGCTGGGCCTTTGCACATGCTGTTCTCCCTGTTTCCGGAAGGCTCTCCTGGTGAGCCTGGCTCCAATCCTGCCTTCTCCACACTGCCTTCCCGGCCTCCCTGCCTAAACTTACGGCCATCCCTTCACTGCTCCTAGCACACACTCCCTCCCTCTTGTCCATGCCCTTTTCTCCTGAGATTCTCAGCCTCTCACGTATGCGGGTTACTTATCCTGTTCATTCTCCTGGGGGTCATCAGAAAGGAAGATGCCCCAGGATGGGGCTGCACGCCTGTCTCACTGACTGCTCTAAGCTGGAACTAGGCACCTCCTACCGTGCCGGGCACACAGTAGGGCTTCAACAGACACATGCCTATTTGTCATTCAGTCTTTTCGTCCATTCCTTTACTCACCTTCCTCTTTATATGTTGGTTCCCTCCCTCCCCTTCTGTCGCTCCCGCTGCCTCCTGTCTCAGAGTGGCCGGCTCCGTGAGGCTGTGAATTCTTCATGATCCGTCTCTCCCTGGAGCTCTCAAAGCCCCCTGAGTGCTGCCGCCCCCTCTCATCCCAGTGCCCAGCACAGACCCCGAGTCATCGGAGTCACAGAGGCGGGACCCAAGCCCAGGGCCCGCCCCTGGTGGCCCAGGGGCATGGCCTGGTGCAGAGTGTTTTGTGAGGGGGGTCATTGGGGAAGGGCCCCAGGGTGCTGCAGGCCCAGAGGAGGCCCAGACTTTACCAAGACAGAGGTCAAGGCCAGATGATCCAGGCTGTAAGCCAGCCGGGCTGGACACAGCGCTTCCCCTTCCCCTCCCCCGCCCATGCCACCTGCTTGGCTTCCATACCTGAGCCTCCACGTCAGTCAGCTTGCGGGTCTGGGCGGTGGTCTGGTTCAAGAGGCTGGTGCCTAGCTCCAGCATGGTCGCCGTCTGGTTCTGGACCATGTGCTGTTGGACCTGGGCCAGTTCTGACCTCAAGTTCATCTGGATGTACCTTTCTAGCTGTGGGGAAACCGTGGGCTGGGGTGACAGGTAGGGGCTGGAGGAAGCTCCTGTCCCTTCCTCCTGTGTCTTCATGAAGGACACAGAGCAACGAGCACAGGCCTCCCGGCCAGGCCAGGCCGCCACTACCTCTCACCTGGACTATTCCAGTAGCTTCCTCCCTGGCTTCTCTGCCTCCATCCTTGTCCCATGCACAATCCATCCTCCACTCAGCAGCCAGAGGGATCTTGTTAAACTTAAGTCAAATCAATTTCCTCCTCTGCTAGAAAGAAACCATCCCAGGATTCCTACCTTAGAGGAAAAGCCGAATTCTTCCCTCCATGACCTGACCTTCTACTCCCACTCTGACTTCTTCTCCCAGTCCTCTCCCACACTCTCCTCCAGATGCACTGGCCTCTGCCATCTCCCTCCAGCACAGCAAGCATATACCCACCTCAGGGCCTTTGCACATGCTCTTCTCTCTGCCTGGAAACTCCTTCCTTCCCACCCCCATCCTCATAGCTCACTCCCTCATGTCATTTCAGGTCTCTTCCTACCACTTGTCACTCCTTGAGTTTATATTACATATTTATTGTCCGTTTTACCATTGGAATGCCAATTCCATGAAGCCAGAGACTGGGTCTTACCCCTTTATCTTGGTATCTAGCACAATGCTTAGTGCCTAGTGGGTACTCAATATACATGCGTTCAATGAATTGATGGAAAAGGGGGAACAGCAAGGGTCAGAGAATAGCCCCCAGGGTCATGCCCATTACAAGAGTTTTCAAGTTTGTCCACCCAGCTGGACTTTCTATTTTCTGCCCCCCTCCATCTGCCAAATGGTCTGAACCTGACAGTCTCCAAGGGTTCTCCCAGCTCGGATGTTCTGGGATCCCACGAGCTAACATTCACATCTTTGACAGGGCTGCTCTCTTTCCCAAGGGCAGTTGAAACTGGTCTGGCATGAGACCAGGATCAAGTTGCAAAGGTGAACAGTGTGTTCTTAGGGATCTGCGCCCGCAGGCAGAGCGCCGGTGCCCCTCCTCCATTCCCTCTCTATTCTGCACACATACTGGCCTTCCGCCATCACCCCCCACCCCCGGCCCTGGCTCCTTCCCTCGCCCTCTTGCTCAGTCTTCCAGGAGGTCTGACAGACAAGGCAGCTCCCAGGGTCCCTGGGAAAGACTGGTGCTCCCCAGGGAGAGGTGGTGACCCTGGCTGGGGGCGTGGGCAGGCTCTGGCTGTTTCCTCCTTGGTCTCTTCTCCCCTTTGCCATCTTTTCTTTTCTTTTCTCTTCTTTTCTTTTTTTCTTTCCTTTTCTTTCTTTTCTTTTTTAAAGATTTATTTATTTATTTTAGAGAGAGAGAGAGAGAGCACAAGTGGGTGCGGCAGAGGCAGAGGGAGAGAGAACCTCAAGAGGAGATTTCGTACTCAGTGCGGAGCCTGACATGGGGCTTAAGATGGGGTTTCATCTCAGGACCCTGAGATCACGATCTGAGCCAAAACCAACAGTCAGAGTTTAATGGATTGCGCCACCCGGGAAGCCCTCTCTTTCTGTCTTAACAGTGGGCTCCCATCCCTTCCTCCCAACCGCACTTTTGAAGGAATACATTCCCTTGTAGTGCAACGTCAGATCCTGGAGGGGGCGCATGTGGGCGGTGTTGGTATTGACTACAGCAGTGGTTCTCAAAGTGCGTACCCTGCAGCAGCATCACTGCCAAGCTTGTTAAAAATGCAAATTTCTAGGTCCTGCCCCAGACCTCCTGAATCAGAATTCTGGGGTGGCGCCTAGCCATGCAGGTGATTCTGATGCTCGCTTAAGTGTGAGAACTCCCGGGGAGGCAGTCACAAAAGGGACAAAGGACCAGGGAGAGGGGCTCATCGGAGCTTCTCAAGTCTTTGTCACATGGGTCCCTTCTTCTCCCCCGCACCATCAGCCCCCTGCCCCGCTGGCCCCCGCACCACACCAACATGTGCCAGCCGCTCCCATCTAAGAACACATCCTTGACCCCGCAGTCCCTCCAGTTGTGCTTGCAATTGCCATGGTCCCCTCAAGGGCAAAACTTCTTCAAGTTGCCTCCAGTTTCTCACCTGTATCACCACCCTCGCCTCTAAAAACATCAGCAGTATCGTTATGGTGTACTGCGTGCATACAAAGAAGCGTAAGGAATGAAGTCTGTGTATTTACCACGTTCAAGAAAAAAATGTTACCCATACTAGAGCGCTTGAGCGGTTCAGTGGGTTGAGCATTTGACACGACTTTTGGTTTCAGCTCAGGTCATGATCTTGGGTCGTGAGACAACCCTACCCCTGCATCAGGCTCTGTACTCAGCAGGATGTCTGCTTTTCTCCCTGACCCTCTGTCCCTCCCCCTGCTCACTCTCTCAAATAAATAAATAAATCTCAAATATATATATATATATATAACCCATACTGTTGAATCCTGTGCTCCCCAGGCTGCCTCCCCAGCCCTGGGGAGCCCCTTCTCTCCTTAACTTGCCCGGTCATCATCTCCTGGACAAGGGAGGCCCAGGGACCCTTCCATGTCCTCTTACTCTCCCCTTCAGCAGCACTCAGTGCAGACGGCCACTCCCAAGTTCTGGAAGCACTTCCCAGATACTGCTTCTCCTAGTTGTCCTCCTGCCTGTGGTCACCTCCCCTCTCTGCCTCCTCCTTTACCAGGTGCCTACATGTCAGGGGCTCTTGGCCTAGTTCTGGGTTCTGGTCTCTCTGTACGTTCTCTCCTCAAGTCAGGGGGCCTTAATGGAGACCACAGGGTCTGCAGAGAGAATTCAAGGGGTCCATGAACTTGGGTGAGAAAAAACTCTTTTGTTCGCTAACCTATAAGTAAAGTTTGGCATTGCCTTCAATTATGAGTGTAGGCCACCAACCATACTATTAATGGATCCTGCAACTTCATTACCAATAGAAATCACCAATATTTCCATATCACAGTGCAAGTGTTACAGCACCTTTTTTAAAAAAAAAGTTTTTATTTATTTGAGAGAGAGAGAGAGCACCAACAGTGGGGGGGTGGGGGTTGCGGGCAAGAGGGAGAGGGAGAACCAGGCTCTCCGCTGAGCAGGGAGCCTGATGCGGGGCTCGATCCCAGTACCTCGAGATCATGACCTGTGCCGAAGACAGACGTTTAACCGACTGAGCCACAGCATCTTAAATACTGGTCTTCCCCATCATGACCTGAGAACAATGGACCTTCTCAAACCCATTAGAGGGCCGACTCGCTATTTGCTGTTTTGATTACAGTGACAACATCGTTGGGTGGTCTTAGGCTTTTATTTTACGCATTTAAAAGCGTTGCTCTGAAAACGGATCTATGAGCCTCACCCAGGACCAGATGCCAAAGTGTTCGGGGCCCCAAATGCTGCAGGGGCCTCTGTCAGTCCTACGACTGTCAGGTGCCCACGGCGCTGCCTCCGCCTCCCACCGCCCTTCTCCCCTCCACATGCCACCAACCCGCCATCCCCACGTGGGCTTCCAACCAGCATCTCAGGCAAAAATATCCAACGCGGAGCCCTTGGTTCCTCAGCACCCACTGCCCTGTCTCCGCGTCCCCACCGATTCCCCTCACTCGCCCCATCTTTCGCATCTCGGCAAACGGCCCCAAACCCAGACCTCATTCTTAACGCTTCTCTTTTTCTCGCCTGCTGCACTCCATCCTCTAGGGACTTCCGGCCACTACGATCCCATGCCAGTTTCAAATCTGCTCCCTTCCCTGCGCCCTGGGCCAAGCTACTGCCATCCCCCGGGGTCGCCTTCAGGTGCGCTCCCCACCACGCCTCCGTCAGCTCCCTGGGATTGCTAATGCGTGGCTTCCCGGGGCGCCCTAGGGGGACCAGGAGGCAGAGTTATAAGGAGGCTGCTCTCACCCTCTCCCAGGAGTCACAGACCTCCCGGAGCCTGGTTTTAAATGCAGACTCCCAGGCCCTAAGCAGACAAATAGTAAGTTTGGTCAGGAGATGAGACTTTTTCACGCATCTCTCCCAAGCCTCTCATTTGTAGATGGATAAACCGAGGCCCAGAAGGCTTGCCCAAGGTCACCACCTGGTGGGCTAGGTTCCACGACTCCTTGCCCAGGGGCTTCTTCAGGTCTGCAGAGCTGAGTTGGGGACTCGGGGTAGCTTAGGGGTCATCTCAAGTGACAGGCGTTTCCTAAGCACCCGCATTGGTCCCCCATTTGTGCTGTGGCCGCGAGTGGCTGGGTGGGACCCAGGCCACCCGCAGCTGGGGCCCATCACCCCATTTGCCACACCCACCCACCAGCATGGGTCCCGGGATGGGTAATTTGGGCCAGATGGGCCCACTCTGGCCATGCCGGGCTCTGGTGAGTAATGTTGGCCTGCATGGTGGGGACCGGGTCTGGTCCAGGGTTCAGGCACAGGCTGGAAGGATGGGGGAAGGGTCCTAATGAAGGAGGCAGCCCAGGATGAGATCTGTCACAGTCCCCCCACCCCCACCATAGGATTGGACCTGCCCCTTCCCTGTCACCGTCATGCTGGGTTGAGATGGAGGACAGGGGCCTTGACCTGCCTTTACTTCTCCAGCCTGCAAAGAGGCTCATCTCTGGCCTTGGGGCTGCCAACCCTCCCCCTTAGCCCCGGGTTTGAGTTTGGCTCTCTGACACTCCAACTGTGGGTCTCTAGTAGTTGAGGGCTACATTTCTCTGAGCCTCACTTTATTGATCTGTGACATGGGGACAAGAGCCCTTGCTCCTTGTTGGGTAGGGGGCAGCTGAAAAGGGCCTTGAAGGAAAGGACAGGAGTTTAGACATGCAGGGGCTGGGTGAGGAAGGAAAATATTCTGGACAGACCACAGACGGGCATCTAAAGCATGAGCAGTCTCAGTGGCCAAGGAGATCCCCTCAAGCCTGCTTTTCGCCCACGTTATTTGTGTAAGAAAAGTCTACAACTAGAGAACGGAGAAGCCTCAATCTCCTTATCTGTCAGATGGGAAACCAGGGGAAACCAAGAAACCCCCTTTGGGGATTAGCGTGAAGGATGAATGAGACCCCCAGACAAAGAACCAGAGGGCGTCTGGCCCATAGCAGGTGCTCCCCGCATCTCCCCTTAGGAGACTCTGGAACCTTCTTCTTGTGTTAACCGTACTTCTTTCCTACAGGCCTGGAGATGGCCTCTGTTTATATCTAGCTTTGAGGCCTCCTGGCTGTGTGGTCTCTCACAGTCTCAGTTTCCCCAGCTGTAAAATGGGCACAGTAGTGGGGCCTGCCACAAGAGACTGGGGGGAGGGTGGTTCAGGGAGCCCGTGCCTGGCGCGTGCCGGGTGCACAGTGACTTTGACTGTTAACTGCTGTCATCGTGGGGGCTCTGCACCCCTCGGCCTGCAGCAGCCCCGGGAAGGCTCGAGCCTCTGGTCCTTCCGTCCTTTGCTGCTGGGACTTTGCCAGGAGTGAGCGTGGAAGCAGGAGTTGGGGGCCCATGGGGAATGGCAGTTGTCCCAGTAACTCATTACTGCACCCCATGATTGCCCGCTGTGCTTGGGCACCTTAGAGATCGCCTCTCGTCCCCCTGCGGAGAGGCTCTGCTGTCGACCCCATTCTATGGATGAGCAAATGAAGGCTCACTTCCCCGAGGTCGCTCATCAAGCTGGCCGATCCTAGAGCCATACTCAGCTCTGCTGCTTCTGGAAGCCTGAAGGTCGGGTCCGCTGGGCACAGGAGGGTCGGGGCAGGAGCTGAGCAGGAGGAAGCCGTGTGCCCCTCACCCAGCGCAGGGCCGGGGTGCAGCCCTCCAGCCAGGGAGCACACGGGACTAGTGAGGCGGGCGAGCCCTGAAGGTTCTGGGTCCCCTGCTCAGGCTTCTGCCTGAATCAGATCAAAAGAGAACCGGGGGCTTCCAAGACCTGGGGTGTCTGTTAAGGTACAGAAAGGCCAGGGATCCTCCCCAAAACAAGCCCCGTGAAACTGCAGGGAGGCAGCCGGGAGTGCTGTTTCCGGTCTCAGCTCCCCAGCTCTGAGCCACGTGACTCTGATCAAATGATTTTATCTCTGAGCAAATGCTATCCTTCCACTGGCTCGGGCCCAGCCTCTTCGTGCCCATCTTCTCTCCTCCTCCCGCAAGCCCACATCCTATCTGTGGTCCCTACTCTGCGATCACGTGCAGAAGTTGACCACTTTCCCCGGCCGCACCACCTCTACCCGCACGCAGCCCACGGCCTCCCAGCCTCACCACCCCGAACTCCCAGTCGTGTCCCCAGCCCCCAATCTCTGCCCCACCCAGCGGCCAGAGAGAGAGAGCTCAGCACACATAGGCCAGGTCTTAGCACCTTCTGCTCAAAAGCCTGCCGGGTGGGGGGGGGGGGGTCCCACGCTAATAAAGAAAACTAGGCTTCTTTGCAAATTCCTTTCCAGGAGAAAAAAAAAGTCTGTGCTTTGGAAACAGGCAGAAATGCCCCCAAAGAGCAGGATCCAAACTGGGCTGCATTGGAGGGAATGCAGGGGGGAGTAGGGTCAAGCCAGCCAGGCTGAACCCAGGCCTCGAGGCACAGGGTGGGGGAGATGAGAGTCAGGCCTGATGATGAGGATGAAAGCAGCCCTCCCCCCTCCAGCCAGGGATCCGAGCCCAGGCAGGAGGGATACGGGAGCTCCAAAGACCTGCCCATCTGTGATACGGGACCACACAGCCAGCCCAATTTCCGGTATGGGGAAACCGAAGCCCCGATCAGGAAAGCACTTTGTAGGAGGCTGCCCACAGGAGCTAATGGCCCAAGGTAGCCAAACCTGTGAAAGTCTGGAAGAGCGAAACTTTGATAGCTCTGTATGTGTGTGTTTCAATTTAAATGTGTATTTTTATAATGCTAATTTTTGGGGGGGAGGGGGAATGGATGATATGAGCACATTGTCAAAAGTCCAAGGACTCAAAGGATGTGGAATGCTAACGCCTCTGGCAGCCCTGCCCTGGTTCCCCTCCCACGGGCCACTGAAGGTCCGGCGGGGCTCATTTCCAGGGAGACTCCGTGCCTGCAGCGAGCACGCTCACATCCCCCGTGCTTCGGGCTCAGAAGGCGTCCGCTCCCCCTTCTGCACCCGCTGCCTCTCTCTGAGTACACAGTGTGGAGCCTGCCCCGCATCCATCTAGATCCATCCAGACAGCCCTGCCTCACGGCTCTTCCAACCGCATGGTCCTCCGTCTGCGGCCACTGCTGTTTGTGCATCGGGTCCCCGATAGCCGGGGTCATCTCCGGGCTTTTGCCGTCACGCCGGGGCTGCTGGGAACATCCCTGCCCACAGGTCACCTAGCTCTCCTGCACCGCTGCGTCAGGCATGACTCCCTTGACGCAGAACTGCCAAGTTCATTGGCAGAGGTCCTGTCTGCGGTTTCTATGCTCGTTTTGGAGGAGGAGGGGCCCTGGGACTGCAGCAGGGGCCACGGGAGCCGGAGCATTGCCCAAGCGAGTCCTCCCGAGCCCCGAGCTCAGGAGCACCCCGTCAGCCTCCTTCTGACTCTTGGGTCTCCTCCCAAATGTCAGCACCCCTGAGACGTGCTTCCTGGCTACCCCATCAAAGGTAAACACGGAGCCCCCTCTTTTTCCTCCTCCTCCACCTACTGTGGCCACCTGGTTTCTTCACAGCACCCCACGCATCTGAAATCACAGCCGTGATCTCCCAGCTGTCTGTTTTCTCCCCGGGAATATCAGCCCCGGGCGCGCAGGGCTGCCACGGTCATGGCCACATCCTCAGGGCTCAACCGGTCCCAGGCACCCAAGAGGCACCTAGTAAATATTTGTTGAAAGGATGAATAAGTTGGTTTTACGTCAGGAGCGCCAGATTTCCACGGAATAAGTGGGTGCTGGAAATCAGTTTGGACCTCCCCACCGAGCCCCAGCTACCCCTGGAGGCCTGCGAAAGGTGAGGCGAGGCCACAGAGGCTGGGAGGCCTGAGAGCGGGGAGACAACTGGAGAGGGGCGGGCAGAACAGGGGCAGAAAGGCTGGCACGGCCGCTGTGGGCTCCTCTATAGAGGAAGCTCGGGGAGGCCCGCAGCAAGGCAGGGAGCCAGCCAGGGCTGTCTTCAGGAGACAGATTCTAGAAATGACGTGACACTCATCCATCTGTTCAGTAATTTGCTGAGATGTGCCGGGACCGGTGCAGGGGTGCTGGGGAGGATGCAGAGCCCAGAGCAGGCCCCGCTCCGGCTTGAGGGGTGGGCCAGGCTCTGCCCAGCGGCCGGGTCCCTCGGAAGGCAGGGCTCTGAAGCACGAGGTGTGTGTGGGCCTGGCCTCGAGGGCTGGACACATAGAGCCCCTCTGGTCCCCGGCTTTCTCATCATCCTCATTTTACAGGTGAGGAAAAGAAGCACCGAGATGAGCCCGTGGCCCTTGTCGCACAGCCTCCGAGCGCAGAGGCTGGCTCGGAAAGCAGGCCTTCAGGCTGCAGGGGGCATGCCCATCACCGCGCAGGGGGCGCCTGGGGGCAGCCAGACTCCAACACTGCAGGCTCCAAGGGTCCCACCTCCCGGTATATGTGCGCCAGGCGCCGTGGGTCCCTCCCTGGGCCAGGACTGGCCTCGACGACCATGGCGCCTTGTAGAAATGTCTGAGTGACGCTTTCTGCTTTGTGCCCTCTTGGCCCTCTGGCTTTGGGGGAACTGGCTGCCATGTCCTGAGGGTCCATCTGCAGAGGAGTGGAACCCCCCGCCCCCCGCTGCGGGCCAGCACCCACCTACCAGCCCTGCAGGTGGGCCGCCCGGAGCCTGGTCCTCCAGCCCCAGGGGAGCCTCCAGAGGACCCCCGCCCTGGCTGGCACATGACTACCCGCGTCAGAGCTACCTTGACAAGCTGAGCCTGAAATCCGGACTCTCAGAGACCGAGGGATGTAAAAACTGTGTGGTTCTTTTAAGCTGCTTCATGTTTGGGGGGAATGTGTTGTGCCACAGTAGTGAAGGAATGCGCTGGGCTTTTGCCGTGGTCGCTGGGGTCAGACCCTCTTGCTCCCAGGTGCTGCCCCCCCTCAGCCCCTGGCTGGGCACGTTGCACCCCTTCTCTGCTGTCCCTATGACTCAGTTTCCTCACTTTTGCAACGAGGCTGACTTTGTGGCTCTGAGCCCGATGGCCAAGGATCTGCTTTCCCTCCGCTGCTTTCTCCAGCCCCCTCCCGTTCCCCTCGGGGCCCACACAGGCCCTGACCCTGCGGTTTGGAGCCGCCAGGCCCAGCCCTCCTGGCTGCTTTCCCCTGTTGCTCCTCTTCTGGGCCAAGGCTCAGAGAGCGTGGAGCGAGCGGGCAGGGGGCCAGGGGTGGAGCGTGTCGGGGACCAGCGGGCTGTTGTGGAGGGAGGGGGCTATGCTCCGCTCTCAGCCCGGCCCACGATTCCCGGCACAGGCCGGCCTTCTCCAAATTTCCCGCTGCAGGCCTGAGTCTAGCAGGGACCTGGAGCGCCGAGTCGGGCACTGGTCCAGTCACAGCTTTGCCATTTCCTTTCTGTCCCAGCGATGGAGCTTCTCTGGGCCTCAGTGGCCTCGTCAGAAAATGGGGCTCATTGTTTCCTCTTGGCAGAGGGGGGCCATTGGAACAAAGGAGGCCAGTGCTGGAATCCTTGCCCCACGGGGCTGGGTTTCTGCCCTCTTGTTCGCTGGCATAGCCCGGGGCCTAGTGCGGGGCCTGGCACGTGGAAGGGCTTATCAATATCTGTTGAATATTCGTGACTGTCCTGCTCTCGGAGCCTCACGTTGTATGAGGGGTGTGTGTGTGTGTGTGCGCGTGTGTGTGTGTGGAGGGACTGCCCAGCGTCTGTCCAAGTCAAAGAAGCCACAGGGAGAAGAGGACTGGGGGAAGGGAGAGCAGGGGGATGGGAAGCTAGGCCTGCATTTGCTGTCTGAACTCGGGGTGCTTCTCAAAAGATGGGAACAGGCTGCCAGGGCCTCTGGCCTCCCAAGGCTCCGCTCTCCTTCTGCAGCTGTCTGCAGGGTCTCAACCTTGATCTTGGAAGGTTTGTCTAAAATGGGGCCCCTTAGATGAGTCCTTCTTCTTCTCCCTCGTGCAGACATTGAGAAATCAATGGAGAGAAAGTGAAGAAGCACATTTCCCCTAACTGCTTACCTCGCTGCTACCCGGGGACCAGCCTTCACGGGGGACGGGGGAGTGTGTCCATTTCACGCGGCAAACGTGTGCTCGGCACATAGTACGTGCTGGGCGCTGTTCTAGCCGCTGTGCTTGTGGGACCTTTGTCGCCACTCTGCGCTATCAGCCCATTCTACGGATGAGGCACAGCGGGGTTAAGCAGCGCGTCCGAGGTCAGGCAGCTTGTCCTGGACAAACCCGGGCCGCCTGGGAGCAGATCGACCTGACCACCCTTCTGCAAAGCCTCCTTGACTGAAGCGATCATTTGCACCTCCCAACCCAGCTCTACCTTGGGGGAATCGAGCTGAGAAGGTTCTAGAAAGAGGGAGGCCTTGCTGGGATACCTCGCCATTCGGCGCCAGGTTTTCCTGCAGGACAACTCTGGTGTGTGACTGTCCTTGTCCGATTCCCAGCAGCCTGGAGGAAAAGAGGGATTGCTCCCCGCTCGGCAAAGGAATAAACTGAGGCCTGGAGAGGCCGAGCCATACCCACAGCCGGTAAGTTCAGATTGGAATCCAATGGCTGGGCTCTTGCCACTCACCCATCTTGCATCTTTGAGTCTGAAGCTGACCCTGAAACCAGGGCATTGGAGGAGGGACCAGGGTTAGGCAAGAAGGGGAGGAGCAGGCCCAGAAGTCCATAACCCGTGCAAAACAACTTTGCAGAGCAACCCTCACTAGGCCCAGGGCAGAAAAGCGTTTCCATCAGTTCCCAGCGCCCAAGATCCCTGAGAGCAGGGTCAAGCTCGGGGAGGTCTGGTCTGGCCCCCGATGAGCACCCCAGTCCGAGCTTGACCACACTTCTCCCGGCTCTCTATGCTTCAGCCTCAAGGAATGCTTTTTACTTCCTCCAAATCACTGTATGCATTCAACCCCAGGGCCTTTGCACTGGCTATTCCCTGTGCCCGGAACACTTTTCCTTTCCCTTCCCCTTAGAGCTCAGCTCTGTCCTTCCTCCTGGTGCCCTTCCGCCATCAAGGTCGGGTCCCCCCCCCCCCCATTATCTACC
Source organism: Nasua narica (assembly GCA_028533885.1). Lineage (NCBI taxonomy): Eukaryota > Metazoa > Chordata > Mammalia > Carnivora > Procyonidae > Nasua > Nasua narica. The sequence goes on along the minus strand of CM052811.1, from coordinate 96,878,088 downwards.
CTAGAAGATAGATATGGTTGAAGGTTGATAGATAAAGTAATGGTTGATCATTACCATGAGAAATTACTAGGTTGGCTGCTCCCAGAGGGGAGCAATTGAGTCTCCCTTGCTCATTGCGGAATCTGCATCCCCGGCCCAGTGCCTAACAACGCAAGCTCTCAATAAACCTCCGTGGAAGGAGTGATTAAGTGGATGGAGAAAGAACATTCTCACTTGTGTGCGTGCGTGGCTGCATGCAAACCCAGAACTTAGTAACTGTAAGGATGCATTAATTTATCACGAGGTTCGTGGCAGGCAGCGTGTCGCGTTGCTACAGGGAAGGAGGGACAAGTTGCCCTCAGCTGGGTGTCAGGAGCCCTGAGTTCTGATCCAACCCCTGCCACTGATCTCGGAGTGAGGATAGTTGAGTCACTCGCCATGCCTAGGGGCAGCGTCCCCATCTGTAAGAAGGGGGGCCTAGAGAGGCCGTCTCTCTAGGGTTGCGTGTGAGGTCTGGACCCAGCCCCTGCCTGGGTTCAAGTCTACATCCCTCCCTTCCTGGCTACGTGAACTCTCTGGGCCTCTGGTCCGCTTAATACAAGGGGATCGTAACAGTCCTCAGTGTTGAGGATGTCCTGAAGTTTAACGGATCGATGTTCGTATGACACGGAAGGCAGGCAGGGCCTGGCACGGAGGACGTCTGTGGGCGTCACTCCACCCCGGAAGAGAGGAGAAATCTCCCCAAGAGCTGAAGCCGCATCAGGTTCGTGCCCAGCCCTTGGGATGCGCTGGGCATCCGGGCCTCCGGCAAGCCCAGGCAGGAGCTTACCATCGCCCCTGGTTTACAGCTGGAAAGACTGAAGCTCAGGCCTTTCCCCACATTTGCAGTTACACATCTCACAGCCGTGAGGTCGAGCGGACAGAAGCGAGTTGTAGAAAGATCGAGATCGTGCGACGCCATTTATAGAGGAAACAAATATTATACACTGGTTAGGGAGGGCGAGCCACGGGGTAAGAGGTGACTGACACTGAATTCACAGTGGCTCTCTCTGGAGGGGAAGGAAGGGGGGGGCAGGAGCTGAGCGGCATCGGGGAGCTTTTGCTTCTTAAGCTGGGTTGTGGGAATAAGAGCTTTATCTGATTTTTCCGTCTTTTCGTACTTCTAAAGCATTTCCACAGACATTTAAAAAGTAGAGAATAAACTGCAAGGAAATTAACTGGGAGGAGACCAGGGAATTGGGATGACAGGTGATTTTTTTTCCCTCTGTGTGCTTCCTGGCCCCGCGTATGTGTTAACTCACGCAATCATGTTAACCTGCAAAGTGGCTTCTATCAGACCCCCATTTCACAGATCAGGAAACTGAGGCACAGAGGGGCAGGGTGATTGAGAACACACAGCCGACAAGCAGTGGAGCGGTTGGAGTTCAATGTCAGTGGGAGGGGAGGAGGCTCCAAGGTCCACACTCTGCCTCTGTGGGATTTACTCTGGGCTCTGACCAGGGATGGGGGATACAATGGCATTCTGGGTCCCCTCGGCTTCAAGAGCTGCCAGGGCTTGCTGGGGTGCCAACCACATCTTCTCTGGCAGGAGAGCCTTCCAGAAGCCCCCAGTGCCTGCGGGGCTCGAGCAGGAGGGAAAAATCTAACATCGGTGAGCTTCTCTCGGGTGGCCAGGGTCCTCTCTGCTCTGCAGGCCCCGATGTGTATCCGGGGACCCGGCCGCCACAGGCACATCTGGTTTATCAGCCAGGAAACTGGTCTAAGCGGCCAGAGCAGGGTTCGGGCAGCAGACAGCCCCAGGGTTAGATCCGACCTCCCCCTTTCTGGCCGTGTGACCTGGGGCGAGCCACCTAACCTCTGGATGCCTCGGTTTCCTCATCTGTGAAGGGGCAAACAGTCTTGTTTCGGAGGCTCGCTGTGAGACTCCAACACAGGAATTCTCACGAGGCACGTAGAACAGTGTGCGGCACACGGTAAACGCTCAATAAACCCTGGGCTTAAATTCTGTTCTCTTTCTTTTCTCCTGCGCTCTCTCCAGGAGGCAGCGAGTGTTCTGAGTTCCACTTTACGGAGGGCCCGACTGATGCTGGTGGCTTCCCCGGGGTCCCACAGCTGGTCAGTGGCCCCGCTGGTGCATGACCCCCCCCCCCCCGCCCCGACTCCGGGTCCATTCCAGACATTTCAGAGCTGACTCTGAGGTTAAGCAAACGCTCTGAGGCCAGAGGTACAGACGGAGGGGGCTGACCTGGGGCCTGTTTTCTCAAATTTCCTGCCCTCGGAGGCGATGGGGGAGAGGGTCTGTGTGCGTCCCAGCCCAGCTGAGCTGTGGGGCCCCCATGGGATGGCCTGGCCCAGAAGCTTGAACAAATACACCTGCCCCTCTGGGCGAGCCGGTGGGAGGAAGCTGGTGGGGGGAGCTGCTTGGGGGGCCGCTGCCCCTGCGGCGCCCTCAGTCATCCCTAGGCCAAGGGCATCTGTGCCGGCCATTTCTAGGCTCCCTTCTTGGAAAAATAACCCTATTTCTCCAAGAAGCAGATGCTGTCCTCCACCCCCCACCCCCTTCCTCCAGCCCCAAACTGCTTAGAAAGCAGCCAGCGGTGAGGTTAGGAAACCAAACCCCAAGACGTTCTGTTCGGCAACGGAGATTCATTTCTTGTTTGGATAACCGAAGGTCGAAAATGCCAAGAATTTACGGGCAGCCTGGGGAGGCTGGGGCAGCTGGGAGTCCCGGGCCAGTTTGGGAGAGTCTTGGGCTCGGTCAGGAACCCATGCTGTGCTCCGCTGGATGTGTTTTTGACCCCCAGCCAGCTGGGCAGGGCCTCGCAAGCGCCGGGCTGAGGCCTGGAGTCCTCCTGAGGTTTGGCGTCAGAGGTCTGGAGTGAGCGGCAGAGGCTGGAGGCAATGCCAGGTTGGGAGGCTCCTGTCCAGCCCCTCCCCCTCCCCATTTGGCTTTGGGGTGCAGAGAGGATAGAGAAAGAGGCCCCAGCTGAGCACCCTGGCTGAGGGATGGGCACTGGTCATTGGCTTGTGGGTCCCGGGTGTTCCGGGGTGCACTGGGCCTGTGGACACCCAGGAGGGTAGAGACAGGAGGGCCGGCTAGTCTGGGCGGGGGGGAAGGAGGGTCTGAGAGGGAGGCAGGGAGAGACCTTGGGGAGATGCCGCCAGTGGCAGGGACACCCACAGAGTTAGAGGCAATGTCAGGGCCACGGTGAAGGCCTCGGGAGAGAGACCCACAAGAGGCAAAGAGACACAGAGATAAAAAGGGAGAGGCAGAGACACATGGGGGAGGTCGGCGGAGAGGGCCCCCCGTCACTGGGACCCGGGAGAGAGCAGAAGGTCCCACAGTTTTGGGGTCTGACGTCTGCCCTGCCCCTGGGACTCCAGCAGCTCAGAGGAAGTTGGGCTCCCTTGTGTCTGGCCCAGGTTTCCCTGCTGTTCTCATCTGGAGAATGGGTCCTGTGATGGGAGAAGGCAGAGCCGGGCCCTTTCTGCAGAGACTGGCCAGCTCAGGGGATGACAGTAACAGGAGGGACCCTTCCCCGAGCACCCGCTGCAGGCAGACGCTTTCCCGGCACTGCTTCTCTTCAACCCACATCGAACTCTTTCATCACACGCACGACGAGGCACTGCGTGCAGGGCCAGCGTGAAGTCGCCCAGGCAGTGGACCCAGGAGGCCCCATAGCTCTCCACTGCGCTGCACAGCCTGGGGAAGGCTGCCCCCCCCCGACCCCCACTGGCTCTGTCTGCCCACCCCTTCAACATTCCTGACCGTAGCTTTCCACCCAGATGAGGGGGTAGAGCAGAGCCAGGAGTTGATGTTCGAGGGACCGACCCGCAGATAGAAGACTCCGGAGGTGAGTCATTAGGGCAGAGGCGGTCCGGGGGGAGGGGGAGGAGGAGGAGGAGAGAAGAGGCGGAGGAAGGGGAGAAGAGCAGAAGGAAGAAGGGGAGGGGAGTGAGGAAAGGGGAGGGGAGCAGCCCCTCCCAGCCCCATACACCCCAAGCGCAGGCACAAGGACGCCAGCCAGCTGGCCGCCCCGTGCTGGGAGAAGGGAGTGAGTGCCAGGGATTCGGGGATTCTGAGGCACTAGGGAACACCCCCCCCACCATCTTTGGAACCTTGCCTCCCTCACCTTCCTGGCACCTTCCAGAGTCAGGAGAAAGGACCCCGAGTGTGGAGTGAGAGTCCAGGCTCGCTGTCACTGCTGGGTGACTGTGGCAAGTCCCTTTCCCTCCCTGGCCTGTTTCCTCCACCTGTGTGTGGGGACCACGGGGGACAGGGGCTGGAGTCGGGGGCATGGGCCGAGCAGGTGCAGGCCACTGGCGGCTGGCAGCAGGGAGGGTCTCCCCTGCGCCCACCCTGATGGTTGGAACCTTGCCGAGAGCTCGGTCGGGGGGTGGGGGCCAGTCCTCTCCGCTCGTCCTCACTAATCCCTAATGGCCATGGTGGTGATTCTACATCAGAATATTTTGAAACTCGTTTTTTTTCTCCTCTGGGATGTTACCGCAGAAACCAAGAAAACACCTTCAGGTTTCAAAGACTCAGGCCCAGCGCAAAGGGCGTGACGGGGGCCTTCCACCGAGAGCGAACGCCTGCTCGGACCCCAGCAGAGACCCGGCGGCCCTGGGGAGCCCTAGAGGACACCAGCGCGGACGAGTGGCATTGCCAGCCCCGAGGTCACTGGGCTGGGGACTGACTTGCCTGAGGTGGAGCCGCCCTCACCCAGCAGGCACGGCCCGAACTAGAGATGTGGTTAAATGAAGTAAAAGCCCATCGATCCACCACATCGGGCACGGTCTTCACGGAGCTCGCGCTCTGCCCGGACGGCAGGCTGAGAGCGGCGCGGGGGCCATCTCAGTGGTCCTCCCGGCCATCCCCCGGCATTGTTGCCATTTTGTGGATGGGGAAACTGAGACTTGCTCATCCACAGCCACGGGGCAAGTGCCAGACTGGGACGTGAACTCAGGTCGGCCTGACTCCCACATAGGCGCTCTCTGCCCCTTGGACATCTGGAGAGGACATTGCACTTCTGGCTGAAGAGGTGGCCCGGGGGACCTGACCCGAGAGCTGCTGGCCTAAATTCATCCTTTGGCTCAGCCAAAGTTGCCCGAGCACCAGGTGCCCAGGGGAGTCAAAGAGGGATGAGCGGGTGACGCTCGGGGTAGAGAAGCCAGCGGGGAGGTGACAAGGCCTGGGCGGGGCGGCAGCTGGGGAGGCAGGAGGATGCACCACAAGGACAGAGGCCAAGGCCACAAGGAGGGCGGGACCTGCTGCTTGGGGACAGGTGGGCATGGAGGACAGCCCAGGGCCGTAGAAGGCCGAAACAGAGACAGGTGGGCAGCTGAGTGTCAAGCAAACTCAGGGTTGAGGTGCCACGGCCTCTCAGAGGGGAGACACCTGCAAGGTCAGGGTCATGGATGTAGGGCTCGGGAGACCATCAGATGCCAATTCGGTGTCATCGGGGGGGGGGGGGAGGTGGTAGGAGCAGTGGGGGCAACCCTGGGACAGCGCCATCAAGTGCGAGAGGAAAGGAAGAGCGGGGACAGAGTCCTGGGCCACACTGGCATTTCGGGGTGGGGGAGGCCCGGAGCAACCAGAGGGACTCAGGGATGTTGGCACATCCATGCGTTCATTCACTCCGCAGACGGGTACGGAGCATCTGCTCTGTGCCAGGCGCTGTTCCAGGCTCTGGGCACTCCACAGTGAGCAAAGCAGCTGTGATCCTTGCTCTCTGGGAGCACACAGACCCACAGAAGTGCTTTAAGAATGGGCAGTGGAACGTGCAAAGAGAGAAAACCAAAGCCAGGCTGAGGGGATGCAGAGTGATGGAGAGAGGGGGGCCGTTTTAAATGAAGCGGGCAGGGAGAGCCTCTCCAAGGAGATGACATTTAAGCAGAGACCGGAGGGGAGCTGGGTGAGCCATGTGGGCATCTGGGAGAGGGGTTGTTCTAGGGATTAAGGATTTTTGCTTTTATTCCAAAGAGATGGGAGCCCCAGGAGGGTTTTATGAAGAGGACGGACAGGATCTAACTTAGGATTCCTCTGTCTGCTGAGGGAATGGACTGTGGGGGTCAGGGTGGAAATAGGGAGCCCAGGGCGGCTGTGGAGGGAGGGAAGGCTGTTAGGAGGTAGGTCAGGGGAGGCGTGTTTTGTGGCTGAGGACTCGCTGATGGAGACCGTTGCTGGAAGGGCGGTACTGGCCAGCTACACTAAGTTCATCAGGAGATCAAGTGTGATGAAGACTGAGCCGCGGCCATGGGGTGTGGGAGGTGACTTGGGGGGGAAGGAGTACGTGGGAGGTAAGGAAATGGAGGCAGAGTGTGTGGACTTCTGAGAGCCAGGCCAGAAGTCAGAGAGGGCGTGGGTTGGAGAGGAGGCTTGTTTTCTCTACTCCTCCTTCCACTTTTTTTTTTTTGAACATGGGAGATACTTCGGCAGGCTGGCAGTGGTGGGCAGGTGGCTGGGGGAACAGGTAGGCAAGGGCCTATGGGAAGATGCTGAGGGGGTGCTGAGAACGGGGCAGGAGTAAGACAGGAGGTCAAGCGTGCATGCCCGTGAGTGGGTATGCAAGTGTGTGCAAAGCAGGCTGGTTAGTTCCGCGGAGGGCAGTCCCTCCACCTTGGGGATGGATATAAACCCAGGTGTGCTCAAGGCAATCCTCTGGGAAACCGAGGAAACTCTCGGAACCTCAACGGACGCGATGATTTTGTATGTCATCTTTTTGAAAACAGAAGGTTCCATTTCATTTTATTTCCTGTACTTACATTAATATGGGGACATGTGCAAAAAATATTAAATGTGCACATATCAGGGGAGTGGACGCTGTTTGCTGTTCGGGCACGCGATCTGAACTGTCTGGAAAGCAAGGAGTGAGGGGCGCCTGGGTGGCTGAGCGGGTCAAAGCCTCTGCCTTCGGTTCAGGTCATGATCTCAGGGTCCCGGGATCGAGCCCCGCATCAGGCTCTCTGCTCGGTGGGGAGCCTGCTTTCCTCTCTCTCTCTCTCCCTGCCTCTCTGCCTGCTTGTGATTTCTCTCTCTCTGTCAAATAAATAAATAAAATCTTTAAAAAAAAAAAAGAAAAGAAAAGAAAGCAAGGAGGGAGAAGGCACTGCTCCTTGGAGAGGCTCCCGGTCAGTCGCTCCACGCTGCTTAATACCCCCGAAGGCTCTAGGAGGCGGGCCACATCCGTCTGCCCCATGTTGCGGCTCAGACTGCCCGCTGCACCTGCGGCCTGGGTCTATTCTCTCCCCTGGTTGCTCCTACTTAGGGGCTTCTGCCAGCCCCGTCCGGGAACCCACAGGACACCCTCCAGCGCGCAGGCCTGTGCAGGGCCACGCTGGCTTTGTTCATCTCTGCACCCAGTGCCTCGTCGAGGGCCTGGCACACAGCGCGGGCTCAGAGTGTTGGCTGAAAGAACGAGGACAGAAGACTCTAGAGTGGCCCTGGCCTTGGGCCAGAGCAGCCGGGGGTGTCCTCAGCTCCTCATTCTTGGCTACCCCGTACCCAGGTCATCAGCAGGGCTGAGTGGCCCCCGGCCGAATACAGGGGGGGTCTCCCCAGCCCGGTCCCGCTCCAGCCAGGCCTCCATCACCGCTCGCCTGGCAGCTGAGCAGCCCCCTCCTCCCGCTCCCAGCATGCACCCTGCCCCCTGCAGGGTATTTTGTTTAGAACAAATCAGCTGTGTCTCCCCTGCTCCAAGGCCTGCACTGGCTCCTGCGATGCTCAGAGCAAGAGCCAGAGTCCTCCCAGCGCCCTCCAAAGCCCGACTCGGCCCACCTCCCCTCACCTCTCAGATCAAGCACCCCTCTCTCCCCTTCTTCTCTGCCCCAGCACCGCTGGTCCCTGGAAGTCCCCAGGCATCCTGACTGCATTCCCACCTCACAGCCTTTGCACTTGCTGGCCCCTTTGTAGTGAAGGCCTTCCCTGCAGGTATCCACCTGGGCTGCTTCATTACCTTACTTGTTCTCTGGGTTTAAACGTCACCTCCTCTGAGAAGTCCTCTCGGATTATCTGGCCTCAAATAGCCACCCCATCACCCCTTGCCCTCTTCCCGCCTTCATCTTGCTTCACCATCTGACAGCATATATTTGTCGCTCATCTCTTTATGGCCTCTGTCCCCCACCAGCCCAGCAGGGGACGTACTGTTCTGTGTACTATTAAATCCCCGGCACCTAGGATGGGCCAGGCCCGGGATCAGAGCTCAGTGGATTTCGCTCAGATGAGGGAATGAATGGCTGTGCGGGAGCCAGGTTTCCAGCTCTGAGTCTGCCTCGTCTTGCTGTGTGGCATTAGGGCCATCCCTGCCCCTCTCTGTTCCTCACTACCCCAGTCTGTACAAATCAGAGACTCGGGTTCGTTCAGCCTGGCCTTTGTGCCAGAGAAGGCCTCTGGGGAGGACGCCCCACCTGTCCATCGGGACAGGCCCCTGTGCCTCTCCCCACCACGCCCCTGCAGGCCCAGCCCTTACCTTCTGCAGCCACTGAGTGTTGTTCTCCAGCACCTTCTCCAGCTGTCGCACTCGCTGGGCGGGCCAGTCCCCTAGGTTCAGGGCGGCTGCCGGCGAGTCCCTCTGGAGGCTGTTGGAGCCCCCGAAGGCCTCAGGCTCCGGCGGGCAGGGCTCTGGCTCGGGCAGCACGAAGGTGTAGCTGCACTGGCCGTGCTGGACGCGATGTGCCCGGCGGCGCCCGCCCGCCTCCTGCCCCCTCCGCTGGGCCACAGTCCCGGCGGCCACGACGAGGAGGAGGCCGCCCAGCAGCATGGCCGGCCGGGAGAGCATCCGGAGATGTGGCGAGGGCAAGGGCTGCGGACTGCGGGCTCAGAGCCCCCCGGGCGCTCCGTCTGCCCCCTTCCCGGCTCCACGCCCGGGCAGCGCCACCGCTGTGGCCAGCTGCGGACAGGCCTGCCCCCGAGCCCCTGCAGCGGTGAACCCCTGCTTGGCCGGGCTCTGTCCGGGCGGCTATTTATACTTGCTCCAAATACCACAGCTGCTCGGCTTCCTCCCACCCTGTGCTCCCGCCCGCAGACGCCCCCTCACCTCGACTCTTCCCCCTCTCCCTTCCTTCCTCCTCGCTCCTGCATACGGCAGCCCTGTCCCCACACCGGCCCTGCTCGCCTGGCCCCTGAGTTCTTTTATTATTCAGTGGAGGCCTGGCCTCCCTGTGAGAAAGAAAACAACACACACACACACACACACACACACACACACACACACACACACACGAAACCCCCAAAGTTGCCCGCTGCAGAAACCAAATGCAACTGAACCCTCTCTTCCTGTCTCTGCCTCCCCCCCATCTCTCTCTCTCTCTGTCTCTCTCCAACCTCCCCCCACCAAGGCTGGGATCTCAAGTTTCAGCTCCCCTTCCCCTTCCCGCTCCCCCCCTACCTTCCCCCCTCTGATTCCAAGTTAGTGATTGGAACACAAGCGAAGTGACCCCCAGAGAGCGCAAAGGCGGGGGAGAGGGGTGAGGCTGGGGAGGAGGTAGTGAGTCCAAATTGCTCCTAGAGACAGAGAAAATCCTTTCGAGGCCAGGGAAGTGGGCGCTCTAGCTGGGAGCTGGCTCCCGTCCTCCCTTCTCCCTCGGGGCCTGGGCGGGGGTGGGGGGGGGAGGGATGTCGTGCCCTGGGTGGCTCTGCTTCAGCGGCAGTGACACTAACGAGAGGTTGTCTTGTTCTGGGCAGATTGTTCTAGAGCTGCCTTTGGCTGAAGTGGGGGAAATGGATTGCGGGGGTGGGGAGGCTGCCTCTCAATCTTTCTCCCTAGCCCCTGGCTTGGTCCTGGCGGGGGCAGCTGAATTTCTCTGTGCCCCCATATCCTGATTTGTAAGCTGGGGAACTCCTGTCTTTTACAGGATGAATGTATGTGAGTCCTCCGCCTGGAAACTGAGGAATGTTTGATTTACTCGCTTACCTGTTTACTGGTTTAATCCTGGCGATGCCAGCTGTGTGCCTTTAGGCAAGTCACTTAACCTGTCTGTGCCACTGTTTCCTCTTGGCGAACTGAGGAAAGTAATACCACCCATTTCCAGAGTGTGAAAATTAAGCGAGTTGGGATGGCAGAGGGTGAGCACCAAATAAATACTTTGTACGGCTGTGATCAGCGTCATAGTTACTATATATCTCCGCTCCCTGAGCCCTTGGGAATGTAAACCCTGAGAGGGCAGGACTTGTTCTGTGGGGGGGGGGGGGGGACGACACGGTTGCTAGGCAGGAGGTGCCCAAGAGTGCTGGCTCCTCTCTGGGGTGTGCTGCCTTCCGTCTTCTTCTGCTTTTCCCAGAGCAGGGGGTGAGGGCGTCCAGCTGTTTGGTATTGTTTTTTTTCCCTTTGTTTTCCCAAATCCTATGGCCTTTTGAATGGGGCAGTTGGCTTGGGGACAGCGGGAACCAGGAGGCTCATCCAGGCGATTGAGAACTTTAAACCAGGTGTGTGGGGCTCTGGCAGGAAAAGGAAAGACAGCTGGTTATCGGCCACCAGCATTCGCTGAACTTCCTGTGTGCTCAGGCCCCTGCTTGCCCACCTCGGCCTCAATTGTCTCGACTGTGAATGGGGTCATACCACCGCTGACCTTGCGAGGAAGAAGCGTGTTGATGCAGGTCAGGAGTCTATCCTGGTGCCCGGCACAGATGAGCCCAGAGTAAGGGGCGACTGTCGCCGAGATTGTATTGGTTGAGCCACGCGGCATGAGCCCAGCGAGGCTCGTGTCATTTTTGTCCCCATTTAACAGAGGAGAAACCGAAACCCAGGGCAGGAAGGTGATTCGCCCTCAAAGTCACAGAGGCTGGAGATGCTTAGCCTGGAGCTGGGGCAGGAGAACAGGCTCTGCGGCCAGGTGGGTCTGGAGCCCATCTCACTTCCTCCCACTTACCCCTCAGGGACCCCTCGTCCCAGTCCCAGGCCCCTCCTCTGTGCACGGCAGGGAGCATCTGTACCACCTCAGGGAGCAGTGGAGCACTCCCGCCTCCCCACCACACACACAGCCAGGCCATGCACTTGATCTTACTGACCGAAAGGATGAATGCAATTTTCTTCCCAAGGCCCCATTATTACATGAATGGCCCTCTGTACAGAAGAGGAAACGAGATTACCTGTTTACTGGAGAAATGTGGGTAGGATCAAAAGAAGAGTTCTGGAAAGCTTAGGAGATGACCCTGGCAGCCTCTGCACCTTCATTTCAGCATCTCTTCCCCACCTCAGGGGCTTTGCACATGCTGCTTGCTCTGTCCAGAGCACTGCTGTCCACCCGCCCCACCCTTCAGCAGTGTTCCCATTACTGTGGCTGTCAACCAGTTACTCCAACACTTAGTGGCTTAAAGCAAAAATAACCCTTTCTTATCTCTCAGGATGTTTGTGGGTCGGGAACTTAGGAGTAGCTCAGCCAGGCCATCGTGAGGTTGTAGTTAGATGGTGGCTGAGTGACGGTCATCCTGAAGGCTTTGTCCGTCACCTATTTGGACCTCAGCCTTCCACCCCTGGCCCCAGCTCCCTCGTGGTCTTCTCGGATGGTGTCTCCAGCATGGCAACTTCAGGCTTTTACAAGGCTGCTCAGGGCTTCAAAGGCGCTGTCCCCGGAGAGCCTGGTGGAAGTTACATGGCACCTCATGACCCACACTTGGAACTTCTGCCACCATCTGTTCATCAGGGTCTGCCCAATTCAAGGTAGGGAACACAGACCCCACCTTTCAGTGGAGGTCATTGTTCCAAGAAGAGCACACAGGACAGGAGGTACGTTGATGTAGTCATCTCTGGGAAATGCTATGCGCAAGGAAACTGCCTCCTGCTCAGCCCTGTTCACATCATAGATCAGAATCCCCTCAGAGTCCCACCCTTTATTGTAACTCTTCTCAAGGTGTTAAGAGGTGAATTACTTGTGTACTCATCTTTCTCTATTTGGCCCCAGCATTTGATATGTAGTATGTTCTCAATATCTGCCAATGAATGAATGAATAAATGAATGAGTGAATGAATGAATGAGTGAGTGAGTGAATGAATGAGTGTGTGGATGAATGAATGAGTGACTGACTGAATGAGTAAATGAGTGAGTGGTTGAATGAATGAATGAGTGAGTGAGTAAATGAATGAGTGCGTGGATGAATGAATGAGTGACTGACTGAATGAGTAAATGAGTGAGTGGTTGAATGAATGAATGAATGAATGAGTGAATGAGTGAATACAGTGCTTGAGCCAGGCTCTCCCAGTCGGGCTGCTGTGGAGCAGGAGGCGGGAGTGGCACCAACAGCAAGCCCGGCTGACACAGACGTGACAGTGGCCTTGGGCAGATGGCTGACGGCTTTGGCCTGCAGATTCCTCCTTCTCAGTCAGACAGACTCTACCCACGCCTCCAGGAGATCACTCGGAGATGAGCTCTAGGGAAAGTTTACAAACCGTCAGGCTGCTGAGGATCTTCAAACATGGGTCCTCAAGGCCAGTGTCGGGGGTAGTTGGGGCAAAATTTAGCCCGGATGCAGAGGGTTTGCAAAGTAACCTCCCTGCCCTCAGGGAAAGGGGACCTAGCCATTGCCAGGAGGGGCCGCAGGAGCCCAGGTGGCAGCAGGGAGAGGGGCTGGCGGCAGGACCCAGAGAAGGAACCTGAGAAGCATCATCTAGGCTCAGCTGGCAAACTCAGGGAACATGTGTGCTGGTGCTGAACGTGACACTGAACTTGGTGACCTGGTGCTTCGCATGCGGACTTGGGAGCGAGCTCACTTCTGAGCCCCAGACCCAGAGCCATCCTCCTGGACGTGAACCTCAGGGTCCCAAACAGAACTCCCCATTTTCTATTCCCCCACTCTGTCCTAAGCAAACTTCTGGATTCTTCCATCACTAGTAACTGTCCAATCTTCTCCAGGCACCTGCGACGGAAACCCGGGAGCAGGACTGGCTTCAAGGGCGTGCGACCCCAGCATTCACACAGAGGCCGCGCTTCAAGGGCCGCACACGGGGCATAAGGCTCTGCTGTCACCGTCTGGAGAGCCTTAGTCAATTCTGAACAAAGGGTCCGGCACTTTCATTCTGCGCTGGGGCCCACGAATTCCGTAGTCGCTCCTGCCGGGGAGTCTAGAGCCTCCCCCACCCCCGCCTCGCCCCATCCCGCACCCCGATCAGACCCGAAGTTCTTCCAGCGAGCTTCTGTAACTCTTTCTCCCCCTGCCCCTTCTTTGCCATCCTGGACATGCCAGAGCCAGGCTGTGTGTGTGTGGGGGGGGGAGTTCTGGCTTTCTCGCCTCCAGATGTGTGCTTCATCGGCCTGGAGCTCAGTTTCCACGTCCGTCCAAGGGGGTTGATGCTGGTGATGACCCGATAGGGTTGTTCAGAGGATGAGAAAGCTGATTGCTGTAAAACGCTTAACACAGAGCCTGGCACATACTAAGGGCTCAATAAATGACAGCCCAGTACTGGCATCACTCCCCCCCCCCCCGCCCCACCCCCGTTGTCACTCTCCTAGGCCAGGGTGATTCATCTCTTGCCGAGGGGAGAACAAGAGCCTCAGAACTGAACTCTTGTTAATTCATCTTTGCCTCTGCAGCCAGACTGATTTTTTTCCAAGACACAAATCCAGCCCCTGACCTCTTTGCTTAAACCCTTCAGTTTTAAATGCCAAACTTTTTAGTGGTTTACAAATCTCTGCAGGATCTGGCCTCCAGCCTCATCACTCTTTCCCTAAGTCTTTGCATCTCGTGAGGAGGGGTTGGTTTTCCTCTTCAGTACCCTCTCTGCTCTCTAGCCTCAGGGCCTTTGCTCTTGCAGTTACCTCTGTGTGGAGAAATCCTTTCCACCGGTACTCCCTGGCTTTCTACTACCTGTCTTTTGGGTCTTATCTCGGGCATCACCTCCTCCGGGAAGCCTTCCTTCATTCATTGCCTCCCCACTGTAGTGGGAATAGGCCCTCTACCTCTGGGATCCCAATGCTCCTTGCCTGTGTGCCTCCCCACCAAAGCATCACCGTGCATTATAAAGGCTTGTTTGCAGACCTTTGTCCCCCTCTAATCTGAAAACCCTTCCAGAGCATTGACCATTTCCATTTCTGTGTCTGTGGTCTGTCCTAGGGTCAGGCTCATAAGTAGGTTCTTGCCAATGTTTGTTGAATGAATAGTCGCCACTATGGGGTGGGAGCTGGAGTGCTAAGCCCACAGTAGTGACTAAGGAAGTCACCCTTTCTAGGGAAGGGGCAGCAGGAAGTTTCTTTCCAAGGTATTTCTATTGAGTCCTGCCTCCAAACATGTAAAACATCCCCCTTCTCCCCAGTTTATTTTCCCCCTGCTAGCCTCTTGTTACCATAGCACCAGAACATGGAGGAAATACTTATATCCACCTGGAGAATTTGGCTTTTGCTCAAATGGCTTAGGCAAAAAGAGAACTTGTTGGCCGATGTAACTGAAAAGCGTAGGAGTTTCTAGCTTCAGGCATAGCTGGATCCAGATGCTTAAATGATATCAGGAATCTTCTGGGCCCCTGTTTTCCTGTTGGCATAAATCTCTCATAGTTCCCACCACCGTTCCCTCCACCACTGGTGGCAACAGTTCCAATCTCTCAACTTAGCAACCCCTCCCGAAACAGAATGCCCCTTTCTTGATAGTCTTTGGGAAAGTTCTGGCTCAGGTCACAGGGACATTCCTGAACCAAACACTGTAGCCAGAGGGATGGGTACACTGGTTGGTCAGGGCTGGGCCATGTGCCCAGCCCTGGAGTGCAGGAGTAGGGTCAACCTCGTGGGACCGAGAGGGATTGAGGGAAGGGTAGGGTGGTTCTCAAGGAAACCTGGGATAGAGTGGCCAGAGGGAGACGCGTGTTGAGGATGCAAAGCATCCCCCCACTTGCCTCCCTATCCTGGCCGCTCAGCTGAGGAGTTGGCTCCCGCCCCCGCCCCCCACTGCCACCGCCACCCTGAGCCAATGGAGCACGGGCATCACCAGGGATGCTGTGGGTCCTTGCCTCCCATTTAGCTTGTGAGAAAACACACCCAGAGGGAGAGGCAACTTACCCAAAGCCGCACCCTGGAACCTGTTTTCTCGGAAGCACTGATCTTCCTGATCCTGGAAACAGAGCCAGGGGAAAACGAGATCATATCTGGAGAACCACGTGCCGATTTGGGGCTCCTTGAGTATTTGGATCCGAAGAAGAAGATGAAGCCACAAGCCTGAAACTCCCACTCCGGGCTTCATCTTCACAACCCAGCACTTTCCCCAGCCCCCTTCCTTTTCAGCTCCCCGCATTTCAGCACCCAGAATGATAACCAAGGGTCGTGAGTGGAGCAGCACAACGCACCCCCAAAAACTCTTGTATGTGCTGGGCGCGGCCCTGAGGACATCACCCGAGGCATCTCAGGGGGCTGCTATGGCGGCGTGGCAAGTCCTGGCACGAGGCCGAGGGGCGGCTGACCACCCAGGGGATGGCCTGTCAGGGTCCCCAGGAGGTTGAGGGGCAGATCTTGTAGAGCAAGAATCACAGAGTCTCAGTGAGACTTTCCGCTCAGGACCACCGCCTGTCTGTCCACTGCTCTCTGTATCCACTTTCCACCGCCCCAAACCCAGAAGCACCACTTAGCTCACAGATCAGAAGAGAGCCAAGGCTGGGTTTTGAGGTCACTCCTGTGACCCAGGCCTATCAGTTAAGAGTCCTTCACTGAGGGCCCTGAACCTTGATTCCTTGATACCCCTTCAGTCAGCGAGACACTGCTTCCTTGTCTCTGAGAAAGGAGAGCAGCCCCTTGTTTGCAAGGTGTTGGCAGCAGGCGTCTAGCAACTTCCAGTTACCAGCGCTGGGGAGCAAAGCACTCCAACACTTAGTGGTTTTCAACAATGGCAACGCCATGTTACTCGTATATGTACAGTTTTGGCCAGGTTCAATGGGGATGGCTTGACTCAACTCCATCAGACAGCACCTGCAGTAGCTTGAAGGCCTGGAATCATCTGGAAGCTCATCCATTCACATATCTGTGACTCAGTTGGGGCTGTCAGGGAGAATAGCTACACGGGGGCTTCCTCGCAGCCTGGGGGCTGGGTTCCCAGGGCCCAGATCGTATGTCCTAGCCTACAAATCACTCAGGGTCAGTCTTCTGGATGCTAGTCATAGAGGCAGTAACAAAGGCCCTTCAAGGGGGGCAGGAAGAGACTGCCTCTAGGTGGGGAGAGGTAAGGTTTCAGAAGAACATGTGCGGTAGGAGCGATTGCTTGTGTTTGAAAACACAGTTGGCCACAACAGGGTAGGATGAGAAAGTGTCATGTAAGAATTTAGCACGGAGGTGCTCAAGAGTCCGTAGTGTTGTTATCCTTGCTATTATTGGAAAGACCCAGCATCTCTTGGTATGCAAATGTCCTTTAGACCCTCTGATAGTGACAGGTGTGGTAGGAAGTGGCTTATTTCCATTGGGGCTGCCAGAGAAATTGACCCAGAAGTGCTCCGGGATCTGTCCAAGGTCACCGGGAGTACCCGTATCTGCGCGGTCCTAGCGAGATGGGCTCCCTTACAGCTGCCTCTGTGGTCAGCAACACTTGTCTCTCCCCAGGGGCAACCACTCTGGCCTCAGTTTCCCCTCTGAACAGGGGGAGAGTCCTGGCTCTGCCGCCCCAGAGGCTGAGGGATCCAGGGTGGCTGTGCCTCTCAGCCTGGGCCACCAGCCTGCCCATCCATTCCCAAGCCAGGAGAGCTCGGCCGCCTCTGAGCCCGCCTCTGAGCCCGCGTCTGGCAGTCACTCCAGGATGTGAAGAATGAGCCTGCTGGGTCGGAGGCCAGATCTATTTTTGAACCTGGGACCCCAAGGAGGTCCGGAAGAGCCTGTGACCCAGGGAACCGACATGCCCGTATATGTTTTGTTTGTTTTTCTTAGACAAGCACAGCATGTCCTTCAGAGAAAAGTCAGAAAATGCATGTTAGCATGAGGGAAAAATAAACGGAGCTTGAATTGTCACCAGCTGGAGGCAAAGACCATTGCTGACATTTTTGGTGATTACCCCCCCACCTCTAATCATTGCCCTCTATGTATAGATGCATGTATTTTGAGGGTGGGTTTTCTAACACATACACACACACACATGCACACACACACTGGAATATTCTCTAAATTGTGTTTTCTTGTATTTTACTTATTTGGGGATTTACCTTTTGAAAAAAGAAAGCAGAAATGTGCACAGGATCATATGATATGACCCTATCTACCCATCGCTTTAAATGGGCATGTGCCAGCATTTTGCGTATTTGTTCCAGGGTTTTTATTTTTATTTTATTTTTATTTTTTTTAAGATTTTATTTATTTATTTGACAGAGAGAGAGAAATCACAAGTAGGCAGAGAGGCAGGCAGAGAGAGAGGGGGAAGCAGGCTCCCTGCCGAGCAGAGAGCCCCATGCAGGGCTCGATCCCAGGACCCTGAGATCATGACTTGAGCCAAAGGCAGAGGCTTTAAACCACTGAGTCACCCAGGCACCCCTGTCCCGGGGTTTTTAAAGAAATAAAATATTATTAGACGTTAGGGTGGCATCTCTCCCATCCTGCTTCCCAGTCTCATTTTCTCTCCCTTCCCACCCGTAGGTCCATATATGTATATCTAGAAACGATGTATACTGTTTTCATGCTTTCAAAATTCAAACATATGCTATTGAGAGGTAAACAATGTTCTGCATGCAGCTGTTTTCCAGCTTTACCCAAATGACACATACAGATCACGTGTCTAGGTCACTTTCTTGTCCCTGCTGTGCAGCACTGCAGCATGTAATTACATGACTATTTATTCAGCCCCTGGCAGACGGGCATTCGGGTTGATTCAGTTCTTCTCTCACTCCTAAGGAGGCTCCTGTGACTGTCTCATCCGCGGGCCCCTGTGCCCACGAATAGGTGACCAAATTGTGCTTCCAGCAGCTGTTGCGCCTGGTTACCTTCCACCCGGGGGCCACGAGGGTTTCTTTGCTCCACGTTCTTTGCTGTCCTTGATATCACAGGCTTCGCTCTGTGGAATCTGATGGCTGTGAAATGGTACACGTATTTTATGGCCTGCTTTTCCTACTTACAATATATTAAGAACTCCTGTCCTCAGCAGACATCTCTTCTATACGCGCATGTTTAATGGTGGCAAAAATCTCTGCGGGGGCCCTGCCAGGACTGACTGACGGACTGACTGACTGACTTCCTAACTTTTTTTTTTAAGGATTTTATCCATCCGACAGAGAGAGAGAGAGAGAGAAAGATCACAAGTAGGCAGAGGCAGGCAGAGAGAGAGAGGGGGAAGCAGGCTCCCCGCCGAGCAGAGAGCCCGATATGGGGCTTGATCCCAGGACCCTGAGATCATGACCTGAGTCGAAGGCAGAGGCTTTAACCCACTGAGCCACCCAGATGCCCCCTGCCAGGACTTTCTTAACTGATTCCCTGTTGCACACTAGGCTTCGTTTTCTCGGTAGATCGCAAAACTGACCACAGATGCCTCCCACCCCTGTGAGCACGCGCCTTGGCAATGTGACTTCCCAGCTCCTCCCACAAAGAGGCGGAGTCTATTTCTCCATCCCGCAAATCGGGGTTTGCCCATGTGACTTGCTTTGGCCAATGAAACAGTTTCACATGTGAGGCTCCGGAAGCTCATCCGGATGTGCGCTGGGGCTTGCTCTCTTGCTCACCTGGGACCCTGGGACTGGGGTGGGAATAAGCCTTGCTAGTCTGTTGGATGAAGAGACACCCGTGGTCGTGTCATCCTGTCACCCCAACCGACGTTGGACCAACCCCGGATCGGCGATGAGGCCATCCTAGACCACCTGGCCCAGACGAGAAGAATCGTCAGGTTGACCCACAGAAACATGGGGAATAATACATGTTTGCTGTTGGAAGCCACCGAAGTTCGAGAATGATTTGTTAGACAAACCTCATGGTGATACAGCTCGTCAGCTCTTTCCTTCGCTCAGCTAATTGCTGTGGACGTTGGGCTATTCGTCCCTCAAAGTCAGTGCAAAGATGGAATGAGATGGCAATTGTCAGTATCACAGGACAGGCCTCAATATCCAGGGGGACCCACTTGCACATCCTGGTGGGCCGAGATGTGACTTGTGCCCCCCCTTCTTTCCGCTTGGTTCTCCCTCCTGCTCTTCCTTATCTCGAGCGGACTTGTTCTTCCAGGTTTTGTGGATGGTACCAATATATAACCAATATATAACACTATGTAAATGTAACCATGTGGACTAAAGTATTTAGTGGCATTTGTGGGAACATCTTTGGTGCTGGATTTCCAGGTGTCCTGTCCTTCCAGACACTCTTGAAGTCAGGCATGGCCACGTGACCTGTTTTGACCACCGAATGTGCAAGGTGATTTTTAACAACTATTGTGTGTTGTTCTGTGCTTCCCTCCCCAACTTCAGAGAACCAGGAGCCTTGTGTTAAGATAGCTGCAGCGCCAAATGGCTGAAATCTTGGTCCCTGTGAGGTTTCGGTGAGCTCACCTGATGATCTCCATTGGACTAGAAGCACGAGAGAAAGAAAAACATTCTTTCTCGTGTTATGCTGTTTGTCATGGCAGCATTGCCTGTTTTGGGTTGAACTCTGTTCCCCCCAAATATATGTTGAAATCCTGACCCCCTAGACTGTGACCTTATTTGAGGAAAAAGGGTAATTGGTTAAAATGAGGTCATGCTGGAGTAGGTTTGCCCTTAATCCAATAGGCCTGTTGTCCATATAAGAAGATGGTGTGAAGATGTGAGGGCCAAACACCATGTGGGGACAGAGGCAGAGATCAGAGCAATGCAGTCACAAGCCAATGAACTGTAAGGATTGGGGGCGTCAGCAGAAGCCAGCGAGAGGCAAAGGAGCATTCTACCCAGAGTCTCAGACGGAACATGGCCCCACCTCTGGAGCTCTGAGAGAATCCATTTCTGTGGTTTTTAGCCACCCAGTCTGCTGGGCTTGGTTATGCAGGCCCCAGGAAAGGAACACCCTGACATGCCCTGGCTGATACAACACAGTGATGGCGGCCTCTTTCAGTCCAGGCATCCCCGTGTCTGTTTAGTGACAATTTCTGTGCACCAGGCGCATGCTCAGTGCTCAGCATGCAGTAGCCATTCATTCATCTTTGTTATTTTTGGTTTAGCTGTGTATATTACTTACTGTGTGCCTACCACGTGTCCGGCTCGTCTCTCTAGTCACTGGAGAAGCCCAGGGAACCAAACACCCCTCGCTGTCACAGAGCTGGTCGACTGGAGGGGTAGACACTGAGCAGGATGTCTAAGTGGGTGTGTGTTTGGCTTTACTGAGGAGGTGGTCCTTGGACAGGGACCAGAAAGAAGCCCCACAGGTCAGGCCTTAAAGATTTGGTGGCCCTCTGCCTAGACTCCTCTTCCAGAAGGGGAATGGGAAACTGTAGCAAGTTCACGGGGTAGAAAACCAAGGAGCTATTAAAAATGAAGTTGTAGGAGAAAGAGATTTATGATGCACTATTAACTTAAACCTTCAGCCAAGATTTCTTAGATAGGACACAAAAACAGAAATCATAAAAGAAAAGACTGGTAAGTTGAACTTCATTGAAATGTATGGCTTTTATTCTCCCAAAGCCATGATTAAGATAATGAGGAAGGCCAGTCACAGACCAGCAGAAAGTATCTGGAAAACATATCTAGGGGCACCTGACTGGCTCAGTGGGTGAAGTGCATGACTCTAGATCTCGGGGTTGTGAGTTTGAGCCCATGTTGGGTGTGGAGATTACTTAAAAATAATAAAAAACTTAAAAAAATCATATATCTAATAGAGGACTTCTATCCAGGATATATAAAGAAGTCTCAAAATTCAATAACAAGAAAACAAACAACCCCCCCAAAATGGGCAAAAATTTTGAATAATGTCTCACCAAAAAATAGAAGTGGCACATAAGCACATGAAAAGGTATTCGGGATCACGCGTCATTCGGGAAATGCAAAAGTCACAGTGAGACACCCACACACATTCACTGAAATGACTATAATCAAAAAGATTGACGATGAGTCTTGGTAAGGAGTCGATGCAGATAGATCTCTCGTTCATTGCAAGTGGGAATGCAGACTGCTACAGCCATTTTGGAAAACAGTTTGGTGGTTTCTTCTAAGGTCAAATATATATTTAACACAACTCATTAATTCTCTTCCTAATTCTCATCTTTCCCAGAGATGAGAAGGTATATATATCCATTTGCATGTATGCTAATATTCTTATGAATAATATTATTCATACTTGGACCAAACAGAAAACAACCCAAATGTCCATTAACAGGTGAATGGATAAACCAACCGTGATATAGCCACACAATGGAATCCTATTCAGCAATGAAAAGGAATGAACCATAGATACATAGAACAACGTAGATGGATCTCAAAGCCTTATATGGAGCAAAGGAAGCAAAACTATGAAAGAGCTCTTACTGAATGATTCCATAGAAAAGGCAAATCTAGAGCACCTGGGTGGCTCAGTGGGTTAAGCCCCTGCCTTCGGCTCAGGTCACAATCTCAGGGTCCTGGGAGAGAGCCCCGCATCGGGCTATCTGCTTGGCAGGGAGCCAGCTTCCCCTCTCCCTCTGCCTCCCTCTCTGTCTACTTGTAACCGCTTTCTCTCTGTCAAATGAATAAATAAAATCTGAAGAAAAAGAAAAAGAAAAGGCGAATCTAATCTATGGTGACAGAAAGCAGATTACCAGTTACTGGGACTGGGGGCAGGGATGGGGATGCTACTGAAGGGAAGGGATTGAGTGAGAAGAGGAAGGAAGTTTTTGGGGTGATAGAAGTGCTCTCTATTGGATTAAAGTGGTAGCTACATGGGTGTATAGATTTGTTAAAATGTAACAAACTAAATATAAGATGGGTGAATTTCACTGTATGCAAATGATGCCTTAACAAAGCTGATTAAAGCAAGAACAGATCTTAGGGAAAGGGCCAACTTTTGGTGATCACCGAAGTGTTTGACCACTGCCAGCTTGTAAGATGAGGTCCAAGCCACTGTGCCTCTTCAGCAAATAAGAAATGCCGCCCGCCTCATGGTGTGATCCCTTGTGAGCATTGGAAGTGATACAGGGGAAGACCCCAAAAGATCAGAGTACATGATAGTTAATGACTGTTACCTTTAATAATTACAGGAGGAGTAAGGTTCCATAAGGGTTCTTAGCATCCTCTCTCTCCACCTGCTGAGAATTCACCCATGAATCCAGCCACACACCCATCCGTGCACCCAGCACCCATTTATTGAGCACTTGCTATGTAACCAGCACTATGCTGTATCCCAAGGGTTCAGCAACAAAGAAGAAGAAATGCTTTCCTGTCTGTTTATATTTTAGGGCAAGGAAAGATACCAAGCAGGGGCGCCGGAGTGGCTCAGTCAATTAAGCGTCTGACTCTTGATTTCAGTCCAGGTGACGATCTCGGGGTTATGAGATGGAGCCCCATGTGGGGCTCCCTTGTGCTCAGCGGGGAGTCTACTGGAGACTCTCTCCCTCTCTCTCCCCCTCTGCTCCTCCTCGAATGCATGCACTCTCTCTAAAAATACATAAAATCTTAAAAAAAGAAAAGAAAAAAGAGAGAAGGATACCAAGCAAAGAATAGACAGAAGATGAATTCCAGTGTGATGAATGCTGGGAGGGAGGCTCCAGGGACCCTTGGTCTTAAGCTAATCAGGGTCAGAAGACGCTTCCTTGATAAAGGAACGTTTCAGATGGACCTCAGGGCTGGTGTAGAGTGACTCAGGCACAGAATCAGGGGGCAGCTGCAGCAGAGGGCATAACCCAGGCCCTGAGTAGGGAGGGAGCTGTGAAAAAGGAGCATTTTGTCTATTCACCTTCTTGGATGAATTGCTTATCCGCCCATGGCCCTAGCCCTGGAGGTGGGGATGAGAGCAGGAGGAGCCCAGCCAGGACTGGAAGTTCTTGGCGTTTGGTCATCCGGGCCATAGGGGACCCCATACCCTACCTCTCTGTCCTAGACCTTGGCCTCCCCTACTGCCTCGCACTGCAACCTGACAGTTCCCTTTCCAGAAACCTGTCCAGGCCCGGGAACAGTCCAATTGGAATCCCTTTTGTTTGAAGCCCTCGTCAAGCCCAAACGCCTGTTGTACATCCTGACACAGAGCTTCCTGCCTCTCGCTCAGGTGAACTTGGCAGCTGTCCTTGGCTGAAAACCTGCTTTTCACAAGTCCATTGTCCCTGCGGTGCTGCTGCCCCTGGGAGGGGGGCCGAGGCCCAGGGGATGCAGCTGACCAGGAGGTGGGGGAACAGGGGGACTTCCCATCCTTCAAGGCCCAATCCTCCTCCGGGAAGCCCACCGTTCTGCAGCACGCACGCACACACACACACACACACACACACACACACCCGCGCTCTTCCTCATCTGGCCTCACACACACTGCCGATAATCGCGGAGGGTGACGTTGCTGCTGATAAGAAGTAAGGTCAGCATTGACAAGAATAACAGCAGCAGCAGGGAGCTAGAGAGACTAAGAAAACAGACTCTGGAGTTAGTTGGATCTGGTCACGCCGAGTCTCAGTGTCCTCACCTGGAAAATGGGTTCAATATGGCAACTGCCTGCTTCACGTAGTTGCTGGGGACGACACCGGGTGGGCATACACCATCCCTAGCTCGAGAGCAAGGGCTTAATCCGGGTCATGGATTGCAGCTTTTCTTATGGTTGTGGCTCCGAGGACGGTTCAGCAAGAACTTCCCCGGGCCAGGGCCTGCCCCACTGCCTCCAAGATCACACAAGCCAACAGGGTGTCGTGGCCCCCCAAGTAGGACAGCTGAGTTGCAGCAAAACTAAGGCATGGGCTCAAGGTACCACAGTTGGTCAGGCAAAACCAACGGTGCATGGACCGTGGCCCAGGCGGACTCTGAGCCCCCGGGGGCGCGCTCCTGCACACAGTGGCCGCTGGAGGGCGCTGGGCTCGCTGGGCTCTGGGCTCAGACATCCTGGGCTCATTCCTTTCCCCCTTTCACCGCGAGGGATCCTGGGCCTGGTGCTTCATCTGCTTGAACTCAGCGTCTGCCTTTGGAAGATGAGATAATTGTCCCTACCTCGTAGGGGCTGTGGGGGGATGAATGAGTGAGTGGATGGGAAGCCGGAGCCCAAGGCTTTGTGCACAGTGGGGCTGATGGGGCAGGTAGAAGCAAGGCCAGGCCTGGAAATTCTGGAGGGCAGGCACGCCCCCCCCCCCCCCCCCCCAGATATCATCTCCTTGGCCAAAACTGTTCTCAGAGGGGCTGGCAGCCAGACGAAATTCTATGGGTGACAGAAAATCTCAAATTGGCCTATTTTCCTAAGTGGGGTATTTTTTTCATTTCACATTGTTGTGAGAGGAATGTTCTTGGCCTAGGAGTTGCTGTATTAAGTTCATTCTTCTATTTAGGCTTTCCCCGTGCATAGTTCATGTAAGACCAGCCTGGGGGACTCTGCATTTGCTGTTCCCTCCGTCTGGATCACTGTTCCCCCCGTAGGCATCTTAGCATTCTAGCTAGGCTCAAATATCTGCCTTCAGAGAGGTCTTCCATAGGCACCCTATAAAACAAACTCTGTCCCTTCCCCCCTGTGGTTTCTTCATGGCACTTTTACTCTCTGACATTGCATTTTAAATGTATTCATCTGTTTGCTCTCTGTCTCTCCCATGAGATCATGTGCCCCTGAAGTGACAGACCATCTCTAGGCCATTCACTTCTGTATCTCCACGGTTTACCACATACCTGGCATACAGCAGGTGCTCAATAAGTACTTGTTAAATGGATGGATGAAATACAGTATGCCGTAACTCAAACATTCATGAGCACCTATGGTCTATGGGCTGTAGATATGGAAATAAGTCAGACGTAGTCCTTGGCCCCAAAGAGCGTTTCATCTAAGGGAAAAGGATTTTGACAAATGCCATAGTAAAACATAGCTGGGGACGCCATCTCCAGCTTCTGCAAGCTTCATACAAGTGAGTGGAAGGAAGGAGGGAGGCAGGACCTTGTGCTGAGAGCCCACTCCGTGACAGGACCTTTCGCTTGTCACGTCTGGCTCTGTCTTCACAAAAGCCCGTTTTACAGATTAATCATGGGGTGAAATAACTTGGGCAAAAATCAAATTCATGGCAACACCAGGATGGAACCTAGGCGGCCTGATACTAAACTCTGAGTTCTATTTCCTCTACCAGCAAGGCCCCTTTTGCTCAAGAGAAAGAAGTTCAATCCAGCCTAAGGGGGCTCAAACAAAAAACTGTATATATCGTCTTAAATAAAATGTAGACATTTTGTATATAAACTACTTCCTGAAGTATTTTATAAAATATATCCTCATATTAACATTTTGCATTTATGTAAAAATTTAAACTATAAGTGTAATAATTTTTTATTATTATTTGTTGATGTCATAGCTATAACCAAGAAGAGCGGCCTTCAGGCATGGCTCGATCTAGTATCTCAAACAACATCACCAGAACTGGCTCCATTCCCAGATGACCTCTCAAGTCATGGTGGCAAGATGGCCGCCTTCAATGCCTGCCCTCCCAACCCTCAGAACCAAGAACAAGCTCCAAAGAACAGCCCGAACGAACCATGTCTTGAGGGCAAAAGAGCGTCTCATTGCAGGCCTTGGGGTTGGCTAATCCAGCACCCATTATCATCTGCCCCTCCCATCATGGAGGCTGTATAGCCACACACTGACCTTTCCAGTCTCTTCTACAGCTGGGGTGGGGGCTCATGAGCCAGTGCTAGGGGATGAGACGATCTAGAGTCCGCTGGCAGGAGGAGAGTTTACGTTGCTCCCGTAACAGGGCCAACTGTGGCTGGAGCTGCGCCTCCTCACTTTGTCCTGTCTTGAGCGCAAGCACGGTGTTGGAGCTTAGAGCGTCCTGCAACCGTTAGGAAGGGCGGGTGGGAAATCACATTACCCTTGACATGGCTAAGCTGCTGGACTTCCACCTTCGGACTTCTTCCTAAGAGAGAAAAATAAACCTCTCCTGTTTAAGCCAAGGCATTAAATTCCCTGTTACTTGTAGCTAAAAGCATTCCTGCTGCTACACGTCTCTGTCAAGTCCCCATAAAATCCTTGGGGAGGTGCCCCATTGGCTTCGATGGCGTCCTGTTCCCGCGGCTCAGCCAACCATGGTGGCCAGCAGGAACGGGATATGCCAGCGACCACTCCAGCCAGGACCCTCGCCCCATAGGCTGGGCACAGGCAGGGACGGCGGCTCCCCAGGGAAAAGTGGGGGGGGGGGTCTGCCAGCAGAGGAGGAAATGCTGGCTACACTCCCTCCACCCCAGGATCCGTGGAGACAGCAGACACCTCGCTCTTGGCCTAAGATTTCTTCTATCATTTCCTGCAATGTGGGGCTTATTCAGCTTCCAGGCTTTTCACTGGGGAGGTGGAGGGGACGATAGGAGAACTGTCCAGCTAGGGGATCTTCCTGGGGATAAAGGACAAGCCCCAAAATCTGCATTAAATGCAATGTGCGCAATGCCCTTTCTGTGCCCCAGGACCAGGCCATGCTCTTGCCTGAATACATCCTATCACGCTTCCATCCTTGCTACCCTGAAAGAAGAGGAAGGCAAACCTCTGCCCTTCTCATTCCTCTCCCCTCCTGTAAGCCTTGCCTCCAGACAGGTTCAAGTTCAAACCCACCTCCATCACGTCAGCAGGCGGGCAGCTTCAGACTATTATCTTACTTCTCTGTACCTGCATCTCTGACACAGGGGCTTCGGGGGGCAGAAGGACCCTCCCTGGGGGGAGGACAGCATGAGAAAGAGTGGACCAAGTGTTCGGCCCACAGTGGGCCTGCGGCCAGCAGCGATGCCAAGGGCGCTTTCCCTGCAAACCCTTCCTGACAATCCCAGGATCCCAGGTAGAAAATCTGCAGCCGCCTGAAGCACGAACCACCCAGTGATGAGCAAACCCCGGCGCGGGGCTAGACCATATTCCGCAGCCTCCCTTGCACATAGGGGCGGTCACGTGACTGAGTTCCATCCCACGCCACACCTTCCCCTTCCCTGGGCTCGATGCACACAGGCCTGGAGACCTCTGAGCCGCAGTGCAAGATGGTGGGGCTATGGGATGGAAGGGGCTTGGGTTTGGGGATCATTGCTCGGGAGAGCTGCTCACTCACTGGGCGCCCCCGTGTTGGACATTTGGTGCATGAGAAATAAACCTCTATGGTGTGTGGTGCATTCACCCTTTGGGCTTACTAACGTTGCCCTAACTTATCCGCTGCCCGGAGGGGTGACCTAGAAAGGCTCACAGGATGGGGGATGGATGGCCCTTCTCCTTGAGTCCTCCTCCCTGGATCGCCAGATCCCAGCCATGGCGATCAAGCCTCGAGTGAGTCAGTGTAAAGACGGACAACAATAATAATAATAATGGGGGCTGCTGCCACTTTTCAAGAGTGCTCACCACTTGCAAGGCCCTGGGCTGACGGCTGCAGACCTTGATCTCTCTCGCGGAATCCTCACGGTGACCCAGCAAGGAAGGCATTACTGGTGGCAGCCGCATTTTATGGAAGAGCCCCATAAGGTGTCTGCGGAAGCTTTCCAAGGGGTGGAATTTTTGGAGGAGCAGCATTTCCGTCCTCCCATTAGCCTCCTTCGCCCTTTCTGGGGCTGGGCCCTCCTTCCGCTATGTATGGGCATTATTCGTGGGGCTGAGGACACAGCAGCAGAAGAAACAGATGGAAATCCCCGACCTCGTGATGCTGATATTCTCATGGGGGAAATGGGCAATAAACACGCAGGCAAATAAACAAGATGAGTTCAGATGAGGACCAGTAACATGAAGACAGTAAGTCAGGAAGCTGTGAATGGGCCAGGGGAAGACGTGGTGCCGTGAACTTGGATGTTGGAGGAACCCCTCATCCCCGCTCCCAACACAGAGCTGAGAGGGAAAGGAGGGAGCCACATGAAGGAAAGGTGTTCCTGGCAGAGGGAACAGCATGTGCAAAGTGTGAGTGCAAAGGCCCTGAGGCTGGAATGAGCTTGTCCTCAGGGCACAGAGGAGGCGGGGAGGGGGGTGGCTGGAATGGAGTGAGTAGAGGGGGAGGGGCATGATGAGGCTGCAAAGGAGACCAGGATGGGACAAAGGACAAGTCTGGGCGGGCAGTGGTGGGAGGGGTAGAGGACTTCCTTACAGGGACTCATCTGGGGGTCAGCTCTGAGAGTGCTGGGAGGGAGAGAAGGAGGAGAGAAGACAGGGGTCTCAGCCCAAATTAAGCTCCCCTGCCCCACTTGACGTGTCTCGTCTTGCTGTTTTCCTTGGCACCGTGGAAGCTGCCTCCCTCGGGAAAATGAGGCCCAGGCTTTGATCCACAGGCCCTTGGAATGATGGGGGCACACTCCTGCCCTCTTGGAGAGCCTGATGTGGAACAGAGGGAAGGGATAGACAGCGCTGAGAGAAAGGACCCTCACAGCCCCTGCCCTGCTTCTAATTTGCTGTGTGACCTGGGGCTGGTCACTGCCCTTCTCTGGGCCTCCCTCTTCCCCTCTGTTTGAGGAGGGGGCTGGTCTGATTCCACTGTTTCCCAGCTCTCTGTCCTTGGGCAAGCTCCTTAACCTCTTTGTGCCTCAGTTTCCACATCTGCACAATGAAGATGGCCCAGTCCCTGGGGCTATGGGGCGGAGTCAGGGTACAATGGCCAGGACGCTCATAAGTGCTAGGAATTCCTACTATTACTATTACTTTACCATTCTATTGCTTTTGTTATTGTTGCTATTTGCATTAACACAGATCTATTCTGAGGCCCCTTCTGGCTTTCAGCGTGGCCTGCTTGCTGCCTACACCTCTCCCCCTCCACCAGCATGAGGGACAGCGTTCACCGCCTTCGCCAGAGCTGGGGACAGGGATTGATGTCCCTCTTGCGGATGGACCCGACCCTTCTCTCCCTGGCAGCTCTCCTGGCCCAGCCGTCTTCAGCAGGGACCCAAGCTTTACTCCCTTGAAAAGGAAGGTTTCCCACAAGAGGAGAAGACAGGACCAGAAATCATCCCTGAGGCCTGAATGACTACTCAGGAGGAGTTTTTCGAGAGCCTAGAGAGAGCAGGAAGGGGGCAGGAAGAGCTGGGGTAGACATGGAGATGTGCCCCAAAGCCAACTGCCACCCCTGGTCTTCATCAGGGTCCAAGAGACCAGCCTCCCCCACATTCTTCGTGTTCCCTGCCCCACCCTGGCTCTAGTCGCATCCTCCCACTGCTTCCCTCTCCTCTCCGGAGAGGATGGTCCTTCTCTCCCTCTATCCTGCCTCAACCCCGGGAGAGCAGCCTCCTGGTCTCTTGGTGCCCCACTTGATTAAAATGCAGAAGGTGCCTTGGTCCAAAAAAACATAGCTAGGCCCTAATCGCTCCCAGCCTTCTTGGCTGCGTAGCCGCTGGCTGCTGGCTGCCCTCATCCAAGGCTGAACAGGACCCAGAGACCAGGGAGCAGAGGCCAGAGTGGACCACAAGCCGGGCTTCAGGCTCCTGGTCCAGTGCTCAGGCCCGGAGGGAAGGGGTGTGAGGGGAGTGTGGGGTGGGCAGCAGCTCATTGGTCGCTCCCCAGGCTTCCATCCCTCCATCTGCAAAATGGGGCTGATAATGGAAGAGTTCAGGCTGAGAACAGCGCCTGGCCCACTGTCAGCACTTGATAAATCCTCTATAAGACCTTGACCTTCAGACTTCCACTATCCCCTCACACGGCTTTCCCCCACTGTCCCGCCACGTCCATGGAGACCACTGTCAATCAGGCACTTGAGGCCACAGCCGAGGGGAGGAACCCCCAATCGTCCTCTTCCCAGCTCTTCCCCAGCACTCAGCAGACCCAGGGCCTCAAGATGCCTTCGTCAATGTTGGCTAAGCCCCCTCCGTGCACTGGGCTCTGAGATGCGTGTTGTTCTTTTTTTGTTGTTATTCCAATAAAACAATTGATTCAGTGAAAGAGGTTCTAAAAGGGTGTCCAGCCACGAGTTAAAACTGTGTCCAGCCAGTGGCTCGTGGCCCCTTCCCGCCCCTCCCTGACTGCGCGCAGACAGCCCGGGTGCCCTGCGTGCACGCTGTCGTACACAGCGCCCTTTGTCCGTTGCACAGTGGGACCCCGGCAGAGCCCGTCAGCAGAGCAGCCCTGCGTCAGGCTTTTTCATCACTGCATAGTTGGTCGCCGTGTGGCCGGGCCACCGGCAGTGGGGCCAGTGCTCCTGATGGATCGCTGGGCCGCGGCCCCGGTCCTTCTGTTTCTAATAGGGCTGCAGGGAAAGCCCTTGCCTGTGCCTCTTCATCCACATGGGCACTGTCTCTAAGACAGACTCCTGGACGTGAGCTGACAGATGGCACGTGCTCTTTATGTGTGAGGGTGCCATCAGATCCCATGTCCCCATGTTTGCTGCCCCCACTCCCCCATCCTGGCAGTCCCCAGCCTGCTTGCCTCCTTCATTTTCTTGTTCCGTTTGAGGCAAGCAGAGGGCTGAGCACCCTCTCCTGGCCGTACTCTTGCTGCTCATCTCTTGGTCAGACAATCCTGGTTGAGATCAGCATTCATCGTTACCCGAGGGGACTCTATCGCAGGCACCCACAGGAATCGGGGATCAGTGGGGAAGAGCTTTGAGTCCACAGAGGCAGTAGAGGGAGAGCTTTGGAGTGGGGGTTCTGGAGACAGATAGCCCAGGAATTTGAATCCTGGTATGCCCCTTGCTGGCTGTGTGACTTTAGGCAATTACTCAACATCTCTGAGCCTCAGCTGCGTTATCAGAAAAGCCCAACCAATAGGAGCGTCTAACTCAGACTATGGTTGCAAAGTTTGGATGAGTTAGTACATACTTGTCGAGCAGCGCTGGGCACATTAGCCGTTGATACTGTTTGGGCCCCTATAGTACCGTAATGAAACCCGGAGGGGCATGAGAAGATGATCACAGTGATTGTTTATGGAGGGTGGACTGCGCCAAGCGATTTGCATGAACTGGCTTATTTAATCTTTCCAACTGGGAAGTCTGAATCGCAGAGAGGTAAAGGGACATGGCAGCCTGAAACTGGAAACCCACCGCCTGCTGCTCCTGGGACCTTGTTCAAGTCCCAGTGGGGAGGGTGGCTGGTGTGAGGGAGGCCTGGCCGGCCTGGGAAATGGGATTTCCAGGGCTGGAGCCTGGGCCTAGCACCAGTCTTGATGAGGAACAGATGCACACAGAGTCGGGGACCCCGCCCACCCCTCCTCTGCAGCCCAGGATGAGGGGTGGCGATAGCTTCCAGATGGGCCTGGCTCTGAGCAGCACCTCAAGTGATCCCATCTGGTTCCCCCTGGGGCGGAGCTGCTGGTCTTCCTCCTCCCTGGCTTTCAGCCCCTCTGGTCGGGCAGATACCTGATAAGGTACCTTGCTTTGGGCCAAGAGACCTGGGGAACGTCTGCTTGGCTCAGAGCGTCAGTTTCCCATCTGAGAAACCAGCATTCTCCATCAAGCTGGCCCGGCAGAGCTGTTGCGTACTGGGAAAGCCGAGGAGGAGCAGAAGATTTCCCGAACTGTGCAGGGCTGTGCCCATGGGACCTCATCTCTCAGACCAGGCACCCCTGGAAAAGTGGGGCTTTTTAAGTTGGTTTTACTTTTCTGTTTGTATTTATTTTCACACTTTGCGATACATAGCCATAGTACAAAATCTCAAAGGTACAAAAGGGGACAGAGGGAAAAGGGAGTCTCTCTCCCACCCCTGTCCGCCAGACCCCCAGACCCACCCTTCCCTGGGGCAACCCTTGTCACTAATTCCCTGGGAATCTGTCCAGAGATATTTTATGTGCATGCTGGAAATACACATAGGAATCTTTTTACCCAGTGATGGCAAACTTCACACTCTATTCGGTACTCTTTTTGTTATTTAATAATACACTTTAGAGATCTTCCTACTTCACTCCATAAAGACTGCCGCCTTCTTTCTCACGCCCAAAGGACACTGGCCAATCAGGATGGAGCCCAGCGGCGGCGCAGGCGTACTGGAGGCCGGGGCTGGTGGTGCGAGCCAGCTCTGCGCCTGCGCAGGGTTTGCATCGCACGGATGTGCCAACTTGGACTTCGCCAGGCTTCAAGAGATGGCATGTGGGCAGCTTCCGATGTTTTACTTTTTTGATCAGGGTTTCAAGGAATACCCATTTTGCACATTTGTAGGAGGCTAGAAGGTAGGATGATTTTCTAGAAGCGAAATGGCATTCTACATCCATATGTTAAAAAAAATTATTTTAGCTCGTATCTCACACCATACGTAAGAATTAACTCGAAATGGACCATAGAGCTAAATGTCAAACCGAAATCCGTAAAACATCCAGACAAAAACCTTAGATCAGGCAAAGATATTTTAGACAAGAAAAAAAAAAAAAGATACATTTGACTTGTTCAAAATGTAAAACTTCTTCTCTTCTCATGACACTGTTAAGAAAATGACAAGACAAGCCACAAATCGGGAGGAAATATTTGCAAAAGTCTTATCTGATAAAAGACTCGTGTCCAGAATATATATAAAGAGCTTTCACGATTCAATAAGAAGACAAATAGTCCAATAAGAAGTGAGAGAAAGATTTAAGAAGACAGCCCACTCCCCCCCCTCCAAAGAAAAACCAGATAAGGCTCATGAGCACAGGAAAAGACACTTAACAGTATCAGAAACGCCAATGAAAGCTAGAGTGAGGTGCCGCGGGACACCTCCAAGGATGGCTAAAATGGAAAAACAGCTGATAATACCCAGTACCGGCCGAGGGTGCCCAGCAACGGGAACTTAGGAAACAATTTGGCTATGTCGTAGAAAGTTAAACAGGTCCCGCACGACCCAGCCATCCCACACCCTCTCATTTACCCAGTTGAAACGAAAACTGTGTCCACACTCAAAAATCATACGCAGATCCTTAGCGTAGCTGTTCTCATAATCACTAAACGCTGTACACAGTTGTCCAGTAGGCGCACGGATACACGCGGAATCCCAACGGGACAATAAAAAGGGAGAAAGTATAGATACAA
>CM052811.1:96741114-96845122 GCA_028533885.1 Nasua narica | reverse complement strand
TGGAGCTTCCCCGGGCCGCTCATCCATGCGGGGATTTTTGGTAAATACAGTACAACCCTATAAATGTATTTCCCCTCCCTTATGATTTTGTTAATAACATTTTATTTTCTCTAGCTTTATTGTAAGAATACAGTATTCTTACAATATACTCTATATATTGTATGTAGTATACGAAGTAGGCATTGACTGTTTATGTTGTCTGTGAAGCTTCCGGTCAACCATAGGCTATTAGTAACTAAGATTTTTGACTCCTCAGCCTCAGTGCCCTAAACCCCAAGTTGTTCGAGGTCAACTATGTATGTTTGTCAAAACCCAATGAACTTTACATCTTGGAGGGATGGGTTTTATCTACTGTAGTAAATCATATTTCAATAAGCCTTATATTTAAGAAAACCATCTGTACATCTGCAAATACGATAACTATTTCCGAATGCCCCACGGAGGCAGAGGCTGTATGGGTCCATTTATCAGCCCTCATAGTGTGAGAGTGAGGGCTAGGCTTTGAAGGACCAGTAGGGAGTTGGGGGATGGGGCTCAGTGACCAGAAGGGAGACTGTCTGCTGGGGCCTTGGGGGCAGTGGCTGCTGCTTACCAGGTAACACCAGAACCCGCTCCCTCCCAGAGTCACCCTGGAGTCATTCATTCATCCCTTCAACAGTGGCTAAGTCCCACACTTGTGCCAGACTGTAACTAGGCACTGGGACACAGAGATGAGTCAGGTCCAAGCCTTAGCCTCACAGGACCCCGATCTGGGCAAGACACACATGGAGTCAGGGACAATACAGTCATGTTGGCACAGAGCTCAAGGAAGAGGCACCTGGCTTGCCTAGGGGGCTGTCAGGGAAGGCTTCCAGTAGGAGGCAGAGCCAGAGAGGAAACCTCTAAGGTGGTTGGGCTCACCAGGTGAAGAGGAGAAGAAGGGGGCTCCAGGTGGAGAGCACAGCCGCATGAAGGAGATGAGGGGTATGGTCAAGGTTACGGTGTCCTGGGGGGTGGTTTACGCACGCTGCAACCATGGGACCCTCGCGTGCAGCCGGTTTCCTCATTAGAAGAATGGGGCCATAACCTCAACCTCCTGAAGAGGTTGAGATGGTTCAAGATAATGTGTATCAAGTAGCCAATGCACAGTGACGTCTGCGACAATGATGGGAGGAGGAGGGGGAAGAATATTTGTGGGCCGGGAGGAGGGGCATCAGGAAAGTCTGGTGGCAGGCCCTTTGAAACTGGCTCCGACCCAAAAAGGAAGTCCTCATGCTCTCAAGTTCAGGAACGTGGCCTCAAAAGAAACAAGGGTCTATTATCAGTCCTTTAGTATGAATTTAGTGTGAAAATTAGTGTGAATTTTCACATCCCTCCTCCCCAGTATTTCTAGTTGGGATCTGCATTTTTGTTTTAAAGTAGGTGCCACACCCAGCGTGGAGCCCAGTGCAGGGCCAGAACTCGTGACCCTGAGATCAAGACCTGAGCTGAGATCAAGAGCCAGATACCTAACTGTCGGAGCCATCCAGTCGCCCCTGCATTTCAAGCTAGGTCTCTGACCAGGGGATAAAGTGTTTGTCCCTTGAGGACAGCCTAACTCCCATTCCCACTTGCCACCTTCCAGCTGGAGTGGTAATTATTTCTGGACAATGAAATACCAGCAGAAGTCTGCTAGGTGTGTGACGTGGGGGTGGGGAGCGAGAGAGACAGGAGGGAGCAGGGAGTCTTCTGGGAGAGCTTTCTTACCACATATGTAGCCTCTTTCTGCTATTGCCTCTTTCTTCCTGCCTTGAATGTGTGCACAGAGGCAGCCATCTTGCAACCATGAGGAAAAGTTAAGAGAATCACATTCCTGACATAACTGGATCACTGAACCAACACCAGCTGCCACCTACCTCCAGACTTTAATATTACGTGTGAAAAGCAAACCATTATTTGCAGGGGGTAATTTGTAAACATTGGACAATTGGCACGACCATACATGTGTGTGCTGGGTGCATATTCATCTTGCTTGTTCATCTCACCTCTGTGAGTTTGGGTTTTTTACTGCTTACAGTCAAATCATTCCCCACTTAACAGAGTCTTAAATAACTAGGGGCTTATTTTCCTCATGGAATGGAGGTTTGGAGGTCAGTGGCAACTGGTAAAGTTTCAGTGGTTCAACAAAGTCAGGGCTGACAGCTTTACTCTCTTGGTCTTTCCCTCAAATTTGTCACCTCATGGATACAAGATGGCTGCTGCAGCTCCAGACATTACATCTACACTTAACACAGGAGTTAAGTGAGGCAGAAAAGAATAGTTCCATCTATTTCCTTTTCAGCAGACCTCCATTGAGGCCTCATTGGCCAGAATTGTATCAGATGGCCACTTGTGGCTACACTGGAGGCTGGGAAAGTGCATATCTGGGAAAGCCAAGAAGAAAACTGTGTTCAGTTATGAGGGCAGAAGTGGGGGATGGTATTTGGTAGGTTGTGCCCAGTGTCTGTCCCTCTAGTGTCAGGAACAGGTGGAGAGAGATTGTAGAAGTTATCTTAGAATTCATTAATTTTTTAACAGAAGTATAATTTACATACAGTGAAATGCACAGAATTTAACTATACAGTTGGATGAGCCTAGACAAATACATCTTCCAATGGCACCACCAGCTAGGACAAGTTATAGGACATTCTCATCACCCCCCACCAAATTCCCTTATGGCCTTTAAGAAGGAGAGATGGGGAGGTATTCAAGATGAAGAGCCTTTGCAAGTGGCCACAGGACTCAGGGTGAGTGGCTCTTCTGTTTGAAGATCAGAAACCTTGCTGGCACGGGGCAGAGATATGGGGTGACAGGGTGGATAGGGAGCTGGTTGGGACAAGGGGCCTTCCTAGTGCGAAATGGAAAGCACAAGAGACTGCTAAAATGCACAGGTTAAAACTCAAAGTCCCACTGCCAAGCTGTGTGACCTTAGGCAAGGGATAGAATCTCTGTGTGCCTCAGTTGTCTCCTCTGTAAGATGGGCACACTGACGATCCCTTCTCTACAAGACTATCTGCAGAGGAAACAGCGCCTGGCACGGAGGAAGCACTCGGAACGTGAGGGATCTGGTACCCCATCAACGCCTTCCTTTCTTCCGTCTTTCATTCATTCCATGAATTTTGGTTGGCTATCTACCACGCACCTGCTGCTCTTCTGAGGGCGCGGGGGCTGGCGGTGCTCGAGGCAGATGCGGCCCAGAGCAGAGTCTGGTGCGGAAGACAGACACAGGTGAGGGGGGCAGACGTAAAGAGGTCAAGACTTAGACAAGATCATTTTATTTTATTCTATAGCTTTCTCCTTTAGAAAGGCAGACTGCCACACGCAGAGCCTCGTTTAGTGTCCTGAAAGCTTGACTAGCCTACCTTCGCCTGCAAACGGACCTCCAGAGCTTATTTGGATCTTCCGGCAGGAGAATGCGGCTGCTCTATACCCTCAATGGAGGAATGGGCTTCCTCCTTCGGGGAGGGTCCTCCTCTCGGGGGACTCCTGGGGAGCCGTGAGGGAGGAAGGGGACACTGGCCCAGGCAGCCAGGTCAGCCAAGTCCACAAGGCTTGTGATCAAAGGGGTGACAGATGTCACAGCTGGATGGCCCTCTCATCCAAACAAGATCATTTCAAATCACAATTAAAGCTACAAAGAGGGGCGCCTGGGTGGCTCAGTTGGTTGAGCAACTGCCTTCGGCTCAGGTCATGATCCCGGAGTCCCGGGATCGAGTCCCATATCGGACTCCCGGCTCTGCGGGAAGTCTGCTTCTCCCTCTGACCTTCTCCCCTCTCATTCTCAGTCTCTCTCTCTCTAATAAATAAATAAAAATCTTAAAAAAAAAAAAAGCTACAAAGAAATATTGAAACAGGCACTAAGCGGAGAAAATGCCTTGGGGCTGGGCACAGGCTATTTAGATAAGATTGTCCAGGAGGCCTCTGTGAAAAGGTGTGACATTGGAACTAAGACTTAGAAGTAGAGAAGGAAGGGGGTGCCTGGGGGGCTCAGTTGGTTAAGTGTCTGCCTTCAGCTCAGGTTGGGGACCCTGCTTCTCCCTCTCCCTTTGCTGGTCCCCTGCTCATACTCTTTCTTTCTCTCTCTCTGTTAAATAAATAAATAAATAAATAACAAATAAATACAATCTTTTAAAAAAAGGAGGGAAGAAGCCATGTGGAGACCCAGATCTAGAGGGAGCGCATTTTGGGCAGAGGGTTAGGGATAGCAAGTGCAAAGGCCCTGAGGCCAGAATGAGATTGGTGAGTTTCGGAAACAGATGAGGCCAGTGTAGCTGGAGTGGGCAAGGAGGACAGGTCAGGAGAGAAGGTCAGAGAAGGAACAGGAGCTGATTTGGCAGGAGCCTATGGCCGTGAGCAGTATGGATTTTATTCTAGGAGTGGAGAAGCATCTAGCTCGCACCAGTCCTGACATAGGGCAAGATGCCCTCCAGATCCTTTTTCCTGCTGTGTCCTGGCCTCCTGCTTCCTCCTCTGCGTTCATCAATGTCACCGGGCAGCTTGGCCATCCTGATTTCTCCTGATGCCCCCTACCTGCCCTGGCCCATCTAGCAATGAGCCCCACCCTTCCCGAGCCCCCTTTAGATGGGTTCCCAGGTTCTCACACTATTCTCTTGCATGTTGTTGGGTTAACAAAGCCACTGCCCTTGACCACAGTCCCTGAGATCATGAAGGAACCAGCAAAGTCATTAACTGGGTGGAAAATGAATGCATTATTGTTATCGTTAGAGGAGCAGGCCGAGGTGGGGGGCTCCACCCCCTACCCCCGGGGCCTGAGCCTCAGTGGTAGCATGGTAAAATGGGGGGGGGGACATCACAAACGGAAGTGGGGGGATCGATCCTCCTACACCCTCAGCGGCCATCAGAGAAATGGGAGTTGACAGTGAAGAGGCAGACCTCCTTTCTCTGCACCCGCTGGGCTGGGAAAAATGAGACAGCCTGGAGCTTCCTGGGGTTAGCAGGGGTTTGGCAGATGGGAATTCCATGTTCCGTGGGATGTTTGGACTGGTGCAGGACCCAGGCATGGTAAGCAGGAGGATACCAGTGGCCCAGCCACCCTTGCCCTGCGTGTGTAGCCCAGAGAAATTCTCCGGCAGGCCTGGGAGGGGGCCCAAAGAGGCAATGGCGAGTGTGACACAGTTGGAAGAAGGGAGCAGCTTCTGCCCAGGCGTTTGCACATGCTGTTTCCTACAGCTGGGATCCCTCCCCATCCATGTCAGTCTTCAGTTCCCAGCCTGCTTACCTGGTCCTGGAGGAGATGCTCCCTGAGCCCCTCTCACCCCCGCCGAGGCCCTCTGAAGGCTGGAGACAGATTTGCTGTCCCTCTTCCCAGACCTTCTCCTCTGCGGGTGGCCTTCTTGCACCGTTGTAATTGACTTGAGTACAGACCAAAAGCTCCAGGGACACGACCTACATGTTTATCACCAGCACCCGGCACAGTTCCAGGCACACAGGAGCCCCGTTACACATTTTTACTGAATAGGTGATGAGATGAGACTGGTGGATTTTGAATGGCTCTAACTTGAGCCTCAGTTTCCTCTTGTGTAAGTGAGCTTGCAGGCAGGGCCGCCGTGAAGCTGCGGGACGTGAGGGCTGGGACCAGGCCCACGCACAGGAGGAAGTCAGAAAGATGGTCTACAGGGAAGGGAGAAAAGCAAAGGAAAGGGGTCACTGCCCCTAGAGCGCCTAGCCCGCTCAATACATTTAAGACATTCTTCTTATTAATCACTACGATCACTCTTGTTTCGTTATTACAAGAATGCACATTTCCCGAGTCTGACGGACCACACAGGGTAGTTTGAAATGTTCCTCTAAGTGAAAATGGAAAAACTATGACTCCACGAGGCCCTGGAGGCCCGGGGCCCGGGATGTCTTGGCAGGAGGTCAGAAACTGCTGCAGTCAGGGTGACCAGCTGTGGAATGTGGGGCTCAGGTCCTCTGAATCCATATCCCCTCTGTGCCGAAGAAAGCCTGGGTCCTGGAGCCTCGTTGCTATAAATGCCACTCGGTAGAAGCCATCATGGCAATAGTTGTCGTTCAGCTCAGGTGGGAGGCAGCCTCCCCCTGTCATCCACCCCCACCGGCCTTGCTGGGAGAAAGAAGCCAAGAGCCCCCCTAGTTCTGAAAAGTGCGCGGTTACTAGCCAGGCTCCTGCACTGTTCCTAGTTGGGCAGCGCCCTCTAGGGACAGGTGGTGGGAAGGGCATGCAGTCAGAATTGGGAACAAAGCAAGCAAGCACTGGGGTGGGGTATCTGCCTGGGAGAGGCGGGAGCCCGGTGGGAGGTGGGGGGAGTTCTCAGTGTGGGCCAAGCCAGGCGGTGTTTTCTCCCTCTGGAATAGCATCTGGCCGGCCCCCAGCTTCCCTCTGGGCTCTGCCTCTCTTCTGGGTGACCCTGCCTCTCTTCTGGGTGACCCTGGCCAGTTTCGGAGATTCCTTGTAAGGGGCAGTTAGATGGGAGGGTATCCTTTGCAGTAAGATGGCCCGATCCTCCAGAGAATGTGGGAGAGGCTGGGATGAGAAAGGGTTAGGACCTGGAGGGAACATCTGAGATCCAAAGTTTATAGGCCCTCGAGAAACTTTATCTCCTAATTTGAAACCATTAAAAAAAAAAAAAGGACAACCTTGTCCACAGCCCTCATCTGGAGACAGAGGACCAGGCCCCAAGGGAAAGAACATGACCAGGGGATCGCAGGACGGGAAGCTTCCTCTCCCATCCTGATTTCTTAGAATGATGGATGTCAGAACCTCCAGCATCGCAGAATTCAAATCTCACCAGAAAACACACTAGAGAAGACATCTATACTTGAAACCCCACAGAACCGGATTGCGGAGGCTTGCGGTCAGAAGCAGAAAGGCAATGCCTCCGACTTAGGCACTCCGAGCACTCTGCCGCTGCAAGGCACCCAAGGAAGCCACCCTCTCCACTGAGCTGGTCCTGGAATGAGTAGTTAGCGCCCCTCGTCTGCCCCCAAACGTGTTCACAATGAGTGGGCCTGGTGTAGGACGCTGAAATCTGGATTTTTAACAAGCGCCCCAGAAGTGCTGTTGGGCCACCCAGATTTGGGTAACGGGTGTAATCTAGTCATGCCCCCACTTCATCCATCAAATTGGGGGCGGGGCGGGGACGGAGGCCCAGAAATAAAAAAGGGACTTGGCCTAGAGCCTGCAGACAGCTGGTGCCAGGCCTCCAGGGCTGAGGCCACTCTCACCAGCAGCCCGGGGTATTCAGATGTCTCCTGGGGACGGTCACACCTCCTGGGTGTCCCTGGCCCTGCGGGCATGTCATCCAGGGCACAGATGGGTTCCTGGGGCCACTTCTGTGATTCATGGGGCCGAGAGGCTTCGGGGCGGGAAGCACAGTGCTGCTGTCTACTCCTGTGGCTAAGCCCCCTTCTTGAGAGGAGCCTGGCTGTGGGCGATGGGGGTCCCTCCTCTTCTTTCAGCACCCCCTTTGTCCCCAAACCTCCTTCATCCTCGCAGCCCTGAGCATTCCAGGGAAAACCAGCCCACATGGCTGAGATTCACTTACTCCAAGCTCATCAGCATCATGGCTTTATAACAGCCCTCCCCCCCATGCCCAGGAAGCACTAGCAAATTTCTTTTTTCTTTTCGCTTTATTAAAAAAAAAAAAAAAAGTTGGGGTCTTGAAACAACAACAACAATAGAGCATTTCAGAGGCACAAACTTTTGCAGGAGAAGCGGGGGGTCTGGTCGGGTGAGGAAGGGAGGCTAAGGGGAAGTGGGAATGAGGGTACGCCTGGGGGGGGCGGGGAGGGGAGGTCAAAGGATTGTGCCGGAGAGAGGGAAGCTGGAGGGTGGGGCGCTACTACAGCCTCTCGTCCAGCCTGCGGCCCCCACCCCCTCCCCAGGCCACCCCTACCCCCCTGGGCCTGGGGGTCTCAATGCTCCTAGCTGCTGGAACCTTCTGAGTTCAGGCCAGCCAGTCACACTAAGGTGAATTGGGAGCACCCCTTCCTGGGGACTCAGGGAGGCCAAGGAGGAGGGGCTAGGTACCGTGATGCTGGAATGACAGCAGTGAGAACGAACAGACTTCTGAGCTAAGTCTTATTTGAGACTCCCGGATGTTCTTCTCGCCTGGGGTGGGGGGGGATGTCCCAGTGAAATGCAAGTGCTCAGGGTTCCCTGGTGGCTTGGGGGATGGAGGAATCTTCCTTGCTCCTGACCCTTCCCTTGCTCCTTCTTTCATCACCTCCCCAAAGGCCCCCAGAGTTTCCTGTGGGAATGCTGCACCGGGCAGCCAGTAGGTAGAAAGCCTAGCACCTGGGTTTCTTGGGTGACCTTGGGCAAGTCCCTTCTTGGGCCTCAGTTTCCCCATGGGTACAAGGAGCAGGAAGCTCCAGGGTGGGGAAAACAGCAACTTGGATAATCTCAAAGTTCCTTTTGGCCTCAATGGCCTTTTCTGGGCTGGGCCCATGGTTCCCCCAGGGATGACAGTCCTGTCAGAAGCAGTGCTTGGACCCCCAAAGGACAAGGGAATACAGTCAACTTGGGAAGAAGGGGGCAGGGAACCACGAGGGAGGGCAGTCATGGAGCACTGAGGGCAGCTCTCTGGCCACAGGCAGGCTCAGGGCTGGCTGTCCAGCCGGAGGCCCCATCTGTGCCCACACAGGTTATAGGGAACCCCCCAGAGCCTCCTCCTGGGGTTCCCACCGGAGCCGGTGACCAAGAGCTGCAGAGATGGCCTCCAGGGATTGGCCTGAGCAGGGGACACTCACAGCCCCGGGTTCTGGGGTCTCCTCTGGAGTAGAAGCAGGGCCGTCGGGGCTCTTGCAGCCTGCCTGGACGGTGGCCTGGGCCCCGCCCTTGGAAACCCCTTCTCCGAGAACATGCGGTCCCGACAGGGTCAGGGAAAGGCCTAGAGAAAGATGTCTGCTTTCTTTAAGAAGTAGAGAGAGCAGGACAGAGGGAAGAACAGGAAGGAAAGCAGGAGAAAAGGAAAAGAAAGGCAGACAGATAGAAGGTCAAAGAGGAAGCAGGGGCTTCCTCTGGACAGGAGGGAGGAGAAATGGAAGGAGTAGCAGGAATAAAGGAGAGCTGGAAAGGCGGGACACAGGGAGGAAGAGAAGGGTGGGGAGAGAGAAGGATGGGGTCCCAGTGGCCGAGGCAGGAGGGGGTGGTGGGTGGGGCGCGGGCTGCGGGAGGGTGGGGAGACTGCAGGCTGGGGGATGGGGGGCTGCAGGCGGCAGGCCCCCAGGGGCTCCTCAGGCCGGCGGGCGGGGCCTCACGTCCAGCGTGCGGTCCAGCTTCCTGTCCTTGCGCGGGCGCCGGTCTCTCCGGCCCTTCTTCTGGCTGGGGTTCCTCTCTGCACCAAGAGCACAGGGCATTGTTTCTGAGCCCGAGAAGCCCCTCCATCCCGTGCTTTTGAACACTCGCCCTCCCTGAACGGCCCCAGGCTGCCAGCGTGGGGCCCGTCTAGAGACCCTACGGCTTACTTGGGCTTTACTAAGAAATAGTCCCCTCGTGGGAAGTCGCGTCTCTGTGCCCAGACCAGAGTCCTCCTGTCTGCCCTGACTCCACTAGGTGTTCGCCATGGATGTTAAGCCCAAGCGTGGCCACGTGGGGAAATTTCTTTTATTTATCTTTTATATGACAGGGCCCTCTACTGATTTTTTTTTAATGACCTGTGCAAAGGAGATTACATTATCCATGAACTTTGGAGTCTAAAAGAGGGCGCTCTGAAATCCTTGCTATTAAAAGGGAGGCGGTCATTCTGCAAGGGCAGAGAAGTCCCAATGAAGGCAAGCACGCATCCCTCCTCAAGTTGGGTCTGACCCCGCCAGGGAAGCCTGCCTTTGAAAGGACACCCAGGAGGGCAGGACTTAACCCACAGGAAGGTATGGCTAATCTTGGACTTTCGGGCTGCCCTACGGGGGAGTATTGGGGGGGGGGCGATGTCCCCAGCCCCCCAGCGTGCCCCGGGAGGCCTTGCCTGCTGAAGCCCCGGTGCTCACCTGCTGGGCAGGGCTTCTGGATGGGACATTTCCTTGACTCGGACAGCACCTGGCAGGTTGCTGCCTCCTCCCGCCCGGCCCGGCCGGCCTCCCGCACCCGGGTCTCCAGGCCCCAGGCCGAGCCGCACATCTTCCCGTTGTGCACGCAGGGGCCCCAGCTGCCCCAGGGGCCCAGCTCACATTCTTCTGTTGGGTGGAGAGAGACAGACAGACAGACAGATCGGGTCAGCTGGCAGGGAGTGTCCTTCAGATCCAAGGGCAAGGTCAGAGAGGTCTCAGTCCCCGAAGACAA
This sequence comes from Nasua narica, assembly GCA_028533885.1. Taxonomy (NCBI): domain Eukaryota; kingdom Metazoa; phylum Chordata; class Mammalia; order Carnivora; family Procyonidae; genus Nasua; species Nasua narica. Next base: position 96,834,864 of record CM052811.1, on the reverse strand, counting down.
TAGCTCTCACAAGGAGCAGAGGGGACTTACTTAACTATCTATTAATGAGGGCCTGGGATGGGCATCGTACTAAAGCACACCTTGGACCGTGGGCTTTAGAGGGGAGGGCTTCCCCGAGGAGGTGACCGAGGAGCTAAAGGGAGAGGAGGCGATCCAGTGGAGCAGAAGGAAGAAGGATACAGGCAGGTGTGCGCAACCTGGGGGGCCTGGCAAACATGTCTGAGGGAGGGAGGGCAGCTGGGGGGAGGCAGGGGGTAGGTTGGGAAGGGCAGGCCAAGAAGCCAGAAGGTCTGCTGGGAGGCCCTCAGGGCTGGGACATCGCTTTGACCTTGATCATGTGCCTCTAATGCGCCGGGGAAGGCGGAAGCTATGCAGTGCTACTGTGAAGAAAAAGGAGGTCACGGCCCAAGAAAGTTCTCAGCAGGAAATAATTTTAAAATACGCATGAATATAGTCCTTCACATTTGATTCTATTAAGAGTCCCCGTGAGGTAGGTAAAGAGCAGGGCGGCTGTTAATACCCCCATTTTGCAGACAAGGCCACTGAGGCCTCGAGCAGGTAAGGGGCCTGCTAAGGGAACAGAGAAGGGGCTCCGCATCAGACATGGCAAGTCTCTAAGACCCACTCGGGCCCAGGAACCAGGTCTCCAGACCTTCTGCTGGATGTGTTCATTTGCCAAGCAGGGACCGAGCACCTACTCTATGCCTCGTGCCGTGCTAGGCGCCGCGCGGCAGTGGGCACAAGACAGACCCGGCTCCGACTCCTGGAGTTCACCACCCAGAAATGTCAGTCTGGGGAGGCAGGTCGTTTGTGTCATAATGGAGGAAGCACAGGCAGCCGCTGGAGCTCAGAAGAGGCATGGGTCCTGGGGGCCTGAAGGACCCGGAAGGCTTCCTGGAGGAGGAGACTCCTGACCTGAAGCTTGAAGTAGGGGTGGGGAGATTAGCCAGGCTCAGGGAGGGGTAGAAGGGAGATGTGAAAAGGATTTGAACTCAGGTCTGTCTTATTCTGAAACCAGTGCTCTTCTTGTGAACTCTGGGGCCTCCCCTGGTAATAGCAACGAAGCTGATGTTGATAGTGACGGTGACCGTGATAATGGTGCTCTTGATGGCTCTAGTGTGGAGAAGGGTCCCTGTGTGTGCCTGACGTCACCTGTTGGGCCTCCCAGCGCCCTGGGACATTCTTCTGTGGGTCTTCCTGGTGTCCTCACAGCCCTTGCCAGCCCCTGAAGGGAAGGAGGCGGGGCGAGGAGGCCCCCACTCACCCTGGCACTCCCGCGTGCTGGGCTGGGCGGTGGTGCCCAGCGGGCAGGAGGGCAGACACTTCCCCTTGTACAGGAGAAACCGTCTCTTGCACTGGATGCAGAAGTCCTGGCTGAAGCAGCTCTCACACGTGGCCCCACATTCTGCAAGAGAGCCGGAGTCACCAGTGGTGAGGGTGGCCGCCCAGAAGGGGACCCTCTGCCTTTGAACAGCCCACGGTCCGTAGCCCTGGGATCGGGACTCGGTCCCCTCTGAAGCCAGACCTGCATGGGAATGGCATTCTAGAACTCCCTTCCTCGTCTGTCCTGAGGCTCGCGGGGGCAGGTGCCATGTCCGAGGTAACATGCTTATTTGGATTGAAAGGTCAAGATCCCCTTTCTCATTTGAGCCAAGGTTCAGAGAGGGCAAGTGACTTGTCTAGTCACACAGCAAGTCCGGGCAGTGATGGAGGACTTCCTGCTGCACTTCCATCAAAGCTCGAACATGGTCACGGTCTGTCCCAGGTCACAATGAAAATCAGAGTTAGGTGTTAGGACTCCTTTTTCCATTCGAGCTAGGCCCAGAAAGGGGGAGTAACATGCCCACGGCCACACAGCAAGCCAGGGTAGATCAGGGTGAACTTTTCCTGCTCTACTAGTGCCGAGAGCTGCCTGGGCGCTGACTTGCTTAGGGCTTCTGAGCCAGCCTGAAACCAAGCCAGTATCTCGGAGTCTGGGCTCAGGCACGCACCGCTTGCCCTGCGGTCGTGTTGGGGTGAGAGGTGGGGTGTGGGCCAGAGGTCTCAGGAGCCCAGCGCTAGCATGGGATGAGGGGGAAGCCACGTACTTTTGCACCTGTTGACCTCCTGGCCGCGGACGCCGAAGTAGCCAGAGGGACAGTCATGCACACACTTGCCGTACTGGCGGATGCCTTCCCGGCGGATGAAGAGGAAGAGCCTCTGCTGGCAGGTGGAGCAGCCGTTTTCCTCCGAGCAGATGACACAGCCTGTGCAGTTGCCCCCCAGACCAGTGCCCACTGCCAGCCAGACCAGGGCGGAAGGTGGGGGAAAAGAAGAGAGAAATAGTCAAACCATGTATGTGAGCAGCTCAGACCATCTCATGGGGCATATTAACTGAACACGTGGCCACCTGTGTGTTCAACACCCGCTACATCTCCCAGATGACTAAATACGGTCATGTGACCCCAATCCAGCCAATGGAGTATAAGCTAAAGCAATGTGTGCAACTTCTAAGAAGGTGCCTTAAAGGGCAGGGGTGTGCCCTTTGTCATCCCTTCATCCTTCCGATTGGGTGGAATGTGAACACGATGGCTGGAACATATGCAGCTACTTTGGATCATGAAGTGGTATCATGAAATGGTAGAGATAGAAGAAAAAAGAGCCCACGTCCCCAAGGAAGGTAGAACCGTGCTATACCAGTCCTCCCTGGGCTGCCCGTGTAGACTTACAAGAGAAAGAAATCACTGTCTTTTTTGTTTAAACCACTATTATGTGGAGTTTTCTATGAAACAGGCAAACTTAGCCTTCGTGGGACTAGTGTGTATTTATCAGTGTGTGGGGGGGTGCACATACATGTGGGGGTGGGGGGAGACCGTCGTCCTCCTACTGTGTTTCGGAACAAGACTCTCTTCCTCCCTGTCACCGTCATCAAGCACTCCCAGCCTCATCAAGTGTAGTGAGTTGAGGGAAGAAAACTTTTGTTGCCCCAGAGTCAGCCACCAGGACCCAAAGCTGGGAAGGAGGCAGAGAATACTCTAGAAAGAGAGCCTCTCCAAGGCGCACAGGGGGTCGCTGCTCTCCCGATCATCACCTGATTAAGCCAACCACTTAGAGAGAGGGGCTCATGGGAGTTTGGAGTTGTCAGCCTGGGGTGGGGGTGGGGGGCTGTGGCTTTCCCTCTGTTCCCAACCCCCGAAACCAAGTGAGAAGAGAGGCAGCGTGCCCCTCCCAGAGACTGGGTGCCTGCAACGAGGGGTGGCCAGCTTCTCACGCCCCCACTGGGCATTCACTTCTGTTGCACCCCTGCCCCTTCCCGTGCTTCTCTGAGCAGAGAAAAGAGGCCAGGAGAGAGACTGGTAGAGCTGAGAGGAGATGCAGCCGGTGTACATCCTTCACGGTAAGCCCGGGGGGCTTCTCAGCAGCGAGGGCCCCTTAGAAGTAGCCGGGCTTCAGCGTTGAGGCTGTTGCCTCACCCAAGCAGGGTGGTTGCTGGCAAGCGTCCCAGCAAGAGACAGCAAGGAAAACCACTAGAGGTAGGAGCTGGGGAGAATCTGTGAAGGACCGCGCAGCTTCTTAGAGGCAACTGGGGACACGTGAAACTGTTCCGCATTTGTACCCCATCAAGGTCAGACTGTTTAATAAACCAGTTACATACCTTGACTCCCCTGAGCCCACAGCCACCCAGCATAGAACGTTCTTGAGTCTCCAAGTCTACCCACCGCCCCCTTTCTATTAGTGCTTCATCTGCCTTTTAGAGGAATTCCCCGTTGTGTGAGGACCCCGAGAAGGACAAATCTTGGTGCTTTTCAGAACAGAAACCAAGGACATTCAGCCTTTCTTCAAGCTGGCAGTGATGGGATAGACCAATCAGATACTCGTTCCCATGATCCCCAGTTCTGAGAGTTGGACAAAAAGAGTGAGGGGCTATGTGGGGATAAGGGTCATGGTGAGGTCTGTCCAGACCCATCTGGGCCTTTTCTGCCTCCCCTCCCTCCCACTCTGGGATGGGTCCTGTCATTTCTCCAAGCCTGATCTCCAGCTGCCTGGATCCCGTGAGCGCCCCCGCCCCCACAACCTGCTGATAACTCCCACTGCTGGTGCTTACACCCAGGAACCCCAACTGGTCCAGCGGGCTCGCTAATGCCCCTGGAAAGAGAAACAGCCACAGGAGAGCAGAGGAAAGGTTTGTGTGTTTCCAAAGCTGTAGCCCCACAGGGACCTGAGGACAGAGAGAGAGAGAAAGAGAGTGATGTCATAAGAGAGATCCCCAGGGCCAGAGAGAGAACAGCATCTGAGAAGCAAACAGAGCCCAGACCTCCCACCCCACGGGAAACTGGTTAAATTCTGATATACAGAGGGCTGACAAGGATGAAAGGAAACTCTTCTTTCTGATAGGAGTGTAAATAAGCCCTGGAGAAAATCCAGTAGCATCTAGTAAATTTGAGGAGGTGCCTTTTCTGAGCACAGCAGTTTGGTAGAGCTGTGCTTCTCAAACCCTTGTCTCAGCCTCTCCTCCAGGTCTTGTTATAACGCATAGCGCTGGGTTCCACCCCGAGTGTCCGAGTGTCCCACTGAGTCGATAGGAGGTGGGAGGCCTGAGACTTGGCATTTCTAACAGGTTCCAGGTGACACTGCTGTGGCTGGCCCCGGGGCCATGCTCTCAGAACCACCGGCACAGAGAACCCCTTGTGTCTGCGCCCAGAGAAACATGAGCAAAGATGTTCGCTGCGACATCATTTAACAGCAAACAAGTGTAAACACCTGACTATCAAAAGAAGAGATAAGCTCGCTGGGGTGCAGTCCCATATATATATGACCCACGGTAATGACTGTGGCGGGGCTGCAGCCCATCTCACGGATACTCTCAAAGACAAGGCTAAAAGCGAAAACGCAGATTGCACAATGAATCACAGAAGAAGAAACCATTTGTTTAGAGTTCAATACCCTGCAAAACAATACTCTAGGACATGTATGATACTTGAATTCATATCAAGAGTGAAAGACATAAGGGGCTGATAAGCACCAAATTCAGGATGTGGGTCCTCTGAGGCAGGAAGTGAGAAAAGGGATTCAGGAAGAAGGCTGGGGACTTCTCTTGAATCTGTAATAGTTCATTTCTTCAAATCTGAAGCAAATATTAAGATGGCAAGATTTGCAACAGCTGGCTGGAGGGTACGTAAATGTTTATTGTGTTTTTTATTCTTGACTGTAGTTTTGAAATACTTTACAATTAAAATATTTAGAAAAGTGTTTAGCCTCTATTGTGTCTGTGGTTTGGGGGAGGGATAAGTAAGCAAAGAGGACTATCTTCTACTCCTACCCCTCCCAGCTTCCTTCCCCAAGCCCTGGCCCATCCTCAAGCTGAGGTCTTGGGCAGGAGGTGACAGAAGTTCTGAGAGCAGTGGAGATCCGCAGCCAAGAGCCCTGTGTTAGTTATGCCCCCAGGTCCTTTCTCTCCTTAGTTAGGGAACTCTTACGTTTAGCCAAAGGCGTGTCCTCCAGGAATAAAGACTACATTTCCCAGGCTCCTTTGCAGAGGTATAGGGCACAGGTGTCTAAGTTCTGACCAATGGGCTTCAAGTGGGAGTGTCCTGTGCCACACTCAGGGAATGACCTTTAAAGAAGGGCGGCTTTCTATTCTCCTCCCCTTCTTCCTCTGCCGGTGGGATTGTGAACTTGGAAGCCAGAGCCAGGGCGGATGCAGGGCACAGAGGGACCTGACAGAGAGGCCGCGGTGTGGCCATGCTAACCCAGGGCTGTCTACTTCAGATTCTTGTATAGGAGAGGGAGGAAAGTGTCACCCCTCTTGCTTAAGCCATTGGGACTTTATGTCAGATCCTGAGGACTGCACGAGAATGACTGCTGCTGTGGGGTCAGCCTCACAGGAGGGCACATGGTGACATCAGTGGAGACCAGGGTACCTCTCTTCAGTGCCTTGGTGCTATGTCATCTCGCTGGACCTGAGATGCAGCCCCACAACAAAGGGCAAAGGGACCCTCATTTGGCTTAAGGTGATCTCTGCCACCTGGCGGAATAGGAGATCCAAGTAGAAATTATGTTCAGTTACAGAAAAACTGAATAGCATTCCCTGCACACCGAGTGCGTGCACAGAGACTCCCACGCGACTTGGGTGTCCTTGCCCACTTTGCAGCCGAGGAGACCGCAGGGTCCCAGGGTCCTGCAGCATCAGTGGAGGCGGGGGACCCCCGGCAGCCAGCCCCCCACTGCCCTCGCGGAGCATCTGTTCAGGGCACTCCAGAGCCTGGGGTGGCAAGGATGGGCTGCGCGTGGCCCCCGCCATCATGGGACCTCACAGCCAGTGGGAAGGCTGAGGCCCACAGGAGGGGCTGAATGGTAACGCAGACAGAGCAAACTCTTTCTAACTGGTCTCTGGGAAGAGCTTAGGAATCAGTCAGCCTGACCCCTGCAGTTGCACTGGGGATCCTGAGGCCACAAGGAGTGGAGCCTTCCCCAAGGTCAGGCGGCCAAGCAGCAATTTAGAGGTGCAGCATTCTTCCTAGAGTGACATTTCCACATGCTCAAGACAAAAGAACCTGATAAGGACCCTCCCGTGACCTTGGATGGTGTCCGTGTGTGTGTGTGTGTGTGTGTATACACATGGGTGTGCAGGCCGGGGATGGATCTCTCAACTGGCTTCTTTCAGGTTTTGGAAGAGTTAGCTCTGCGACCTGCTGGGTCCTTGGTCCTGGTGGTGGGCTAGGGTGCCCTCTAGTGCCTCTATATTGTAATGGCACTCCTGACTTGGAATTCTGACGGCCTCTGGCTTTTCATCATCTCTGTAACTAGTTGGACAGAGTTGGACAATGCTCTTTCTCTTCCCCAAAGTCACGAGTGTAGAGACTTGAACGATAATTCTGAGAATAATAAGTGAGGACAACTAGAGTTTGTACAATGCTGCTTTAGAAAGATCCAAATGTGGGCCCCTGGGTGGCGCAGTCGGTTGAGCGACTGCCTTCGGCTCAGGTCATGATCCCGGAGTCCTGGGATCGAGTCCCACGTCGGGCTCCCAGCTCCATGGGGAGTCCGCTTCTCACTCTGACCTTCTCTCTCTCACTCTCTCTCTTTCCTAATAAATAAATAAATAAAATCTTTAAAAAAAAGAAAAAGAAAAAAAAAAAGATCCAAATGTGATAGTTCTTTTTTTTTTAATATATATATTTTTAAAGATTTTATTTATTTATTTGACAGAGAGAGAGAGATCACAAGTAGGCAGAGAGGCAGGCAGAGAAAGAGGGGGAAGCAGGCTCTCCGCTGAGCAGAGAGCCTGATGCGGGGCTCGATCCCAGGATCCTGAGATCATTCCCTGAGCCCAAGGCAGAGGTTTTAACCCTCTGAGCCACCCAGACGCCCCCAAATGTGATAGTTCTTAAACTGGCCTGTGCGTAAGAATCCTCGGGGAGACTTGTAAAGTGTCTGGTTCAGGCCCAGGAGTGTGCATTATATTAAGTCCAAAATAAATGTAATAGGCATTTGGGATGGGTCTTCCCTGCTCACCATCTCCTTTCCCTGACCACCAGACGCGGCAAGCATGCTTGAATGGCATGACTCTGTCCCCTGGCCGATGGTGGACTGACGGCTCTTTCTGGTTGAGCGAATTAGACCAAATTTTCTTGAGAATTTTGACGTTGGGCCCACAGACAATGGTCTGGGTTGGCCTCTTGATCTAAAGACATCTTCAGGTGGGCACGGTAGTACCCATGTACATGAGTAAGCTTCGGTGGGCACTAGCATCTGTGGCCCCTCTCTGTGCTAACAGAGACCCCATCCGTACGCACCCTCTGACTTTGAGGTTCATGGGGAGCCTCTCCAGCCAGATGCACTTCACCCGTGGTCCCCTTGACTATGGTGGCTGGTTCAAAACTAGGCACATGTCTCAGCAAGAGCTAGTCTTAAGATTTTGGGGGTGGGGGAGGTTAACAAGTGTGTGTGCGTGCATGCATGTGTGTACATTTTCTTTTCCACTCTATTTGGATTTAGGAAGATGTAGACCAGAGCTGGTGGGCACCACAGGACGGGAGGGTGTCCTAAGAATGGAGGCCACAAAGCAGCAGCGGAGCCGAGAGATTGTGCGTGCATGGGGACGCCCCCCTGAGAGGGTCCAAAATTCTCTTTTCTCAAGCCACTTTAAGGTAGGTTTCCTGTCACTTGCAACCAGACTCCTAATATACGGAAGCAGAGAAAGAAAGAAACTCATATGCAGAGAGAGTAAAGCAGTCAGAAACCTCATGGGCCCCAAAAGACAGTAATGTAAGCCCAGGTTCCAGTTCCCTCGAGGCCAAAGGGCCTGGAGCCCCAGTTACCCAGCCTACCCACCATGGCTCCCCAATGGGCCCTGGGTTTTAGGGAGCCCCTGGCTTCTTGTACACCCCAACTGTCTCCTGGCCTTCATCACTGGCCTCTCCCAGCTCAGACACACGTTTCTAAATGAAAACATTAGAGCTCTCCTTGCAATCCCCTAGGTTTTCAGGGGACATCAGAGGAGATGGAACCCCATGCGACTTCCTATCTCAATCGTCTCCCATGATCATGGCCATCCTCCCCACTCAAAATACCAGGCCCCAAATACATGGGCTGGTTTTACTCCAGCAGTTGGATGGGTTTGGAATGACAAGCCTGAGGCGCTTCGTCTTTCCCCCAAGAAAATGACAGTGGAATGGATCCCATCAGGCTTGGCGGTTTCCAAAGGGATGCAGGCTTGTAACAACTCTGAGTGCGTGAGCGAACCCGGGGTGGGGTGATCCATCCATTCATCCACCCAGTATCACTGCGTCACACCCATTCCGAGGGGCTCCGTGGCTATGAGCTCTGGGGGGCAGCTGTGTGACCGTGGGCCAAGTGCTTTAGCTCTCTGGGCTCAGTTACTCTAGGGTAAAAGGGGGTAATAAGGCTTATCTTGCAGGGTTGTTGTAATTAACGGAGACGGTTCCTGAAAAACTCTTGGCCTTGTGCCCAGCACAAAGCAGGCCCCCATACACTGTGTCTATTGTTGTCATATTGAAGCAATGACCCATTCTGTACCCTCGAAAATCTGAGGACGTGTGTTATGGTCCAGGTGCCCAGGTTCCAATCCTGGCTCCACCACTCATGGAGTGACCTAGGACAAGTACCCTCATCTCTGTGGGCCTCAGTTTCCCCATCTGAAAACCTGTGGCAGCAATTTCTACCCTCATGGGCCTTGATATGAGGTGTGTGCAAACAAACCAGCAAGTGCCTGGCACATAGTGGGTGCTTCTTTATAAATGTCCGTTCAAGTTCCTTTCCTGCTCCCTCAAGGTCACGGCCATGGTGGGACGTCAGTCCACACCCAGACCCTCCTCCCTTTCACAGGTGAGCAAACAGAGGCCAGATGTGTTGGCGGACAGCAGGGCCCAAGGAGATGGTCTTCAGGCAGACACGAGGAGGCAGCTTTGGTCTTGGGCGAAGGACGGGTTTATCCTTTCTGTTGGGATCAGGGAATGACCTGTGTCTTCCAACAAGGGCTCCCAACCTCAGGGTGACCCACTGCCTGAGAACAAGCCCAGGCAACCTCATTGCAATAGGAATCAATGGCTCGATGTTGGTAAAGAATCTCCATATTTTTTCCATGGGGAATTTTGAGTGGATTCAAGGTCATCTCTGCAAGGTCATGCCTCTCACCCACCCTCAGCCTGCAGAGCTTTCCTGGAGGGGGTCAAAAGGCCCAGGGTGACATCTAAGACCCTGAAGATTACATGTTCTCCCAGACAAGCTCATGTCCCCAGCGGCCCACAGTGAGTCTGTCACTGAAAAATCCTTAATACCCAAGTCGAGAAATCCAGCCCAGTACTTCAAAAAAAAAAAAAAAGCGCGAAAACAAAACAAAACAAAAAAACAAGAAACAAACAAAAAAATCCTAATTTGAATAGATTGCTAACATTAAAAAAATAAAATACATTTCAAATAGAAAGCCAGAATTTGGACTTCTTTGGAAAAAATCAGAGTATCTGCCAACACTGGGCTTGCATTCCCATAAGACAACAATTGACTGAAGTTACATAGAGGGGGCACAGGCGTGCCAGGTTGACCCCCCATCCCTTTAATGACCCCTGACACTGAGGGCAAAGGTCAGCTGCCCTGTATTGTCATCTTTGAGCCTCCGTTTATCTCACACACCACGTCACTCACTGGTGTTAGGAGGCAATGCGGTGTTAGGGGTTCTCAAACGCGGGGGTCATGCATCAGATTCACCTTGGACTTGTTAAAACACCGCTGGCTGGGTGGGTGGCCCCGAGAGCCGGTGACTCGGCAGGTTTCTGAGGCCAGGCTCGAGAAGGTGTATTGCCTACAGGTTCCCCAGGAGCCGCCAGTGCTGCTGGACCTGGGACCACACTTGAAGACTGGAGTAGGGTTGAGAGCCGGACTGTGTGGGTTCACATCCCCGTTCTGCCCTTTAGCCTTGTCCGTGTGACCTTGAACCCATCCGAGCTTCAGTTTTCCCACCTGTTAAACAAGCATCATACTGGGCGACCTTCCAGCTGTGAGGACCCGAGCAGTCCTGGCACCGACGAGAGGCTCAGGATTGTCACCATTGCCACCTGCCACGCATCTGTGGGAATCTGTGATTTGGGGCTCGCTTGGGCAATCGGTGCAGAACTTTTTATTTTGATGTCAACATTTTGGGGGGGTGGAGTTTCTTCCTAATTGGGGTGTGCCCTGCATGCGAATGTGGTGTGTCACGGCTGACTTGGGGATTTAACACAGCTGTCCCGGAGGCCTCCCTGGGGGGCGCGAGCGATGGGGACGGAGAGAGACGGCCTCCCCTTGCCCCAAGGCCATGCACCCTGAGGAGGGCCAGGCCCCGCCCTGAGTCCTGCTCTGTCCCTGGGGAGGATCCAGAACCATGGTGGGGGTGGGGGCGTGTGGAGAGCGCTGGGCAGTGCGTCTTCTGACCCCTGCCTGGCAGTGGGGGACATATGTCACCGATGACCAAAGGAAATAAACAACATCTGGGCTCCCGCCTGTCCGCTCAGTCCCCCACATATGCGAGGCAGTCGCTGCCCACTGGAAGCGGGCTCAGAGGGGCCCCACGGCACACCCATGCCTGGGGGCAGATTGCACCATCCCCAGCGAGGGAGGGGCCCTGGAGATGACTCCTAGCTTGTAGTCTCCCACGGGGTGCAGGGCTAAAGGTCTCCAGCCCCCCGGCCTCTTCTCAGTTCCCGGGGAGGGAATGTAGAGGGCCTCATGTTCAGCCAAATGTTGAGGTGCTCTTTGTTTTGGAGCCTGACAGGCCTCCACTTCCCGGCTGGGTGAGCTTCGGCAAGCAGGCTTCACTACTCTGAACCTCAGTCTCCTCTTCTGCAAAATGGAGACAAGAGCAGCAACGGGCTCCCAGGCACTCGTCTGAGTGACACGAGCTCATCCGTGCAAAGTGCTTAGCAGCACTCGTGGCGGACAAATGGGCACTGTTTTATTATTTGGTTTCTGTGAGATGCATGGGAGGCGCCCCCAAGGCGCTCCCTCGAGGGCTGGGGTGCAATCTGGAGTGTCCTCCTTCAAGTTTCCATAGCTTCTCTTTGTCCTCCGAGAGCTGCCGCTGGGGTGGGAGGGCTCGTATAAGGCAAAGGAAGTTGATGATGTCCCTTTTCCGCCACTGAAGGGTGAACCCCAGGAGGGCAGGGGAAAGCCACAGCGCCCCCCACAGGCCAGTCAGCACGTTGCTTTTGCTCATCCCAATTCTCCTGGCAAATACTGCACCTCTCGGCTTCCTCCTTTGCCGGAGCCGCTCGCCATCCCGCGTGGAGAGGTTGCAAAATTCGTTTAAGGGCTATCGTCACACTCACTTCAGAGAGGACGCAACTGAGGTTCAGGGCACTGCCGCTGCTTGCCCAAGGGCACGTAGTAGGAGGTGCAGTGGACAGTCGGACCCGGGCAGGGGACTGCAGAAGCTGAAAGCTTCACGTCGCGGCAACACCGCTTCCCAAGTGCCTGTGTACCCCACACCTCCTTCAACCCTCCACGCTGAGTGACACGTCCCCCTGCCCCCCTGCCGCGGCCTTGCTAAGTTCCCAGGACCGTGCTAAGGCCCTTGCCTCCTTCCATGCCCACTTGACTTTGAGCTTGGAAGTTGGCCCGGCTGCCCAGGACAGGCTGTCTGGAGACTGAGCCTGCCTCCTCTGCGTGTCGCATTCTTTCTCCCCTGTGCCGTGCTCGCCCCGGGACGTGGGGCAGGTTAGCACGTGTCCCCTCACCTAGGGAGCAAACACCTGTCCCCGTCGCTCTCCCGTCAGGTCCCTTCCAAACTCTCTCTGGGGGATTTTCTTGTTGCCCCCACCACCCCAGGGCTTTGGGAGGCGGGGAAGCCCCCTGTCCCACCCTAGCCACTGCTTGGAATCCAGAAGGAATTCTTTACAGACCGTGGGGGGAAGGCAGGACGGAGCGCGGTGGGGAGCCAGGTTCACACCCACATCTGTTCTTTCCTCAGATTTCAATCCACGTAGAATGACCCAGCGGCGCTGCTTCTTAAAATCCGAGGCGCCACCCCCTCTCCATATAGGGGCTTGGTTGAAAGCTGCTGGTGCTGTGCCCGGTGTTTACGTATGTCTGAACTCAGGCGAGCTTCAAAAACCACTCTGCGGGCTCAGCCTGGGCTTCCAACAGTAGTGCTGCGCACAGAGTGCCCGGGGGTCCTGGGCTCAAACGTAGATTTTGATGCTAAAGGTCTGGCATGGGGTCTGAGCTGCTGATTTTCTACAAAGCTCCCCCGGGGATGCTGACGATACTGGTCCCTGACCTCATTTGAAGAAGCAAGGTGGTTAGTCCGGTGATTACCCCTCGTTATACGGATGAGCCGGCTGGGGCTCAAAGGCCACCCCCAGACGTAGCAGAGCCAGATAGAGTCCCCAGACGGTACCTTGTCCTGGGGGTCTGATGATGGAGGAGACGCCGGGGTAACATCTGGAAGGGGCAATCCAGCTCCTCCTATCACTCATTGGAGGGCTTTCCTAAGAAACCCGAGCTGGGGACAGTGCCAAGGTCAGCAAGGTGGGAAGGGGAGGGGCCGGGTTTGTATGCACCTGAACGTGGGCATTCTGCTGGACGGTGGCGAGTGCGGGCTGTCTGGTGAACCCCACCTCCAGAAGATTCTAGGGCTCGGGGTGGAAGCATGAAGTCTTCGCCCTGTGTTGCCTCTGCCTGGACCTCCGGCTTGGAAGTGGGGCGGACCCAGTTCAGATTGGGCTGCTGGTGCCCACACGCCCCCGGCCCCTCACCAAGCCGAATCTCTGCTTCCCTCTCCCTTAACGAGCCACCCTGGCCCCGGCAGATGCATTCTGCCCTCATTAGCCGCTCCTCAAGGACAGTCCCTCTTGTGTTCCCGGTGGGAGCCCTGCACGGGCAGCCGGAGGCCAAGGCCCCATCTCGCCAGAGTTCAGCTCCCCATTATCCGTGAACACAGAACCATCACGCGGCTGGCCCGAGTGTGAAACCGTCAGAAAGTCACTCTGCCTACAGCCTGGTCACAAAACCGTCTCGTGGGTCAAAGTGTTGTCGTGTCGTCAAGCGTGTGGAATCGCGGGAGAAACTGTCTCGCCTTGTCCTACGTGTGAAACGGTCACAAAGTTCTCAAGTAGACGCGGTAGCCCCTCTCCAAAAAGATCTTGAGAAAATGGTTCCTTTTCTTTTCCGGCGACAGGCACCGGTTCACCGTGTGAGTGGCTCTGACCAAGCTGTTGAAATACTCTGTGCCTCAGTTTCTTCTGTATTTACCTCGCACGGCTGTTGTGAGGGTCAAATGCATTGTGCTGAAAGCAGGGCCGAGCAGGTGCTCAGGAAAGCTTGCGGCCCCTCCGCTACTCCCCGTGACTGGCATCTCCCTGCAGCAGGCGTGTTTCTGGCTTCCTCCTGCCTGTAGCCCTAGCGCCTGGCACAGCAAGTGCCTGGTATACAGTAGGTGCTCGGTGAGGACTTGTAAGCTGGGAGTGGACTCAGACAGTTTCTGGTTCCTCCCAGTTCTGGCTCTCTGTGGTTTGCTGTGTGACCTTGGGCAGGTCTCTTTCTTCTCTGATCCTCTCTAAACCTACTTGGCTGCGGTGAAGTATCCTGAGACCTAGGTATACAGTACCTGGCGGTGCTGGGGTTGAGTCAACGCGAGCTGCTCTTTCCCACTCCTTCCCCTGGGGTGCTTATGATTCCCCATTGTTCTTTATGATTCCCCATTGCTCTTTATTTGTGGAGGACTCTCCTGGCTCTTTGAGAGGCTATAAAACTTCAACTCTGGCCGAGTAGGAGGGCGTTTGCAGCAGTTAGGACCCTGCTGGAACCGTCCAGCCAATCTGGAGACCCAATCCTGCCTGGGAGGGGACCACGCCCACTGGTCTAAATCTGGAGGCTCCACCAAGCCCTGGGGAGGATGTGAGGGCCAGGATTCCCGAGAAGGTAGGGGAAGCTTTCATTTTTAAAAATTATTTAAATTCAATTAGTCAACGTATAGTACATCCTTAGTTTCAGATGTAGGGGGAACTTTCTAAGAGGAACTGGAAAGCCCATATTCTGAAGGTCAATCTGAGAAAGGTATCAGTTTTGACAGCTCTGCATACAACTTCCCTTCCTTTGTCCTGGGAAGTCCTGTGATTGATAGAGCCCAGCGCTAGGGACCAGGACGGCGGTACCTGTCTTGGCTTGGACTCAGACTCCTTGTATGATCTAGGCAGAGTTCCTCATCACCCCATGCCTCAGTTTCCCGAGCAGGAAAACAAAAGATTGGGCTTGATAAAGGACTTTCAAAATATTTTCGGCCAAAGAAGGCTTCTTTTTTCCACAACGAAATGGGATATGGGCACCGAGTTAATAAGGCAGGTAAGGACGGAGCTGCTTTGGCTGAAACCTGGCCGGGTGTGAGGGCGAGGATCTTGAGCCCAATCCTTTTGGTTCCCGTCTTCCACTTCTGGGGGCAGCCCTTGAGGGCTTGGAGCATCTCTAAGGATGCTTTGGGGCTTGAACCAAAGGCCCACAGTGCCAATGGCAGGAGGAGAGGCGGCAGAGCCATTAGCAGCACTGGCTGGAGACAGACAGCCTGGATTCAAGCCTCAACCTAACCTCTTTGAGTCTCAGTTTCCCCATCTGTAAAATGGGGATTCTACCTGTCTCCTTATGTTGTGGTAAAGATGCAGTTCGTTGGTGTGTGACACGAGTAGAATACGGTCTAGCAGACTAGGTATTAGCACTGTGCAGCTCCTACGTGGCTGGGCTCTGTCGCAACACCCCTATGAGATGTCCTCTTACAAAGAAGTTAAGGCACAGAGAAGGTAGGTGACTTGCCCAGGATCACACAGCCTGTTGGCCACTCCTTGCGGACATCAGGCTGCCCTGTGGCTCTCCAAAAGCAGAGGAAAGCCCTTGAACGTCATATGTCTCTTAGGGCCCAAGGTCGGCCCCAGGGGGCCCTGAGCTGTTTCTGAGGACAGACAGGGGGAGGACTGACTGCAGGAAGAAGGGAGGACCTTCAGTGAAGCCAGCTTTGCACGCAAATGTCCTGAGTGCTCATATTCTTCCCGTTGGTGATGGGCGTGCCGGGTAGGGATGCAGGAGATCAGATGATCCACAAACTGTGACCCCGCAGCCAAATTAGCCCTGGGAGAGCGGCAGCCTCGGGCTGGGCCTGCTCAGCCCACGGGGAGGACTCTGAGCCCTCCCCGCCCCCCGGCCCCGGTATGCCCTGCAAGCCAACTTCCCGGTCTCCCAGGGCAGGGGCTCCAGCTGCCATCTTTCCTCCTCAGAGGAAGGAGCGGGGTTCACCACCTCCCTCAGTCTGGGACCCCCAAGGGCTAATGGCACATGCCGGCTGGAATGCAGTGGCCGAGGGGACATTCAGGGCCAAGAGTGAACGGAGAAGCATCGCCTGCCTTTGAGACTTCCAGAAATGTGCTTGGGAAGGGCTGCTGTACCAGGACCTTCAGCACTGTCAAGCACGGCTTGAGCACGGCTCCCAGGGTGGTCTGCTGGAAGGATGGAGAACCAGGGGCTCACACCCTTCTAATGAGACATCTCCTACGGACTCTTCTCTTTTCTCTTCTCTTCTTTTTTCTTTTCCTTTCTCTTCTCTTCTTTTCTTTTTTCTTTTCCTTTCTTTCCTTTCTTTTCTTTTTTTCTTTCTTTTTTTTTTCCAAGATTTTATTTATTTATTTGACAGGGAGAGAGAGAGATCACAAGTAGGCAGAGAGGCAGGCAGAAGGCAAGGGGGAAGCAGGTTCCCCGCCGAGCAGAGAGCCAGATATGGGCTCGATCCCAGGACCCTGAGATCATGACCTGAGCCGAAGGCTTTAACTCACTGAGTCACCCAGGAGCCCCTTTCTTTCTTTCTTTTTAAAAAGATTTTATTTTTAAGTCATCTCTATGCCCAGGGTAGGGCTTGAACTCACAACCCCAAGATTGAGAGTCGCACACTCCACTGACCTTCCGGCACCCCTTATAAGGACATTTTCTTTTTTCTTTTTTTTTTTAAGATTTATTTATTTATTTATTTATTAGAGAGAGAGACTGAGAACGAGAGGGGAGAAGGTCAGAGGGAGAAGCAGACTTCCCGCAGAGCCGGGAGTCCGATATGGGACTCGATCCCGGGACTCCGGGATCATGACCTGAGCCGAAGGCAGTCGCTTAACCAACTGAGCCACCCAGGCGCCCATAAGGACATTTTCTAAGATCAAAAAGCCCAGATCATAAGGCAGAAGAAAACCCCCTCCCCCAAAAAGCTCATATGAGATTTGACCACACAAACAGTATCCTAAGTAGAGATTTCTATTCTCCAAAGGACATACAAAGTTACCAGATGGGTGTCAGACTGAAGAAAAATATTTTTAGGTCAAAACCAACAAGGGGATCAATATATAGGTAACACAAGGAAGTCCTATAAATTGACAAGAAAAGTTCAGGAAACCCAGTAAAAAGAAGTGGACAAAATAAAAATAAAATATATTAAAAAATTAAAAAAAAACAAAAAATAAATGAGAATAAGGGGAATGACAACCAGATAAAAATAACTAAAATTGACAAAAATATAAAAGAAATAGCATTTTAAAAATAAAACAATAAAACAATAAAAATATTTTAAAAATAAAAATTTAAAAATAAAATTTAGAAAAATAAAATGTAAAACTAAAAAGACATCTATAACATAAATTTAAGTGCATTAAAATTATTTTTAATGGCCATTAAACATTACAACTACTAATAATGAAAACTTAAAAAACAAAACGGAAAGGTTTACGTAAAGGACAAAAGAGCAAATTTTAAACAAGTGAGACAAATTTAAGAATACAATAAAAGGTCGGCAATTCGTAACAATTTTAAAAAGAAAGGAAAATAAAATACAAAACAAGAGCAGGCTTTTACGCGACCCCGTGCTGATAATGTGCTATGAATTAAGGAGTCTGATTGGCTCAAATGCCTGCCAGAAGGGGAGCAGGGAGGAGGAGGAAGGGAAGGCATGTCCAAAAGACAGCATCTGACTGGGTTTTTCCAGCCTGCTGTGGGCAGAGGGTAGGACGTCAGACCCCATGACGGCCTCATCCACAATCAGCCATCACATCGTTTACCCATTTACAAAACGCCAGCCCCATGCACATGTACCACACACAACCTTCTGTCCTCACTGCTGTCCTCTGAGGACCAGTTTTATAGAGGGAAGAACAGAGGCTCAGAGAGGGTAATCCTGTGTCACAGTCACACAGCATTTAGGACCACTCTACCCTCCTTAGAGCAACCTCCTTAGGACAAGTTCGGTCTCCTATGGACTTCCAAACACAGGCAGGGACAGGTCTGACATCAGGCTGGAATGTTCTGGACGCTAGCAAGAGCCAATCTCCCATGGCGCATGAAGGTTACCGCCATGAATTGAACACCTACTGTCTCTCAGGAGGGGTACATGCATAATCTTGATCCTCAGGACTACCGGACGACGTAGATGCTGTGATTGTCCCCAGGGTACTGACAGAGGACACTGAGATTTGGGAGGGGAATATTTTCACCGAAGCACGGCAGGAGCGGTGGTGGGAGCTGAGCCCAGGCGTGTCACAGCCCAAGTCCCACCCTCCCCGCCTGGCGATGGAACTCTCGAGAGCTCCCCCTATTTGCTAGAAATGGGCTCTTTTGCAAGTCAGCCAACAGAGGCACAGAAGGGAGCGATGACCTGCCCAAGGTCACTCTGCTAGTGGGTGGCAGAGCCCACGGCCTTCGTGACAGCCCGCTGGCCCCCTGACTGCTCGTCTGGGACTTGCTAGAGACGGCCGCGCCCCCGTGCCAACACCAGGGCAGGCTCCGGAAGGACAGCCGTGACATTCCTTCCCTGCAAGTCCCCACCCCTGCGGATGTGGGCACCGCTCTTGGGCTTCAGGGAAAGTGGAGGCTTTTTGCAAAAAGGAGCGGTTTTCCCCATGTGGTCTGGGTCCCCTGGGCTCGGGAATGCCTTTCTTTGGAGCTGGTGAAACAGAACCCCCACCACAATGGCACACTGGGGCCCCCCACCATGGACCGCAGAGAAGGGGGCCCCGCGAATCACGTGGCGGGACTCCAGGAAATCATCCCAGGGCAGGCCTGCGGCAGCTGTGCCTAACAGGAGGGCCTCGCCCACCTGCGATGGGAACCAGACCATTCACTGGGGGACCTGGAGGGATCCCCGAGGTTGGGGCTGAAGGCATGTGTCTGAATAGCGCTGCCAGCTGCATAGGCCAAGAGAGGAGGCTCCGGCCCATGGAGAACTGGAGACCTCTCCCAGCTTCTCCCCGTCCTGGCTCTGTGCCCTTGGCAAATCAGTTGCCCTCTCGGGGCTTGGAGAGCCTCCTCTGCAGAATAAATAGGATCACACCACCTCCTGGGCTATTCTGTGGCCGAACTGGGAGAAGGCCTGGTGGGGCGGTTATGCACCCCAGCTTTGCAATTCATTGTCTAGGTTTAAATCCTGGTTTTGCCAAAACTACTCTGTCAAGCTATGAAGCATATGAAATTGCTAATATTTGAGCTGTTTTTGACCTATAAAAACGGCAATTTCATACCTTTCATCTAACGCCCCTTTCTCTTAAATCAGTTTCATCCTCTGTAAAATATGGGTAACAGTCCTCACAGCAACCAATGAGGATTAAATAAGCCTGGGAGGCAACTGAGTTCAGTAGAGCTCTGGCCCTGGGACCAGGGAGGATTTGAATCTTGACTGTGTGACCTTGGGTAAGTTACTTAACCTCTCTGTGCCTCCGTCTTCTCATCTGTAGAACGGGGATAATAGGACCCGTCTCAAAGGTTTATGAAGAAAATTTAACCAGTTCATATGTGTAAACTATTTAGAACAGTGCCTGATATGATTAAATAAAATAAAATAATACAGGTAATAGCATCTGGCATAGAGTAAACGTTCAACTGTAAAACCAAATCAGAAATAGGCTTTTAAAAACCTTGGATGCCAGTGAACGTTCAGTATTTTTATTTATTTTTATTTGTTTTAAAGGTTTTATTTATTTATTTGACAGAGAGAGAGAGAGATCACAAGCAGGCAGAGAGGCAGGCAGAGAGAGAAGGGGAAGCAGGCTCCCCGCTGAGCAGAGAGCCCGATGTGGGGCTCTATCCCAGGACCCTGAGATCATGACCTGAGCTGAAAGCAGAGGCTTTAACCCACTGAGCCACCCAGGCGCCCTGATGTTCAGTATTTTTAAAGAAAAGAAAATGTATGTTTTGAAGAACATGCATGTGTGTGGAAATGCAAGTGAGGGGCCTGGTCCTGGGTATCCACCCCGCCTGGGGCCTCCCGTGTCCTGCCGGGGTCCACAAAGACCACCGTTCTAAGGGAAGAACGGGCCTCGAGGCCATGATGGCTCCGGTCTGGCCCCGGGCCTCAGCTGGCTCCCGCTCATGGAAGGACACAGCCAAGCCACGGAGCCTGTGGGGCACACAGGTCACGCCAGGGGCTCATTTGAGGCCCCCAAGCCCGGGCTGGCATTCTTAAGAAACCTCCGCCAGCAGCCTGCGAGCTATGAGTGCCCTCCGCATTCCATCCGCCTGGTCGACATTTATCCTAGACCTGAGAGAAAGGCACAGCAGACCCAGCATGGGACAGGGAAACTGAGGCTCTCAGAGGCCCAACACCAGGACTTTCAGGCTCTGGAGCCGGCTACTTCCTCTGCCTCTCCGAAGCCGCCCTCCCCTGCTCCCCAGTCTCGGCTGCACCCCCGCTTCCACCCATGGCCGGGTGATGGGTGATGGGCACCGGGTGCCCGGGAGGCTGGGGGAAGATGGGAGGGGCTGCCCTGCTTGAACCTCCATTTGCACAAGCATTGGTCTCAAAGGTCTCAACCGGCCTTTTCAGCCCTAGCATTCCATTATGCCAGACAAAAGGAAAGTAGAACCCTTCCACAAACTGTAAAGTACTGTGCGAACCACAGGGCGGTTCATGGCTTTGGATGGGTTTTCCAGAGAAGTCTTCGGTAGGCAGGATTTACTCCTGTGGGTCTAGAACCTGGAAGACCCAGGCCACACATCCATGTCCTATGTGGCCTGGGACAAACCAGGTCCCCTCTCTGAACTAATCTTCCTCTTCTGGGGGGGCAGAGGGAACAACCACGCCTGCCCGGCAGGATCAGTGCCTAAGGCCCCCACAATGTCTGGGGCCCATCAGCTGCTGCGGGCGGGGGTCAGATAGGAGGATATTTAGGGCTCTGACTGATGGCTCCATCTTCTGGGGCTATAAGCCACACGCCTTGAGAAGGACAAGCCCACAGATTCAAGTCCACCAAGAATAGGCATACGACTTGGACAATGTGTCAGGGGCCATTGCTACTCATCGAGGCCATCTGGTGTCCTGCGGAAAACACACCAGTACAAACACTCACACGCACTCACATACGACCCACCTATGTGCACACACACGAGCATGCATGCTCGCTTACTCATACACACACTCACCTGTATGTGTAAATGGAAATGCATGTCTCAAAGTAATATTTAATCTCAATACTTGTAATACATTCCGATATTCTCTAGAAAGGAGGTTAGCCTCTGGGCCAAATCTGGCCCTCGGCCTCTTCGTATGGCCTGTGAACTGAGAAGGATTTATAACAACAGCAACAAAGGAGAGAATGGGACAGGTCAGAGGTGGCCCGCAAAGCCGGAAATATTTACTCTCTGGCCCTCTACAAAAAAAGTTTGCTGGCCCCCCCCCCCGCCCCCCGTTTTATTCTATCCTACACTGTCGTGTTTTACTCCATTGCACTATACTCCACTTCCGTCAAAATTGCTGGCTGTACTTACTAAATTAATTCCCTGATCTGCTGATGGGTTGCAAACCTCAGTTGGAAAACTGCATTCATACAAGAGTCAGTTTTTTGAACCAGACGGAAAGATGGGTGAATAAACAGTGAACTGATCGACGGACGCCAAGACGCAAGAGAACAAAATGGGTAAGGTCACTTTAGCCAAGCAACGTCCCCTCGTTGAGCGTCAGATGGCCCAGCTGAGACCAGGAGCGCCCCGACCCGCCACGGAGGGCCGTGCTGCGGGGCAGTGGGGTCCTGTCTGCGTCAGTGTCTCTGATGGGTCTGTAACTAACATCTCAAGGAGACACTGAGCGCTCTGACAGCCGGGAGGGCAGAGCACGTGTCTGCCATCCTTGTCAACACCTAGTCCAGAGCCTGGCCTAGAGGAGGGGCTCAGTGAGTACTTCTTTGGGACAAAGGCGACATGCCAGTGGCATCCAAGGCCCCTCCGTGACTGGATTCTCACCCTGTCTGCAGTCGGACCTCTCTTCCTCTGGCCACACAGCCCCTTTGGCCTTTTCCACCCGACCTGCTGGAGTCCCCGGCCCTGTCCCCGCTCCCACCTCTCGGGACAAAATCCCTGCGATGAGGCTCCTGTCAGACACCATCACCCTCGCAGCCCCTGGCAAGTCGCCTACAGGACCCACGTGTATTTCTACGCACAGGCTTTGGGAGCCTCCAAAACGTTGGGTCCGTGGCCCCGATGCTGGGGGGCTCCTGGATAGGTCAGTGGCCCCTTCTGAGCCTCACTCCCCTCGTCTGGGAAATGGGTGTCCACCAGGCAGTGCGATAGCGAGGATTCCCATGGTGCAGAGCTCCTGGCACAGGGCCAGCCCTCACTAAGTGGCCTCAAGGCTCTCCTTTGGTGACTGGGTGGGAGCTGGGGGTTTCCGTCCCAGAGGGAAGTGGGTTCTCCCAAGGGTAGGGGGTGTGAGGGGAAAGCAGCATCTCCTTTGAGCCCAAGTTTGGCTCCAGAACTGGCCGCAGAGCAAGAGGGCCTGGGAGCAGAGACAAGTTTACTGAGTACCCACTCTGCCAACCACAGTGCCTTCCTGTTCTCGACCAGACCTATTTCACAAAGAAACCCAGGCCCCAAGGGGCAAGAATGACTTGCCTGAAGTAGCATTCCACCGACACGCCGTGTCCTTCCCGAGCCATGCGGGTGTGGGTAACACCCCTCACCCCATCCCTTAGCAGCTGGTTCCCCTTCCAGAACTGCCTCTGCTGGGCGTCTTTACCTGGGGTCACCTGGACGTCAGCAGTGAGGGGGATGCCCCTTGTTCGGGGCCCGCCCAGCCCTGCAGACAAGAAGCCAGGGTCCTTCCCCATCCCTGGGGGCAGCCTCAGGCACCTGCTTGCTGGGTCTCAGCATCCCTGCTACGCACAGGCGACAGTGCCGCCTGCCTGGAGGTCCACGCGGGGCTTTGCGCGCTACAAAGATCATACTCATCCCACCCAAGGGAGCTGTTGCTACAGTCTTTTTATAGATGAAGAAAAAGAGTAGACGAGGGCAGAAGCGAGATTCAACCCACACAAAAGCCCCTTTCCCCCCAGTCCAGAGAGCACCCCAGCCTGCTGTCCAATGGGAGGGAGAAGTGATAAGATCTTTATAAAGCACCTACTGTATGCTTCCAGACACCTTGCCTCTGGGACTCCTGGGACTCTTCCCAACTGCCAAAGGGATGGGTACAAGTGTTCCCATTTCACAGATGGGAAGCCACAGACTGGAGAAGGCATATGGCCTGCCCAAGGTCACACACCTAGGGCAGGAGAAGGCTCAGGATTTGAACCCTATTGGAATTCCAGAGCTGAATGATCCAAATTCCTTCTGTCCCTTGCTGCTTCGGGTCTAGAAGGATCTGAAGTCACCACCAGATGATGGGGGACCCTTGCCTTCCCCAGGTCCCCTCCCCAGCAGGCCTTGAACGTCAGGAAAGTCTGTCACAGCCCGTCTTCTTCTCGTTGCCTAAATGAAGCTCCGTATCAGGTCTGGGGGGGTAGAGACAGGAGCTCCCTTGCGCTCCCTGACCGTCCCATTGCCAGGATACCCCAGCATGTCTCAAGAGAAATGTTTCCATCTGGTTCTGATTCATTTACACTTAATTAATCAACATGTTGTTTTGTAAGAGACACTTGAGATCCAAGAACCTTTCTCAAGCTTTTTCTTTCATTCTTTCTTGTCTTAGAAACAGAAAAATTAAAAAGAAAGAAAGAAAGAAAAATTAGGTTTCATCAGAAAACAGTGACGCCAGGCTTGAGGAAGCGTGGGTCTGCGGGTGCCAGGCCCTGCGGGTAGTGGCTAGGGCTTGGCAGCTGCCGGGCCTTGCAGAGCAGGCCGAAGACTGAGGCCCAGGACTCGGGCATGGAGCGGAGGCTGGGGAAGTCAGGGAAGGGACGTCCCTCCACCGTGGCAGCTGCTCAAGTGCAGGCCTCGGGTCCTTAGGCCTTGGCATCTCCAAGCTTCCCAGCACAGAGCCTGGCACATAGGCTGCCCTGTAGTGGTTGTTGAATGAGCAAGTGAAGGGATGGATGCATGGAGCATGGCCAGGGCCTAGTGCCTTTGGGACACATTCTCCTTCTACAGTGACAGCAAAATGTCAAAGCTGCTAAGACCCTCTGGGATGTCGTGTGGAGTTTTCCAAGTAGCTGTCTCATGAAAAATGGTCCTCTGCTGCCTCATTAGTTTGGGAAAGGTCCTGCTGTCTAGCCCCACTGCTTCACCATGAATGCTCTGATAAGTCCTGCAGTCAAGAAAGCTGCTAAACCCAGCATTCCCCAAACCTATTGGCCAGGACTCCTACGACCACTTGCAGAATATGCTACAGGAAGGGTTTTCCTAACCCTCCACCCCCACCCTAGGGCCAATGGGGAAAGTGAGGGTGTTTGCAGGAACAGGGGAGTCCACCGTCCAGGTGCAAAGGGGCCCGGGGTGGGACTGAAATCCAGAGCTCTCTCCACTGTATCTGACTGATAAGTGGAGCTACAAGCCTCTCTCTCTCTCTGGAGATGCTGGAGGGGGCATGTTTATGTCCCATATACAAGGCATCAACTACTGCGGGGAGGGGCGCCGAGAGCCCCTTTGGCAAACTGGGGCAGCATGGGGAGCAGCCACGCCCAAGCTCTTCACCGAGCAACTGGGGATGGGGAAAGGGATTAGAAGTCTTCTCTTTCTTTAATCTCTGGGTACGTGTGTGTCTTTTTAGAACTGTGAAGCATCTTCAAGATCTCCCCCAAGCAGCTCCCCTTTAGATGGGGAAAGGGAGGCTCTGGGAAGGGGGAAGGGAAAGCCAACACAGCTCAGGAACCGTCCTGACAGATGTAGTGAGATTCTAGTCCACGTTGCTACTCACCCGCTGTGCAGCCATGGGCAAACCAGTCACCCTCTCTGAATCTTAATCTAGATCATAAACATGCCCCGCCCCCGCCCCGCCTCCGGCCCGGCCCCGTGAGGCTATTGTGAGTAGCCAGGGACACCACACACAGGAAATGAAGATGACTGGTACCGACAAGTGCCCCTAGGAGCCCGTGTACTTGGCTACTCACTTAACAAAGACTCACATCCATTCTTGCCCACATCTGCCTTGTGAGTGGGATACCCCAGATTATTATCCCTTTTGCTAAAGGGGAGCCGATGAGGAGAAAGTTTCTATTTTTATTCCTTTGGTCTGTTTTAAAACTGAGACAAATCTTAGAGATCTTCTAAAAGACTGTCGGGTGGGTAAACCCAGACTCAGAGAGCCAAAGTGACTTCCCCAAGGTCACTCAGTTGGTCACTGGGGAAGCCACTGTCCAAGGGCTTTTCATGGAGGAGCATCCCCCCAAAAGTCCCAAACCTGCCCCAGCTCCCCTGAAGTCCACCCACTCCTCGGACCCCTGGGTCCCTCCATCCAGTCGCACCAGGGATTGGAGCCCTTTGGGCCAGTCACCCCCCATCCAATCCCACCTCCCCATTTTCCCAAAGCCCTTCTCTGCTTCCTGCTCCACTCAGGAGTGACTGTGTCCGTGCAGGACTTTTCACTCGAACGGACTAGAAGCTCCTAGAAGGCAGACTCTCTTTCTCATTCCCATGGAGGCTTGTTCGGACCTAACACCAGAGCTGGAAAGAAAGAAGACACTGAGTCTTCCACTCACCTGCCCGACAACTTAGCGAAGTTCCCTAACCTGTCGAGCCCTGAAACCCAGCTTTCCTAAGGAAGTGGTGGGGATTCCCTTAACGAGGGAGAACCTTGGCACAGTGCCTGGGATTCCAAGGTTGGTTCTAAGACTGGCACCAGCTCAAGAGACTTGATCCCTTACTCACCGCCCCAGCCCGACGGGCTCTGCCGACCCCCACTCTGAGCGATGGCCTCAGACCCACCTCCTGAGGACATTCTGACTTTCACAGTGAGCGGCTGTGACATTGGCCCCTGGGGGTGCAGGGGGCCCCTCTGTGCCCCAGGTACATTTATAGTTTGACCTTGGTTTACCTTCCGAGTGCTCCCAGGAGGTCATGATGGAAGAACTGGGGGGCTCTGGGGCTTCTTCAGGGTCATCTCAGAATAAATGGACTTGAATTCAGGTCTCAGGTCTCCCTGAATTCACAAAGCTCATGTCCTTGCCAGAGGGGGGGTAGCCACCAAGGAATACCGCCTTCTTGAAGGTGACAAGGTGAGTCAGGGTCAGTGATGGGGCTGAGACTGGGCTGTCTGGACTCCCAGCGCAACGCTGTATATGTCTTCTCTCTGTTCAGCTAACCCTCTTTCTCAGCAGTGCTGCTACTATAGGGAGTGGGTCAGCGAGAGAGCCCTGCCAGCCCCTTTCTTCCTTGGAGAGCAAGCCAGGTCGCTAGAGAGGTGCCCCGGGGCCTCAGTCTCCCCGTCTGTAAAGTGGGCCATCTGGAAGCGTTAGCGGCCCAGGGTGCCAGGACACCGTGCAGATGTCCCAAGGGCCATCCCCTTGTCTGCCCGCCGTGCGTGCCCCGCCACCAGCCCGCTGCCCCTCGTACCTTGCTTTTTTCTGCGGTTCGGGGGGAGCATGTCCACAGCGTGGGCCACGAGCAGCAACAGGCAGAGTGGCGCCCGCATCTGGGCAGCCTGGTCGGGGCAGGCGCGCGGGGGCTCCCCGGGAGGCCCGATGGCTGCTCCGGGCGCGCGGGCGCATCCGCGGGGCGCGGGCTCGGTCCCGCCGCCAGGGACGCGCCGTCCGCCCCGGGGCCGTCCGCCAGGTCGAGTGAGGGCGTCGGCGGAGCCGGGACACTGCCCCGGCGGGGAGGAGCCGGCGAGCTGGGCGGCGCGTTAACCCGCTCCGGCGGCGCGCACGGCGGGCGGGGAGGGGGGTGTGCGGGGGGTCGCCCGGCGGGGGTCCGGAGGTCGGTCGGTCCGGCAGTCCGCGGTCTGGCGTCGTTCCGCCCCCTGCACTGCCCCACTCACAGACCCGCCGCCGGCCGGCCAGACACAGGTACAGATGC
The DNA here is from genome assembly GCA_028533885.1 of Nasua narica. Lineage (NCBI taxonomy): Eukaryota > Metazoa > Chordata > Mammalia > Carnivora > Procyonidae > Nasua > Nasua narica. Next base: position 96,808,167 of record CM052811.1, on the reverse strand, counting down.
GCGACCGCCGAGTGACCCCCATCCCAGGGCTCTCCCGCCTGCCTCCGATTTTCTCCCTCCTTGGTCGCTCCTGGCTCCTGCACCTGGCCCTTCGGGGCCACTCCTGCACTTCCTCTTGTCCTCTCTCTTGTCTCAGGGTGCCCTACCCTGCGGCCCCACCGTCTGGTGTGCACCCTCTGCTCTGCCTCGTTCTTTCAAGAGTCCCACGACCCTCCTGGCCACGGACCCTGCATGTTTCCTGCGCGGCCTGCGGGGAGCCCCTAATCTTTGATACCAAGTGCCTGGCACCTCATAAATTCACTGGACTGTGTTTCCTCCAACCTTATCTACTGGATGGGGAGCAGCTGGGGCCGTTTTAACCCTTTCACGGCCAGATCCCTCCACCCCCCCCCCCCCAGCTGACAGCGAGCTCCTGCCTCCCTTCGCCCTTCCCACCGCAAAAAATACCAGTAATAATAATGGTAGCTATCATTTTTGAGACCTGTGTCCTTGGGGTAGTGCTAAGCACTTTACACATAATGTCATCTTCAAAGCCGCCCAGTAGGGGTCTATTCTGATTAGCCCCACTTTAGAGGGAGGCAAGAGGCTCCACGAGGCCAGTGACTTGCCCAAGGCCAGTGACATAGCAGGTCAGTGCCCTGTCTGCATCCAGCGCCAGCTCCCTGGGCCACTACTCAGGGCACAGAGGAGCTTAGCTTGGACAGCCTCTTGCTGAACAACTGTCTTTTCTTTCTCCTATGTGTGTGGCTTGTCTCCCTCAGCCCCTTCTCTCCATCCTCAGTGAGTCCCTGGGCGATGAGGACATTTGAAGGCACGTCAGGGGAAGGAGACACACAGGCGGCAGCTCTGGCCTGACCGTTCTTCCGTGGGGCTCCACAAACACACCCGCAGACGAGATCCTGGCATCTTGGTGGAATGTCGGAGCCAGTCCACCCAAATGGCTCCATATCACAAATGGGGTCACTGAGGCCTCGGGGTTGTGGGTTCTTAGCTCAGGCAGCCCAGCAAGTCTAGCTCGAGGTGGGATGCGTGTCCAAGGGCTTCCAGCGTGAATCCTCTCTCTCTCTGCCTACAAAGCCCTCATGTTCTGACCGCTTAGATCTCAATCTTCCCCATCACCCCACCCCTCATACTTTTGACCCCAGGCCCTCCACACCTCTGAGCCTTTCCTGCGTGGCCTCTCCACGGAATATCGGCCTACATCCCATCCCTCTTCTTCACTGACTCATTCAGGACCCCGCCCTGGATATGCCCCTCATCCAGGAAGCCTTCCTGGGTTCTCAGGCCAGGTTCAGTTCTTTCTCTGGGCTCCCACAATCTCTTTATCACAGCTTGGCCCTAGGTGGTAACTACTGATGTCTCTGCCCCTCTCTCTACATTGTCAACTCTTGGAGGTCAGAGATGAGGTCGTATCTGGGTCCCTTGGGCACTAACCCACTCTGGACATTGAAGGGTGAACGAACAGATGAGCTCTCTGGATGCAGGAGTCTCCTGGTTTCTACATGGAATTCAGGCACTGGGAGACATGAGGAGACCCTAGAAGATCTGGAGGAGGAAGTTGGAAAGTCAGCCCCTATCCAACCACCCCCAGTCCTGAAGTCTCCCGAGTCCAGAGTAGGACAGCCCCGGGGTGAGCAGGGCTGGGGAAGAACAATGTATGGGGGGTGGGCCCTGCCAAGGCCGTGGCTACTGGGCAGACTCCCCGCTCTGCGGGGTGTAGCCTCTCAGCCCTTCTCTTCCCTCTCCCTCTGCTCCAGCTGCCCAACCTCCTCTCTTTATCAGACTCTGCCTTGTGCCCTCAGTGGGGCTTTTTGCTGTTCCTGCCGTCTGGAAAATCCTTCCTGAGGTATCTTCAGGGCCCGTCTCTGCTCAAGGTTACTTCCTCAAAGAGGGCCCCTCTGACAGCTCCAGATGAAGCCAAACATTTCCTTTATCCCCTTACTTTGCTTTATTCTCCACGGTACCAAGTACATAGTCCTGTTCGTGTTTGCAAATGGCTTATTTGTAAGTTCCATGAGGGCAGGAATCTTCTATTTTATCTGTGTGCCTAGCACAGAAAGTGCTTAAGAAATATCTGTGGAATGAATGAAAGAATGGATGAATGAGGGCTTACTCCCCACTGATTCACTGTAGGACCTCAAGCACCTCCTGCTATCTTGGGCTCAGTTTCCCCATCTGTTCAGTGGCACGGATGGGTTTTTGTTTTCCAAGAGTCTTACAATCCTTTCAGAATCCGCTATTTCTCGGATTCTGTGAGCCAGAACTCAGACCTCTACTAGGCTCTGAGATGTGCAGAGGGTCTGGGGGTCTCGGTAGCTATAGGGGGCTGTCTGGGAATCCTAGCCTGCCATCTGGTCACCCTCCTCCAACACAAGCATCCAGAGAGGACATTGAGGTCAGTGGTGCTGATGGCATCCCAGGAGGTGTGCACACCAGGGGCATCAGTTAAGGAACCACAGGACACTGTCACAAATAGATGAAGACTGGTATAATGGCTACAGCACATGACAGTCCTACTGGGTGTTCCAGATCAGCAAACCCTTCTCCTCCATGGACGGCCGGGTCTCAGGTTCCCTCCAGCTTGTGTTCTGCTCTCTTAACACATGACTTAAAGCTTACTGTGGATGGGGCAGGGCATGGAAGATCGCTTATGGGAGACACAGATGTCCTCCCACTGGCCAGAATTCAGTCATGTAGCCACATCTACCTGCAAGGGTGGCTGGGAAATGTAGTCTAGCTGTGTGCTCAAGAAGAAAACCAAAAGAGTTCGGTGAACATCTGGCCATTCTATCACATTGGACCACTCTCATTTTGCCTTAATTCTAGTTCTAGTTCTTTTGCCTTTCAATATAAATTTTATAATAATTTTGTCTATATTTACAAAAAATGTTGCTGGGAATTTTATCAGAATTGCATTAAACACATATATCAATTTGAGGAGAATTGACATCTTGACTATATTGAGTCTTCCAATCCATGAACATGGTATATCACTTCATTTATTTAAGTCTTCTTTGATTTTTTAAAGAATTGGTGTTTGGCCATTTTCAAGTCCTAAAAAGTTTTATTTGATTTACACGTAAGAATTTTTCTTTCCTTTTTAGAAAGAATTGTAAGTTGTATTATATTTTCGTTTTGTTGCCCCACATCTTCATCCCTAGTATATAGAAACACAACGGATTTTTATATATTGATCTTGTACCCTGACACCTTGCTGAACTTATTAGTTTTAGGAGTATTTTTGCAGATTTCTAGGGTTTTCCAACAAAGATAACATGTCACCTGCAAATAGGGACAGTATTCTTTCTTTCATTCTGATTTATGATTCTTTTATTTCCTTTTCCCACTTTATTGCATCAGCTAGAACTTTTAGCACTGTAGTGAATAAGAGTGATGGGAGAGGACATCCTTGCCTTGTTCCCAATCTTAGTGAGAAAGCATTCGGTCTTTCATCATTAAATATGATGTTGGCTGTAGGGGTTTTTTGGGATTCTCTTAACAAGTTGAGGAATTTTCTCTCTATTGCTATTTTTCTGAGACTTTTCAATCAGGAACGGGTGTTGAATTTTGTCAAAATAATTTTTTTGCATCTATTATTGATACAATCATGTGATTTTTCTTCTTTAGCCTGTTGATGTAGTGCATTGATTGACCTTTGAATATTGAACTAGCCTTCCCTCCCCGGAATAAACTCCATTTGGCCATGGTGTAGGATTCTTTTTATATTTTGCTGAATTCTACTTTATAATATTTTATCAAGGATTTCCACACCTATATTCATGAAAGATATTGACCTGTATATAATGTTCGTACTGTCTTTGCTTTGGGTATCAAGCTAATACCAGCCCCAGTAGCACCAGAAAACAAAGCAGACCAGAATAGAAATGCAAGGGTTCTGGAAACTAAATGGTCATTGTAACCCCAGCCTCCAAAAGTATATGAGAACCTACATACTACACCTAAAAAGTGAGACTGCCAGCTAACATAAAAGACTTAAATAGGGCCTGAAGTGTCCTAATATGCTAGCCCAAACGTCCAGGATATATAAAAAATTACCTGTCATACTGAGAACCAGAAAACTCCAGCTTGAATGAAAAAAGACAATCCACTAATGCCAAAACCAGGATGATTCAGATGTTGGGATCATCTGACAAGGACTTTAAAGCAGCCATCCAAAAAAGTGCTTGGGCAAGAATTTATAAATTCTTTTGAAATGAATGAAAACATAGAAAATCCCAACAAAGAAATGAAAGTTATTTTAAAAAGAGCCAAATAGAAAGTATAAAACTGAACAATACAATAATTGGAAAAAAGAAAAAAGAAAACCTTGCTGGTGGACTCAGTGGTAGAGTGTCGATAACCAACGATGGACGACGACCCCAACTTCCTCCTTCAGCAGGTGGGATAGCCTAGGCTTATGCTGTGCTAAAAAATCCTGCTTGTCCTATTTTGTCCCGAGCAGGGTAGAGCTCCAGATGTCCCCCGCAGTACCTGTCTTGATGTCCTATCCTTCATGGGCTGGCCTCCTATCTTGTTTCACAATTTATTCCCAGCCCCGCATTTCCCAGGATCAATTCCCAAATAAACTTCTTGAACTCCAATCTTTGTCTCAGTGTTTGCTTCACAAACGAAGACAGTATCTTAATTGTGACGACCTCGCATGAGGTAGTGCAGGTAAGAACAATGTCTAATCCAGAATAAGTTCTCACTAGCAATTTTCATTATCTGTGCCTCAGTTTCACCTCCTATCAAAGACAGGCATTGAATCCTCCACCTTTCCTTTGCTGAACTTGTTCTGTTGAACCTGAACCTCCGCCTCATCCCGGCTTCGTTCTTCACCCCCGTCCGGTTTTTCCCAAGGGTGGGCGAGCAGCCTCGTCCCTGGGTTGTTCGGGCAAACAAAGGAGCCACTTGAGGCCAGCTGCCCCTCCCTCGCCAACCCTGGTGGAATCACAGCCTCCGTGGTGGGTTGGGTTGTTGTTTTTAATACCAGTGTGAAATAAATTGAAAAATTACCCATAAAATACAGGTTTTCAGCAGCTGGCCTGAAATTTCTTTCCATAAACAAACAAGTTTAAAGAGATGCCTTAATGCCACCCGCCAACTCCTCCCCCCAGCCTTTTATGTCCCCTGGTGGGAGTGGGGTCTGCTAAGAGACGGCCTCCTGGGGGAAGGCAGCTTCTGGAGGCCACAGGTCATTGCTCGGCCTGGCCTGCCCCTGACATGCACCTCTCACCCCTGTCTGTCTGCTGCAGGAAGAATCCCCCAGACTCGTCCCCCACTCCCAGTGCAAATACTCAGCATGAACTAGGTTCGAATTAGAGATTTTCTACATATTAAGGGTCACTTTAAGCAAATGACTTAGCCTATCTCTGCCTCAGTTTCCCCATCTGAAAATAGGGATAAAGTCAGTTCCTACTTCATAGGATTGTTTGAAGATTGAATTAAATATACATGAAGCTCTGAGAACAGTGCCTAAGACAAGGCCGAGCTGCGTAACTGTTAGCTATTATTAGTTTTACAGGGCGGAAAAGAAACTAGGATAGAAAGTGGAGTAGGAGGCTTAGTGACATTTGGACTTTTCCACGATCAGCCTTCTTTGGGGTTTCTCCCGGGGTGTTTATATAAACATCTGCCCAACACCCTGCAGTTTGCAAAGCTTGCTGACATCCGCTATTTCGTTTGGCCTGACATTTAACTATGGAAGTATTCAGGATAGGGGTTATAATTTTCCCCAGATCACAAAAGAGGAAACTGAGGCCTAGAAGGTGAACAGACTTACCTGTGGTCTCAGGACTTTCTTTTTTGGGGGAGTTTGAAGACCCAAGATGCATCCTGATCCTGGTCACACATAGAACCCTGACTCTCATCATAGACTGAGTCCTGGTCCTTCATCACACACTGAAACTTGACCCTGATCCTAGACCAAATACAATCCTGGGCCTAGGTGGGGTTCTGATCCCATTCGAGTTATGGCCTGAGCCCCAGACTAGCCATATCTTGGTTTCAGTCAGACCCTGAATATTGTTTCCTGCTAGACCTTGACTCTAGCTTCAGACTGAGCCCTGCTCCTGAGCTTAGACTGAGCCCTGACTCTGTGGCAGACTGAGCCCTGATCTTTGTTATGGACTGAGTCATACTCCTGTTTCCATACTGACTCATGATAGTAGTTCCATACTGAGTCCTAGCTCTGGCCCCACATGGAACCTTCAGTGGGGTCTCTAACCTGGAACGCCACCTGTAGCCCCAATCTGGATCTGCCATCTGAACCCAAGTGCCCATCTTACCCAGACTCCAGTCTGTCACCCAGGAAATGACAGAGAGGAGACTTTCTCTCAGCACTCTCAGGAGAAGATGGCCCAGGGACCACAGCAGGATGTATAACCCGTTCACAGAAGTAAGACCCCCATCTCCTACTTTTGCAAAGCCCCCAACCCCATCCAGGGGATAGCCTCAAAGACCCATGTCCTCCTGATGCCAGAACTCTGAAGAGTTCCATTGTTTGGGTGGTTTTCAGTTTTGATTATTTAATACAGTCATTTCTGGCTTTACATGTGCAGCCCTGGTCCTCTGGGGGTAAGGTTTTTCTTCCCCCTGCGGTTGGAGCTGTAGCACTCTTTCAAACAAAGGAAAATTTTTTTAAACAGTGAAAATATTTCCGAAATATGTCCATAATCAAGTTGATCTCTCAGTCATTGGCTGGGGAAGAGAAGGGAAGGACAAAGAGAAGGTTTTTGTAACAAAGGTCCGGCAGGTCTCTGGTGGGAGAGGGCAGGAGTGTGGGGCTAGCCTTGGCTCTGGGGGGACACAGAGTTGGCCATGTGGCACAGAGATAGAGAACAGAGTGCAGAAAGTGGAGGAGAAAAGCCAACTCCAGATGTCCCCACCCTGGAAGGAACCAGAAGATCACCAAGATCTGGAGCATCTTACTTGCTATGTGCCCTTAACTCTGAGCCTCACTTTTCTTGCCTTTGAAATGGAGGCAGTACCACTCGCCCCAGGAGGACTCTGGAGATCAAAAGAGCAGGCGACCACCGAGCATCCAGCCCAAGTCTGACACTGAGCAGGTGCGCCTAATAGCAGTTGCAGCCCTTGTGATGATGTGTCTGCATTGTGTGTCAGCGGAGAGGCAGTAGAGGCTGGTGGCACGTGGACGCGGAGTCAGACCACCTGGGTTCGGGTCTCATTCTACTGCTGACTACCCGTGTGACCTTGGGCAAGTTGCTGAACTCCTCTGAGCCCGTCTCCTTATCTGTGAAATGGGAGTGGTCATCAAGTTATGTGAGGATTAAATGATTTACCCCATGCACAGCTTAGAACTCTGCCTGGCACCGAGTAAACGCCTAATCAGTGGGCGTTTGAACACATGTTCAAACACATGAACACATGTTTGAACACATGTTAGCATGTGTTCAAAAAACGGTTTCATGCATTCGGGGCAGTGTTAGAAAAATTACTTCACGTGAAGAGCAGTGAGGGCCACTGGACTGCTAGGTTTTCTTGCCCCGAGATTCCCCATCTTGATTCTGACCATTAGTGGTTGAAAAATTGGTGAATTGATGGATTCATCGTGACCAAGCACTAAGCGTGCGCCCTCGAGCAGTGAGAGTTAAAGACATGAGGCCCTCATCGACTGGAGGGGGGGTGCGGGGAAACAGAGAAAGAGGAGAAATCACAACCAAGTCGAGGGACTTCTCAAATCCAGCCACGTGGGAGGGGTTGAAGGAGATCAGACGAGGTGCTGGAAAGGCGCCTGCAGGAGTCGATGTCTGAGCTGGGTCCCAAGTGGCTCGCGGGACTTAACCAGTCACTCATCAAACACACATTTCCTGAGGGCTGGTCCATGTGCCCCGAACTCGACCGACAGCCCACCAGATCCAGATCTGGCCCGTAACCACGTCCCCGTGGAACGTGACGTTGGTGACGGTGAGTGCCGTGAAGAAAGCTGGAGTTGGACCAGGTGGGGCGGGGAAGGCTGCTCTGAGAGGGGACATGGAGGAGACCCGAGTGAGGGGAGGGAGCGAGCTGTGTGGAGATCTGGACAGAGCATTCCAGGCGGTAGGAACCGCAGAGGCAAAGGGCAGGACGCAGGAGTGCACTTGGGGCCAAGGCGGTGAAGGGAGGCAGCGTGGCTGGAGCAGAGGGAGCGAGGGGTGTGTGGGAAGGGGAGCAGAGCTGTCTCAGGGGTGGTGGCGTTGGGGGCAGGGCCTTGTCTGAGTGTCTTCCGGGGAGATGGGAAGGGGCAGATGCCAGAGAGCTGGGCTCAGGACAGATAGGGAGGCGTCCTTCTCATCCAAGGAAATGTGCCATAGTTTCCAATCTTCTCTAAAAGCCATCGGTGGCCACTAAGGGGCACGGGACAGGGGAGGAACCAGATGGGACCCTGGCATTAGAAAGTCTAGAGTTCTGGGTCCTTCCACACTCTTTCCCTTTATCCTCACAACAACCCATTTCACAGGTGGGGAAAAGGAGGTCCGAGGACACAGATCTGAGAGGGCACAGATCTGACTGCCTCCAATTTGCCCACCTTCTCTGGCCTCTGCCTCCCAGCCCAAGGACCCCCCAGACCCACAGCCTCCCCCCGCCCACTGAGTCCTCAGCCACTTTATTTCCAGCAGTCCAGCCAACGTTGGACCAAGGATGGCCGATGATAGGCACCACCACTCCTGTCTTCCTTGGCCCCTGAATTCAGGACCAGTCCCCATCACCCTAAGGCTCCCCTTACCTACTCCAATCCTTCTCGACTTATAGGTTCAGCTCCCGAGAGGTCCCGGCCAAGATATTCCCTTCCAAGTCTCCTCCTTGCCGCTGCTCCAGATGCTTCAGTGGCGGCTCCGCACATCCCAGCTCGGCATTCACCGTTCAGGTACCACCTGCTGGCCGGAGCCCAGGGAACAGCCGCCCTCCGGTGGGCTGGCAGCGGTGGGGCCCATACCCCGAGGAGCACCTCCCGACCAGGGGCGCTGCGAGTGCGTGCGAAGCCCCCAGCTCCCGGCCATCTGTAAAATGGAGTTTGTGGTCTTGCTGACTGTGTGCCTGAAAGCAAGGAAGGACCTGATCTGCATATGCAGGGCCTCTGGCTCCAGGCCCTGTGCTAGCCTCTGTGTTTAGCTGTGAGTTTGGCGACATCCCTGCCCTCCTGGAGGGGACGGTCTGGCTGCTCGGAGGTCGGGGAGGAAGGCCGATGATGGGTCAGTTATGGAAAACGCCCAGGGGTGGGGGGAGAACCGGGAGAGGGGGCTTTCCCATTCCCCAGTAGGGGGCGGGCAGTGGGAAGCCGTGCTCACTTGGGTGGCTTGCTTCTGGGTGAGAACAGAGAGCGGGCATAGGAATGAATTCAGGGAGGTGCAGGTGTAGCTCTCTCCCTTAGCTGCCCAGATGTAAGGAGTGCTGCTGGTGGGAAGTTCGTGGTATCTACTCATTGCACGTGGTAGATCCATGGCTCCTTGGGGGCTGCCTGAGATAGCCCCCAACGCATCCACATTCCAGCCCCCGTGGTTGGGATATGGCCATGTCCGGTCCCAAGGGAGGCTGGGAAATGTAATATTCCACAGGCAGCCACAGGCTGAGCTAAAACACAGGGGAAATGTTATTACCCGGGAGAAAGGGAGATTGGATGCAGAGGATGCCTGGCAGCCATTGCCTCAGGTGTCAGCCACGGACCTGACTTCCTGTTCTCTGCATGTCCCTAATTGGTCTTTGTTGGTTCAAGACGGAGTGAAGGATGGCTGCTCATGGTCCCGAGTGAGCCCAAACCCCACCTGTGACCCCCCACACCCTCCCGCAGGGCCCCAGCCCGCCACCCCCATCCCACCCCACCCAGCCCCGCCCCCACGCTCTGTCGGCTTGCAGCCTGTCCTCTCTGTCCGTCTGTGCTCCAACCTTCGTTCCACTCCTGTGGTGGCTGTGTTTTTGCTCTCTTTTCTCTCCATCCCGTCTGGAGGCTTGGCCTCTCTCGTTCCTGCTCCTGGGTGTAGCTTAGCCACTCTTATCCCCAATCCCTGCCCTGCTGGACACCTTCCTGATGTTCTCGGGGACTGACACCCAACGGAAACCCTGGGCTCTGCATTTGGGCAGAACAGGAGCAAGATCGCTTGATCTCTCTGAGCCTCAGTTACTCCATCTGTAAAACGGGGTTAAGAACATCCACTAACTTGGGGCGCCTGGGTGGCTCAGTGGGTTAAAGTTTCTGCCTTCGGCTCAGGTCATGATCTCAGGGTCCTGGGATCGAGCCCCACATCAGGCTCTCTGCTCGGCGGGGAGCCTGCTTCCCCCCCTCTCTCTGCCTACTTGTGATCTCTATCTCTCTGTCAAATAAATAAATAAAATTAATTAAAAAAAAAGAACATCCACTAACTAATTAAACAAATTTTTGCTTGTAGCCACACCTCACCATGCATTTACATAAACCCATATAAATGTATCCGAAAGGGAGATAACAAAGCCAATAACTCCATCACCAAGTGCTTGAGAGTCCAGGCTAAGCCCTTGACGGGCATCAGCTCAGAATGCCGCCCTCCCCAACCCACTTACACTCTTTCTTCCACCGTTGCAAATTCGTCTTGCCCTTCCTGCTCCTTGCTGCACACCTTGCTGCGTTTCTGAGTCGGTCTGGGCTGTGGTCTCCTTTCATCTGTGATCTGACGGCTCCAGGGGAGGTCCCGTAGGCTCCTCAAGCCCAGGGTGTCTGGGGCCGCACTCAGCCTCTTCCCCTCCTGGCTTCTCGCTCCGGGAGGCACCCATCCACCCACTCACCGGGTCTGTGCAGCCAAGCTGGCCCTCAGTCCCGCTTCTCCAGCCCGGCCCCGGCAGTAGGACCTCAGTGTCTGCAGCCACTTCCCTGTGTCTCAGGCTCTGAGGGCTCCTCCTGCCCTCTGTGCCCATCCACCCCCAGCGCGGAAGCACTCTTCCTAACCCACTACTTTGTGTCACCTAGCCTATAGTCCTTGCTGTCATTGCTCAATACTCGACTTTCCCCGCCCAAGAAGCCTCCTGCAAACACCTGCAGGCCTCCGCTAAGGCCAGAGGGGCTGGGGATTTAATGGAGCCCCAGCCCCAGCTAGTGACCAATGGGAATTGTTGGATATATGCCCAGCTTCCTGCCTTCAATTGGGATACCACCGAGCTATGTTCTTCACTGTCATCCGGAGGTCCTCAGTTGTAGTCCGGGTGGGATGGAGCTCCCATAGCCCACATCAGCAACCTGCTTGATGGTGCATCATTTGGACAGACTTTCCTTCCAGGCCTTGCTTCCGTGTGTTTCCCTGAATCACCTCCCAAATTAACCACTTGCTTGATTCTTCATCTGGATGTCCACTTTGTGAGGACCTCAAACCAAGATCTCCCCCTCTTCTGTTTAAAATAAAACATAAATCTGCACCTTACTTCAGTGTCTTCATTGTCTCTGGGTCACGGAATTTTATGAAAGTCACAACTTCTCTCCCCAGAACCCATCATTAAAGCCCATTTGCCTCTGTTTGAGAGGGTTCCAGTCTCCAGGATGATAGCCGAGCCAGGCAATCAATCAAGGCCTACATGCACCAAACTTTCTGCTGTGTGCCTGCCTTTCCATCCTTTGTTCATGCTGTTCCCTCTGGTGTGAAATGATTGTCCTTGTGCTTCATGTTCATCTGAGTTATACCCACCATCCAAAGTTCAGCTCAAGTCTTCCTCCTTCAGGAAGCCTTCCAGATCACATTAATCCTTGGAGTGTTTCCACAGCCCCAGGAGTCAGCTCCCTTCTTGTGGCACAAATAGTGCCTTGAGTTTTACTTAGTTTGTTCTTCCACAAAACAGTTAGGTCAGCAATTTCTTTGTGCATGGGTCTGAGAGCTAGGAGAGATGGAGACATGCAAGTGAGTCATCGTAGAGCCTGCCCTGAGGTCCGAGCAATCCAGGGGAGAAGACATACGGGAGATGGGGTCGGCCTTCTAGACAGGACCATTAACTTCACGAAAAAAAGAACTAGTTTTACACACTATGAGAAAGACATGAATCGTTTATGTTAGTGGCTTAAAACAGGGGTTGGCAAACCATGGACCCAATTGGGTCCATCATTTGTTTTTATAAATAAAGTTTTAATGGAACATGGTCACATTTGTTTCTATGTTGCCTATTCTATGTGGCCAACTTTTCACTACAATGACAGAGACCACATGACCTGCAAAGACTAAAATATTTGCTACCTGAACTTCTACAGAAAAAGTTCACTGACCCCTGGCATAGGACACCAATAATTATGCATGATCTCACACAGCTTCTGGGGGCCAGGAACCTGGGAACAGCTTAATGGGGGGGGATTGAGGCTTGGGACTGCACACGTCCTAGGGGCTGCCTAGGAGCGGAGGACCTGCCTGCAAGGCGGGTCACTCACACAGCCGGAGAACTAGTGCTACCTGCCGGCTGGGATCTCAGTTCCTCGCCACAAGGTTGCTTGAGTCCCCTCACGGTGTGGCGGCTGGTTTCTTGTACTCTCTGTGCTCTCCACACAGAGCCTCATCGAAGCCTCATAACATCCTTGAAGGGCGGCCGTGACTTCTATCTACATTTCTCAGCTGAGGAAATCAGAGCTCAGAGGAAGCAACTTGCCCAGGTCAGAGACAGACCTACCTAGCACTTGACCACCAGTATGTCTGGTTCCAAAGGTCCAAAGATGCCTCTCTGAATCATCACACAGTTCCAGTGAATGATCTGTGGCTGGGGAGCCAAGATGACCTTGGCTGGTGCAGACCTCCCCTTGCAGGGGAAGTGGTCCCACCCTCCCTCCAGTTACCAGATTCTCGTGTAGGCTCTACCCTCTCTCAGACTCTCAATCAAGTGAGTCACTGGTCCTATCCAGCCTCCCCTCCCAACATTTTTTCCGTCCACCTCTCCTCTTTTCTGACCCCACTGCTTCAGTCTTGGCTGATCTCCCACTTGAAGACAAAGTCAGAGGAGGCAATGCTTCCTGCTGATATTCCTTGATTTTACCTGGCGGGTGTGCCCTCAGCTCTCCTCCTGGCCATCCTCTTGGAAGATCAAGATCTAAGGATGACCCCAGAGCCACTGGAAGGGCCCAAATGTATTCCAAAACACCACAAATGGCACTTCCTGGTCAAGTCCTATCCCTGATAATCAATAAGATTAATTATTAATAATCATAATCATAATAAACTCTCCTTTGTTCAGCCCTCCACATTCCCAAATATCTGGATCTTGATATCAGGTGAACTGCTTGGGTTCCTGCATGGTCTTTGCTAACATGTATCCACAGTCAGGCCATATCTTTTACTTTGGCCTCAGCCTCCTCATCTCAGACTTGTTGAGGGGGTTAAAGGCATTTGGCATTGCACTTGGTACATAGTGGTTGCTAGACACCTGATGCAAAGAAAAAGTTTGTGTATTTTGCAGATGTGGCAACCGAGGATCAGAGAGCATGAGTAAGTCAGCTGAGGTCACATGGGGACAGGGGAGAAGATTGGAATTGGAATAAAAATCCATGTCTGTCTGATTCCAAGTCCAGGGCTCTCTTTACTCAATCCATTGACCCTGCAGCCCATTGACCCATTGAATCATGAGCCCATCTTTCCATTCATCCATGGACCCATCAACCCATCCTTCTTTCATCCTCTCTACTCTCTTCCCATCCACCAACCCATCATTTTCCCCTCCACCTATTTTTTCACCAACCATCCACCTATCAACCCGTAGACCCACTGATCCATAGACCTATTCTCCCAACCATCCATTGACCCATCAAATTTTTTTAAAGAATTTATTTATTTATTTATCAGTGAGAGAGAGAGAGAGAGAGCACCCAAGCAGGGAGAGTGAAAGGCAGAGGGAGAAGCAGATTCCCCACTGAGCAAGAACCCAATGCAGGACTTGATCCCAGGTTCCCGGCATCATGATCTGAGCCAAAGGCAGATGTTTAACCAACTGAACAACCCAGGTGTCTCAACCCATCAGTTTATTATCCCATCCTCCTGTCCACCCATTTTCCCATCCACCCACCTGCCATCTTCCCATTCATTTATCTCCCATCCACCATCCACCCATCAACCCACTGACCCATTGACCTATTGACCCATCCTCCCATTCTCTTATCTATCCACCCACCAATCTATAATCACCCCTCCTCCTACACTCCCATCTATCCATCCTCCTCCAATCCATCCATTCTTCCACCCTTCTATTCACCCACCCACCCATCTACCCATTTATTCAATTGTTACTGAGAACCTGCCGTCCATCAGTCACTGTTCCAGGGAATGAGATACAACTCTGAGCCAGATCACATCTTTCCCTCCCAGAGCTCACATTCTGGCTGTGGGAGGCAGACAACAAACAAATAAATACATACTCTACATGAGATGTAAGTGCTGCAAAGAAAAATAGAGCAGAGGAACAATGTTGGGAATAACCGGGGCAAGATGGTAGTCAGGGAAGTTCTCTTTGACAAGATGACATTTGAGCAGAACCCTGAAGGAAGTGAGGGAGCAAGTCCTGTGACAGCTTGGGAGAAGAACATCCTAGGCAGAGGGAACAGCTGTGCAAAGGCCCTGAGGATCAGCAATGATAGGTTAGTGGGGATGAATCACGGTGAGAGAAGATGAAGAGGCCAGTTTGAGCTAGAGGGCATCAGTCCCTGTTGGTCATCACAGCTGGATTTTATTTCAAGTGAGCATCTCCCCAATAACGGGGTGATTATTGATTAATTATTAATTACTTAATAATTATTAATATATTAATTATTAATATTACTCTCTTCCAGAGAAGGGGCCACAGAGTTCCAGACATCAGTACTTCCTGATCTCCCCTTTATCAACCTCCCAGCCCAGAGGCTTTCGTGAGTGCAGGGGCCATGGTGGGAGGCTCAGGAGGCTGCGATCTGTGTACCGGCTTCCATGGGAAATGAGTCTGTCTTTTGGTACATAAAGAAAAGGAGGGGCCAATCACCACTAAGCGCCATTCCTATACCTTAGCTCGTCCCATCTTCATGACCTTCTAAAGCTGGCATCATCAGCTCCATTTTACAGAAGAATTGGAGGCTCCGCGTGGTCGTGAGCTTGCTGGAGGACACATGGCCAGGAGGCAGCACCAGATCGGCTCTACTCAATTAAATCTCATGAATTTTGCTTGAGTTGTCACTGGGGGCTGGGCTCAGAGTGAGAGACACTTGCAGTCTCACGGCCGATTCCGGAAGGACCAACCTGGTGCAGCCCACCATCCTTCTAGTGGGGGGACAGGGGCTCGGAGAAGGTCCGTCCTTGAGGTCACCCGCTTAAAGAAGAGACAGCTGGGATATTCAAACTCAGCTTACTTTAGCTCAACTCTCCATGGAAGGAAAGGGAAGGAGCCCATATTTTTCTCCACAGTTTTAGTGGCTTGACAACAGATGTGTCCTCAGACTGTTGGCCATAAAACAAAGCCAGTTACCCCCTGGATTGTCGCTATGTTTTGTGGGATGGAGTCTAGGACTTCGCTGTGTGCGGTTTGGGCCAATAACTGCCCCAAACAAGCATATCTGGTAAGAGTGGGAAGTTATTAAATTCATCAACAGGTTTCTTACTTGATTGATCAATGGATTTCGATGTCCTTATTAAACAAAAGGTTTGAGGCATCTTAGGAAGGAAGGCAAGGATAGAAACTGGTCATCTTATGTCTTCCGACATTCCACTCATGAGGAGCATCAAGAAATAAAAAAATTAAAAAAAAAAAAAATCCAGCTGCGCCATAGCTGGAGAACAAACTTTTTGGTATGGAAGCAATTCTAAGGCTAGCCTCCTCAGAGCGCATTCCAAATGCTTTTCCTATTTTCAAATTTAATTAGAAGACGTTTCTGTAGTGTGAGTCATCACTTAATAACGGGGGGGCGGTTTATTAGGGAATGGGTGGAAAGAAGACAGGACAGCTGGACAATTAAAATCTGGCTTCTCCAACTCTCTCACGGGCTGTGTGATCTTGGGAGGCCGCTTTGCCTCTCTGAACACCAGTTTCCTTGTCTATAAATTAATATTTACCTGCCAGAGATCTGGGGAGATCTAAACACATAAAAACTTAATCACACATTCACTGTCTTCTCTTCCTATGTCTCTTCTCACTTAGTCTCCTAAACAACCCTGGGGACCACAGTAGGAGTGTTGTTTGCTTTCTCCAGCACAAACTTGAACCTTCAAAAAGCCATTAAGCCAAGCCACCTCTCTGAAATGGCATTTCAGGTCAAATCTGGTACACCTTCTTACACCGGCATATCTTTGTCTCTCCCCACGATGCCTAGCACACAGTCGTTACTGTAAAAATGTCTTTGGATGGTATGGCAAGTTCGGAAGGAGGAGGCATCTCCTGAGTTGGGGGTTCCAAGGATGAAGTGCTAGGATTTGGTTAGGAGGCAAGGAGGAAATATTTAGGAACTGACACGGAAGATGCTGCGGTTGGCAATGGTGATGGTCTATCAGCCCCCAAAGCCACCGAGAGTTCAAGAACAGGAGGGTAAGAGATGAGTTTCCATTAAATCAAGACCAGTCACTTGCAGGCTAATTTATTCTTGGGGCGGGCATTTCTTTCCTCCTCCACGGAGAGATCCGTTTCCCTGGGACAAAAGGCATTGTCCATGCCGACTTTGTTTTCCCCTTTCTTCAGGCTCTGGGGAACTCTGTCCAATTCCAGGAGCCTGGTAGAACTGCCAGTCGAGATCCTGTCCTTCTGGCTACAAGAGAAGGGCTTTCCAGGTGGGACCAGTTGGAATCTTTTCTTCCCGTTGAGGCTCTAAGGGAGGGTATCCTCTTCAGTCTCTCCGAACGCAGTCTTGGAGCTGCTGGTGTCATATTTATGCCATACGGAGTGAAACTGTCTGAAGCAGGAAAGAATGATGCGACCAAGTAGAGAGACAGAGAGAAGCAAAGCCGAGCACGGAGGGAGGCCTGTCATTATTGTCTATGTGCCTGAATCCAGCCATGCCTGCAGCCCATTGGATTGGTCTTTAATGTGAATCAGTAAATTCCCTTTGCTTGTTTTACAGGATTTCTGTCAGGCAACTGAAAGAATTCTGATTAATACAGTTGGCAAGTCAGACAAGGCTCCTCTTCAGAAAGAAACAGAACTGGGAAGGAGCCCAGACATGGGGAAGCTGAGTGTGAGTCTGGCCTTCTCTGATGACTCAATGCAGCCTTGGCTCAAGTGGCTGGCCCTCTCTGGGCCTCAGTTTCATCATCTGTGAAATGGGCTCCTATGAGCCGGAAGTAAAGTCATTTATTTATGCCCCATCAGGAAGCAAAAATGGTTTTAGGAGCTTTCAGGTGTTACAAACCAGAGAATAGAAAAAGGACGGAAACTCAGGGATGAGATCAGGTTACAGAATGCCTGCTGTGAGGTTCTCAGCAGCTGCTAGAGGTGAACAGAAGTTTGTTCTGAGCTTTCTTGCAGCCCAAGCAAGGAAAGAATACAAAGATACATAAAATCACGGCAGGGGGCTGGGGAGGGAGCACACACAAAGAAGTTTCTGAGTGGAAACCCACATTCCCCCCCCCCCCAAGAAAAATCTGAAATTTATTCAGTTCTCCATTAGTTAGGACTTTTGGAAACATCATGAGCAAATAGTTGCAACACGTATGTCAGAAGATTAGAATACATAATAAATTGAGAATTCCTACAGGTCAATAAGAAAAAGACAAAGCACTCCATCGTAAAAGGGGCAAAGGAGAATCTCATCACCTGACATACCATGTATTTATGTGTATAACTCTTTGGAGCTATTGCCTGACCAGATTGCTGGCCCCATGAGGGGAAGGACTCACTCCTGTTCACTGCTGAATCCCCAAGACAGGGAAGGTGCTCCCTAAATA
The DNA here is from genome assembly GCA_028533885.1 of Nasua narica. Classification (NCBI taxonomy): domain Eukaryota; kingdom Metazoa; phylum Chordata; class Mammalia; order Carnivora; family Procyonidae; genus Nasua; species Nasua narica. The sequence goes on along the minus strand of CM052811.1, from coordinate 96,790,345 downwards.
TTGATCATGCATATGAGTGGGTGCAGAAACTGATGTAAATTGGAGTAGCATTTTTTGGTAGGTGATTCACAACATTCATTAGAATTTTAAGTGCACATTCACAGATTCAGGAAGGAGGCGTGACTTGGGCACGGAGGGCTGAACTCGGGTCTATCTCAGCTTCAGATTCTGAAACTTCTCCGTTGGCCACCTGCTCAACAGAAATATACAAATTCCGGAAGGACTGGGTAGAAGGGCATTCCCTACCACATCGTTTAAGTGGCAAACGTTGGAAACAACCCACCTGCCCAAAAGCACTAGACTGAGTGTGCCATGGTATATCCTCACTGTGGAATACTCTGCGTACTTCTTTAAAAGAACAAGATCAGATCTCTGATATTGATATGGTCTGATCTCTAAGACATATTACTAAAAGGAAATAGCCAGTCACAGAAAAAGTGTATAACATCCGTGGGAAACCAAAACCTCTAGCTAGCTATCATCTATCTATCCATCCATCCATTTATCCCCTATCAGTCTATCAATACGAACAAATGGAAAAATATTTTGGAAGGAAGCAAGGAAGTACCAAACTTAACAGTGCTGGCTTCTGAAGGAAAGAACAAAACAGGTGGCATGCAGAGGGTTAGCTTTACTTGGAAATTGTCTATGTGCCTGGATCCGGTTTAACACACATTTAAAATGCACACGGAAGGGCACCTGGGTGGCTCAGATGGTTAAACATCTGACTCTTAATTTTGGCTCAGGTCATGATCTCAGGGTCATGAGATTGAGCCCCACCTCTGGCTCTGTGCTCAGCATGGTCTGCTGAGGACTCTCTCTCCTTCTGCCCCTCCTCCCTGCTCTCTCGCTCTCAAAATAATACACTCTCTTGGAAAACAGTTGAAATGTATCAATAAACAAGTAAATAAATAATCTTTAAAAAAATGAAAATGAACACGGGTAAGTGTGAAAACTGATACATTTTTTCAAACTGTGCCCATCTCTTGTCATCAGCACTCTCTGATGAAGAACGAGAATGTGGCCAGGTCAGCGTCCCAGGAGTCCTGACCACTGTCCTCTCAAGGATAATGATCAATCTCCTTCTATCTCCTTTATTATCTTAAGTGCCGTTTTGCCAATTCTTGAACTTTCTATAAATGGGATCATAAGGGGGGTACAATTTTGTGTTAGGCTGTTTCCATGCAATGCTCTGCTTCTGTGTTTCATTATTTTTACTCGGTTATTGATACATTTCAACTGCTTTCCAGGAGAAGGGATCGCTTGTATTCTACATAAGTGAGTTGGAGAATTATAGCTTATTAATTAAAAGGAATGAACACAAGAGAGTGCGTGTTCATTTCACAGGTTAGACCAGAGAACAGGAGAACAGGATCGCTGGGCACCTTGCAGGCTCTGCTCTTTCAGACCTCTCACCCCAGAGCGGGTGGGCGGCAGGAGTCCTGGAACCTTTTCTGTGGAGGTTTCTTTGGGCTTTGGCTGAGGCTCTCATGGGAGCTGGAGCTTTGGCCCATGGTTTCAGCTCGTGCATGCACGGTGGCCCAGGAAGGAGACGTGACTTGGGCACAGAAGGCTGAACTCGGGTCTGTCTCAGTTTCAGATTCTGAACCAGTATTTTTACAATTTGGTGGTGAAATGGGCAGCCAAGAAAAAAGATGAAAGCGTGCAAAGCAAGACACATGGGGCTGCACAGAAATCCACACCCAGGAGGCGTGAGCAGGGAGAGAACGGGATGGTTGGAGGTCAGGGATGCTGATGCAAAATGCAGAAGAAAGGCCTGCGGGCTGTCAGGGCGGGGGTAGGGTGCAGCTGGGCGGCAGGAGCCCAGGGGGCTCATCCTAGACCTCCCGGGCCTCTGGGACGTCCTCCTCTGGGACAAGGGGGGCAAAGTCTCCACTCTGGGTCAGTGGGAGACGGATTCCATGGCCCTGTCTCTGCTGTTGTCTGCCATTCTTTTTATGTTTCCAACAGCGCGCTGGCCCAGCAGGTGCAGCTGACACGCGCTCCAAATGCTTTTTAAGATTTCTTTCTTCTATCTTTTCCTTCTTTTCTTCTTTATTCCTTCCTTCCCTTCCTTCCTTCTTCCTTCCCCCTCCCTCCCTCCCTCTCTTTCTCCTTTTCTTCTTTCTTTCTTTCTTTCTTTCTCTCTCTTTCTCTCTCTCTCTCTTTCTTTCTTTCTTCCCCTCCTTCCTTCTTCTCTCCTCTCTCCCTCCTTCTCTCCCTCCCTCCCTTCATTCTTTCCTCTTCCCCTCCCTTTCTCCTACTTCCTCCTCCTCCTTTTTCTCCTTCTTTTGTCTTCTTTTCTGAACAGATACTAGACATATGTTGTACAAACACAAACACTACAAAAGCGTATCCTAGGGAAAGGAATTCTCTGTCCCATTTGTCCCCAGACACCCAGTTCCGCTTCCCGGAAGCCACAAGTGTTTTGAGTTTCTTCCTTGTGTTTCCACTCAGAAGTGCTTTCGCATTTACGAGCGTACGCACACGCATCCTCTCCTCCCCCCCTTTTTTTTTATTTATTTGAGAGAGAGAGAGCGAGAGAGAGCATGAGAGGAGAGAAGGTCAGAGGGAGAAGCAGACTCCCCATGGAGCCGGGAGCCCGATGTGGGACTCGATCCCAGAACTCAAGGATCATGACCTGAGCCGAAGGCAGTCGCTCAAGCAACTGAGCCACCCAGGCGCCCCTCTCCTCCCCTTTTGTCTTCACCAAGTGATAGCCCAGGAGGAAGCGGCAGCACCGCGTTTCCCCCACACATCTCTGACTTCAGTCTCCATCGGTACTTGGAGAACTGCCTCTTTCTTTTCCACGGCTCCATGAATCCCGTGCTTGAGACACGCCAGCAACTTACTTAACTGGTGCCCTACTAATGGATGTTTAGATTGGTTCCTGTCATTTGCTGTCACCACAAGGCTGTCGTGCCTGTCCTTATGCCGATGTCATCTGCAAATATGTCATGGGTAGAATAAACTCCTAGAAGTGTAACTGGGGAGGGGGCAGAAGGGATGCGCGCTTGTACCTGGGTAGATACTGCTGACGGCCCAACGCCCTAATCAGTGCGGCAGAGCACCTGTCCCCCGCTGGCCGGCCGGCCGATGCTTTCCATCTGATCCGGAGTCTATATTCCAGTTTTGTCAACTAACCTGATATTAGCCTTTATGGAGTGTTTTCCTTAGCGCAGGGTGCTGCTCAGGGGTCACTTACTGCATTAGTTGTTGTCCCTATTTATTTTCCTTTAATCTGGAACAGTTCCCGACCTTTCTTTGTCCTTTGTGACAATGCCATTTTTGAGGAACACAGTTATGTTGCTTTATAAAATCACATCCCTCGATTTGGGTTTGGGCAATGTTTCTTCATATTTAGACTCACGTTATGCTCTTTTGCCAGGAATACCCCAGAAGGGATGCCGCGTCCTCGGTGCTTCGTGTCGGAAGGCACATCAGGTCCACTTGTCCCTTGCGTTCACTATGATCACCTGGTTAAGGTGGCATCCAGTTTCTCCACTATGAAGTCATTACTTTTCCTTTTGTAATTAATTTCTAATTTTTAGGGATATACTTTAATATCATTGTTAGATACCTGTCCTTGTCAAACCTGTTGTACATTTAAAATCTGAATTTCTTAATTAGGAGTGATGGGAGGGATTTGCTCCTATGTTGAAGAGCCACTGGGTTTGGGTTGAAGTCTCTGCCTTCAGTTCAGGTCATGATCCCAGGATCCTGGGATTGAGCCCCTCATCGGGCTCTCTGCTCAGCGGGAAGCCTGCTTCCCCCTCTCCCTCTCCCTGCCTCTCTCTCTGTCTACTTGTGAGCTCTCTCTCTGTGTCAGATAAATAAATAAATTAAATTAAATTTAAAAGATCTCTGCTCAAATAAATCCTACTCAGAACCCTAGCCCACTTAGCATTCCAAGGTGGAGTTGAAAACCCCTGTGGGTCTATTTTTCCCACTCTGCTAGAATTCCTAGGGCCGTGTACCAATTTCCATTAAGTCTAAACAATTGTTAATTAAATAAATCACCCGTAGGCAATGTTTGCAGAAGGTAAAATTTAAAAACTCTCTCGAATAATTGTATGGCTAAAAATATATTTAATATGGGGACATTTAAAAATATTTGATACAATTTGATTTTAAAAATAACTGTGCCGGGGCCCATAGGGAGTCACCCACCCACACGTCCCCCAAATAAATCGGGATCCCCTGGTTTTGTCTCTACATCCTGTTCCTGGCACGTTATTGATGGGACTGATTGTTTAAAGTCTTTCTTGCCCTTGACCGTCAGCTCTGTGAGGTAGTCTTGTCCACCACTGTCTCCCTAGTTCCAGGAATAGTGCATAGAATAGAAGAGAAGATCTATTCTAAAAGAAAAAAAAATGGCACATTGGGCTCCACTAAAATTAAGAGGCTCTTGGCTAGAAGCATGAACGAGCGCATCCCTACAAGTTTCCGGTGAGACTGAGGGTGACAGTATCCCTTTGCAAGGTGATTGCTGAGGGCTTTCAGTGTTTGGATTTGGGGTTGGGGGACTGTCTGATGAAGGGCTTGGTCACCTCAATGACTCTGTTCTCTCTCCTGGACACCCAAATTTTCCATATATCTGAAAGCGGGAGGAAGACTCCCTGTTTCCAAGGGGGCCAAACTGGGCTCCGCGGGTGGGGACAGAGCCAGGCTTCCCAGTGTCCAGCCAGTATAATGGGAGGTCCTGAGTCCGTATCTGGACAATGACCCCCATCGCTTCTAATGGTGCTACTGCCTGGGGAGCGTGCAGAGGTCTGGGAAGGGTCTGCCATGAGGAAACCTGACCTCTCCTCCAGCACACTAGGGCAACCTTGGCCCTGGCTGACCATGAGAAGCTGGAAGGAAAGGCAACTGAGTTGAAATGCCCACTCTGACACCTAGTAGCCATGTGACCTGGGACAGGTGAAGACTCCTTTGGCTGGGCCTCAGTTTCTCCTCAATAAAATGAGGATAATCATGCTCATAGCCCTGTACCCACATAATGCCTTTGTGAAGATCAAAGAAGAGTGGGTGCAGAAGGGCTTGGCAGGGAGCGCTGCACCCAAAGGGTGACTATTCTTACTAAGGGGGAAATAAAACCTTACTAAGGGAAAGATAAAATATCCAAGCATGAGCTGCCCAGAGTCCTTAAAAGAAGACCAGAGAGAGTACAGTTCTCATGCCTGGAATGATGTATCCACTCCAAATACTTTCCCAGTCTCCCTTGTGGTGAGGAGTGGTCATGTGACCCGGTTTTCCCCAATGAAACAAAAGGGGAAGACTGCTAGAAGCTTCTGGGAAAGGGTTTCTTCCCTCTGTCTACACTTATCTGCCACTCCCCCCCTTCTTCCTGCTTTTGGATATTGTCATAGGAGGTTGTGATACTTGGAGCTGTGGCAACCATCTTGTGACCATGAGGAAACCACTCTCACCACACACTGAGGGTGGTAAAGTGAAGGATCCAAGGAGTCTGAGACTTTGGTGATATTACTGACTCTTTAAACCAACCCTGCGACCACAGATTTCTTATTATAGGTGATAATAACAAATACCCTTGTGCTAATGAGACTTTTCTAGAAGAAAACACAGGAAAATATTTTAATAATCTTGGTCATTGTGAGATGTCTTATATAAAACATGAAAAGCACTATCACAAAAAGAAGAACTGATAAATTAGGCACATTAAAATTTAGAACCCTGTTGATCAAAATACATCATTAAGAGAACAAAAAAGCAACCTGTGTTCTGGCAGAAGATAATTGAAATACCTCTCCAACAAAGGACTATAATACAGAAAATATCAATGATAGATGAACAACCCAATTTTTTAAAATTAGGGCAAAACTTAAATAGGAACCCTAGAAAAGAGGAGATCCAAATGGCCAACAAGCGTATAAAAAGGTGCTCAACATCGTTATCAGGGAAATACAAATTCAAACTACAATGAGATGTAATCCTGAACCCACCAGAATGGCTAAAATTTAAAAGACCAACAATACAGAGATAGTGAGGATGTGGAATAACTCAACTCCCATACTCCGCTGGAATGAGTATAAATCTGTACACTTACTTCAGAAAACTGTTGAGGAACAGTTGTTAAAAACTAAACACAAACTTACTCAATAACCAGGCAGCTCTACCTTTTGGTATTTACCCAAGAGAAATGAAAACATGTCCACAAAAAGGATAGTTGGAAGAAAGGCAGGCAGGGACAAGGGGCCCCTGCCCTAAGAGGAAACCACCCTTAAAAGGACTTTACAATATCCTGGATGTAACCCTCCACCTTTTCCCATGTGGTGACAGGCTCATGGAGGGTTAATCAGATTAAAACAGTCTGCCAACAAGCCCATAAAACCCCTAGACTTTGAAACTCTGGTAACAACCCTCTTGGGTCTCCTCCCTCTTTGGGAGCTTTGTACTATCACTCAATAAACTTTACTATTGCTCAATAAACTTTGCTTTGCTGCCCACCACTCTGTATATGGTCTACCTCTTCATTCTTCAAAATGGCATGACCAAGAACCATGGATGCTAAAGGAGAAGAAATCCTAACTTAGGTCATAATAGTAGAACACAAGGAACACCACCAATGTCCATACACAAGAGAATGGATAAATAAGTTGTGGTATATCCATACAGTGGAATATTATACAACAGTAAAAAGCATCAACTACAGATAACATGAAACATGGATGAAGCTTAAAATCCTTACGTTGAGCAAAAAGAAGAGTACATATTACGTGATTCCATTTCTATGAAGTTCAGGAACTGGCAAAACTAATCGATGCTGTTAGGAGTCGGGTCACTGGTTACCCTTCCTAGTGGCAGGAGGAGTGAGGGAAGCTATGAAAGAGGCGTGAGGGAGCCAAATGGGGTGCCCAAAGTGTTCCATATCTTCATCTGGGTGGTGAGTACATCTGCAAAAATCATTGAGCTGTAATACTCAAGATTTATGCCCTTTATTTTTGTAATACATCAATTCTGAAATGTTAAAAATAATAATAATCTTTATGATTTAAGCCACTTTAAAAAATAGATTTTATTCATTTATTTGAGAGAGAGAGTGTGTGAACTGGAGGGAGAGGGAGAGAGAGAGAACCTGAAGCAGACATTGCACTGAGCTCAGAACCCGATGTAGGGCTCAATCCCACGATGATCCCACAACCCCAAGATTATGACCTGAGCCAAAACTAAGAGTTGGTTGCTTAACTGACTGAGCCACCCAGGAGCCCTTAAGCCACTTTAAATTGAGCATTCTGTAACTTGTAGCCAAAACCCTTAATGTAGTCCTTACCACACCCTGGAGCTGACTCAGATGTTTGTTGGGTGAGTGATGGTAATGATCATGCATGTCCCCTTTTTTTCAGGATGTAACCATTCCTCTCAGAGGATCCACATGCAGACTGATATCTTTCAGCTGTGTTTCCTGGTATTGACTTCCATATTTCTAAATCTTACACATAGACAGCTGTCACATAACGTATCCATTTTAGACATTCAGTATTGACTTCCAGTTATAAGAGGACAGATTCTAGCTCAATTACACCATTTCTCCTCTCCTCTCCTCCCAATATAATATCCATTTTTTGTTCATTGAACATCAGTGTCTTCATTATTACAACTGTGCAAAAATATTGTTTCCTGCCGGGTAAGCAGTGTATTGTAATGACATTTTTTTTCTCTTAAAATTCTAGCACTTTCCCCTGGAATTAATAATGGCCTATTTTCATTTATTTTCTTGGAACATTTGACCCAAGCCTTCCCACACCCTGAAAACAGCTCTATAAAGCACCCCTCCATATGACTTCCACAGACAAACTTGCCCGATAATGTAAGGCTGCCATCTTTTTTCCGGGCTCTCTGACCTTTAGTGCCCATCTGGACTTGGTTTGCTCCAGGCCTGGGGTGTAGACACCCAGGAGGAATTCCCTCGCCTCATTCTACATTCTCTTGTATACAGTCTCATGAGCTGCCTAGATTTACCAAATAAAGCCCTTAGTTCCCTTGTTGGTTGAGCCCTTTCCCAAGCCACTCCCACATTGCTGCTGGGCTTAATCATGTGACTTGCTTTTACCAACATGATCATAGCAAATATGACACATGCAGAGGATCCAAAAGTACTTGTGCGTCTGGAGCTTTGCCTTCTTGCAGCTCTAGGAAACCCTGAAAGCACCCCCAGGTTGGTGGTGAACCCAAGCTGGTTTGCTGGTGGATAAGAGACCCATGGGCAAATCATCTCCATTCCCCCAGCTGATGTCAGCTGATATCAACCACAAGACAAATAAGTGAGACCATGGGCCACCAGCTGACTGCAGATACATGAGGGGGCCCAGCCCATATGCTGTTTTAAACCACTAAATTTTGAGGCAGTTCATTATACAGGAAAAGCTAACTGACACATGTTTGCCTCTTCCTTGGTTTAGTCTTGCTTTTTAATGGAACTCATCCTCCAGTTGCTTGGCAGTTTTAAAACACATCCCCAAATTGTTTGATACTTGTCCCAACAGGAGATGGGATTTGTGACAACACACACACCTCACTTGAGTCTGGACCAGCCTTGTAATGCCAGAAAAGTGATGCTCCACAATTTCTGAGCCATCTCAGAAAAGGCAAGACAGTCTCCGCCTGGTTCTCTTGGGACACTCACTCTAGGGGAAGCCAGTCACCTTAAGAGGTCTGACTCCCTCAGACCACTGTGCTGGAAAGGTCACATGTAATCATGCCAGTCAACAGTTCCAGCTGAGCCCAGCCTTCCAGTCATCCCTGCCAAAGGTGCCAGACATGCGAATGCCGCCATCTTGGACCCCTAGACCAGCCCATTCATGAGCTGAAAACCACTGAGTGACCTCCATCAGAGTAATCACCCAGCTGAGCCCTCCCTGAGTTTCCAATTCGTGAAATTAGCCCACTGATTTTGGGAGTAGTTTGTTAATGTAGCAGTGGATAACTAGAAGAACCTCCCTCTCCCTAAGGGCAAACAGGCAGGCATCTTGGGGTGGAAGGACCTTGTGGTTATTTGTCCAATCTACCACACATACCTTTAATTTTCCTTACTCTGTTCCTTTTTCATAGCTTTCTGTTCATGTTTCATGGAAGCGATATCTTCATCTGTCAAAGGATATTAATTGTAGGACTTTTTTCAGTTTTCTTCTATTCTCTTTATTTTCTCTGAGTTCTTCTCCACACCCCCTTGGCTTGCTTTTATCTCTTTCATGTTGGAAATTTCCTTAAATGTGTAGCAATCCCTAGCTGTCCACTCATATTAACACTTTGATTGGAATCTGTGGGTGGGGATGGTGGCCTGATAGGCTTCCATGTGGCATGGGGGACCAAGTGGCTTTGGCTCATTCTGTGGAGCATTCTCCCTTCTCCCAAATTACCTTATCTGTAGGTCTTTGTCTTGAACATGGTTCTCCAGATAATTGTCTGCCCGGGGGTGAGGAGAGGGCATAAGACCACCCAATGACATTCTGGAACCAGACCAGTAAATGCAGCTAAGGATCTCACCTTCTCTGGGCTCGGTGTCCCTACTTTCAGAGCCCCTTTGGTTCTCCCTTTGCTGACCTGGATGGGACAGGGGCTATTGGCGGACTGGATAGAGTTGGAGTCAGGGACCTGGGGTTTTGGTGCTCCCTGGATGGACTTCCAGACCAACCCCCCCTTCCACTCCCGTCTCACCAGCACCTTCTGTGATAGCTGCGATCTGCCATTTTCGAGCCTTTCGGGCAAATCGGCTTATTTCTTTTTTCTTCTATCCACCCACAGAGCCCTTCAGATTGATGCTCTTCCTTTCTGCTAAGCCCCTTACCATTTCTTCATCCACTTCCCTTCCCTGTGAAGTGTAATTCAGGGTTATAATATCTCCCAGTTTTCTCAAAGACAGAGTTTGTGATTCCATTTCCTGTTTTAGGGAGCTTTTTGAACAAGAGAAGGGGAGTAGAAATGCCTTTTGTTTGCCATCTTAAAAATACCATCCCCTTAGAGTTTCAAATGGGAAAACACCCTTATATGGAGCAGAAGCGTGTCAGCAACATGGGCTTCCCGACTCTCACTGGGCAGCTTGGGCTATAAGCCAGACGGCTCTGTGTTCTGCTTTTACAAAGGCATTTGATTCACTTAATAAAATAGCAAATCACATACTAAGGAAAATACAGAAAAGTCAGGGGGCGGGCCAGGCAGAGAGAAAGGGAGTCCAGGAGGCCCTGGCAAAAGACAACAGAAGGAAAAGAGGACTGACGGCACAAAGCCAGCTGGTCTCTGCGGTGGCAGAAGTGCCACTGTCCCCACAGCTTGCCCCTTCCTACCTGCGCGTCTCTGCTCGGACCCCATCTTGTCAGAGAGACTCGCGCCGAGCCATCACTCACGACTTATGAACTCTGTTTTGGCTGTCCCCATCTGACTGCCGGGTGATGGCTTTCTACTGACTTACTCATCTTCGGTGTCTTTCTAGAATGTGAGCTCCATGGGGGGAGGGAGTTTTTCTTTCACCCTTCTAGAGGCCCAGCACCTAGCATAGTGCCTGGTACATTAATTAGTAGAGGCTCAATAAAGAGTTCTTAAATGAGCAGATGCCCAAAGGAAGGATTGTGTGAGCGCACAGGTTTCTACAAAAAGGCAGGAGTCCTGAGGACGGGTGGGAGCCGAGGCAAGGTTAAGAGAGCCTCGCTGGGCCAGGCAGTGGGCTTGAGTTGCCGACCATGGCGGGTCCCGCTCTTGGGGAACCATAGCTGCTTCCCTTCTAATAATTCCCTCCGTGGAGGTCAGGGAGCTATGAGAAAGGGAGAGAACACAAGGTCCCTTTATTCGGGGGGAGTGGATTCCATCCCAAGACAAATTGTTACCTCTGAGGCCACCAGCCACCCAGCCAGCCTCTCACCGTGGCCTCCCTCTCAAGGATGTGGGCACGGGCCTGGCCAGAGCTGAAATTGCCCTGGAAACTAGTCTTCCCTTTAATTAACAGGGAGAGCGACCAAGCCTGCTAATGGAGTGGGGTATGGAATGGGGGTAGGGTCAAGTTCATAAAGTCCCCAAAGCATCAAGGCCTCCTTGTTTATTTTCCCGAAAATGTTCCCCTTTACCCAGAACAGGGTGGGGGCCCAGTGGGCCGCAGGCAGGGAAAAAGCTTTAACCTCCAGCCTGCTCAGCTCAGCATGTCACAATTCGACTTGCATTTTTTTAATAATTGCAAACTTAATGAAAAAATAACCTAACCCCAAAACACAGCAGGGACTCATGGCCAGTAGTTGGCGGGAGCCCCTGGCAGCTGTGGGGACAAGATGCAGAGGGTAGAGGAGCCACTGGAAGACAGCAGATGCCCTTCATCTGAGAACTCCCTCTCTCCAGAGCCAGGCTTGGCTCCCCATTGCCTTTTGTATCATACCCAGTTGGGCCGAGGTCTTGGAGCTGGTTTTCCACAGGTCTCACGTGGAGCGCTCTGGGACTCGGATGGGAAAGGACGTGGTCAGGTCGTGCACACTGTGAGAGCTGATGCAGGTAGTGGGACTGATTGGGATGAGCTCTGGGAATGTTGGAGGAAAGGAAGAAGATGGCCGGGTATACCGGACGTGTCAGGGAGCTAGCCCTGGGAAACAGGCGCTATGATTATCCCTTTTTACGTTCCCAGGACTGGAGCCCAGGCCTGTCTGGCTTTTAACTTACACATTAAGTGCTCAGAAGTGAGGTGGGGGTTGAAATCAGCATGACTACTATCCACTCCCATGGACGGCAGACCCGCTCAGTGCCAGACGCTGAGTCCTTAGCTCTTTTTATCTCCACAGTCTCTCTGTGGGCAGGTGGTGTAATTGGACCATTTTACAAACGAAGCAAAGAGTGGGGGCGCAAAGCTTTGCAGTCAAGAAATGCCCTGTGCTCTTACCCCCTGCACATGTGGGGACCGAAATGAGTTTTGTAAGCTCCCAAGAGCAGAGACGTTGTCTGTCTTCTTCGCTTGTGGGTCCCCAGGGCTGAGGACAGAGTTTAGAATATAGTAAATGTTTAATAAATACCTGTGGAGTGAATAAATGAAGGTCTATGGACCTAGAGGTAATTTCCAAAAATTCCATCCCATTCTCCCTTCCCCATTCCAGATGATCTCAATTTACTTCGAAGTGAACAGTATGTAAAGGGGCTCCAAAAGCCAGGATGAGAAATGGGACTTGGTTTGAAGGACACTGGGGAGCCACCGTAGGTTCTTGTGAAAGGGGGTTCCAAGCGATGGGGGTGACTGTCTTCCTGTGTTTCCATGAATTCCAGGGGTTAGTCAAGGTCAATGAAACTTTGCACAGAAAGTCAGGTTATCTTCAGGAGTCTGCGTGTATTGAGGGCAGAGATGGAGACTTCTTAGGGCTTGTGGGTCCCAAACTTGTCATGCTTTTTGGACAAGTGGCTAAGAGTGCCAGGATTGGGCCAGTCAGCCAGGCTCCTCATCTTGTCCTGTAAATTCCCATTTATTATTATTATTACTACTATTATTATTTTAATAATAATAATAATATCACTATTATATTATTATTATTATTCCCAGGATCACCAAAACACATATGTCCACAGCCAGTCTCTAGAGTCTGCACATCACGAATCCATCAAACAATGGATTCTTTGAAACTTTTGATCCTGGAGCCTTGGAGGCCTGGAAACACCTACCTCAAACTCTGAGACTATAGAAACTTGCCAATCTAGAGTAATAGTAGGAGTGAATCGTTTACTGAGTGCTCACTGTGCTCCAAGCACTGTTTAAAAATTAATTCATTTAGTCCTCGCAACCGCTCCATGAGGTAGTAACTATCATGGTCCTTACTTGGCATATGTGGAAATTGAGGCACCAGAAGTTCATATAACAGGCCCGCAGTCATCCAGTTAACAGGGGTGGGCTGCCAGTAGCTGAACCCAGGCCATCGGCCTCTCGAGGATGCTGGCCAGCTTCAGACGCCGAGTATCACTGAGGCTCAGATTTTTAGAATCATAGGAAATTACATGGACAGGATACTAGAGCCACTGACTCTTATAATCATAGCACTTTAGAACCCACCATTGTTGACGTATCAAATTCTGCACTCGTAAAATCCAGGTGTCTTAGAACTAAGGAATTCTAGACTCCTGGGGGTTCAAGTCAGAGAAGTTTCGATTCTGGGATATTAGACCGGCAGAAAGATTAGTAACCCAAGGTCCTTCCTCTCATACGGCAGCCAGGGAACCTGAGGCCCATGGAGAGGAAGGGAGGTATCCAGGAGAGATAGACCCTGGAGGACTGGGTGTTGACATTTGGTGAGAGAAACTTGAAGGAACAAGGAAAGGCCCCGGGTGAGCAGGGATCTGTTCGTGAAGAGCGGAGGGTTTAATGTGGCCAAGGAATTTGCTCACCTTATGCTACCCTGCAGCTCTCTGCCCCCTCTCTTCCCCTCCGATGCTTTCCTCGGAGCCTGCCCTCGCCAGGCTCTGCATCCTGTTTATACTGCCAACAAATTGGGTTTTCAGAAGTTGGCTTCCTAGAAGCCAGCTTGATACATTGGAGGTTTTCTTTGCTTGCATCCTGTTTCTTGGTGAAACACCTGGTCTCCAGGAGCCCCGAGGGAGCCCACAGACGTTTGGTACACTCGCCTCAGCGGCCCAGATGGGAGCAGGGATGGGAACCACGAGCAGGTGCGTGGGGGCACGGACAGACCCAGGAGCAGGGAGAGAGATGGGGTGACACACAGGACTCTGTGCCTCTCAGACCACACCTGGGAATGTCTGTCCTAACTGGGGGTCCTTGATCGCTCAGAGACATCAGCCAGTGGGATTTGCACATACAAGAGAGGTGGGTGGGAAGCCCATGTACTGGGAGGTCTTTAGCCTGAAGCTGATGGGCAGGAAGCAGGAAACTTAGTCTCCCAGCTGCCGCCCCCTTGAAGGCAGAGGAAAGAGCCTCAGGGGCAAACCTATAATCGAAGGGAGGAAACTACTGGAGAAGATTTGGCTTCCATCAAAAGCAGTGGTTCTCAGGGGTCCTGGGTGGCTCCGTAGGTTAACCTTCCGACTCTTGATTTTGGCTCACGTCATGATCTCAGGGTCAAGAGACTGAGCCCCGTGTTGAGCCCTGCCACGGATGTGGAGCCTGCTTAAGGGTTCTCTTTCTCCCTCTCCCTCTGCCCCTGACTCCCTCTCTAAGAAAGAAAGGAAGAAAGAAAGAAAGAAAGAAAGAAAGAAAGAAAGAAAGAAAGAAAGAAAGAAAGAAAGAAAGAAAGGAAGAAGTTCCCATGTAGATTTTTCAAAATGTTATTTTAAAATATTCACTTTGATTACTGAGATTTGGGGGCTCCCCTCCAATTGTACACTCATTTAACTCTCCCTAATCCTGGCTCTGGATAAAATCCACACGAATAGAAGCTTTTGGGGTTGTCAACAGTTTTTAAGGGTGTACCTGTGACACAGGGTTCCCATGAAAGTTCAAATCCTGCAGAGCCCCTAGGATGCCCCCGACCTCCGCTCAGGAGCCCTAGTCTCCTCTGATATCCTATCAGCCATCAAAAAACAAAAGGGCAGAGAATAAAAGTTTCCAAATGGACAAAGCTCCTATGATTTCTGGAAGGTCTGGGGAAACGTGATCGGTTACAGAGGTTGCAGAGAAGAAGATGTAGGGGTGAAGTGTAAAAGCAGGTGCCCCGTCTATGCAGGTTGATTTATAAACCGCCTTCCTTATCCCTTAGGAGGGGTTGCATAGCAAGTAGTATTTAGGGGCAACCTTGAGGCTCAGGCACTATGCTAAGATCTCTGCAGCACCCCTAGTTGAGTCCTTCCAGCCCCATTATACAGTTGGTAACACTGAGGCCCAGAAAGTGAAAGGACTCATCCAAGAAGAGTTGGGACTCAGACTCAAGGGCAGGCCCCAAAGCCAGCACCCACAATCATTGTGACCAGTCACCACGGAACTAGGGAGGGCCAGAAGACAAGGGCAGGAAGAAGGTAGGAATGTTCCAGAGACCCAGGACGGGACTGCCCAGCTTTGCTCAAGCCAGTGGCCCACCCTCCACTTCTGGCCTTTCTTTCCGTTTGCCACCCTGCCACCGCCCAGGTTCCTGCACCATCTTTCCCGTTTAGGAGTTGGGAATTCCTGCCCCAAACACCTGTTTTCTTCCATTGGTTCTTGAGATGGAGATCTAGTGCAGAGTCATTCAGGAGAATCTGCAGGCAGGAAGGAGGGAGGGTGGGAATGGGGAAGGCAAGACTGGGGTGACACACAGTGGATTTGCAGTAAAACCTCAGCAGATCCCACAGGAGTTCTGGAGCTGAGATGGCCCCTCGGAGTTGTTCCCAGCTGAGGGGTGGAGAATTTGTACCGCAATCAGCCAGGGAAGGCTGTGTCTTTGGGCGGGCAAGTCCCTGCAGCTGAGGGCCGTTCCCAGCTGGAAGCCATCAACGGCCGAGAGTCCCACCGGGGGAGTGGGTGGCCAGCCGGGATCCAGGGAGAGCCCCCAGCACCCACTCCACCTGCTCACCATCATCTGACAGCAAGGGTGGCGCCTCCAGCGGTTTCCCCTGCGAGAGCACCGCCTACTCTCAGGCACCTCCCTACACGTTAGGTGGATTCCCTCATTCCAACCTGGTGAAAATCCCAAGTGACACTTTAGCTCCACTTTATAGATGTGTAAACTGAGGCCCGGTGAAATGAAGAGCTTTCCCAGAGCTGCATGCCTGGAGAACGCTGCAGCTGGGATTTTAACCCAACGCAAGTCGGACCTCAGGATCTTACCATGGCCCCTTTTAAGAATTCCCCCTCTAGGAATTTTTGCTGGGTGAATGAATGCAGGCATGGGTGAATAGATGGATGGGTGGGTGGGTAGATGGATGGGTGGGTGAGTGGATGGATGGATGGATGGATGGATGGAAAATTGGGTGGCTGCTAGTAGGGGGCGGATTGGAAGATCCAGACAGGAGGCAGGAGGCAGGGAGACCAGTGAGGAGTCTAGAGTAACTGTCCAGGGAGAGAGTGGGACCTAATCCTGCAGGGAACATGGACCTGGAGCAATGAGGGAGAAATTGGAGGTGAACCCTATTGGATTCTGTGACCTAGAGCCTCTACGGGCACCATGTCTCAAAATTCCATCCTTGTCTTCACTTCCATGCTCTGCACTGTGCCGTATCCCTTTCTTTCTCCTCGGCATCTCCCACAAGGGGATTTGCTGGACTGGAAAGCCCAGGCTGGAGCTTCAGATGGGGGTGGAGTCTAAGGGTTCCAATGATATCATTGGAAGTTTCACTCCATTCTGCTGCTCAGCATCCTTCAGACTTGGCTTCATGCCCTGGGTCCTTGTGGAAGCAAGATGGCGGCGTCAGGTAGGTCTACTTGAACCCATGTAGTTAAACACCCGCCCTGAACCAATCTCTGTGGCCACGGAGTACAACACTAAGGCCTGGGGAGTGTCCCCCAGGTTGAACCAACCAAAGAGCAGGAGAAGTTTCCCCAAACAGAAATTGAAGGGGGAATGAATTCTGGGGTAGCAGGCAACCAATGTCTACCTGCTGCGTGCGAGGCAGCTACTGTTTGCTCTGCCAGTTCATGAAGGAGGAACCAGCCTCAGAAGGGTGAAATCATGCTCCCAGTTAGGAAGGAGCAAAGGCTGACTTCGAACCAAGCTCCGTCTGGCACCAGAGCCCGAACTCGGAAGTGTTTCCCAGGCCACATCTGCTCGAACTCAGACTTGGTGCAGCATAATTACGAGGAGGATGCCATTCTCAGGAGGCTTTCCGGGACCCCCTCTCGGACAGCCTGACGCTCGGCGGCGTTGGCTTTGATTAAAATCACTCTCAGAGCAACCCCATCTGGGACTATCTGGGGAGACAGAAAGCAGCCTGTGTGCATGACCTCAGACCAGCTGGGCCTGGAGGAAGGAAACACTCCGACCTCACAGGGCTTTGTGGGGGTTATTCTGAATAATGGGAAGTAACATTTATTGAGCACTTTCTTCACAGCAGGCATGATTCTAGGCCCTTCGCGTGTCTTCTTCAGTATCTTCAGCTTGTGATTATTAATCCCCACTGTGGAGTTATGGAAACTGGGGCACCACGCAGCCTTAGCTCAGAGGAAGTGTTCAGTCAGTGCCGCTGTTCATCATTAGCATCAGAGGATCTGTAAGCCTCAGATTCTGTGGGTCTCTCCAGGACTCAATTTCCCCGTCCACAGCTCTGGCCCTGTCTCAGACTCCGTTTCTACCATGTCATGGAACCAGCACCTTCTATTCCCTTTCTTCTCTCTTCTTTTCACTCCACTCAGAGAAACAAAGGCCAGAGTTTGGAAAAGGCTCATCCTGTACTTAAACTCCTGGGATCCTACTTTGGTGACCAGGGGGGAATGTCCGTTTAGGTGCCAATGGACAGCAGGGTTCCAGAAGGATTGCTGATTTCAGAGCCAGCTAGATCTGAATTCTAATCTTGATACTCCTTCCACAGATGATGATGTGAAAAATGTCTCCAGGAGTTGTGCAATGTACAACCTTCACAACCGTATGTGGTGGTCCAGCCAACCACATGGTCCCTTTCATAAAATGAGAAAGAAGTATGGGGGTCCTCTCAAAGAGCTACTGAAAGAATTGAATGAGACAAGATTTGTAAAGTGTTTAGCATAAAGCCTACATAAAGTAGATGCTCAAAAATAAGGATAGTTATAAGATTGCATGAAATTGTCTAAGGTCACAGAGGCAGAACTCAGATTCAAATCTAAATCTGATAGCCAGCAAAGTAATACTTTTGGCTATGTATTCATTATCACATGACATAAAGACTGAAAGGAATGGAATGAATGATTTACTTATCTCTGTTATAGTCCAAGGTACACAACCGATGCCGGATAGACCTTGGGTAACCCAAATTGTGTTGGAAGGACAGATAGATGGGGGTGTATGTGGATGGGTGAAAGGATGGATGGACAGAGAAAGAATGAATAGGGAGTAGATGGGTGGGTAGGTGGAAGGGTGGATGGATGCTGGATTATTGGCTGGGGGAAGGGCACATTGGTAGAAGGTTAGATGGAAGGATGGATTTGTGGATAAGTGAGCAGACACTTGAATGCTTGGGTGAGTCAATGAGTGGGTCAGTGGGAGGACAGGTGGAAGAATGGGTAGGTAGCTAGAAGGGAAGACACTAGAATATACTGAGAGAAGCACAGGCGGCAAGTATCTCGGGCCTTTTGGCTACCTCCCCTGAGTTGCCTTTTCCAGTGGAAAATTGAAAATCATGGGCCCTGGGAAGACATTTCCCTGTGTGGTCTGTTAATAGAGGCCCAGAAAGGCCAGCCAAGGCTGAAAGTTCACCCCCTACCAGGACCCTGTTATTAGCCATGCTCCCCTACCCTGGCCCTTGGGTGGAAGTATGGGCTGGTGCCCACTGAGGAGCGGGGCCCACCCAGGCCCCTCATTAAGCCCTATTAAGCCCTCAGAGTGGGAGGAAGAAGGAGAAGGGCCCTTTCTCCCAAAGGTCAGCAGTTGGAAAAAGAAGGTACAGATGTACTCTGGGGTGGCCGTCTACTCTTGAGCCATGAGGAATGTGGAAGTTTCCCTGCGCCAACCTGCTCCACCTCCATCTTGCAGGCTGGGAAACCAAGGCCCACACAAAAGAGAAGCGGGGCATGCCCAGAAGTCAGGACAGAGTCACACTCAAACTCAGGTCTCCCGATTTACAGACTGTAGCCTAGCCTCTCCCCGAAATCTGCAGCCTTAAGTTTGACATTGGAGACGGAAAGGAATTGGCATGAGCAGAGATCCTACCTATGCTAAGGCCCTGGACCAAGCATTTCCTGTTCACGAAGCCCCTGGTCTCCTCTGTGCCCCCACTGGTAAAAGAGAAACTATTTGTCCTTTCATTGATTCAACAAGCGCTCATTAAATATCTTCTCTGACCAAACCCTGATGTAGGTGCCAGGAATATGGTGTTAACTAGCTAAACAAGGTTTTCCCCCTCATGGAGTTTACCTTTCTAGAAGGGGAGGAAGACAATAAACAAGCAGATAAATAAAATGTCCTATGAAGACAATCGAATACGGATAAGTGGGTCCACTGGGTGGCTCAGTTGGTTAAGCATCTGACTCTTGATTTCAGCTCAGGTCATGATCTCAGCGTTGTGGGATCGAGCCCCACATGGGACTCTGTGGGCCTGGATGGAGCTGGGGGCAAGAGAGAGGCAGTCAAGGGAATGGATTTGGGGGACTTTTTGGAGGGTTAGCTGATGGGTTGGTGGTGGAAGGCAAAAGAAATTAAATAATCCATAAGACGGTAAACAAAATCTAATGCAGAAGCCAATATGTATTAATAGACACTTGGAGGGTATTTTTCCAGTTCCCAAACTCCTCTCCTGAGAACCTCCCACCCATGGGAACTCTGCTTAGTCCCTAAGCTGGCCCCTCCCTCTGTTGCTGAGTAGATCAGAGATGAGCCCATAATTGGGTCTCCGCCAATCAGATCCCAGGGCTCTGTCCTTGAGAGAGACCCCGGGCAGATGCGTCTAGGAGCTGAGGATGAATGCTTTCCCATCCACCCATCCCAGAGGAAAAGAAGCATGTAGCTGCAAATGGAGTCAATCCCCCTCCCCCCAGCTGGAATTGTCACCGGCCAAGCGTGGACCGGCTTCGCAGAGCCTTGGCCTGGCCATGCAGGAATGGGTCTCCCAAGGCAGAGGCCCAGAGGACTTCTGGACCCCAGGCTGGAAGGCATGACCACTGGGTTCCGTCCATGTGTGAACAGAGGCCAGTCATCCCCCTGGGAAGGGGGATGGAGTGTGTTTCTCCTATTTGTCCAGTGGCTTTCTGTGATAGATTGCATTTTCCAAAAATGGCCACAACAATATTTCCTTTTCCTACATGCTCTTCAAGAACCCCGCCACTCTCCTCCATCAAGGGGCGGAGTCTCTCTGGCCCCTCCATGGGTAAGTGTGCAGGTCCTAGAGCCTACCTGAGTTCTTTCCCCTTTGGCTTCTTCATCCATAATATGAAGATCACAGGAATAGTGAGGAACAGTACCTCCCTCCTATTGTTTTACCCAGATCACGTGAGTTCATCCACCTCAGCACTTAGAACAGCATTGGGCACGTGATAGATGTGAGCTGATTTCAAAGTAGGATCAACCACGACAGAACCCTTGCGCTTGGCACCCAACTGGTACTTAGTGGACGATCGGGATCTCTCTTCGCTTTCTTACTCTGCAACCTGTATCATTACCCAACATGGGATTTATCTGCTTATGTGATTCTTGTCCCCGTCTTCCATCAGAAGGTGAGCAGCATAAGGACAGGGAAGGACAGGGATTCTGTCTGTTTTCTTCCCTGCTTTAGCCCCAGAGCCCTGCCCATAGTAAGTGCTCAGTGAATATTTGTTGGATATAATGCATTCCTAATTCAATTTTTAGTTCTGTGCTTGGCTCTAAGCCAATGTTCAAGAAATGCTCGTCCTCCTCACCCCTGCCAGCCTCTCCGTCCTGCCAGGCCCATTTCCACCTGCTTCAGGAAGCTCTCCAAGGCCTCACAGCACCCATGATGGCCCCGTGGCCCTAGGCTCTCGGCTGTCCCCAGCAAAGTTCTCCACTGGCCTCTTCAGCCTAGTTCTCACGTGCTTTGCCCTATCTGTTGAGTAAATGCTCTCCTTCTTCCCCAGCCCTTCTGCCCAGCATGTGACATGCCCAGTTGTGGGGACTAGACCAGCCCATAGAGGAACCCCAGCTTCCCTGCCCACCCCATGCCCTAGGCCAGGCGCACTCTTGCCCCCAGACAGACTGTGGGTATTTTCCACGTGGCTGAGGCCAGATGCCACTGGACCCTCCCTTCCCTCCCTACCCCCAGCTGCAGGGGCTGCCCTCCCACCAGGGCCAGAGCCATCCCCCATGCGTGATTCCAACATCTGTAATACTTTCCCCTCTCCTGTGGCCCTCCTCCTCCTCCAAATTCCTCCCGCTTCATTATTAGTATATATAAAAAATAAAAAAATTAAACTGTCTTAATCATTTTCCATATTAGCTGACAGCCGGCTCCCATATGCTTAGGAATGAGACCATTTCTCCTGTGCCCCCGCCCCTCTGCTTTTCCAAAATAACTAACCCCAGACAAGGCCCAGTTGTCCAAAACCCTCCTTGTCGGAGACTCCACAGCCGTGTCACCTTGGGGTCCTGTCTGGCTGGCGTGGCCTGAGTCAGAAGCAAAGGACGGAGGTTCTCTCGTGTCCCCACCAAGCACAGACCCCGGGGCTGGGCTACTCAGGGTTCAAGTCGGCATGATCACTCACCAGTTGGAAGCCTCCATTTTCGCTCTGTCTGTTTTGTCCAGGAAGACAAAGAGGAAAGGGTAAGAATTCTGGAGCAGAGAGGTTGGCGTTCCAAATCCAGCTCCGCCATGTTCCAACGGTGCAACCTCAGGCAATCGCTTAACCTCTCTGAGCCTCAGTTTCCTCTTCTGCAAAATGGCAGGAACGATAGCACCACCTTGTCAGTGTTGTGATGAGGGGTCAAGACGACTATGATGCCAACAGTTACACTCCTAACAGTTATGAGCCGTACATCTCCCGCCGTATGCCAGGCACTGAGCTGGGCCCCTTCCAGCATCCCCACGTGCAATCTATACAACAACCCGCCCTACAGACGGGGAACAGAGGGAGGCTGAGAGCATGTGTTCTCCCCCTGAGAACAAGCAGCGGGAAGTGGAGGAGCTGGATTCTAAGGCAGGCATGCTGACTCTAGCCCCTATATCTCTGGTCCTCTCCCGGGGCTGGCCCTCTATAGATACTCCCTGACTCCTTGCTCCCCTCCCATCCAGCTTCACCTTGTCTTTCTCTCTCTCAGCCTTCAACCTGAGCACCAGGATTGGCAGCTCTGCTGTGTCTTGTCTCCACTCCCCTGCCCCCTCCCTACTCCCTCCCTGCTAGACTGTGGGCATCAGGAGGATGGGTAGGGGCCCAGGACCCATGCACAGCTGACTCAGGAAGGCACATCTCCACTAGGGCCACTCATCAGCATCCCCTGGGAGTGTTTAAAAGCATAAACGCCCATGCCCCATCCCTGGGGTTGAAGAGCTAGACGTTCTGGGTTGAACTTGCACTGAAAGAGAAGTCCCAAGACAGAAAGGGATATACTGTCTTTCCCACCTCCAGCTTGAAATCTACTTTTGTTTTTGCTTACGGCGAACCAAATGGGCTTTTTTTCTTGACAATAAATTTGATGAATCAGTTCATAATAGAAGCCCCCCCAATATAGCTTCCAGAATTTATCCAAAATAGCCCAGCCTGAACTGGGCTAAAATATCAGAATAGTCATATTGATATTGACATGTCCTAAAGACTTACAATATTTCTTCTACACCCTTGATCCCCACTCCTGTGGTTCTAGTTTCCCCGCGTGAAGAATTCTTTCTGAACCAGGTACTCTGCATGTATAATTAATTCCTCATCCTTTCTACAGCCCTGGGAGGGAGGTATCATTTATCACCATTTTACAGTTGAGGAAATCAAGATTCGAAGTGGTTAAAGAAATGATCTGTAAGAGTCAGAGCTGGATTTGAACCCAAGTCTCAGACCTGCAGAGCTGACACAGCCTCTGCATGGTTCTCCAGGAGGCCCCTGGTCCCACCAAGAAACAACCCCGGCCCACGGTCCTGACCCTTACTGCGTGAACCCTCCCTCCCTGACCCAGGCTGGCCTCCACCTGGAGAGACAGCATCGCGCCCAGCTGCCTGGGCTCGACTCTCACCATGACAACTCGGACAAGTCCTCGGACAAGATCTCAGCTTCTGCTTCCCCGTTGATTCTGTAGAAATACTGTCTCCCACCTTTTTACGGCTGTTCTATGGGATGAAGCCAACCTGCACCTAGAGTGTGAGCACCGAGCGGCTGGGATTGTTTTACTTCTAAGTCCCTATGCGGGGCGCATAGAGTAGGGGCTCAGAAATTACTCATTGAGGGTAAAAGGGAGACTTGGAACAACAAAGACAAGACTGGAAAGAAATATGACAAAACGTTGGCAATAGATCCCTCTGGGCATGTGATTATGGGTGATTTTGTTGTCTTCTTAGTGACTCCCCCCCCCCCCCCCCGGGCTCTCAGACTGAAAGAATACCCTAGAGTTGCCCAGAGACATCATGAGCTATGAGATGTCCTGTCACCTAAACAGCATTTTTGCAGAGGAAAGAAGGAAATGCGACCCTATGGAACTGTAAGGCTTCTCCCAATTTTAGAAAAGTTAAAGTCTATGGAGGAAGGTGTCCTAGATTCAAGGAAATTCGTGTGTAACCAAGTAATCAAAAGTGGGAGTGGTCTGCAGGGAAGGATAAAATTTATTTTTCAAGGAAGAGACGACATCACTTTCTTCCCAGAACCCTGGAACACCAACTTAATCCGTCTAGCATACACCTGACTCACCTGAGCCCCATCCTGGTCCTACTAACCCAGCGTCTCTGCTCTGGGACCTGGGGATCTGGGTTTTGTGCTACCAAGGCAAATCTCTGGGAACCATGTTGGAAACAAATGTCCCCCTCCTCTGCTTTCCGTCTCCGTCTTATAGATGGGAAACCTGAGGTCCCTGAGAGAGTCATTAGGACCCTCTTGCGTGAATAGTATGAGCGACCAATCCCCCCTCACCCCAAAGGGTCTTTCTCACCAACCCCCACCCCAGTCTTTCCTCTCCCCCGCCCACCACCATTGCTCTGTCTGCCTTGAGCTGTTTCTTCCCTCTCTCCCTAAGGGAGTGTCCCCTGTTCTTCATTAGGAGACTCCGGGTATTTTTGTCTCTTTGAGTACAGTATTCTATTGCCAGCAAATAACTTTAAATAGAAAAAACATGCCCAAAATTAAACTGGAAAACAGAAAATAAATAGGAAAGGAGTGAGTTGAGCATCTGCCTGCTGTCTTGATGAAGGCGGGGGGGTGAGCCTTCTTTCCCACATTTCTGAAATGGGATCACGGCATCCACCTCCCAGGTGCAGTGCGGACCAGATGAGAAATGCACACGACACGCTCTGCACAGAGCATCTGCATTCATCCCCGTCCACAGTTACTCAGCAGGTTTACCAGTTGCTAGCTTTTTGGACTTTGAGATAATCATGTGATAAAAACATCAAAGGACCCCGAATCTTCTGCTTGACATTTCCCAATCATTATGTAGAGTCTTCTGGTTTTTCATTTTGATGGGAAGGAGCTTAGAAAATGTGATATTGGTGTCAGAACCCCAAATTTACATACGTAATTAAGGTCTGAGTGCATTCAGAGAAGGACCTTGCCTGCTGATGTCTCCATGATTGTATCCTTCAGTCTCGAGTGGCTTTATATCTGTTTAAACAAGACATTTCTCAATCAAGAGCCATTTTAAAACATGCCATCAAGATGTCAACTGGTCATATCTCAGAGTGACCTTCCAAAAGCCTGACACAGACCCTATGTTCCTGCAGCTCCAAAACTTTCCCATGTTCCCCATTGTCTACAAAACATAGCTAACACCCTCAACTGCGGAGCCTCAGAGCCCCCTCCCCCTGTGAAGGGTTTCAAATTTCAAGTTTTACCTTCCTTTACCTTCCTCCCATCCTCTGTTCTCCCACCACACAGAACTGGCCCTCAACCCCAGACAGACCCCCACATCCTTTCTTCCCCCCAGTGGGAGTCAGATGCAGAGTTGAGGGTAATCATAGACCTTAGCTTCAGCTGCACTTTTGTTACTGGTCAGAGTGAGAGCCTCCCTTGTTTTATTATTTGTCCTTTTCATGCCCCATTCCTGCTGTGATCTTCCCGCACCTGGGCACCCCCTCTAACACACCTGGTAAATGTCTGTGAATATGCACATGTCCTTGGAGAAGACGCGATGTCGATGTCGTGTTCAGTGCGTATGTTTCTCATTTACATAGATGCTATTAATATCATTGTTTCTTGTCTTTTCCACTCAATACTGTTTTAAGATCTAGCCTTCATGTATGGTGCTTCTAACTCCTGAGCAGTCTGCCACAGTGAGCATCTTCCAAGCTGGACCTGCCTCTCCCCCTGGGGTTGGAGGCTTATGTTACCTCTAACTCCAGAAAATAAGCCTCTGGACCGATTGTCACGCGAGAGAACTTAACAGCTTCTGCTGATCGCATAAGCCAGTCATTGTTTAGCGACAACTGGCAGGTGCCTAACTCAAGCTGGTTTAAACACTAAGGACAAAGAGTGTGCATTTAGATGTTCGTTCGCTGCCGCTGCTAATTATATACCACTCTCTGTCCATCTTAGGCAATTCCACGCCCCCAGCCTCCCGGCTGTAGCAGCTCCAGGGAAAGAGTGCCTACAGCCGTCAGGGGTGGCCGCCAGCAGTCTTTGCCCACTTCCTTGGTGGGGGTGGGAGGGTACTGGTTTGGTCCTGTCTTCAGCTCCCTCCCCAGACGCACCCGTTTCAGAGGATGTGGGCTCCCGGCTCAGGAAGCGGACATTGGTCTAAGGCAGTGTTTCTCAATGTTTTTACTTTTATTATTGTCCTCCTCAGGAGGCTTTTTATACATTTTTCTTCCTAATTGCACCCCACGATGTTTTTATATGACAAATACACCATGTGTATGTTTGTGCCCTTTAGAGGACCACAAACCATGTAGTGTCTATGATTTTTTTCAATCACCTCCACCAAACAAATTTTCATCCCCTTGGGGGAGATATTGCCCCGATGGGGAATGCATCAGCTGGGGCAATTTTCCTGGCCTCTGATTGGCTAGAACATGGGCAGGTGAGGTCAGTGTAGACAATAGTTGTGAGGTCCACAATGAAGGAAACAGTTCCTTTTCCACCTTTGGTCTTACCATGGCTGGGTGTGATGGCTGGATCTGCAGCAACTATCTTGGGACTGTGAGGACAAGAACGATGTGCTTCAGGTGGCCAAATGGGACACCAGAACCTATTCCATCAATCATATCATTGAACAAAGGAACCATCCCTGAAGGTGCCCTAGCCATAAACTCCCTGTTATGTGAAGTAATACATTTTCTCCTGTTTTTCAAGCCTGTCCAGATATTTTGTTGTTGGTTTTGTTATTGGTTTTGCTTTGTTTTGTAATTGCAGCTGATGTCACCCTAACAGATTCTGTTCTCTTTCCCATAAATTCTAGTGAACATCCTGAGGCAGAAGCTCACTGACATTGATGGGCCAAAAATCCATCCCCAAACTCACCATGTAGCAGGCGTGAGTCCCATGCCTACCCACCCTTGTGCCTTAGGCGTAGGAAGGGGTTAACCACACCTGGACCTAGAGTGGGGAATGTTCCTCAGATGGAGACCAGGAAGGTGTTGCCCTTCCAGGAAGGTGTTTCCCAAAGGGCTCATGAATGCCGAGAGGGTTGCACACCCACACTGCCCCTTCTTCACGAAATGCCTCCGTTTCCCCACCCCCGCTCCCATCCCCCAGCTGCCATATTCATCTTAATGCAGCTCACCTCTGTTTCTGCTGGAAGCTCTCCCCAAGGGCCAGTTGAAGTTATCCCTTCTCCTCTAGTGGTGCCTCACAGGACATTTGTAGTCTACCTCTACCCTGAATCTTGGCCAGTCTTCACAGCATGCAACCCTCCATCTGCCCAACCACCCAGCCATCATTAACTAGCACTTTCTATGGCCATCCACAGGCCTTGGGATACCGAAGAAGAAGACAAGGTTCCCATCTTCAAGGATGTCACAGTCCAGGAGAAGAAGCAAGACTCACAGGTATTCATTCAGTACACGTTTATTAGGACCTTCTCCATGC
The DNA here is from genome assembly GCA_028533885.1 of Nasua narica. Classification (NCBI taxonomy): domain Eukaryota; kingdom Metazoa; phylum Chordata; class Mammalia; order Carnivora; family Procyonidae; genus Nasua; species Nasua narica. The sequence goes on along the minus strand of CM052811.1, from coordinate 96,763,659 downwards.
CGGTTTTCAGGGTACAGAGACGAGTAAGATATTCCTTCTCAAAGAAAGAAGGAGTTCCCCTGCTGGGGGGACAGACAGAGAAAGAACAAATAAGTTAAATGCATAATGAGGTGCAGAAGCCACCCCCACTGATTGCTCTGATTAGGAAAAAATGACAAGATGCCTTAGATGGTCTTGGCCCCGAGGGGTGCACTGGCTATGTAGATGGGAGGAAACATGGCACCATTTCCTGGGGGGAGGGGGGCAGGGCAGATGCAGTGGATGCCTTTGTGACCTGATTGAGGGCCCCCCTTCACCTCACCGTGGGTTTGCAGAGCTCCTCTCCATTGTCCTGCTTGAATAAGGAAACCTGGATCCTCTGGGGAGGAGAATGGGAGGAGCCACCACCCGACCTGGGGGGATCTGTGCAAGCAAATGCTAGGAGGTTAGGGCGGAGGAGTTTATTAGGAACCAACATCTGCAGAAGAAAGGGAGGAGAAGAAAGACCAAGTAGGAGGCCCAATACAGCCTTGGCCACCCCGGCAAGGAAGTCTTAAGCAAGAATTGCCCTTCAGTGTGCCCCAAAAAGGGGCCTAAGGGTCTAGATCTTTAGTCCCACGCTGCTCATCCAGCAGGTACAGGCTGCCCCAGGGAGGCATGACCTCCGTCAAAACCGCCAACCCTGAAAGGGCTGACACTGAAGTCTCCTTGTGGGTCCCTCAGGCTCAGCCTCGGTTCTGAGAGCCACTATTCTCAGGGCCCCTTCTATGAGAGGGGCTCAAGGGCACACCACACTAACCAGCACAATTAGGGAGGCCTGTCCCAGGGGCTCAGTGTGGCCCAAACTAAGGTCTAGAGAAACCCCCAGAACAGGCAAGTGGTTTTGCATGTTTCATTTTTTCTTTTAAATGTGAAGCTAAATCTTTAAGTTTGAAGCTGCCTGAAAAACCTCTGCTAGAAAACCGCACTGAACGAGGAAAGCAGGGTGCATAGAAATCTTGCTCATCCCCTGTCATGGTCACAAAGAAGGGGCAGAACTTCACGTGTTCACGTGGAAGACTACCGTCTTTTGTCTTCTGGCAAAGGGATCCAGGAAAAGGTGAGAAACTGGGGACACACTGTAATGTGTAATCTGTGTAATTGCCCAGACACACAGATGTTTTCTAGTGCATGTCAACCCCTTCAACTTCAGCCATGACCCTTCCTCGATGGCCCACCATGCTCAAGGTCCATCATCCAAACTTCGGTCCTTTGTGACCTTTCAGTCTTTTGAACTCACAGCCCCTCTTGCTTGAAATTCTCCTTCCCCACCCCGACGTTGATCTTAGCTGACATGTCACTTCCTCAAAGAGCCCTGGGTCTCTGCAAACAGATTTGCATGGACATGGGCTCTGCCTCCAAGAGGTAGGGATTCCAGAAAAAAGTCTGGATGGGTGAGCCCGTGAAGCTGATCTAACCCCATCTCCACCTTTCACTGCTATGAGACCCTAGGAAAAGTCTGCCTTCTTCCCTGTAAATAATGCTGGAGGAATCAACATTGAAATTCTGAAATGATTTCACACTCTTGACCAGAACTGGAGTAGGAATTGACATTCTTGCAGGGTAATATTAACATTTTATGTCAAACAGCACATTTTTTTCTCCCTTAGCTAGAATTTTGTCTTTATGTTTTTGTCTCCTCACTCCTCCTTTTTCCCCTCTGCCAAAAGCCGATAAGAACTCCCTCCTGGATCACTTAGGAATGCTCACAGCCGCAAATAGCAGAAGCCCCAACCAGTAGTTGCTTAAACAATATCTCACAAACAGGAAGCCTAAAAGCAGAAAGCATCAGGGTGGGCCTCCTGGCAGTCATGTGACGAAGGACCTAAGCGCTCCCACGTTCGTGCTCTCTCCCCTCCTTTCCTTCTCCCTCCCCATCTCCCTCTTCCCCGCTATATCCACTGTGCCATGAATTAGCTATTTGCCTTTTGTCCAAAAACTTGTTGCCTCGTGATCTAAAGGTGACCGCGGAGCTCCAAGCATCACGTTCATGTTCAAAGCTAGAAGAAAGCTTTGAAAGGCGAGATGCCCTCAGTGGACCCTGCTCACGCTCCTGTCTCTTTCATCTGGAAATAACATCTTCATGAGAACCCTCCCAGCAGCTTTCCCTTACGTCCCACTGGGCAGTCATGGACTATCTTGCCCCCTAGCCAGCAAGGAAAGTGGGAATGCCAGTAGGAGGTATCTCTCCTCAACCTCCCTAGTGGGAGGGAGCCAAGGAGAAGGGATAAGAATTGGCCCCTGGATAATTAGCCTGCATTGTCTCCCTTTCTGCTTCACAGAGTGTTTGTGAAAACTTGACTTTGCTGGGAGCACTCTGAAGGCCACGGCAGGTCAGGCAACAATCGGTCTTTATTATTCATGACCTGTTAAGAGAAATCAATATTGGAAGAGATCGAGAACACTTTGCATTTGTTTAACCACAGACTTTTCGAAGGGGGCGAGAAAAACAAATACTAAGCACAGCTCAGGTCCCAGGACCCTGGCGATGCCTCACCTGCAAACCCATCTCCTCCCCGGGAACCTCTTAAATCCAGCTGAAACAGCCTCGCCACACTGCCCAGGATCTCTGCTGCCGGATCCTCGGCTCCTTTTCCTGGCCTTCCATTTATTGGAATCCCCCACAGCATTCGTGACATTTAAGTTGACCGGTTGACCAGCCCCTTCTCCATAGGGTCCTGGCTGCTCCTCCGCCTGGCCCACTGACTCAGCTCTCACACCTGCGCTCTTCTCTTTCTCCCCTGCCCTCCGATCCCCAGGGTACTCAAATCTTTGGGTGCATCGGCATCCCTGGGAGCACTTGTTGATGCCCAGGTGGCCGGGTCTCACCCCCACGGTCTGTGATGCCGCAGTCTGAGATGAAAACTGAATATCTTTATTTCTTTTTTTTTATTATTATGTTCAATCAGCCAACATATAATGCATCATTAGCTTTTGATGTAGTGTCCAGCGATTCGTTAGTTGCATACAACACCCAGTGCTGAATATCTGTATTTCTAACAAGTTTCAGGTGATGTGATGCTGCTGGTCCTGGGACCTCACTTGGAGAACCACTCACCAGCATTTGGGGTCCTGGCTCTCAGCGTGGGCGGCATGTTGGAATCACCAAGGAAGCCTGAAAAGCTGATGCCTGGATCGCATCCCCCAGAGACAGAACTGAACAGTGTGCATTTTATCCTGGGCAGTTTATAAACCTCCACAGGTGCTTCCGGTGTGCACCCAAAGTTGCGAGCCACTGGTTTGGATATGACTCCTAAATCCTTTTCCCTTTCCTAGACTTGTCCTCGAGTTCCCTCTGCCTCCACTCTGTGCTTCCCTGCCTGTGCCCTTTCTGTAGGGTGGCCAGAATCATCTCGGTAAATTGTAAAGAAGAACACAGTACACCTCTATTTAAGGTCCAGCAAAACGTCTCCTCACCCTGGCACGAAATTCCAACTCCTGCTTCCTTCTCAACCTGATCTACTCCACTCTCTCCCTGGCTTAAAGACTCCAACCATGCCGGCCTGCCTTCTTTCCCTTAAACACACCCAGTTCTTGCTTGCATTTGCTCTTCCACTCACATGGACATTTGAATCCCTGGGTTTCGGCATGGACAGCGACTTCTCACCTTCCTAAGTGTCACCTCCCCCCAAACAATAACCCTGCGCCCCCCCCTTTATTCTTTATCACATTCCATACCCTTCTCAGCACCTATGCGTCTGCGATTACTAGATTTATATATTTACTGGTTCAGTGAATTTCGCACTAGACTGGGAACTTCTTGATGGCCAGAACTGCGTCTGTCTTGTTCACGGCTGGGGCCTCAGTGCCTGGGAGAGGGAGTGAGACATGGTGGGTGTCCAAGACGTATTTTGAGAAGAGAGGCGAGAGAGAAATGGGAGAAGAAAGGAGGTCTGAGGCTACTCAGGGCCCATGAACTACCCATCACACTGGCCTTGCTTCTGCCCAGGAGATGCTTCTGCTCACAGATTACATCTCAAGTCTCTGGCTTGGAAGCTCAGAATTGCTTCTACGAGAGAGACGGGTTATGCGGGCAGCGGAAGCAAAATGTGAAAATGTCTGTAAGTTCCTTGGCAATCACGGTTTAGCACTGGCGTGTGCACAGACCCAGACCCTGAGTGGATGTTCACTAAATGTTTCACAAATGATTTGAATGGCATTTACCCGAAGGGATTCTAAGATAGTCTTGTGTCAGTTTCCCCATTAAAGGGGGCAAGCATTTCCGATGCCCCCTTCCACAGAGCTGCTGCCAAACTGCAGACTCCTTCCTAGAAGAGAGGGCAGGCAGTCATCTCAGCTTGATGGGGGTCACCAGTTGCCCTTGCCGCATCCACCGCCCTCAGTCTCCCAGGCGACCCCAGTGGACCAGCCTGTCCCAGCAACCGGAGCATATGCTCAGTTATGAGCACTCTGCAGGAGGATGTCTAACGAACTGCCTGGGCTAGCACGTAGTTAATCCCCCAGGGGGCTTCCTCTAATTAAAAACAAAACTGAAATTCTAACTGTGCCAAAGCGTATGCACATGGTGCTACTTAAAAGGGACAGATTTACAAGGTGTTAACAATTCCAGGGACAGCCCTGCTCCAACATCAGGTGCTACAAATCATCAAAATTGGAACCAAATGAGTCACTGGGGCTCGAGATACAACATGCAGTGAGGGCTGCTGGGTAGTTCCAAGAAATTTATGAGGATTATTTGAAACACACTAAATAATGTTCCTGCCACAGGGCCTTTGCACTTGTGATGTATATTTAAAGATTATGGCCTTTAATCCATTGCATTTTTACCCTGACACTCAAATTGTCTCATCTTTGGCCAGTTTAAGCCACTTTAAGTTGGCTCTTGAGTCCTTTGGACATCTCTGCCCTAGTCTTTATATCTAGTAACATTTCTATGTAGTATGACAAAATATTCCAGGTTTTCCTTACCCTCAGACCCCAAACTTTTTCTCCAAAGAGTCCTGATTTCTTTTATTTTTACTTTTTATTTTTTTTTTATTTTATTTATTTGACAGAGACAGAGAGAGAGCACAAGCAGGCAGAGTAGCAGGAAGAGGGAGAAGTAGGTTCCCTGCTGAGTAAGGAGCCTGATACAGGGCTCCATCCCAGGACCCTCGGATCATGACCTGAGCAGAAGGCAGATGCTTAACCAACTGAGCCACCCAGGCGCTCTCTGGTTTCTTTTAATAGGAGATGATATTTCAAGGCCACGATCTGGATGCTAAGGATGCTCATTTTTAGTGGGCTGGTGATTACTTCTAGCCCTTGTTAGTGGACAGAGGCAGAACATAGTATGTAAAACAATGCATGAGTACTTTTGGTTTGAACTCAGAACTCAGGTAGTTTAACTTCTTTCCAACATATGTGTATATTTCCTCTCACCCACAGAATTCTCATTCTCAGTGTCTAGGGGGATAATAGCAGTAGCCCACAGTTAGGCGTTTGCTTTATCCCATGCTACACACACAGCAGTCTTAGGTTAATAATGCTAATGCTATCATCATTAACTAAAATCAGTAAGAGTAGACATACAATTTTTTGCATAAGCACTCACATTCCCTTCCGCATTTTAAAGTTTACATTATCAGATACAAAAGCCAGATACTAAAGCCAATACTATACTCCTTTCCAGTCTTATTTCTGCAAATATTAATGTTCACCACTAGTCTTTTTTTTTTTTTTTTTTGACCTCCCTCTATTCATTCTCATTGTCCCAACCTCATTTTCTAATAGATTCTTCAGGGAAGGCTCATGGAAACAATGTTGCCAGAGTTCTTGCATGCTGAGAACACACTGTGCCCTTTATATTTGAAAGTTGGTCTGGTTTGTTTCTTTTTTAAGATTTTATTTATTTATTTATTTGAGAGAGAGAGAGAAAGAGAGAGAGCATGAGAGAGAGAGAGCATGAGAGGGGAGAAGTCAGAGGGTGAAGCAGACTCCCCACTGAGCAGGGAGCCTGCTGTGGGACTTGATCCCAGGACTCTGGGATTATGACCTGAGCCAAAGGCAGTCACTTAACCAACTAAGCCACCTAGGTGCCCTGAAAGTTGGTTCTGATGGATACAGAAACTTTGATCATCATTTTCTTGCCTCCGATATCCTAAGTTCATTGTACTGTTTTCTTCTACTATAAAGTAGTGCTTTCAAAAAAAAAAAAAAATCTGATGACAATCCAATGTTCCTTATTTATGTAAGGGCTCATTTTGCCTAGATGTCGTTTATTTAAAGTAATTTTAATGGATTATGCCTTGTTCAGTCAAGGTCAATATTGTCAGGTATGTGGTGTTCTCTTTCAATACATAATTTCAAATCTGTTTTTTGCTTCAAGAAGGATTTCTTTAGTTGTGGTTTGTAGTGTTTATTCTGTTTGGGTTTTTTCCCTTTGATTTTCTCTTTTAGGTATTCCTGTTACCATAGCATGTATCTTCTTGGTTTACCAGTCAATATCTATCACTTTCTTTTGAGGGTTTTTTTTTTTTTTTATGTTTGTCTTCAATTCTTTTTGATTGTTTAAGAACTTTCTCCATTTCCACTTTTTCTTTCTCTTAAAGTATTATTTATTGTGTTGATTCACTCTGCCCTAGTTTATTTTAATGGTGTTCTTTTTATTTCTAAATATAATTTCCCAATTTTTCCTCAAGTCTTTTAACTCAATTGGAAATAGTACATTTGCAGTTCTAATCTACTTTACGAAGGCTTTCAGTATATGTAGAGATATTATTGTCCATATTCTTTTGTTTTTCCAATAACTTTTTTTTAAAAGATCTTATTTATTTGACCAATAGAGAGAAAGCACAAGTAGGCAGAGCAGCAGGCAGAGGGAGAGAGAGAAGCAGGCTTTCCGTTGAGCAAGGAGCCCAACTCCGGGCTCCATGCCAGGACCCTGGGGTCATGACCTGAGCCAAAGGCAGCTGCTTAACCAACTGAGCCACCCAGACGCCTCATTTTTCCAATAACTTAGTATGGGATTTGACCTTGATACTTTTCAGAGGCTCACTTTTATGTTAAATTAGTTTAAAGGGGGGGCATTTAGATTGCACACACTGTTTGGGGGAGCTTTTCTAAGTTCTTAGAGCTTCCTTTTTTGCTTTTTTTATGCACTGTCCCAAAATACAGTGGCTTGCTTTCTGACATACTCGGGTTCTGGTCCCCTCCTCCACTCGAGTCAAGGCCATTCTCCCTCATCTGTATCATCTCAATCCTACTCAATTTTCAATACCTGTGGGCTTTGAGATTTCTCCTACTTTCAAGTCTGCCAGACAAAGGTTGCCTTCCTCAGCTTCCTCTAGCACAGACTTGCTATCCGGCAGGCCTTGTGGCTATTGATGGTTTCCCCACAGCGTGCTTATACTTGGAGTTGAGGGAAACTTTGTTACTTAGTTTTGCTATAAATTTTATCTCTGGATTTTGGTTTGCTATCAACCTATCTGTTCTGTTTTTGGTTAGGAAGATCCAAACACTAGGCATCTAATATTGCCATCTTTTCCAGAATTTTCCAGGACATTTTAAATTTAGATTTTAATTTAATTTTTAATTTAGATCAAATTCAAACCTGAGGGGTTTTTTTTTAATTTAATTTTATTCTTTCAGTGTTCCAATATTCATCGCAAACCTGTTTTTAATGCGAGACTATAAGGTAGACATCAAAAACAGAGGACAGTACTAGTACATTGCTGCTCTTGGTGGTGGGGTTAATGTTTTTAAACACAGAATTTTAAATATTTTCAAATAGTTGTCAACATTTAACAGTAGTTAAGATTTCAAATACAAGCTCAGATTTCTCTCTTCTCTGGAAAACCTGAAAGTCTGAGGGGCACCTGGGTGGTTTAGTCGGTTAAATACCTGCCTTCAGCTCAGGTCATGATCCCAGGGTCCTGGGATTGAGCCCCACATCAGGTTCCCTGTTCAATGGAGAGCCTGCTCTCTCTCTCTCTAAAAAAGATAAGATAAGATAAAATGAAATATACCTGGAAGTTCTGGATACACTGGGCCTACGTTTCAACATGGCGACAGTGGGCTGGACCACAGAGTGAGGCCCCATTCAGAGGGTGGGTGCGTGCTCCAGCAGGCCACAGCCCCATTCCAGTTGGCTTCGCTTTACATTATTTGCTTGGCCCTATAGGCTTTTGAGTTTGCAACCCCTGAACTATGGGGGCTCTGGGTATATCAACTTCCTAACAACAAAGTACCACAAACTGGGTGGCTGGCTTAAAACAATAGATATCTGTGGGCTCACGGTTCTGAAAAGCAAGGCCTCAGTAGAGTCAAGGTGTCAGGGAAAGATCTGTTCCCATCTTCTCTTTTGGATTCTGGTAGTTACCTGGTTTATGGTAGCAAATTCTAGTCTTCACACAGTGTTCTACCCATGTGCACATCCAGGTCCATATTGTCCCCTTTTATAAGGACACTGGTCACATTGGATTAGGGCCCACCCTTCTCCAGCACCAACTCATGCTAACTCAACTACATCCGCAACAAGCCTATTTGCAGATAAGGTCACCTTCTGAAATACGGAGCGTTAGGAATTCGACGAAGGATTTTGCGGGGGCGGGGGTAGTAGGGGATGTGGGGTGGAGATACAATTCAAGCCACAACACTGGGTTTCCCCAGTTTTTTTGTTTGGAAAGGATCCATCCCTTGAGTCCCCTGGAAAAACTCAAACCCAAGCCCATGCTTCTCTAAGTATCTGCAGGAGAAACACATTCCCGCTGAGAGGGATAACACGCTGAATTTCTTCAAGGCAGTTTTAGGGTCCCTCATCAGCCTGTTGCTAAACCACATGGGGAGAAATCTCCAAAAGAAACTGGTGAGGGAGGAAAAGCAGGCAGACATGAGCAGCCCCCTTTTCCAAAGAAATCTGAGCCCACACCAGCCCACAATGCAAATTAATCTCACTTTACTTACTTTCCTCACATACAGAGACTGGCTCCTTGAGTCAAACCAGAAAGGCACGGGATCCAGCCAAGGTCACACAGAGAGATGGGGAAAGCTGGACCCTCCTGGATCCAATTCACAGTCCAGAGACATCACATAATATGAATCAGCTTCAAAGTATGAATTCTAGAAGGGAGCTGTGGCAGGCGCATTCCTAGACGGACCCATGACCTTGGCGAGGTTTGTTTCAAATGATTCCCTCTCTCCCAAGTTGAGCACCCAGCTGAACTGCCTAGATATGCCCTTGACCGCAGTGGGATGCAATGCCAAGGTTCTGTATCACCACGGTATGGTTTGGGCCAGATCCACCAACATCTGCATTTTTATTGAGTCCATATTTTTCTTTAGATTCCTTTTTTTCCTCTTTACACAAATAAATACCTTAAAGTGTATTTACTTAAAGAAATAGAATTTAAAATAAAAAATAAAATAATAAAGTAATAAAAAAAATCAGATCACAGCTCTAAGTCAGAAAGGCAGTACCTATCTCTTTCTGGGACTAACAGGGCTTTGTAAAAATAAATGCTCTAAAAACTAAGTAACATTCTTAAACTCTTGCCCGATCCTCTTGCCTACCTGAAAAACTCAGACCCGAGTTGGTTCTTTGTTAAAAGAAGATTAGCGAGTGTGGGGAGGTGTTGAAGAGTATTGGTGCCTAACTGAGAGTTTCTCCTCAAAGTTATTAGGACGAATGAAGAATTGGAAGTGGACTAGCACTCGCCCTGTGTGATTCCCTAGGGCGGCTTGGGTCCCCCCCATGGTGCTCCATCCATACTTGAGGAAACGCTGACACCATGGGGAAAGACCCGGAAGAAGAATTCTTGGTTGCCATTAAATGTCTTCCCTGTACCAGTCGGCAGCTGGTGCGTAACAGCCACGCCAAAGCCCAGTAGCTTGAAACATTCGTTACGGTAGCTCATGCTTCTGTGGGTCGGCTGGGACTCTGCTCATTTGGGCTGGGCTTGACCATGTGACCGTGGGCTGGTTGGGACTTTGCTAAAGGCTGGGCTTGGCCAGGGCACATTAGCGGGGGCAGCACGGCCCCAGGTTTCTCACCTTCCCCCTGGCGGAGCCCAGAGGCATTCTCATCATGGTGGCAGAAACACAAAGCAGCAGATGGAAGCATGAGAGGCTTCCTAAAGCCTAGGCACGCTGTCATTTCTGCCTCACTTTATTGACCAAAACAAGTCACCTGGCTGAGTGCGGCATTACTACTTTTGTGGGAGGAGCTGCAAAGGACAGAGATATAGAGAGAGGTAAAGAATGGGGAGCAGTAATGCACTCTCCCACAGTAATGCAATTGCTTGCATTATTTTACGAATTTTTCCATTTGTAAGACAATGACATTGGACTGTATTAGCTTTTCTGCTCTTTTACCCCTCTTTATTTTTCTTCTACAAGGTCCAAATTGTGAAAGATTTTTGTGTCTGTAGTAAACTGCATTTTTAAGGTATAATTTCTTTTAGGCTTTTTGAAAATAGTCCTATCTTCTGGGACATCAATTTTGAAAGCACTGGGTTAGATACCCTTTAAGTATCTAACGTTCCACATATCCAAGAGTCTACAAATTTATTAAGCAGTTATTCAAAGAGTCTATGGTTTTAAAATATTCAAGATGCTAGTATTTTTTTTTTGCATACTTCTTTTTTTTTTTTAAGATTTTATTCATTTATTTGTCAGATTGAGAGAGAGGGAGAGAGCACACAAGCAAGGAGAGCAGCAGGCAGAGGGAGAAGCAGGCTCCCCACTGAGCAGGGAGCCCAATGCCCAATGGGACTCTATCCCAGGACCCTGGGATCATGACCTGAGCCGAAGGCAGATGCTTAACTGACTGAGCTACCCAGGTGTCCCTTGTTGTATACTTCTAGGACTCAGCAACTAGCCAATGAAACTACATTTCCAAAGAATCTGTGTTTATTCTTCTAAGATTCTCTGGATTTGCTTCTAAGATCCAAAGACTATGTATGCTAATACATCTTGGGATAGTAACTGAATATCCCTGCACTATCCCCTGCACTATCATACTTATTGTCCCATTTTCTCATATTGGATAAAGTCTGTATTAGTGAATGTTCTGGTGCACTTAAAAAGAATATATTATGCTGTTGTTGGGTAGAGTATTCTGTAAATGTTAGTTAGATGCAGTTGTTTGATGGTGCTGTTTAGTTCTGTCTTCTTGTTAATTTTGTCTGCTAATTCTATTGATTAAAGAGAGAGGAGTATTCAATGATAATTGTGAACTTGTCTATTTCACCTTTCAGTTCTGTCAATTTTCACTTCTTATATATGTGTATGTATTTTAAAGATTTATTTATTTATTTGAGAGAGCACAAGTGGGAGGGATAGGGAGAGAGAGAGAGAGAGAATCTCAAGCAGACTGTGCCAAGCATGGAGACAGACATCGGGCTCCACCTCATGACCCTGAGGTCACAACCTGAACCAAAACCATGAATTGGACTCTCAATTGACTGCCATCCAGGTGCCCCTCACTTCCTCTATTATAAAGTTCTTTCTTTTAGGTGCATACACATTTTAGGATTGTTTTGTCTTAAAATGTGACTAGACACATTTTTTATTATTTAATGTTCCTCTTTCTCCCTAGTAATTTGCTTTACTCTGAAGTTCACTTTGATATAACATAGTCACTCCAGCTTTCTTGTGATTATTGTTGGCGTGGCATACCATTTATCATCCTTTCAAATTTAACCTGACCCTGTCACCATATTTAAAGTGAGTTATTTTTAGACATCATATAGTTGGGTCATGTTTGGGTTTTTAATCTATTTTGACCATCTCAGACTTTTGATTGGTATGTTTAGACCATTTACATTTAGTGTACTTATTGATAGGTTTGGACTTCCAGCTACCATTTTATTGCTTGTTTTCTATTTGTTTCCTCTATTTTTCATTCCATTTCTTCCTTTTCTGACTATTTTTTGGGTTATTTGAATGTTTTTGGTATTCCATTTTAACTTATCTATTGTGGGTTGTTGTTGTTTATTTGACAGAGAGAGAGGGAGATCACAAGTAGGCAGAGAGACAGAGAGGCACACAGAGAGAGGGGGAGAAGCAGGTTCCCCCCGGAGCAGAGAGCCCAATGTGGGGCTTGATCCCAGACCCTGGGATCGTGACCTGAGCTGAAGGCAGAGGCTTAACCCACTGAGCCACCCAGGTGCCCCTATTCCGTTTTTATTATATTTCTTTGTATGGTGATTTTTAATGGCTTTTCTATTGATTGAAACATACATACTTGACTTGTCACCATCTATTTAAAGCCAATATTTTATCATGTCAAGTGAAATATAGATACTTTTCCATTTATAAGTCTGTTCACCCTCTTCCTTAATGTTACAGTTGTGTTGTACATCACATCTACATACACTGAAATTTCTAACAGCCAATAATCAGACAAATTTTTACTGTTACATGTCCATATATTCTGAAGAACTCAAGAGATAAAGAAATACTTCATTATTTTTACCCAGATATTTACCACTTATGACTCATTATTACCATTTATATTGCTCTTTGTTCCTGATCTTTTAAATTCCCTTCTGTTTGAAGAACTTCCTGCAATTCTCTTAGAGCAGCTTTGATGCCTATGAATTCTCTGTTGTTGTTTTTGTTGTTTTTTTCACCTGAGAATGTCTTTATTTTGCTTTCATTCCTAAAGTATATTTTTGCTGGATATAGAACTCTGCATTGACAGAACTCTGCATTGAACTTTTCTTTCAGCAACTTAAAAGGAAGTTTTAAGGTGAGAAGAGATTCTCACTTCATGGCTTCTGATGTAAAATCTGTAGCCAGACTGTGGAGAAAAGTATTATAGGGGATATCAGTTAATAAAAAATAGTGTGTTATTTTTCTGGATTTTGTATTGCTTGTGGTATTTATCAGCTTTTAAAATTTGTGACTTATTTTCATTTTCTTCTCTACTTCTAAAGAAATATTCACATTCCTACCTAAATGTATATTCACAATTTTCTCTTCTTTTTCTTAAGAAGGGTCACCCAAAATGGTATATGCTTTAGACCTCACCTAAACTGGATTGAGCCCTGCTTCCACTCTCTTCCTGCACCCCTCATCCCTTCAAGGACATGTCAGGGTCAAAAAAAGACAGGAGTTGGCTGAGTCCTAGCCAGATCTCTCCTTCTTATCACAGTACAGGAAAATTCTTCAGGAGGTGCCTAGAGAGATGACTGGCCTCTCATCGATTCCCACAGGTCAGAGAATCGAGCTGAATCGGGCACCTGAAGGTGGCGCAAGTAAAGCATCAAAAGCCAACAGTCCCAGCTAAAAATGAGAATGAAGAAGGTATAGCAGGGGCAGAGAGCATGGCTGTAGGAATAGATGCTCCCTCTCATGCTGGGATTATATAAGACCCTCCAGGATTTAGACAAACCCAGCAGGGAAAAACGTTAAACTGATGAAGATTTCAACCTCAGTCTCTATTCCTCTTCCTTCCCTCTCACGTCTGCCCAGCCATCTAGGTCTTCCTGCTATTTCTCCCATGACAGGCCAAGCACACTCCAGCCTAGCCCCAGGGCCTTTGCACTTCCCATTCCCTTCCTCAGATGGACCCTTCTTCCCTGGGTCTTCATGGGCCTCACTCCCTCATGTCTTCCAGGTCTCTGCATAAAGGCTGCCTTATAAGGACATGTTCTCTGCCCACCCAGTATAAAATAACACTCCTTCTCCGTAACTACCTATCCCTTACCCCTGCTTGATTTTTCTTCAGAGCACTTACCACCACTTTTGACACGCTATCATATATTTGTTTGTTAATTAGTTTTTCATCTGTGTCTTCCACTAGAATACAAATTAACCTCCATAGTGGCAGAGACTTTTATCTGATATATCATGGTTATATTCCTACCACCTAAAAAAAAGAAAGAAAAGAAAATACTTGGTACGTAGAGGCTCTTGATAGACATTTGTTGAATGAATTAACTAATCAATGAAGTGTCTGCTAGTTGTAGGAATGGAAGCTGATAAATTTAAGTTTGTGTTACATTTACTGGAATTTGTACCTGGTTTGTCTATGCTTAGTGCTAAGATAGATTGGCTTTTTAAGAGTCTTGCTGTGTGTAAGATTCTATAATCTGCCCTGTATTTGTTTATAAATTCCTATGATACTCTGATTCTCTGCGTCTGCAACAAGGATCCTGGAAATCCTGGCCTTGGTGGCCCTGGACAGCTCACCCTGAAATACAAAGCCAGATCTTAATGACTGCAAGATGTACAGGATAAGCCGAGGGCACCCAGCCTGATTTCACACAGCAGTTCCAGCTTGGAGGAATAATTGGAAAGATTATCACCAGGAAATTGTTTACAGGACCAGCAAACTCCAGACACAGCCATCACCACCCCCAGCTCCTGCTGGTTTTTATTTCACATAAGTGGTTTTCTGAGCAGAGAAAAGGGTAGAACCCTGCCTAGTTTGGTGGGTTTATGTAGCTCCAGGGACAAAAAGGGGGCACCCACAGAGGTCAAGGATAACCAGGTCATCATGGCTGAGACAGGGGGCGGCCTGCAAAGCAGTCGGTTGGTTCTGGTGCAGGATGAGCACACCCGTATGCCTACAGGGACCAGACAGGTAACCTAAGCAAGCAAAGACAGCCAGACAGGAGCCTAGGCAGACAGGACATCCATAGCCCTTCCCAAAAGGGCAGCTCGGACCGGTTTTTGCCCAACAGGCATGCTAGGATAGCCAGATTTTCTGATTTCTCATTAAAAGCCAGAAATCCCAATTTGTATTGGAAATCTCCTAATTTTAAATGTTGGCAACAGAATCAAAAAATTTTAAAGCACTATTTTCTAGTTAATATTTCCACGTAACAAGCCACACCAAATTTCGTGACGTAAAGCAACCATTTTATTATGTCCGTGGATTCGCTGTGTCAGACGTCTGGACAAGGCACAGGGGGGATAGCTTACTCTGCTCCACAGTGTCCAGGGCTTCAGCTGGGAAGACTCACATGCCTGGGACTAGAATCATCTGGAGGTTTCTCCACTCACGTATCTGGTGCTTGGGCTGGGATGATTCAGAGGCCGGGCTCCGCTGGGATGTCCACTGGAACGCCTACACATGGCTCCTCCATGTGGGGCTTCTCCCATCGCATGGCTGGTTCTGAATATCCAGAGAGGGAGCACTGCTGCAGAACCAAGCAGAAGGGATCCGGCCTCTAGTCCCATGATGTCACTTCTACCATACTCTACGGGCCAAAGCAGCCACAGACCCACCCAGATGCAAGGAGCAGGATACACAGACCCCACCTCTAGGTGGGAGGAGAATAAAAGAGTTTTCAACCATTTATAAAAGCACCACGCGCTGTGTGGCCATGCCAGATGGATCTGCAGGCTGGATTGGACCAGCACATTGTTAGCAGCGTCTTCAAAGGAAGAAGTGGATGAAGATCCAGCTCACACAGTATGGTGAACACCAGAAGTGATGTCCTCAGAGTGCGGATATGGGTGTAGAGCCAAGAACAAAGGCAGGTCTGCCTGGGTGGGCTTTCCCTGGAGCACACAGTCTCATGGGACCGCTGACCCAGGTCCCAACTCATGCACCATCACAGAGCCTGCCCATGGCCATCCTCTCCCTTGTCTATAGGCTCGGGCCCATCCCAAGCCACAGGCTGACCCAGAACACATCCTCAGCATGGCCGACACTTCTGCTTCCTCACTGACCCCAGGCCTCAACCATTTTCCCTTCCTCTTCCTCTCTAGAAGGTCTTTCTTTAAGTCCTTAGGCCTAGAAGGCTGATCCTACTCTTTTTCTAGGCAATATGACATAAGGGCCTCTGGTGGACCCAAATGCTCCCAAGGGGGAACTGTCTTCCTTTCTGGTCACCCTCCGAAAGGTCATCCTCAGGGAAAGGGGAACCTCACAGAAATGGGTGTGTAATGGACTTGCTGCCGAACGCTGTACTCTTGGCCTCTTTACAGCCATTGTTTTTTAAAAAATATTTAAAAAAATATTTGATTTATTTATTTATTGTAGAGAGAGGGGTGTAGAGAGAGAGGGAGTCTCAGACTCCCCACTGAGCACAGAACCCAATGCTGGGCTCCATCTCGCAACCCTGATGACCTGAGCTGAAATCAAGAGTTGGATACTTAACCAACCAAGCCACCCAGGCGTCCCTTCTTTACATCCATTCTTTCATGTAATCCAACGACCTCGCGAAGCCACTGCTCCCATCTAAGAGATGAGCAAACTGAGTTTCACAGAAAGTACACATCTTGCCCCGAGTCACTCGGGCAAGTCGGTGGGTTCACACCAGGTGGAGCCATAGGGTTGACTCAGAAGCAGAGGAGTGCGGGGCGAGAGACGACCAGCCCGACCAGCCCATGGAGAGTGGAGGAAGTGGGTTCCAGAGGAAGGGGGTGGGCCAGGTAGAGTCAGACTTTGGAGAGCCTTGTGAGCCCTACCAAGAAATCTCCACCTCATGAGTCAACTAGATGGTTGGGCAGTAGGGAGCCATTCAAGGTTCTTGAGTCGAGGGGTGACTATACTATTAAGGCCAGTGATGATGCACTGTCCCATCTGTAATTCCTTACAGAGTGTTTTACTTTGCAGATCTTCTTTTCCATGATTTTCCTCATTTGATTCCCACCCACGTGGTTAGGCTCTCTTTTGGCCAAATAAGCAAAGTAAGAATCTCTGAAATTACAATATGCCAAAAGTACCAGCAGCAAAGGCAAACTGGAATGCGGGCTACCCAATCAGTAGGGAATCGGGAACTGCCTGACACATTCTGGCCCCCTAGCTTCACTCCCCCTTATCCCGTCTTTTCCCCGTGCGTTCTCTCCCCCTTACCTCTGATTCCAAGAGCTTCTAGTGGGCTGTCAGTTATACGGTCCTCTAGGGGGTGAGCACAAGGCCAGGCTGGCCAAGGAGAGTACTTCTCAGGGATTAACATGGGTGCTAGCGGAAAGACGGTCTCAGTGTTTTCTCGAAGGTTGCCAACGGTGGGGCTCATGTAAGCCCGGAGCCTCTGGCAACTGGCTTTATGGGCACATGGGGAATTCCCACTTGAGAATGGGAGAATGAAGCCAGCAGAGAGGACAGCTGGCCTGAGAGGCAGAGGGAGGGAGACTGCCCCTGTGGCACCAGTGAGAGCCCCCGGATCCAGCGTTGCCTCGACTCCCAATTGTAAGAACCACTCTCATTTTCTCTTCTGTCCCTTGCACCCCAAGTGGCCCTGACACACAAATTTAGGGGTAAGACAGGCTTGGGTTCTCTTTCTCTGTTTCTTTACCTATAAAATGGGAATAATAAAAATACCAAATTTACAGAGTTTCTGGAGCATTAGATATACTTCATAAACTGCGAGGGAACAAAAGAAGAAAAGAAACAGAGACAAGAGGACAAGGGAAAGTTATGAAGAAAAGGAATGAGAATTCCTGCCATCCGCAGATGATGTAATTCTCTTCACAGAAATTTCAAACTCTGGACATAAGAGGATCCTAAGAGAGTTCAGTGAGGTTGCTGGATAGATGATCAAGATTCACAAATCTATAGTGTCTCGATATACCATCAGTGACAAATTTACTTTTATATATATATATTTTAAGATTTTATTTATTTATTTGACAGAGAGCGACAGCGAGAGGGGGGGAACACAAGCAGGGGGAGTGGGAGAGGGAGAAGCGGGCTTCTTGCTGAGCAGGGAGCCCAATGTGGGCCTCCGTCCCAGGACCCTAGGATCATGACCTGAGCCGAAGGCAGCTGCTTAACGTCTGAGCCATTCAGGTGCCCAATTTTTTATTTTTTAAAAGATTTTATTTATTTATTTCTAATAGCACACAAGCAGAGGAAGTGGCAGGGAGGGGGAGAAGCAGGTCCCCTGCTGAGCAGGGAGCCCCCCCTCCCATACGCAGGGCAAGATTCCGGGACCCTGGAATCATGACCTGAGCTGAAGGCAGACACTTAACCAACTAAGCCACCCAGGTGCCCCAATGACAAATTTTATAATATATATTTTTTAAAAAGACCTCATTCACTCTAGCCCCAAATCTCTAAGATTGCCAGGAATAAATCTGTAACAGGAGATGCACAAAAACTCTATGGAAAACTTATAAATCTGAAGTGAAAGACATATACAATAGCCTATGTACATGCTGAAATGTACCAGATTCATGGATGGGAAGGCTCAGTGGGATAAATATGGCAATTCTCTCCCCAATTTCATTTATGAATGTAATGCAATTTTAGTTAAAATCCCAACAGGGTTTTTCACTAAACTTGACAATTTGATGGCAAAATCCATGTGGAGGAATAAAAGACCAGAAATACTACGCCTAAAAAGGAAGAACTTATATGGACATTGGGGAGGGTATGTGCTATGGCAAATGTTGTGAAATGTGTAAGCCTGATGATTCACAGACCTGTACCCTGGGGTAAATAATACATTATATGTTAATAAAAAAATTTAATAAAAAAAAAGGAAGAACTTGATAAGACATCAAGACGCACTAACTCCAAGATTATAATAGTGAAACCATGAAATATAAAATCCAGATTCATTGTATGTCTTTCTGAATTAGCTGAGAATTTCCATCCCAAAGAAATGTTCTGCCTTATCACCTATTCGTATAAAGTCAGAGAGAGAATCCAAATCAGGCAGTATTTTAAGATACGGAGGCTACTTCCAGAATGACAGAGTGAACAGTGTTCCTTTTGTTGTTGTTGTTCCGAAAGCTCTCTCTCCCTGCAAGATGATTATACTTCCTGTGCCATTGACATCAGACATTAGTCATCAAGCCACGTGACTTATCTTGGCCAATTAGATGTGATCTTGAATGCTGTCATGCCACTTCTGAGCAGAAGCCTTAAAAGCCGTCCCATATTTCCAATGTGGGTATTTCCCCCTCCCACCAAAGCGGCATAACCCCAATAGGGTCACTGGGTCCCAGAAGAAAGACATGTGGCCCAAGCTGCAACCAATCCTAGATGTAAGATGGGGGAGAAAGAGACATTTATTGTCGTAAGCCAGAGAGATTTGCGGTCTGTTTGTTATCTCAGCATAATTTAGAGATGCTGACTAATACAGGGATATAACCTAGTGCGTTCATAAATTCTGAAATTTTTTTTATCCTTTGTCTGAGTATAAATGGTCAATTTTTGTAATTAGTACATTGATGCTTTACATTGGGTTCTCATTGTTCTGCTAAACAGGGGCATTCCTCCAATTATTCACAAAGATATATTTAAGAGCATTTTTAAAAACAAGTTTGGGGAAATGTCTTGCCATTGTCTTGCCAGATGAGATCCATCCTTCGTATTAGCATATTAAAGACTGCAAAATCCTGCAGGAAAGAAAACTTTGCTAACCCAGTGTTTCCCCAAATCCGTTGATGATAAAACCCTTAGTCTGACTATTTACATATCGTGAGAGTTTGGGATAAGGTTTTTCTCAAAATGATTTTCTCTCTTTGCTGTTATGTATTTAACACTAGGTGCTTTATATGCATTATATCATTTACATCTCTTAGCCTCTCTGAAAGAAGCATCATTATTTCCATTTTATAGCTGGCAGAATGAAGGTTCGAAGAGACAAACTGACTTACTCAGAGAAAACACAGTAAAAATAACAGGGAAGCCAAGGCTTGACTTCAAGTCTGGCAACAAAGACTGAGCTCTCAACCTACCTGATTTTCTCTTGCTTCCAAAATCACCTCCTGGCTTCTGAAGCTAATGCTGAAAGGCCCTTATCAGCTTTGATACCTACCCAATCCAATTCAATTCTTCACTTTACTCCTGACTACACCTCCTCTTGCTCTATGTACCTCCTTCCTGACTATTCCTTTCTCATTCAGGGCCTTCCTTCCTGCCACCATCCTTATACCTCTTCTCCATCTTTAAGCTTTCTTTAAGGATTAGCTCATGACCCCTCCTCCAAGAAGCCTTCCTTGACTACTTCTCTCCACAGTGAATTCTCTCTGACTTTATATGAATAGGTGATAAGGCAGAACATTTCCTTGAGATGGAAATTCTCAGACACCCCCTCAGACCTACTGAATCAAAAACTCTGGGGATAGGACCCAGCTATCTGGGTTTTAACAAGCTTTCCTAGTAAGATTGCTGATTCATTTTGAAGTTTGAGAACCACTGGTCTAAGCCGACCACGTTGGGTTTTTTTCTTTCTGACAGAAAATTAGCTTAGGAAAAAACAATGGACACGGGGTGCCTGGGTGGCTCAGTCGGTTCAGTGGCTGCCTTTGGCTCGGGTCATGATCCCAGGGTCCTGGGATTGAGCCCCGCATTGGGCTCCCTGCTCAGTGGAGAGCCTGCTTCTCCCTCTCTCTCTGCCTGCTGCTCTGCCTGCTTGTGCTCTCTCTCTCTCTGTCAAATAAATAAATAAAATCTTAAAAGAAAAAGAAAAGACACTGGACAAAATTCTGGACAGAGAAGTGAGGGCATCTATAGGGATGGGGTTTCTAGGAACTACCCTCATTCTTTTTTTTTTTTTTTTACCAATAAAAATCAAGAGGGATTTTTAATTTCCAAGTCCTTTGAGAAAGCAAAACTAACGCAACACAAATTAGAAGATCTAATTAATAAATTTAACAACAAGGCAAAGTAATTTTGTTACATAAATTAACCCATTTATTACAGGCTAGCAACGTTTCAAATGGTGGACCTTCTACTGGTCTTTCAACTCCTTCAGTCTTCTGATGGCAGACTTTACTGTGACAGCAGAAGTGGTATTGTAGGTCCAGGCGCCACCAGCGACGGTTTTCATGCAGGAGCCACAATGCCAGATCCCCACAGCTCATCTCTTCATCTTGGTTTTGCCACAGAAGGAGCAAGTGTACTTGGCGTGCTGGCTTATCTCAATCTTCTTCACCATTTTCCTGAGGGAGGCACCATAACGGGTCCCGTATTTGCCCACGATTCCGACCTTCTTGGTGCGTTTAGCCATGTCGCCGCAAACTAGGTCTGAGCCCAGAGAGCTACCCTCATTCTTAATAAGAAACATAAGATGAAAAATTGTACCCATTAACCTGCTTTCGATTTCAAGCAATGGAAAATGCTACAGGGGCTTAAATGAAAGTTTTATTCTTCCCACTTTCAAAAGTTCTAGAGGTAGGCAGGGGCTAGCATTGGTTTGACGGCTCAGCAATGTGTGTTATGCTGTTGGCATTTCCCTCTGAACACAGAATGGCTGCCACAACTCAAGTGTCGCGTTGTGTTCATGCAGGAGGAAGAAGTGGGGAATGCTGTTGAAGCAATGTATGTCCCTCTTATCAGGAAAGTGGAGGCTTCCATGTTTGTCTCATTGGCTAGAACTGGCCACATGGACCTCTGGCAGCAAGGGAGGCTGGGAAGAGTAGGTGTTAGGTTTTTCCAAGCTCTATAATGAAGGTTTGTTGGGGATGAGCAAATCTACATTGTCTTCTCTCTGAGTTCTCAGGAGTTCTATTACCAGCTTCTTCCTCAGTAGTTGGGGGGTTAATAAAATGGTTCAGGGTCAGCTATAAACAAACTGAAGCTCCACCACAGTTGGTATGGATTTCTCCAACATGTCTTTCCCCTTCTCTTATCCTAACTGTCTTCTCGCCTTTTATAGACTCAGTCTTACTGGAATATCAGAGGGAGAGGCCTTTAGAATGTTCCAAAAGATGAGAAAGGGTAGAGCCATTTAGGGTCAGAGAGGGAGACTGGTCAGTCACTTCTGTGCTGCCGTTTCCATGCTGTGTGACCTTAGGCAGGTCACTCCACCTCTCTGAGCCTCAGTTTCTATATCTGTGAAATGGAGCTAGTGAGAGCCCTTACCTCCCTCTGGGGAGGTTATGAGATGAAATGAGATCAGCTACATAAAGCAACAAGCTCAGTGCCTAGTACTAAGTTAGGTGCTTGGCGAACTGGTACCTGTTTTGGTCATTACCAATTATTCTAGCACTTGCCTGCTGTGGAGAGAGGAGGTTGCTGTTGAGACATCAGGGCATGGAAAATCAGTGGACAGTTTTCTTATTACTCCTCTGTAGACAAAATGCCAAACCAAATTCTCATTAGCATGTCAGTCATTTGCATGTCAGGGAGCGTCATAGATGCCTGGAAGTGATACCTTTGAGTGCAGGGTGGAAAAAATGCCCCCCCCCCCACCTTTATCAGAAGCTCAAGCCTAGTGGGAAAGAGGAGGTCCGTGACTGTCCTCCCTCTCAGGACGGAGGTGGCCAGCATTCCGAGCTGCCCTCTGCACTTCCTGACATTTGTGGTTTAATCAAGCCCCATTAATCCCTCCCAGTTTCAAAGCCCGGCACAGGAACCACAAACTCCCACAGCCTCTGACGGGAATCGTGTGGCTAAAGCCAAGGGGAACTCTTTGAAAGGTAATTAGTGTCCTTTGAATCCAGGGCCCTTTGATTTTGCTTCCTGGCTTTAAACGGTCACAGGAGATTTTGCAGCATGGGGGAAAACAAAGAGACAGCAGCAAGAGAGAGATAGACCCTTGATGCCGGGCCTTCTACTCCCTCTGGAGTCCCCGTCCTGCCAGCGGCCTGGGACAGGACGCCTGAGGACGTGGTCAAGGGTGGCAGAGTTGTTGAGTTGTACCAGGGGCCATTCACTCATTCATTCATTCATTC
>CM052811.1:96699569-96740614 GCA_028533885.1 Nasua narica | reverse complement strand
CCACAGACAAGGCTGTAACATTTACACGCTGTGGTGATTATGTCGTTGTTTAAAAGACATCTATGTGGGGGGTCTTGGTGGCTCAGTCAGTTGAGTGTCTGATTCTTGATTTCAGCTCAGGTCATGACCTCAGGGTTGTGCGATCGAGCCCCACATAGGGCTCCATGCTGGGCATGGAGGTCACTTAAGATTCTCTCTCTCTCCTCTCTGTGCCCCTCTCCCACTCATGTGCACACACTCTCTCTCTCAAAAAAAAAAACAATACAATAAAATAAAGTATATATACATTATGTTCATATAAATACACAGAAATAGTCTTCTTTCCTAATAAGAAATGTGGGATTTGAGTCCCATCTTTGGGAACTTTTGATTCTTCTTAAAATGAGAGGCTCTCATAATGTATCTGTTCTTTGCCCTCTTTTAATGTAGATGAGGTTGCAGTGAAGTATTTCTCTATAGTAAGGAAACAGGCCAAAGACCATTACTTTTTAAATATTTATTTATTTATTTTGTATAAAGATTTTTATTTATTTATTATTTGACACAGAGAGAGACATAGCGAGAGAGGGAACACAAGCAGGGGGAGTGGGAGAGGGAGAAGCACGCTTCCCACCAACCAGGTAGCCTAATGTGGGGCTTGATCCCAGGACCCTGAGATCACGACCTGAGCCGAAGGCAGGCGCTTAACAACGGAGCCACCCAGGCACCCCTATTTATTTATTTTTGAGAAAGAGAGAGTGTGGGCAGGTGGGGGGAAAAAATCTCAAGCTGACTCCGTGCTGAGTGCAGAGCCGATGTGGGGCTCCATCTCACAACCCTGAGGTCATGACCTGAGCCAAAATCAAGAGCCAGATACTTAACCAACTGAGCCAGCCATCCATCCTGGGTCAAGGATTGTTACTAATGATCACTAAAATCCAGTTTCCCTGTCAGGGGTCAATAGAGAATGGTGAGAAATGCGGTAAAGTAGAAAGAACCATGCCCCACGCAAAGAAGGCAGCTGTTATTGACCACCAGCCTGTTGTCACATGTGTGGGAGACAATTTAGATATTTTAGATATTTTGTGAAATCTCCAAATTTAAAAATATTGACATAAAGCATGGTGCAAGTCTAAGAAAATACATTTGTAGATCAGTATGTTCATGAGGGCGTGAGTTTGCATCTTCCATATGGCAGCCAGCCTCCAAGATGGCCCGAGAGATCCCAATTCCTGGTATCTATTCTCGTGTGTCATCTTTTCATACATTGAATCAGGGCTGGTCTGTGTGATCAGTAGAATATGGCAGAGGTCACAGTTTATGGCTTCTGAATCTAGCCCCTAAAGGCATTGAGCTTCTACTTTGTTCTCTTGATCTCATTCTCCCTTTTGGGGACAGCAGACACCATGTATGAGAACTCTCAAGCCATCCTGGGTTGTCCACATAAAGCAGAACTGAGCCCTCCAGCTTAAAACCAACACCAACTGGCCAGCCACACGAGTGAACCTTCTTGAATGAGAATCCTTCAGCCACAGTCAAGCCTTCGGATGAGTGCAGCCTCAGGTAATACCTAACTAGAACCTCCAGAAAGACCCTGAGCCAGAACCACGTGGCCAAGCTGCTCCCAGATTCCTGACCCAGAGAAACCACGAGAGATAACAAAAGATTACTGTAGTGTTAATCCAGGGGTTGAAAAGCTTTTTCTGTAAAAAGCCAAATAGTAAGTATTTTAGTCTGTGTGACCCATATGGTCTCTATGTAAACTATTCAACTCTGCAAAAGCAGCCTTGGAACTTAGGTAAATGAATGAACGTGGCTGTGTTCCAATAAAACTTTATTTACCAAAATAAGCAAAGGGCCAAATTTGGCCTGAAGACTATAGTCTGCCCCCCTCTGCCTTAAGCCACTCTGTTTTGTGATTTGCTGTGCCGCCATGTATAGTTAACCCATTCCCTGAATTTGTGAATTACCTGAATACCTCACATTTTAGGCAAAGCACCCTGCTGGTGATTTGGAGATCGGATTAGAAGCTCCTGGCAGGGGAGCAATGATCCCAGAAAGCAATGACAATCTCAGGCTTGGGTGAGAAGACATATGGATGGGGTGATCATAGAGATGTCCTTTGTTCTTCCTGCCAATCAACATTGCAAGAAGATGTTAAAGCCATAATACAGTCCATTCCCTTTCATGCTTCCTGCACTGTTTAGTGCTGACCTTGAACTATCTCAGTAATGAGCAAATGGGTCAGATAAAGGGGAAGACTTCCCCTGCCCGGTGCTATGCGAAACATGCAGAGCCAGCCCAGGGCAAGCTCCTATGCTGGTAGCAAGGTTGCTGAGGCCAATGGTGCCAGGAGCTCCCCAATAAAGAAGCTCTCTGGGGAAGACAAGGAACCCTGTGTTACCCGGTCTCTCTGCCCCTTCCATGTGCCCTTTGCAGACTGTTCCTCACAGCCTCCTGAAGACCCATTTCCTGCCCTGCTGGGTTGTAAGGTTCCAGCTGGGCCAGACATCGCCTGGGAGAGACCTGGCCTGAGTGGGATAGGGCAGCATGGGGGGCGAGATGCTCAGGACCTGGTGCATGTTGGGGGTCAGGGTTGGGGGGGGAATCAAGGACAGAGAAATAAAGAAGAGAGGAGAAAAAGAAGGGAAGGGGAAGGAAGAGAGAATCAAATCTAAGAAAGGCTAGATACAGAGGTCAAACAATGTCATAGACTTTGGTCTCTCTCTTGACCCACCCGTGTGCATCCCCCTCTCCAGCCACCTAGGTAGCTTTTGGGTTCCAGAGCCACACAGAGCAGGGATAGTCTGCAGCAATCCCCGCTGCAGTTTCCGGCAAACTCACTCGAATTGACTGTCAGGTCACATGCCCACGTGCCCCAGCCAATCACTGGGGCCCTAAGTCAGGTGGGCGTAGGTGCAGAGCCCCACGCCCAACCCTCCTGGCGTAAAGAAATTCGGGGCGTTTGCCAGAAGAAAGGGTCCTGGCTGCTGGGAGGGTAAATGCTCCCTTCGTTTGCTGACCGGTGGAAACTTGCTGATCCCTTCCTTGTGCAAAAGGGAAGCTCAGGCTGAGAGGGGAACGAAGGGCCTATAATTGTACAGTTGGTCAGGGGCTGTACAGGCTGAATGTTTGTGTCCCCCCCAAATCCATATGTGAAGCCCTACCCCCTAACGTGATGGTTTTAGGTACGGGGCTTTGTGGGGGGTACTTAGGTTCAGATGAAGTCATGAGGAGGAAGCCTCAGCGATGGGACTAGTGTTCTGGCAAGAAGAGGAGAACGGAGTCCTGTCTCTGCCATGGGAGGGCACAGAAGTGAGTCCTCCCCAGACACCGACTCTGTCGGCACCTTGACCTTGGACTTGCAGCGTCCAGAACCGTGAGAAATAAGAGTTTGTCATTACAGCCCCCTGGCCTAGGGTATTTGTTTTGTGACAGCAGCGCAAGCAGACTGAGACAGAGACAAAGTCCCGGCACGGTTCTAGGCCTCCTGAGGGGCAAGTCCAGAGAAGCCAGACCCCAAGGGAGTTGATGAGGTTCTGAGGCCACCAGCGAAGATCTCCAGGGTGTGAGGAGGGTGGATCGTGGAGGTCTGTGAGCAAGGGCTCGAAGCAGGGGCAGAGTTTCGTGGAGGAGAAGGGAGGAGGACAGGGAACATTTCTCTCTCCCTTTGAGGTCCTAACTGTCGGGTAGGGGCGTAAGACCACTCGAGTAAGGGCAGATGGCAAAAATCTTGGAGCAACTCATGCTATCCATCCAAATTGTATGAAACATCTGTGGGGAGGGGATGGTTGTAACTTAGCTTTTTCTTTCTGGAAGGCAGTTGGACCTAGAAATTCCACTTCTGGGAATTTTCCCCAAGAAAATCAGTAAGGATGAGGGCAAAGATTTAGCTTCGAGGATGTTCATTGCAACACTGTTTATAGGGAAATAACTGGAAATGATCCGAATGTCCAACACCAAGAGATGCCCTATGGAATGACTGGGAGTCTGACGATGGGCTGTGCTTTAGTCATTCGCTGTGCTGCTATGGTCAGAATCGACAATTTCCAGACGCCCGTCCCTGGGCCAAGGCAGCTCTGTGAAAAGTGGCTGCTGGTGGATGAAAAAATCAGAAATGCGGAGACCATAGCAGGATATTCATATAACTTTTTTTTTTCTGTAACATTATCTCTTCTCTACCTCTTTGGCTTGATGATGATAATGAATCTTCACATTTTTCTTTTTTCTAAACTTCACAGAAAGCCTAACTAACAGTGGTATAAACAAATGAGGGCTTATTTTTTTCACACTAAAAGAAGTCTGGAGGTAGAGGCCACGGGGGAAAATGTCAGTGCTCACAGTGCGAGGTAGGGAGGAGTCTGTAATTCTCTCGCCCTTTGCTTCATGGTCCCAAGAGGGCTGCCGCTGGTCTTGGAAGGAAGGATGGCGATCAGATACCGCCAATGACCTTTTCCCTTTTACAGGAATGCAAAAGCAAAAACCTAGAAGTCTCCTGAGGATCTCTTCTGTCTTATTGGCTAAACTAGGTCATGGGACTGCTCTTAGCTGTAAGGGAGTCCAGGAAATATGTAATCTGCCGAAAGGAAATGGGGTTACCATGTCACGCTTATTGACGACGATGAATTGGCTAGGACAGAATATACAAAACCCTCAAACAAAACCAAGAAGGAAGGGGGGAGAGGGGTAGGCTAGAAATACTAAGAAGGCAGCAACCCATGCCTGCCACATTTGATGGGAAGAGAGTTGGCAGCTCTAGATCGGTGCCCCCGCATTTTTGGAAGGTGGAAATTACTGGTCCTTGAAGTACTAACCACTGAGAACTCCTAGAACAAAGGACTGGTTTTCAAACCAGATCCTCTGTGGCCCGGAGTTCCTTAGGGGCTGCTGTTAGGGCAAGAACATGGCAAGAAGGGGTCAAAGTGGCTCCCAATCTTCCTTCAACCCAAGAGCTTCCATTTTTATCTGAGTATTATACTGAGCATCCACGTAAATTTCCACTTGATGTCTATGTGTATTTATCTGTATATATGTGTGTTAATCTTTATATATGCATATATAAGTATTTAGATAGATGGGTAGATAGGTTGATCGGTTGATTAATCAATAGATCTAGAAAGATACAGAGCAAGGGTATGATCTTAAGAGGGCCAGAGGTGGCAGACTGGTGACCACTGGAGCCCAAGTCAGTGTTTAAAATTTCTTTGACTTTTGAATGTCTTTACCTTGGCTGCATACTCTGCATTACTCTACAGATTCAAACATTTCCTGACATTTTTTTAATATCACAGTTCCCATATTTATATTAATTTTCATATAAATTAATTCACCCTCCTCACACATCTATATTAATTTTAATGTCACTCGAGTCACACATTTTTATTGATTTTAGTGCCATCCAGTTCACATCTATATTCACTGTCCAGGGCCCTATGCATTCGGTCTGTGGACCGCCCCCCGACCCAACACACCGGGGTGCTAACTAACAATGGCTCTTTCTGGGTCATGGGTCATTTTTAATTTTTCCTTTTTCCTGGTTTGGCA
Organism: Nasua narica; assembly: GCA_028533885.1. Taxonomy (NCBI): domain Eukaryota; kingdom Metazoa; phylum Chordata; class Mammalia; order Carnivora; family Procyonidae; genus Nasua; species Nasua narica. The sequence goes on along the minus strand of CM052811.1, from coordinate 96,735,091 downwards.
TGTCTAATTTTGCTAAAATAAACAGACATGGCTTTTGTAATAAGGGGGAAAGACGCCATTTTAATTAAAAAGTAATAACAATGTGGCCTGCGATCCCATGGGCTGTTTGGGCCGCACTCCATCGGCCCCCACCGAGCCTGGTGCTTCTGGGCTGCGCCCGCTTCCCACTCGGCCTCGAGGGTGTCGCCAAGACAGTGACTGGGGTCCCGGCCTCGCCCTGTGAGTGAGGTTCTCCCCAGGGGTGTGAGTGGGAGTTGGGGGGCTGGACGACCTCTGAAGAACGGGCCCTTCCTAGAAGAGCTTAGAAAGCCAGTCGGGGTCTGAGGCCCTTGCAAGCGCTGAACTGCAGCGTGGGGACACAGTTCCTGCAAATGCCAACTGCTCTGCGCTGGCTGAGGCTGTTGATAGATATATTGCTTCCAGCTAATAGGGCATTATCACAACCCGGTTCCACCCTCAGCTACTGCAAGCCACCAGGACCGCATCTGGTTTGAATAGCTTCTCATTCCAACCTAAAAAAAAAAAAAAAAAAAAAAATGAAAGCTGAAATCTAAGCCACCGCTTTGACACTCTGTATCTCATCCTCCTTTTGTCCTCATTCTCCTCTCTTGCTCTTTTTCTGTCCCACGCCAGAGCTTCAAACCAGGCCTATGAGTTTAGAAACTGCTCAACCCGTTTTACAGATGAGGACATTGAGGCACCGGGTGGAGCAGGGATTCTACCACAAACCTTCTTACTGATCTGGCAAGCGGTTGGAGTCCCCCAGTTTCCTTATCGGCAAGGCAGAATGGTGCTGACACCCACCCCTACACTTCCCCCATCACCTGCGAGGGGAGCCCCAACCACGTTGCAAGATACTATTGTTACTGTCTTTCCTGTCCTTCCTCCCAAATAAATTATGGACGATGCTACAATTAGAAATCAGGGGAAGTGAGTTCTAAGAAGAGCTGATTCTGCCAATCATTAACTAGAAGCTGCAGAAAGAGGGAGAGTGGTAATAGCCTTGAGATGATCCTTAGGCCCTTCCTGCTCCCACATTCTGTGAACTGCTTATCCGTGTGTGTTATCCTTTTTGAAATTGGTTCATCTTTTTCTTCACAAATGGAAGCGCTCTTTTTATGTTCTGGTGAACAAGTCTTTCGTTGGTTGTTCATAAAGCAAATATAGCTTCTCTGGCTCTGTGGCTTACCTTTTCACTTTCTGAGTCGTATCTCTGGGTGAAAGACATTCCTAATTTTAATGAGGTCCAATTTATCACTGTTTTTCTTTATGGTTAGTATTTTTCTGAAGTGTTGGAGGAAACCTAGCCTAACCCAAGCTTATTTGTTTTATTTATCATTTTAATTCTCACATTTAATCACAAACCACTTGGAATTTTTTGTATGATATTAAGAATCAATATTTCATTATTTTTCCCAGCTCAATATTCAGTTGACCCACTGCCATTTATTGAAAAGTCATGTATTTCCAGTATACCCTGTATCCCACTGTCAGTTTTGTCCTGAATCAAGTATCACATACATATGCATCTGTTTCCAGCCTCTACTCATTCCACTGGTCTCTTTCTACCAAAACTACATTGTTCTAATTACTTGTTTCCTAATATATTAACATAATACCTCCTGATACGTGCTAGAGTAAATTTTCCTTTCTTCCTCGTGACTTTATTGGTTACTCTGTTGGATGTTTGGATTTTTATGGAAATTTTAGTATGAGCTTGACATTTTTCAACAAAAAAAATATCATAATAATAAAGGAAAGAAAGAAAGATTTCTTGGAATTTTGATTGAGATTACATTGAATTTGTAGGTCATGCTGAACACACATGAACATGGATTCTACCCATTTTAGGAGTGAGAAAAATTGAATTTCAGTTGAATAATGATGAATTTTGACCCAGGCATTTCTGAAACAAAGTGATCACAAGCACCTGAGGGGACATACTGTCGGGCACAACTCCTTGGGGGTCACTGGGAGGGCTGGAAACTTGGCCAGAGTAGTCCTACGCTCAGTCAGTTTGGGAAGAGAAACAGCGTTGGCCAAAGGAAGGAATCCTGAAGGCAGAGGAAGATGGACTTACGGGTCCAGGTGCCTCCACAGAGCGGGAAGGAGAGCCTTAGGTTCATCCCCTAAGGAGAGCCTGAGGCTCAGTTTCCTAACTTTGTGGAGCTAATGAACCTAGTCTAACCTTACAGTGTTGGTTTGCAGTTCAAGCAAGATCGTGGGGGTGTTCATTCATGCATTCGTCCCCTCGCCCAGCAAATGGGTATATTGTATTCCAACTGTACGTTAGAGGTGCCAAGGGAATTAGACAAATTGTCTGCTCGCCTAGAGGGGGAAAGAGACAAAAGAATGAGGTGATAAGAAAATAATCACAGTAATGATCAAAGTTTATAGTTGTCTTGGGGGTGGGGCGGCAGCTTTAGAAAAAGATTTGAGAATGCTTTATAAAAGGGCGGCACACATTAGAGAATCATTCTTATTCTGCGCCCCCCCCCATTTTTTCTTCTCTAATAAGTTGAGGTCAAAATAAGACAAATTATAGTTAATTTATTCCCCCAACCCACCACATACATGCACACGGCCTTCCAGATTCCCAGGAATTTGTCATGGCTTTTCACAGCCCCCTGTGGACACTCCCATTCCTCAGTTTTTCCTTTTAAGCCTTTTGGTTAGCCCAGGTAAGCCGGCTGTTTTCTTTCTGCAAACGTTAGCCACCGCCTCTGGCTGCCCACAATTGCCTCTCAATAGTTTTTGTCAAATGCCCCCGGGGTGGGGGGTGGGGGGGTGGGAAGCTTTTTCCTTTTTCAGGGTGTCAAATAAAGTCAGCCTTGCAAGTGGCGTCTTCCAGGGAACCATCAGTCCAAATAATGACAATCCTCTGGGGATGAGGCTTTGAAGGAGATGCAACCCTATTTTGTTATCCCTGGTGGCCGCCAGGCTGCCGGATTCTAGGTCTATCATTGGGGGGGCAGGGATGACAGTGGAGAAAGGTCACGTCTTAATAAGATTTAGCCATCTGCCTTGAAGAAACGCTTCCTTGATTGCTGCGAGCCTTTGAGCAATTCAAGAATTCCGAAAATGTTGATTCTGACCATTTTTGCCCATGTTGCCAGGGCTTATATAGAAGAGAGAATTTTCAGAAGCCCAACCCTGCAATTTTTACTTTTCTAACCTTTTTGCAGATAGCACCTAATTTCCTCTTGGCCACAACTACGAGCTTAGGTATTGTTATTAGCATTACTTTTATTTTACAGATGAGGAATCGGAGGCATTGAGAGGTGAAGGGCACACAGCCAACAACTGGTGAAGCCAGGATTCACACCCAGGGGGGTTAACTGCGGGGCTGGCAGGCCCTCTATGCTCTTCTGTCTCCCCAAGTTTGACAAAAGGAGCATTGGAACCAGGAAGTCTGAATTCAAGTCCTAGCTTTGCAGCTATCCCCTTGTGTGACCCTGGGTGCACCAGTTCCTAGCTCCCTGCCTCAGTTTCCCTGTAAGTAAAACGAAGCTGTCGGCTGATAGCTCTTGTTCTCTCCTAAGATTTTGGGTTTCTCCAGAGCCTGGAGTGCCTGCCAGTTACTCCCCCGTGAAGTTACAACCCTTGGATGGGGGTCAGGTCTGGGCACTCCAGAGAGCAAATGCTCTGGGCACCAGAGCCCATCCAGGGTGGGCCGGCAGCTATCACAGGCGGCTCTGGCCCAGCCCAGTTGGTGGGAGTGGAGGGGCTGGGGGGAGGGCTTTAGGCAACTGCAGAGTAGGCTTTGTCAGCTGGGGCTATCACTCATGATAGGCCTCCTTATCAGCTGTATCGTGGAGCTAAACCACGAATTCCCCTTCTGGCTCTTAGTCTGAGTCTCCCAAGGCCAAGAAGGGCTGAGCTTGGAAGGGGTGGTCCTTGCCTCTCATCATCCTATCCCACCTGCTTCTCCCATCTCAACCCTCATCCCCACCAAAGCCTGCAGGAACCAGACTCTGAGTTTTAGGCCTCGCAATGAAGAGCTCTCTTTAAAAACATTTTTATTGTTGTCGTTCAAGTCTTTTTCCAATATTTGGTTTTAGGTGACCCTTTAGACCTGAACTCCCACCTCCCCACTCCCTTCCTAGGCTCTGGGTGTACATGCTGGGCACACTCGCACCTCAGGGCCTTTGCACTTGCCATTCCAGCTGTCTGGGACTTCCACCTGGCTCACTTCCTCACCTTCTCCAGGTCTTTACTCAAATGTCTCTTGTCAGGGAAATCTTCTGTGTCCTCCCAAGGCAGAATACGCCTGCCTCACTCCTATCCTCCTTTTCTCCTCATTTTACTTGTTTCCTTAGGACAGACCAATTTTGTTACCTAAGCCAATACATTGGGATTTTTTGCCTAAACCTGTTTGCATTGGGTTTTCCTTCCTTTGCACAGTGAGCATCCCAAGCACCTCATCCCTGACAAAGAACTTGACAGTGAAGACAGGGACCTCTCCCTTAGCTCCACCAAAGACTTGGCAGAGAGCTGGATACATGGGAGGCACTGACCCCAAGCAGGACAACCTGCCTTGCAGCTGCCACAGGGATGCTCCAAGAGGACAACGGTGTGCGGGATGACAGCTAGGCCACAGGCAGGCAGAGGGAAAACACTGATTCTGATGAGCTGGCCTGGGCCTCATCCTTCCCATCCTCGCCAACCTGGAGTTTGATCCAGCAATTGGGAAACATCTTTTTTTTTTTTTCCCTTGTTAAAGTCCAGCCGGGGCCGGCTCTTTCTACCAGGCTGGTGAGCACGGCGGAAACTATGGTGCTTCTGGCCCGGCTGAGGTTTGCATGCCGGCGGCTGGATTTCATCTCCGCCCCGTCCCCGCCCGCAGTGTCCCTGACCGCCATATACTCACGCCACCTGCTCACCAGGCCGTTCCCACAGTTGCTCTGGCCTGGCCAGCCTGGCAGCCCCGGAGAGTCCCCATGGAGCGCAGGGACTGGGAGGTGGCGTTCAGAAGTTATCGGATCCAGCCCTCCTGGGGAGACGGGCAGATAGGCCCGTGAGGGGAGGCGACCGGCCACGGGTCGCAGGGGTGTTCAACAGCATCCGGGCTTGTGAGGCCAGACCGACCTGGATTTTAACCCAGTTTCCTTTAACGGGGCAAGCACGACCACCTTTGTGAGCCTTGGTCCCCTCGTCAGAGGCTATAGCGGTCTGTCCCGGATCGAGCTGTGAGGACGACGAACCGAGGCCCCATCTAGACACCACTCCACCAGCTTGTGTCGCCTACACGACAACCCTGGGAGGCCAGATGGTTAGTGACCCCATTTCACAGATGAGGACACTGATCCCAAAAGGGCTGAGAGGTCCTGCACTTGCCAGCATGAGACTCTGGGCCTGAAATCTCTGGGCCAAAATGGGCCTCAGGGAAAACACCCCCTCCCGAGGTCTGATTCTCGCCCTGTTCACCGTCTTTGAGCTATTTTGCTCCTCTTCGGTGACTAAACTCATCAGCATGCAAACTCCGTCTTGTCTGGTAGAATTCACTTCCCTCCCTTTTGCGGAGAAACTAGCTTGGCTTCCATTTGTCATTCAGTTCTTTTAGTCCATACGAATTTGTGCGTTTTTGACTTTTTCTTTGAACCGGTGCTAACATCTGTCGGATTCCCTCACTGTTTAACAAGCAAAGTTAAGTCTTTAGCACGCGTTCCCTTCCGGATATGTACGAAAATCAAGATTTTACCTTTTTCTGCAAATGACCTCTAATGGAGCTGTAGGTATCAGTGCCAGATCCTTCCGGTAATCGTCCTATAGATTGACCTTCCCATGGCCCCCACGGCCCCTTGCTTCCCTCCAGTGCTCAGGACTCAACCCTGCCTCGGGCATTTTCTAGATGATGCTCCTACATCTGTTGCTCCTACATCGTTTACATATGAGGAAATTAGGGCTCAGAGAGGCAGAGTAACGGAGCCCAGGTTATACAACTAAAGCCAACCCTTTCTTCCCCTGAAGCTACATACGTGTGTGTGTGTGTGTGTGTGTGTGTGTGTGTGTCCTGCCTACTTGACTACAGGATGACTCCAGCTCCGGGCGGAGTCCAAGGAAATGGCCCGGTGTGTGATGGCGGTCCAGGTAGGGCTGCGAGGTTAAGAAGGCCTCCAGGGGCCTTGGTAGTGCCTCTATCTCAAGGGAACGAAGCTGCAGTGTTACAATTGGTGGTGTCTCTGACTCCTCCAAATCTGAAAGAAGGACCCAGGCCTATGCAGCGGCCCCCTTCTGCCCCTTCTGACATCTCCCTACCAAGAAACGTGCCCAAAGTCAAACCACTTGAAAACGATAGAGCCGGGACTTGAACCCAAGAAGTCTGACCTTGCACGTTGTAGTCTTCAACATCCAGAGAGAAACCTCAGTTTGTTCTTCTCAGCTGTGTGACCCCGGGGACATTATTGAACCCCTCTGAGCTCCTCAACGTCTCAGCAAGTAGTTACGAAAATGGAGATTAGAGAACGTAAGAAGCGTGCCAGACACGTGGTAAGTTCTCAATAAATAGCAGCTGCTTTCCAAGGGCTCATTAGCTCAAATAATGAGCCACCGCTTAGGAGCCCCCGCCATGGGCCAGGCACTGTGGGAGGCACTTTGGTGACATCATCTCCAGGAATCCTCTCGACGGCCCCACTGGAGACACATTTATAATCCCTATTTGACAATTCGATAAGTCATCCGCCTCCAAGCTGCACGGAGAGTAAGCACTGGGACTGACACGTAAACCCAGGCTGCCTGACTCCAAGAGCTAGGCACTTTTCCAATCTATGCATTTGTTCATTTATTCGTTAACTCAGCAGATATTTATTGGGACCCACTATGTATGCCAGGCACTGTTTTGGTAGTGAACCAAACAGAAGCCATCCCTGCACTCACGAAGCTGATGCTCTAGTGAGGGGAGCAACTGGCCTCTCAGGATAAGGCTGGTCACCCATGCCAGCCGCCACACCAGGTGGGGCAAGGGCCAGGTGGGACTTTGGGGCTGGGGCTAGACGTGGCTGAGGTGGGGGGGAGGGGAGAGGGTCAGGACTAAGTCTGCGGAAGATGGATACAAAGATGTCTGCCGAGGGAAGTGGGGGATTTGAGAAGGAGAATGGCTTCAGAAAGGAGCAGAGCAGGGGCGTCTGGGTGGCTCAGTTATTAAGCGGCTGCCTTTGGCTCAGGCATGATCTCAGGGTCCTGGAATTGAGCCCCACATCGAGCCCCACATCTGGCTCCTTGCTCAGCAGGGAGCCTGCTTCTTCCTCTCCTTCTCCCTCTCCCTCTGCCGTTCCCCCTGCTTGTGCTCTCTCTCTTTGTCAAATAAATAAATAAAATCCTTAAAAAAAAAAAGGAGAAGAGCAGACATCTGACCGCTGGGACTGGGTCAGGGACACCCTGAGGAAACCCTGAGGACTGTCTCCCCTTGGGGTCAACAGTGCGCAGAGCTACAAGCAGGCATTTCCATGCAAGAAAATTCTGACCACACTGCCATCCCCAGTCTAGGGCTCCCCAGAACCTTCCCTTAGAAAGAGGACAAGGGACCTATGCACCTCACCTCGCGTGGCCTGGCTGCCCTGGGTGGGCATTTGGGTGGGCCCGGGCGCCCTCTTGTGGCTTCTCTTGTCTCTGCATGGACCCTCCTTGCTCGCTGTGGTTGGAGAGGCTTTCTATAGTTAGATCATTTCTGGGGACTATGGTTAGACCATCTCTGGGGACCATTTCTCAGTCCCCAGCCTATACAGTTTTCCCTGTCCCCAGCCTTACCAGCCTCCAGCCAAAGTCCAAAAAACTCAGTCACAGCTCTCTCTCTGTCTCCTGCACAGACCTCAGAACATAGAGCTTGCAAGCCTGCAAGCCCCTTCGATGCTATCGTGGGGTACAGCCACATGATGATGTAGTGTGTAGACGTACCATCTGGTTCAAATCCTGACTGCATCACTTAGGAGTAATTGTACAACCTTACTGTGCCTTACTCTTTTCACTTTAAAAATGACGGTCATATTAGTGTCTACCTTAAAGAGTTATGAGAATTAAATAAGCGAGTATTGGCCAATTTGTCTGTTAAAGCTTCAATATCATCCCTGTCCAGCCTGCCCTTTTCCAGAATGACTTGTCAGCAGGATTCTGGGTTAGATCCAGGCAATGGGAGGCAGGAGAAGCACCTTATTGCTTCCCCAACAAGAGTGGGTCCGGAGTTTCAGTTCAGTTTTGCAGCCGCCTCTGCAGATTTCCCCCCGAATGTTGCCTTAGGACAAGAGGCAGCTGTGATCATTGCGGGTGGACTCCTGCAGTTCCTGCAACTTCCAGACCCCCTGAAAGCTGGAGGCAGCTTTCCCTCATCTTTGCATTCCAACCCATCCAATGGGTTCCCTTACTGAACACTAGTAATCATGGAGGGCTTCCTGGAGGAGGTGAAGTTGTTAGAATGATGCTAGGCCAAAAAAAAAAAAGAAGGCTTCCAGCGTGGAATAATTCCATCCCAGTGCCCATTTGGGCCCTGCCCCTCAGCTCACCTCTTCATGGTTTCCAGGGAGACAGTTTCCAGGGAGCTTGGAATCCTCACATTGCTGTCACTTGGCAACCAGGAGCTGGTGGCTGCAGCCACCGCCCATGTTCCTTTCATCATCCCGGGCCCTCGCCCTCATCTCTGGCATGGGCTCCACACTGCCCATGTAGCGAGGGCCCAGCTGGGGAGGCACCTTCTACCTGCTTCCCTTCCCAGCCAATCACAGGCCTCATAGGGACAACCGAGACTCTTGTCGATGGTGGTAAGTCCCCAGAAAGTGCTGGATGGACCAGGGGCAGGATATACACAAACCTCTACTCCCAGAGGATCCCCTCGCGGGTTCTCATCCATGGAGGACCCTGGGGTTCAGGGGTGGACAGAACACAGTACTGGCCCAAAGGACACACAGCCCGCTGCAAGGGACAAAGCTTACCTCATTCTTGTGATACACAGACGCTAGTAATGACTAGTTACTGCCTGCTGGGCCACAGACTGGTGAAGGCAGGGCTCACCCTTGGGGACAGGGCGGGGGGTGGGTGCGTGGCTGGGGAATAGCAGATGCCACAGTGTCCGATTCACTCCTTAGCAGTCATCTCTAAGCACCAAGGGCCGCTTCCTCTAAACTCCGCAATTCCCCACCTGAGGGCTTTTCATGCCCCCAGAAGCAGCCCTCAACCAGGGAGTGAGTGGAAAAGCCACCTTAATTCTTTCACCCTTCGTTGGGACAAGTCTGGGACCTGTGTCTCCTAGAGCTGCTGGACAGGACTGAGATCAGGTGCCCAGAAGTACGTGGCTTGATCACATAACACCTGGTGGTCCTCATGTTGGCTTCTGAGGGAAGGCGATCGCAGGGACGATGGTATATTACAGGGAACCAAAGTTCTGGGACACTCAAGCTATACCCAATTGTATGCAAAGCAGTGGCTGAACCAAAGGACGGGTGGGGGAGCTCTCTGCCCAGGTGCAGGCAATGAGGGGGTGCCTTGGTTGTAAAAAAACGTTAAAAGCAGTAATCAAACTGGCCAGTCTGCTTCTTATTATAAACCAGCCGTTCTAATAAGCTTCAGTTATAAAATTCTCCCCATTGAGCCTGATCACTCTTGCTGTCCCATGCCGGCTCCTTGGCACCCCACTGATGCTAACTGCACTGAGGACAGAGAAATTGACTGTGGGCAGAGGAGATGGGGGATGGCCTCACTCAGGAGGCAGCATGGATCCCCTAATTCCGCAGGACTGGCCGCATTTCACACCTTCATGCCTTTGCATGAATACCGTTTGTGCCTCAGTTCCCTCCCACTCTTCGATTATGGTTCAGTATCATTGGGCATCTCCTCCTCCAGGAAGCCCTCCCTGATCCCTAGCCTGAATTAGATGCCTCCTCTGGGCTTGCACGGACCTCCAAGTATCCCTACATCATGATGCTCTTCACACTGGGTTACCTTTGTCTGTAATTCTCTTATCTCCAGACAGTGGGCTCCAGAGTAGGAGGGACTTCAGCTTGTTTGCCTGGGCCTGGCTCACAGCAGGTACTTAGGAACAGGACCACCTCTGTGCCCTGCGCAGCCTGCACAGCCATCCCTGGCAACACAGCCTAGGGAGGTTTAGCAAATGAATAAGTGAGTGAATGAATAAATGGATTGGTAGAATTTTCAATAACTGGGGAAGAACACTTAAAGGACATTTAAAGTATCTCAGGAGTCCACCAGCATTAGCACCACTGAGAGTGTGGTCGACATGCCTGCACTCTACCGCAGGCACTCAGCTAGAATTTCTGCAGATGGGATTCAGGAATCTGGGCATCCCAGAAAAGTCCCAGGAACACAAAATGTGGAGCGATATGGGGCCAGATAACAAAGTGAGTAGTTAGCTGCAAAAGGAGTGAGACCGGCCCCTTAAGTTGAGCCCACACCAATAATTCATTCACTCAGCAGTCACTAAGTATACACGGAGCCAGGAAGGCACTCATATATCTACCTGTGCACGAGACAGATGTGGTCTCTGCTCCCTTCTCACAGTTTAGTGAGAAGACAGTCGTTAAATAAACAAGCAAACAAATACCTGCTAGAAGGTCGAGTTATGATTAATGCTTTGCAGGAAAGAAAGCAGGGTAGGGAAGGGATTAAAGGGTAGATGACGTTATTTTGGCTGGGTGTTAGGGAAGCTATCTGCTAAGGCCAACAGGAGGTGAGGGAAGGAGTCACTTAAAATTGAAGGAGCAAACCATGTGGATGTTTGGGGAAAAGAACATTCCAGGCAGAGACAGTATACGCAGAGACCTGGAGAACCAAACATGTGGAAGAGGGAACCTGGTTAGGAAGCTACTGCAATAGTCCACGCATGAGATGTCAGAGGATCATACCAGGGTGGAGGCAGTGAAGGCAGGAGGAAGTGGTCAAATTCAGAATACATTTTGAGGGTAAAGTTGACCAGCTTTGCTTGAGGATCAGATGTGGGCACGAGAGGAGGGAGGTCAAGGTTATTGCTGCCAAGAGTGCAGGGGATGAGGGAAAAGTTGGAGGAGATGATGTCAGAGAGGTGAGTGGGGAGAGGGCACAGACCATAAGCAGGTTTCTGCAGACCATGCGGAGGACTTTACTCTTTCCCTGATGGGAGCCCTGGGAGGGTTTCAAGCAGAGGAGGAATGTCATTTGGCTTGTGTCCTAACAGAATCTCTAGATGCAGAGTGTAGAACAGACTTTTGGGAGACAGAGATGAACTAGGGTGGTTCAGAAGCTGCTGCAGACATCCAAATGAGAGATAATGGTGGCTTGCCACAGGGTGCTGACTGGGATGGGAAAACTAACTTAATTTGAGCAAAAACAAAAAGTGGATTTTGAGAAACGTGTTGAAGAAATAACAGGTAGTAAAAATCACGGAGACAGGCAAATAAATGATTGAAATTTGGTAGCGGTTAGGAGCTCCAGCGCTGCAAGCAGCAGCTGTGTCCTCTTGGAGGAAGCAGCTTCAGTTCTCTGAGCTGCTTTTGTCATCTGCAAAATGGGGATGACAACGGAACATACCTCACGGAGTCGTTGATAGGGTGATGTAAAGGTCTGGGCACGGATCTAGCACACGATAAACGTTATCCCGGTGCTAGGTTCCAGCACCATTTCGGCCATGCACTGGCTGGCTGTGTCATCGCGGTCAAATTCACCCCTCTGGAAGATGGGGCTATCATTAATACCAACTTTATAGGGTAGGGTCGTGAGGATTCAATTAATGAGTACAAGTAACACATTTAGATTAATGCTGCACGTATGTGCCAACTATTGTGAATATATTTTAGCCATATCTCATAAACTCTTCCCCCACCAGCATATGCCCACCCCATCCTGCAGATGGGAAGTCTGTGGCTCAGAACCAGGTGGCCTCTCCTGGTGACCTTATTTAACATCTTGCCTGTGGCAGTCCCTCCAGCTACATGGAAAAAAGGAAATTCCGGCTTTAAAGAGTCCCGTCCTGCCCCGCCCGCGAACGGCCTGGCGGAACCTTTAAGTGGCCTGCTCTAGAGTCCAGCCGGCGCATTCGCGCTACTGAGCCGGCGCTTGGAGTTACTTCCGGCGGCCGCGCTCCGCCCCCGGGCGTCTCCATTTTGGCGGCAGGTGGAGACTAGGCCTGGGCGGGTGGAGTAGCGGAGGGTAGTCTTCGACAGTCGCAGGGCGGAGTCGGCTCACAGCACTGTCGTCTCCCTTCTTTCCTCCGCCCGCAGGAGCCGGGGGCGCCCATGGCGGGCTTGGAAGTACTCTACGCGTCGGCGGCGCCGGCCATCACCTGCGCGCAGGACGCGCTCATCTGCTTTCTGCACTGGGAGGTGGTGACGCACGGCTACTACGCCTTGGGTGTCGGCGACCAGGTACTCCAGAGACCCGGCCGGGGGCCGGGGGGCGGGGGGTGGAGGCGTCTTCTGCCCGGATCCAAGGACCGGAGCTCTGGGCTAGAGCGCCTGACGCTCCCCCGCCCGAGTCCCGGCCCTAGCGCTCCTGGCACCTTCGGTTTGGTGTGCGGGTCGGGGAGCTGCTCTGCTGCCCCGGCCCAGCGCCTCTCACAACACAGCTGGGGCAACATGATTTGGAAACTCAAGGCTCGAAGGTCGCTTCAGCACAGCCTGGCCGTCTCCCAGGCCAGGATCCTGTGGACCTGACACTGAGACGGGGCGTAGCTCTCCAGAGCGCCCCTCATCTGAACTCCGCCAAGCTCCTTCCCACACGGCGGCGGGGGTGGGGGGCGGTACTCAGTATTCTCGGTATTGTACTAAGGCTTCCACCGGGTAATCTGAATCCAAGCACGCTTATACCGGCGAGCTTTGATCTGTTCAGCTCCACGCAAGGACCCTTCACTCCTCAGCACGGGCCCAGAGAGCACACACACACCTTTCACTTTTACTGAAGGGCCCAGTGCAGCCCACTCACTCACCGCTGCCATCCCCAGCTCAGTTTCTGGGAAACAGCCACCATCCCGCACTGCCCCCACCCCCGGGTACACCCCTGCACCCTGGATGTGAGAGCCAGGTAAGGTTACCTCCCCAATAGCTGACGCTACAGGGTCAGCCCCCTCCCCCTCTCCCATCCTCAGGCTCTGCCTCTTGGAGCTACGGGGCTTGACACACCCACAGACTCCCAGAACTGCTGGGGCCTGCCTATTGGGTAATAATTTGGGGGGAGCCTTTGTTCATCTTCCCTGCCCCTTCCCCCTGATTTTCACCCTCCACATCATCCTGCACATTAGCTTCCTGTGAGAACTGGGCCTGGCCCCCTTTCTGTCGGTTCTGTTCTCTTCTACTTCAGCAGGGAAAAGATCCTCTCAGCCACACACCCCACATACACACAGGATTCCTAGCCTGGCCCTCGCTGTCACGTTCTTCTCACCCTCAGAACCAATATCGGCTCTGGGGAGTAGTCGGGCATTTCATCTCACCTCTTGCATCTCTTATGGTGAGATTTTAACCTTACTCTCATTTCTAACGGCTTCAGTTCCTAAACTCCCTAATCCTTTCTTAGTGTCTCAGATATACATCCAGAGTTTTAAGTTTTCCTTTCCTGACGCGGAGCTTTAAGGATCCCTCCTCAAACAGTTTACACATCCTGAGCCCTGAGAACCAGGCATTCCCTCCACTCTCTGCTGCCCCATTCCTCTGTCCTTTAGAGCAGTGAGCAAAACAGCCACCCCCTCTCATACTTGACCCCCACCAACAGGAGTCACATGAGAAGGACAAGAACTGTCATGGATGTCTGGCTTTTTTCTCCTCCCCCCATCCCAGACCTCTCACGGTTTCTCACAGTACCTGTGTATCCCACAGGGACCCCAGATACACACTTAGCATCTCCCATCCCCACCCCTCTCCAGGCTCACACGTACTTGTTCCCTCTTGTAGAATCTAGGACTGGGTCTAAGGCTGGAAAAGAAAGGGCCTTACACATACACCTGGAAGCAGGAACCACGTTTTCCTCCCAGATAGCTCTGTTCTTGGCCTTCCTGTCCTGCACTGCATTCCACTTACCCTGCCTTTCAACATCTCAGGCCTTGGGATTTGGTAGAGGTGGGGTCTCCACTCATGAATGTTGGGCTCCTGCTCAGTGTATAGTGTCCCCAACAGAAATTTTATGTTACCCCATTTCACCTTTCCAATCCTAAAGGACTGTCTCACTTGCCCCAGTCATTTCATTTCAGCTTTGCCAGGGAGGTCCAGGAAGCTGATGTATAGAATGGTGTGGAGTGCAGTGGGGTTGGAGAGGGAGGAAGACTTACTTGGTCCTGCCCTTAAGGCTCGTCCGTGGGCCCTCAGTTCCCCCCACCCCTTGCCCTGTCCTTCAGATCTAACAGGTCTGCCCTGCTCTCTGCCCCGCTTCATGGACCTCACCTTGTTTATTCCCCGCTAGCTACCTCTGCTCTAACACAGTTGGAATCTCTCTCCCCAGAACAGGAACTTGTTACTGAGGGCCTGTGCCACTCCCTCTCTTCGCCCCATTTCACAGGGACGTATCAACACTGCACATCTGCTCCCACCCCTCGTCCCTTCACACACCTGTCTGAAGCTCAGAGTTCTGACGGCTTAGGGATATCAGTTCGTATAGGTCATTGCCTCCTTTGGCATCATCCCCTTCCCAAATACTCTGGGCCCCAATTTTTCAGGTGTGCAGAAATGTGCAGAAAGAATACAATTTCAGTTTAATACTGGTTTAAAAAAAATAAAAGATCCTTGACTTATTCCTAAAGGTCCATCTAACTCCACTCTCATGGTGCCACCTGTTGAGTTCATGCCGGCCAGAAAAAGACGCGGGCCCCAGATGTCTTGCGGGAGGCCAGGGAGAGTGGGGAGGAGGGTTTTGAAAGGCACTGCCCACTGTCTGTGTGTCCACACCAGCACTAAGTCACGCATGCCTTCTGGGGCTGGGTGTTCGTATTGCTCTCTGGTGTGTCTTTTTGCTTCGTGCCCTTTCCCTGAAGTGCTGCTCAAGCTCAGGTTACACTTGTCCTCTGACTTCTGCTGAGTCAGCTTCCATGGGAGTAGAAACCCTTTAGAGAGGCATCTATTAGTTTATTTAAGAGAGGGTTTAATTTTCTGGCCTGGGACCAGCAGACTCCGCTGAGACCCAAGAGTGTTTGCCATGCTCAGAGAATATTTATGTTGTCTCTCCAGCCTCCTCCTGCGCCCCATCCTTGTGGGGGTGATAAGGAGAGAGGAAGGTCCCCAAAGTCTGCGCTTCATCATATAGTATATTGACAGTTAAATAGAAAGCTAAATTGACTGTTTTTCTCTTTGATTTTGTCTCCCCTTGTGCAGGGCAGTTGTGTATGTAAAACTTGGTTAGAAGAGCGGTGAGGCCACTGACTTCAATATAAATCCAGTATTTGAATTTGGTTTAAGTTTTTGGAGTCAGTAGCTCTCCTCCTAAGAACTTTACAGAGGTGGCAAGGGGGTTAGGTGGTAAGGGGTTAGAGATGGTTATAGATACAAGTTTGAGAATTTTGTTTTCTGCTGTAGGAATCTAAAAGTTATGACAAAAGAGAGGAAATGCCCCAAATGATCTGTTTTTCTTTTTTTTTTTTAAGATTTTATTTGTTTATTTGACAGAGAGAGATTACAAGTAGGCAAAGTGGCAGGCGGGGGGTGGGGGGGCGGCGGTGGCAGGAAGGAGGCTCCCCACTGAGCAGAGAGCCCAATGCGGGGGCTCGATCCCAGGACCGTGGGATCATGATCTGAGCTGGAGGCAGAGGCTTTAACCCACTGAGCCACCCAGGCGCCCCATATGTTTGTGTTTCTTTGAGTGCATTTTAGCCCAGAGACCCAGGGATGAACTCATGGCTACTGGAGAATGCTTCCATCCCCAGGAGGTTGCCTAAGTGGACAACTATGTTTACTCTTTGGGGGCCAGTCTCGTGGATCTGGCTGGGAAC
Organism: Nasua narica; assembly: GCA_028533885.1. Lineage (NCBI taxonomy): Eukaryota > Metazoa > Chordata > Mammalia > Carnivora > Procyonidae > Nasua > Nasua narica. The sequence goes on along the minus strand of CM052811.1, from coordinate 96,719,208 downwards.
AATCTCCAGCCATACCAAGCAACCAGGAGCTCTGAATGCCAAACCCAGCTCTGCATCTGACTTTTTGTGACCTTAGGCAAGTCTCAGCCCCTCTGAGCCCTTAAACTTTTCATCTGAGGGTATTAAACCACACAACCTTATGCTTTGGCTACTTTCCAGTTGCAGCTTTCTGGGGGGCCTGATATTTGATGTCAGGGCCTAGAACACAGTTGAAATGCCACATTTGGCCTGATATCACCAGGGCCAGTCCCTCTTAGTCCCACCTGCTTTCCCCATATCAGGGGAGCCCTTGGGCTGGGACCATCAGTTCCCCTGCAGCAAGACGTGTCAGCCTCACCTGACCCCAGAGTGCTCTCTTGCTCTAGAGGCCAGAGTCTGTGGAAGAGTGAGCAGACCGGATTATCGATATTCCAAGCAAAACTCTGGTGGGTCCATTGCTGTATGCAGAGGATATACATAGAAATTCAAAGGCCTCTGACAGAACAAAGACAAGGCACATTATCCAAATCTAAACTTCTAACGTAAACCTTAAATCCACTAAACCTATTACAGGAAATGGACGCTGTTGGAGGTGAGGGATTATTTCTCTTGGCAGACTGGTTTGATTTGTTTCACTTTTGTTTTTCCTCACTCTCATTTCTTTGCTTCAGGCTTGTGAGTTTCCTTGTCATCCAGCCAACTTTTAAACCATGCCAGTTGCAACATCTTGAATTGTATTTGGGACCACTTCCCCCATTGGATTTTCCTGAGCACCCAGGGTGACCAAAGAGGAGAGGCCCATGATTCTGTGCTCTTGGCCTCCCATTGTCCTTGGTGTGTATAAGGGCTGCAGTGCTGGACCTTTGTCTTTTACTGTTGTTCCTCCTCTTTGGTCCAGTTCCTTCCACCGTATTCTCCTGAGTACAAAGCTTCCCAATCCATTTGCTGTGTGTTTAGCCATATAAGTAGGTATCTATGAAAAAAACATATGGATTACTTTTGTGTGTTTTAAAATTTTTTTTACATAAATGGTGCCAGGCTATAAATTTCATTTTTTCTTAACTTCTAAGAAAAATTTAAGTGTGTGTGTGTGTGTGGTGTGTTTATATACATATTTACATAAATATATATATAAAAGAATGCATATATACGTTCTTTTTTTTATTTTTTTTTTAAGTAGGCTCTGTGTCTAGCGTGGAGCCCAATGCAGGGCTTGAACTCATGATTCTGAGATCAGGAGATCAAGACCTGAGCTGAAATCAGAAGTCAGGCTCCCAATAGACTGAGGCATCCAGGTGCCCCCTTAAGTTACAGTTTTTTTAAGATTTTATTTATTTATTTGACAGAGAGAAAGATCACAAGCAGGCAGAGAGAGAGGGGGAAGCAGGCTCCCCGCTGAGCAGAGAGCCCAATGCAGGGCTTGATCCCAGGACCCCGAGACCACGTCCTGAGCCGAAGGCAGAGGCTTTAACCCGCTGAGCCATCCAGGTGCCCCAGTTACAGTTTTTAAGTTACATTTTAAGTTATATTTTTTACCTTTATCTGTGATGCTACAATTTGATCTAGTTTGTTCCTTCTAACTTCTGTATAGTATTCCACTATGAGCATAGTTTTTCATTTCACCCCCACTTTGGTGTTTATGGCAAGATTGTGGTGAAGATCCCTTGTCATGTCCCTTGTGCCTTCGTGCACAGGGTTTCCTCCAGGAGTGGAGGTTTGGGGTCCCAGGTGTCTGCTTTCCTGAGTGTACCACATGCTGCCGCACTGCTTTCCAGAGGGTTTGCAGCAGTGTAAGCGGCCACCCGCAGTGTCTGAGGGTCCCCATCTCCCCATCCCCTGTGAATGAAGAATAGAGAAATGGATGATACGGTGTGACAGGTGTGACGTGGAACCTCACGGTTTCAGCCTGCACCTGTGTGAGCTGGTGAAGTCGAGCAGCCCTCTTGTAGACTGTTAACTGCTCTTTTTTTTTTTTTTTGCACGTTCATCTCTTTTGCCAGTTTTATCATCTCTTTTGCCACATTTTAACTTTTGCCAGTTTTTCAAATGGGCTCCCAATTTTTGTTGTTCATTTTCCAGGCATTCCCTTAATGTGCTAGTTATTCTTTTGCATCTGTAGTCGTGGCAAACATCTCGTCCTACCTGTGGCTGCCTGTGAATATTGCCGTGTCCATTGTTGAACAGAAGCTTTCAGTTTGGGGAACAGTCTCGAAGACAGTCTTCTTTTTCTTTTGTGGATCTTAAGAGATCTTGCCCCACCTGGAAATCACTCTATTCCTTTCTCCTATAGAAATAGTTTAAAAAATGATTTTTGCAGACTTCAGTGTGTAAAAGGAAAGTCCTAGGATGGTTTAAAAGGAAAACGAAGGGGCGCCTGAGTGGCTCAGTTGGTTAAGTGACTCAGCTCAGGTCATGATCCCGGAGTCCTGGGATCGAGTCCCACATCGGGCTCCCAGCTCTGTGGGGAGTCTGCTTCTCTCCCTGACCTTCTCTCCTCTCATGCACTCTCTCACTCTCTCTCTCTTTCTCAAATAAATAAAAACTAAAAAAAAAAAAGGAAAACGAAGACCTCACAACTCACAGGGATGCATTTTTACACCCACCAGGTGGGCAAAAATTTTTAAATTGGGCAGGGACAATGTCGCCGAGCACGTGGAACTACGAGGAGACTCACACGGTGTTGGTGAAAGTGTAAATCAGTACCTCTCCGGAAGACAGTTTGGCTTTATCTTACAAATGAAAAGTTCTTTTCCCACACATGCTCTGCAGAAATCCATCCACCTGTGTAGCAACAGATGTGTGCGCAAGTGTTCCCAGTAGCAGCATTGGTAGCGGCGAACCCGTACACAGCCCACGTAGGCATCAGCAAGGGAGTGTGAACCTGACCGCGTGCTCGGGCAACAGCGTGCCACATGGCCGTGGACCGTGCTGCAACGGCGCGCTCTGTAGTCCACTGTGTGTGCCTAAACGTGTGGACGCGGCCAAACCTCACAATCTCGAGCGAAAAAGGAAGTGCTAAAGGTGACGCCATTTATATAAAGTCAGACATACCTGAAGCAGTCCATCTTTTAGGGTTGTATGTGTAGTAATACAGCTATAAGGAAAGGTAAAGACGTTTTAAGAAATAAGAGTGGCGATTACCCATGAGGGGCGTGAGAGACTCATTAGGAGTACCCTACTTAAGTAAGGTGTTGGCAGGGATGGCATTCTGTTTCGGATGCAGGTGGCACCCAGGTGTGCACTGATGTTTTCTCTTGTGCATATGCTCCATTGTGTGTGTGTGTGAACGTTGTTCATCATTTGTGTGAACCCACTACAGTAGTCTGGAGGGGAGTACCCCAGGATCTTTATTTTTAGTCAGTGCTTCGGTGATCCTCTTACAGATGGTCCAGGTTCTGAACTTAGAAAAACACCGTCTTGGAATTTCACAGTATCCCTTCAGGCGATTGGCCTTATTCCTGGCAGCGGGGTGGAGAGGAGATTCTTACCAAACCAAGGCTGCAGATTCTGGACAGGTTCCAGGACTGGGTCATGGAGGCAGTCAGCCACAAGGGAGGGAGCACTGGAGCAGGAGTCCAGAGACCTACTACATCCCGGACCTCTAACTTGGACATTTTATTTCTCTTGACCTCCATGTCCTCATCTGTGAAATGAGGAAGTGGGATTAGGTTATCTTTAAGGTCCTTCATAGCTCTGTGTTCTGAGGTGGTGATCGTCCTCCTCTCAACCTTGGTGTTTTCTCAGCCAGGTCCCAATGATAAGAAATCAGAACTGCTGCCGGCCGAATGGAATAGCAGCAAAGACCTGTATGTCCTCCGGTATGTGTCTAAGGATGGTTCCAGACAGCTCCTGGTGAAGGCTGTCACCGTGGAGAACAGCATGATCATCAATGTGCTGGTGAGTCTCAGGGACATGTGGGCGTCTGCTGGGGGGGGGGGCGGATGTTGGGATCACCTTTGTGCAGCCCATTTAACAGTACGGATCAAGAGCCTTAAACGTCTGTGAGGACTTTACCCAGTGACCCTACTTCTGGAACCAAGACAGGAATCCTCTCCATATAGAAAAGCTCTTGCGCAAAGATGTTCACCTTCTGGTATTCGCAGGGGAGGGACTTCACAGGGGAATGATTACCTAAATTAGGGTAAATCCTTTCGATGACAACAGGGACGGGAAAAAGCTTACTGTAAACCCAAGGGGGGGCTCCTTTTAGTTCTTTAGATAAGCCTAGCCCTCTGCTATCCTGGTGCCCTTACATTTCTCATTTCCAGGGCTGGAAAACTCTTCCCCACCACCATGCGCTGCCTCACGCACACCCTCCTCCCTTCATTTTCTGCTGATTCCTTCTCATTTCTCACTTCCTCAAAAAGTATAGTCCTGCTACCTACTCTCACCTGCCAAAAAAAATCTAAATGATGCCTCTCTACTTCATCATTTTATTTCCTTGCTGGTCCTGACCACAGTTTGTAATTATGTACTTAGTTGTCCTTTGGTTTGAGGTTGGTCTTCCGCCACTGGACTGTGAGCCCCCCAAGGGCAGTGACTCTCTTGTTAAGGTTGTCCTGGTTGTCTCTGTGCGCTCATACAAAAGTAGCATGCAGTCTGTATTGCACTGTACCTGGCTTTTTTCACTCAGTATATTACGTGGGTTTTTACACGAGAATGCATATAGATACACCCTATTCATTTCAACTACTATGTAGTATTCTGTAACACCGTAATTTATTTATCCCTTTCTGGTTTTTTTTCTCCTTATTTAAATTCAGTTTAGTTAACATATACTGTATTATTAGTTTCAGGGGTAGAATTCAGTGATTTATCAGTTGTGTATAACACTCAGTTCTCATTAACATCAAGTGTCCTCCTTAATATCCATCACCCAGTTCCCCCATCCCCCCACCGACCTCCCCTCCAGCAACCCTCAGTTCCCTAGAGTTAAGAGTTCTTATGGTTTGCCTCCCTCTCTGTTTTTATCTTATTTTTCCTTCCCTTCCTCTATCGTCATCTTTTCCCTTTCCATTTTGATAAGCATTTAGATCTTGTATCAGACAGAGTTCTCAGTTATAAATAACAAAATTCCCTCAATTTCCTTAAACAGATTTGGTTTATTAAAAGAACTGGGATAGCCATTTAATTGTTGGGAGGGCTAGAGAAACAGGTTCAAGGCCGGGCCTTCAAGACAGTGCCTCAAAAGCACACCATGGAAACCACTGCTGCTGTCACCACCCCAGGCGTGAGGTGCTGGCTTGGGCTGCAAGCCCCGAAGCCCCTTCTCATGAGCCGCTGATGCCTCTGCTGCTGCCCTCGTGAGCAGAACATCTGCCCCTTGCTGGGCCTTCTTTTCCGTGTTGCCCGCCTCCAGGTCAAAGATGTGCATCCATTTGGCACCTCAGAGACATGCCTGTGCCTGGGCTGCGAAAGAGCCTGGGAAGTAGGTTTACGGGGCTCAGCCTCAGAAAGGCAATCTTTCTAAATCAGAGCAGTCCCCAAGCACCGGAAGGGTATTTCGCATATTACAGATATTCCTGGTATGTTTCTTTGTGTATGTATATTTCTTTAACCTGAATATTTAACTGTTATTCTCCCATTAGCCCAGAAATATCCCCAGTCTCTTATTTTCTGTTTTCATTTTTCTAGGAAAGTGGGTCACAGCAGGTATCAGATTTGACCCTGAATTTGGATGATTATATCAATTCAGAACACCTGGCTGACTTCCACAGGTACTTCTAAGTGGTGGTTTTTCCCTGGGAAAAAGAGGAAAGAAACAATGGAATGAGGTGGAAAAGTCCATAGAGTCAAGAAAGGTTAACAGAATGATCTTTGTCTTCTGGGCGCAGTCACTTCCACTACTGGGTCATGAAGGCAGTCAGCTACAAGGCAGGGAGCACTGGAGCAGGAGTCTGGAGGCTAGGTCTCAGACCTCTAACTTGGACATTTTATTTCTCTTGACCTCCATGTCCTCATCTGTGAAATGAAGAAAGGGGATTAGATTATCTGCATGGTCTGAATTCTCTTTCCTGTTTTTAATTTAAGAGAAGATTCGCATGGGAAATGCCACGTGAAGTAAAATGATAGCAGCGAGAGTCCACAGGTGCTGCAGTGGCTCCAGGGGAGAGGTGGAGTCAGGCCAGCGGGGTCAGTGACAGGCTCCTGGGAGAAGGTGTGCCTAAGCTGTCTCCACCTCCAACTTTTTCTTTTAAATGAACTTTATTTTTTAGAGCACCTTTAGGTGAACAGTAAAATCAAGCAGCTCGTGCAGAGTTCCCATGAGCACCCCCCTCCAGGCACCCCCACGGGCACAGCCTCCACTCTCAGCATTCTGTACATTCGCTACGATGGAGTGCCTGCATCAGTGCACATTCTCACCCAGCTTCCATAGTTTACGTTCCGGTTCACTGTTGGCAGTGTGGGAGTATGTTTATCTTTTTTTTTTTAAGACTTTATGTATTTGAGATAGAGCGAGCGAACAAGGGTGGGGGGCCGAGGGAGGGGGAGAAGCAGACTCCCCACTGAGCAGGAAGCCCGACACGATGTGGGGCTTAATCCCAGAACTCGGGGATCGTGACCTGAGCCGGAGGCTCAGTAACCAACTGAGCCACCCAGGAGCCCCGAGTATGTTTCTATTGGTGTGAACCTGCCCTGCTTCCTTCCCTTCCACTTCTCATTCCCACCAGCAATGTCTGAGAGTTCCTGTGGCTCCACATCCTTGTCAGCATTTGGTGGTGGTAGTTTTTCAGATTTGGCCGTTCTGAGAAGCGTGTAGTAGTATTTGTTTTAATTTATGGTTCCCAAATGTCATATGACGTGGAGTGTCATTTCATATGCTTATTTGTCATCTGCATATCTTCTCTGGTGAGGTGTTTGTTCGGTCGCCGGCCCATTTGTTAATTGGTTTGTTTGTTCTCTTGCTGTTGAGTTTTATTTAAGAGTTCTTTGTATATTTTGGGTAACGATCTTTTTATCATATCTGTTTTGCAAAGATTTTCTCCCACTCTGCCTTCTCGTTCTCTTGACTTCTTATTTTGAAATCTGCTACCCCACCGAAAAAGATGGTTTGCAAAAATATGGTGAACACCCGTATACCTGTCACCTAGATTTACCAGTTCTTAACGTCTTGCCACGGGTGCTCTTCTGTTCTTGAACCACCTGAGAATTACCTCTAGATTTTGTGAATCTTCACCCCTCAATATTCCGGCAGTATCTCCTTGTTCAGATGAGGGCATCCTCCTGTATAATCTTAACACTTGCCACGCTTGGGAAACGCGGCGCGGGCGCAGGAGTGTCGCTGAGTGTACAGTCCATGCTGATAGTTCTGCCGTCATCCTGGAGTGTCCTTTTTAGCTAGTCTTTTGGGTTTTTTGGTTTTGAGGGTTCTTTCTTACCCAACCAAAGATCCCTATATTGCATTTATTTTCATGGCCCTTTAATTCCCTTTAATCCAGAACAGTTTCCTAGATGTTTGTTTTCCACGGCCTTGGTATTTTTGAAGACTCCAGGTCAGTTACCATGTAGAATGTTCAGATTGTTTTCCTAGTGATCAGATTTGTTAGGTTATTTGCTCATCATTTGATTCAGACTGAACATTTCTGACAAGAGCATTGCATAGGTGACACTGTTCTCCTCAGTGTCTCCCATCAGGTGCAGACGTCTGTCTCGGGGACTCGTTCAGTTTGATCACTTGGTGTCTGCCCCTTTCTCCCTGGCCAGGGCGTCTGTTTTCCCTTGTGTTTAGTAAGTGATCTGCAGGGTTATACCAGCAGACCGTGAGTACTCTGCTTCCTAGCGGTCTTTCATCCAGCGTTCTTGGCACTATCAGTGATTCTCGCCTGAGTCCGTTATTACAGAGATGCATCTAAGACAGTAATTTTCTATTTTAGTCATTCTTTCTACATTTGTCATCATTTTCTACCAAAAAAGTTTTCTGTTTTCCCTGTCCCCTTTATGTTTATTTTTTTTAAATACCAGTGTAGACTTAAAGATTTTTCTTTTAAGATTGTCATTTATTTCTTTGACAGAGAGATAGAGGGAGAGCACAAGTAGGCAGAGAGGCAGGCAGAGGGAGAGGGAGAAGCGGGCTCCCCGCCCGAGCAGGGGCTCCATCCCAGGACCTTGGGATCCATGACCTTTATGATTCCACTTAGATGAGATACCTATAATAGTCCGAGTCATAGAGATAGAAAGTAAAATAGCGGATGCCGGGGCTGGGAAAATGGAGAATGGGGAGTTACTGTTTACTGGATACAGAGTTTCAGTTTTGCAAGATGGGGAGTTGAGAAGATGGGTGGTGGTGGTGATTGCGCCACGGTCTACAGCCTTCACACCGCTGAGCTGTATGCTTACAGATGGTTACGTTGGTAAATTTTATATGTATTTTCCCACAATTAAAAATAATTTTTTTTACACTGAAAAATACTCAGAACCCTTCAGTGAATGTTGTTTGCTCTTAGGATAAAAAACAAAATCCTTGATGAGGCTTAAAGCCTAACCCCTGCAACCCTGTCCTATGCCACGTCCCCCCTAGTGGCTGTGGCTCAGCCACTGTGCCACAGGCCCCCTTCCCCCGGCCCCCCCAGCTCTCCTCTGTGCCTAGAACGCGCTCCCCGACCTCCTCACACAGCCAGCTCCTGGGCTTCCTCCAGTTCCCATTGAAACATCAGTTCCTCAGAGAGGCCTCTCCTGCCCGCCCACCACATTTGAGGTTTCGAAACACCCCTTTAAGCATTTAATAAGTGGGTATTTTATGATTCGAGTTGGTCTCCCACACCCTGGCCTGTGATCTCCTTGAGGGCCGGGCCCGGATCCGTTGTGCATATGATGGCTGGTGGAGTGAGTGAAGTGAGGCGAGCCCGGAGCAGCAGCCAGGGCTCTTCTGGGTGCTGCCCTCTCCATGACCCCCACATCCCTAAGGTGGGCGAGAAAAGGATGTGGAGCCTTTCTCTTGACTTCCTTCTGGAATTGTATTGCAGGAGAAGGTGATGAGACCTGTGGAAGAACCCAGGTCCCCTGCTGGGCCTACATGCTCGTTACAGCATTTAGTGCCCTTAGCAGTACTGCGAGAAACGGTGACAGTTCTGCGTCTATTTATTTATTTATCTATCTATTTATTTTTAAGAATACATTTGTTGGGGTTTTGTGCTGGGGGAGTGTTTTGTTTTGGGTTTTGATGACTGCGATATGCAGAACCCACGCTACTACCTCAGGGTGTTCTAAGCACAAAACGGGATGTCGGCACAGACTGCTCAGGGCCGGTGCAGCAGCTCTTAGTAAACATACAAAGGAAAAAATATCTCATCACCGGGAAGCATCTCCATGGAAACTGAGGCTCTGAGAGCTGGGGTATGGAACTGCCTCCTGATCGTCAGGCCCGCCCTCCCTGCTCTGTCCTACTGCCAGCGACCCCGAACTGCCTGTCTCTGGTCACCTGTCCCCATCCAGCCCTCCCTGTCAGGTGGTCCTGGCTTGTCTTGCCCACGCTACGTGGGAATTTGTGCCCCTTGGTGAGCAAACTGATTTGCCTAAGGAGTAGAAACCTGTTCCTTTCTGCCGTGCCCCTTCTGTTTCTGCCCTTGTGGGATGACAGGCTGTAGGGCTTGTCTTTTTTGCTGCTGCCAAAATGGCAGTGCTACAAAGGCTTAGAAATTGTGCAAGAATTTCAGACCTGAATTCTGCAGGTAAACATACATCCTACATAGGGGGATCAGAGGCCTTCTAGCTGTATCAGACACAGCTCATCCGATTGAAAGGAAAGAGGATTTAGATCTACCCCTTCCACCCAGTTTGGTCGGGGAAGCAGCAATGTCCCCAGAGTTCTGTGTTCTGAGCAAGAACCTGATCGTGGTAGGGATGAGACCATAGGCCCTTAGATCTTCCAAGCCACTGCATGTGTTACACATTGAACCACGGAACTCTTTCTCCGCATATTGACATATTATTGACATAGGATTGACATACTAAAGTAGTAAAAGGATGGAAAGGGTAGGGGCAGGAAATGGAGGTCCCTGGGCTTTCTCTCTTATCCTCCTTGGGCCCCCGTCTATGAGGGAGAAAACTTGAAATCACTGATCTACTCTAAATTTCTCAGTTTATCATATGGTTATATAATAAAAATGTATTTTTTAATTAAACGTTTTATTTTGAGGGGCATCTGGATGGCTCAGTTGGTTAAGGGTCCAACTCTTGAGCTCAGCTCAGTTCTTTTTTTTTTTTTTTTAAAGATTTTATTTATTTATTTGACAGAGAGAGAGATCACAAGCAGGCAGAGAGGCAGGCAGAGAGAGAAGAGGAAGCAGGCTCCCTGCTGAGCAGAGAGTCCGATGCGGGGCTCGATCCCAGGACCCCGAGATCATGACCTGAGCCGAAGGCAGAGGCTTTAACCCACGGAGCCACCCGGGTCATGAGTTCAAGCCCTGTGTTGGGCTCCATGCTGGGCATGGAGCCTACTAAAAAATTTAAAACATCAAAACATTTTGTTTTGTGATAATTGTAGTCTTTTGTTTTTATTTTTTAAAGATTTTATTTATTTATTTAACAGAGAGAGAACACAAGTAGGCAGAGAGGCAGGCAGAGGCGGAGAGAGAAGCAGGCTCCCTGCCAAGCAAGGAGCCTAATGCGGGACTCGATCCCAGGACTCCGGGATCATGACCCGAGCCGGAGGCAGCCGCCCAACCAGCTGAGCCACCCAGGCATCCCTGATAATTGTAGTCTTAAATGCAGTTGTAAGAAGTAATGCAGAGATTCTTTGTATTTATACATTTTATCTCAGTGATCACATTGTACAAAACTGTACTAGGTATCACAGCCAAGACATTGACATTGATTTTTTTTTTTTTTTTTTTAGAGAGAGGGGTGGAAGGGACAAGGGGGAGAGAGAGAGTCTCAAGCAGGCTCCATCTCACAACCCTGTGATGACCTGAGCCCCAAAAAAAATTTTTTTAAAGATTTTATTTATTTGACAGAGAGAGATCACAAGTAGGCAGAGAGGCAGGCAGAGAGAGAGGGGGAAGCAGGCTCTCCGCTGAGCAGAGAGCCCGATGCGGGGCTTGATCCCAGGACCCCGAGACCGTGACCTGAGCTGAAGGCAGAGGCTTTAACCCACTGAGCCACCCAGGTGCCCTGACCTGAGCCAAAATTAAGAGTCAGATGCTTAACCTGACTGAGACACCCAGCTGGCCCTGTAATGATCCCTCCTGATGTGCTTTTATAGCTACACCCACTGTCCCTCCCCATCTGAAACCCCTGGAAACCACTTATTCTCCATCCCTAGAATTTTCTTATTTCAAAAATGTTAAGGAACGCCTAGGTGGCTCTTTGGGTTAAGCGTCTGCCTGCAGTTCAGGTCATGATTCCTGGGCCCTAGGATTGAGTCCCACATCGGGCTCCCTCTGCCTGCCACATCCCCCGTTTGTGCACTCTCTTGCTCTCTCTGATAAATAAATAAAATCTTTTTAAAAAAATCACTGCCTTAAAAAAGAAATGTTAAGTAAATGGAATCATACAATATGTAAGCTTAGACTTACGGGATTGGCTTTTAATGCCCTTGTCATCCGTCTGAGTTGTTGCAAGCATCAGTAGTTTGTTCCTTTGTTAGAGGTGAGTAGGAGTTCATGATATGGGTGCACCACTCCTTGAAGGATATCTAGTTGTTTCCAGTTGTTTGCTATTATAAGTTACGGTGCTATGGACATTCAGGTCCAAGCTTTAGTGTGGTAGTAGTTTAGACTCTCATATCATCTGCAAACATAATTCTCATTTCTCTGTGATAAATGCCCAAGAGCACAATGACAGTTGCATGTTTAGCTTCTTAAGAAACTGCCAGATGCTTTTCTAGAGTGTGCTGTTTTACATGTCCACCACCAGTGTTTGAGTGATACCATTTCTCAGCATCTTCACCAGCATTTGGTGGTGTCACTCTTTTTCATTTTAGTTATTCTGATAGATACATAGTATTATCTCATTGTGATTTTAATTTGTATTTCCCTAATGGCTCATGATGTTGAGCATCTTTCCATGTGTGTATTTGCCATCTGTGTAGCTTCTTTGGCAAAATGTCTGTTTGCGTCTTTTGCCCATTTTCTAATTGGATTGTTTGAGTTTTTTTTTTTTTTTATTGTATATTTGAGAGTTCTTTATGTATTTTAGATGTAAGTCCTTTTCTTAGATGATTTCTTATAAGAAAACATTCTTATAAATGTTTTCTCTCAGCCTGTAGTTCGTTTTTTCGTTCTCTTGACAGGGTCTTTCATAAAGTTTTTTTATTTTGATAATATTTATTTTTATCAACTTTATGGATCATGCTTTTAGTGTCAAGAATGCTTTGCCTAGCTCTAGAGCCTCAAGATTTTCTCTTGTGTCTTCTCCTAAGCTTATTATAGTTTTATATTTTACATTTAAGTCTGTGGTCTATTTTAAGTTAATTTTTATGTAAGGTGTGAGGTTCAGACGGAGGTTCATTTTCTTGCCTGTGGATGTCCAATTGCTCCAACACCGTTAGTTCTTCCTTCTTTCAACTGCTTTTGCAACTTTTTCAAAAAGCAGTTGTCTGTACTTATGTGGGCCTGTTTTTTAGGTTTTCTCTTTTTTCCCAGTGATCTTTATGTGTGTCCTTCTGCCCGTATCACACAGTTCTGATTAATGTGGCGGCACAGTAGACCTTAAAATTGAGTAGAATGATTCCTAGTAGAATTTGTGTCAGGATAGGCCAAACTATTCCAGGGTCCGTGCCTTTCTGTACTAACTTTAGAATAAGCTTGTCTATGTCAATAAAAACCTTGCTGGGAATTGCAATAAGCCTATATAGATCATTAAACCTATAGTGGGGAAAATTGACATTTTTACTACAAACAGGGTATAGCTCCATTTATTAAGTCTTACTTGAATTATTTCATCATCATCTTGTGATTTTCAGCGTGTAGCTCCTGAACGTGTTTTTGCTGTTTCTTTTCTGCAGGAGGGGGGTGATTATAAATTGTGTTCTGCTCTTAGTTTTGATTTTTAAATATTCACTGTTAGTATATAGAAATACAGTTTATTTTTGTGTGTTGATCTTGTATGCGGTCACCTTGCTGCACTCTTGTTCTTGGAGGTTTTTTGTAGATTTCTTGGGAATTTCAAGGTAGACTCTCATATCATCTGCAAAAAGGGAAGTTTTATTCCCCTTCTAATCTGTATATTTTTTCTTTTTTCTTATTTACTTAGGGCTTTATTGCAATGGCTAGAACTTCAGTGTTATGTTATTTAAGAGTGGTGAAAGAGAACATCCTTGTCATGTTCCCAGTCTGAGGCAAAGTATTCAGTCTTTCATTATTTTTCTTATTTTCATTCATTCAGATTCTAACTTTATTTGACTAATAGTTGTTAACTATTTAGTAGTTATTTAATTACTAATTTAACTATAGTTATTTAACTAATAATCGTTCTGAAAACTTATTTAGGTCACATATGTAAAGGACTTAGAACAGTGCCTGTCACTTAGTAAGTGCTCAGTAAATATTAATTGTTGTATCATTATTACTCTATGTATATGAGCAGCCTTGTTCCAAAACTCAGTATTTAAGGTCCCAAGAACTTAATACCTAAAGCATATGGGAATACAATCCATATTTGCCACTTTTACCTGTTCAGTAGCTTCCCAGTTAAAGGGAAATAAACTTAATTTGTAAGACTTCTACCTCTGTTCCCATTCTAGTAAACCTTAAAAAGGGGGAAAAAGTCATAGCTCAGCTTTTGTTCCCTCCTTCCCAACTCCCAGGTTTCTCCCTCCCATTTAGTTTCAGAAATATCCTGCAGTCAGCTCAGGGCTTTCATTATTAAAATGATTGTTACTGTGGGTTTTTTTTTTTAAGGTTTTTATTTATTTGTCTGACAGAGAGAGAGAGCACAAGCAGGGAGAGTAGCAGGCAGAGGGAGAGGGAGAAGCAGGCTCCCCATTGAGCAGAGAGCCTGATGAAGGCCTTAGATCCCAGGAAGTGGAGATCATGACCCAAGCCGAAGGCAGATGCTTAAACGACTGAGCCACCCAGGAGCACCTATTAAGTATTTTGTTAACTGTAGGTGTTTTTAGGTGTTCTTTATGACGCTCAGGAGGTTCCCTTCTGTTCCTAGTTTGTTGAGAGTTTTTATCATGAATGGATTTCCATGTCAGATTTGGTCAAATGCGTTTTCTGCATCAATTGATAGGATCATATAATTTTTCTTTGCTTATTGATGTGGTAGGGATTTGTGAACACTGAACCAGCCTTGCATACCAATGGTGAATCCTGGGATGTATGATTCTTTTTATATATATTTTTAATTCAACTTGTTAGTACTTCGGTGACCATTTGTGCATCAAAGTTCATGGGAAATGCAAGTCTGTAGTTTTGCTTTTTGTGCTCTCTTTTGTCTGGCTTTGATGTGAGGCAATCCTGGCTTCATGAAATGAGTTGGGAAATGTTTCTTCCTCTCCCGTGATCTGGAAATAACTGTAAATTGGTGTTAATTCTTCTTTAAGTGTTTGGTAGCATTCTCCACTGAAATCATCTGGCTCTAGAGAGTTCTTGTTTTGGGTGCCTAAGTATGAACTTTTTTACTGTAATAGAACTCTTTATTTTATTTTGGCTGAGTTGCTGTGGTTTTTAAAGAATTGGTCTGTTCTAAGTTGTTAGTATTCTCTTATTATCCTTCCAGTGACAGACAATACATGTGTTGTAATATCCCATGTTATTCTCGATGTTTGTGATTTGTGTCTTCTCTCTTTTTGTGTTTGCCAATCTTGCTAGAAGTTTGTCAATCTTTTTCATTTTTTGGAAGAACCAGGGTTTATTTTTAATTAATTTTCTTTCTTGTTTTCCTATTTTCTTTTATTTGTTTTTAATTCTTTATTATTGCCTTACTTCAGGCTTGCTTTGGGTTTTATTTATTTGTTTGTTTATTTATTTATTTATTTTGCCTCCAAAAGTGACATTTATTCAAAGAAAAAAATGACAAGATGTCCATCCCTGGCCCCCTTCCCTCCCCGCTCCTGCTCCTCTTCAGCCGCCCAGACTGAACCCTGGCTGGGGCTAGGTAGCAGGACAGCCCCTCAGATGAGGTCAGCGACATGGAGGGGCATCTCCTCGATGGAGGTTGTTGTAGAAGGTCCTGACGTCTCGAAGAGTCCTCTTGTCTTCTGTCACCATGTTAATAGCCACACCCTTGCGGCCAAATCGTCCACCACGACTGATTCTGTGGATGTAGTTTTTCTTGTTGGTGGGAAGGTCATAGTTGATGACTAAAGAAACCTGCTGCACGTCAATGCCTCTGGCCTAGGTCCGGGGAGAGGACACGTCAGCATGAGAGCGAGGAGGGGACACCATTGAGCCACTAGGGATTGGAGTGAGTGTAGGCAGTCAAAGGAAGGCAAAGGAAACAGCCATGCCCTCTCCCTCAGTAACCTCAGGCATGCCAGATTTTCTTCCAAGTTGCTACTTTCCTGAAGAGGGGCACGAGCAGGTCCCCTGAAGAGGGAATCAGCTTGGATTTGCTTTGCCTTTAATTTGCTCTTTTGCACAGTAAATTGAGGTCAGAATTTTGATTATTGATTTCTTTCCTCTTTTCCAATGTAAGCATTTAGTGCTATGAACTTTCTTCTCGAGATTGTCTTAGCCATCTCCCCACCTATTTTTTTTTCTAAGATTTTAAAATTTATTTTAGAGAGAGTATGCAAGTTGGGGGAGGGTCAGAAGGAGAGGGAGAGAATCCCAAGCAGTTGTCCTGCTGAGCGGGGAGCCCATACGTGGGGCTCGATCTTATAACCCTGATCGTGACCTGAGCCAAAATCAAGAGTCAGCCTCTCAACTAACCCACCCAGGCACATCTATCCCACATATTTTAATATGTTACGTATATATTTTTATTCAGTGCTTTGTATTTTTTTTTTTCGTGTCTTCCTCTGTGACTGAGGGTTTTCTAGAATTGGGTTAATTTCCATGTATTTAGAGACTTCTTTCTATTTTGATGTTTAGTATTATTCCATATGGTCAGAGAACATACTCTGTACAGTTTCAGTTTTTTTAACATTTGTAAGATTTGCTTTTTGGCCCAGGATATGGCTCATTTTAAAATACCAGATTTTTAGGAATTCTAGAGCGCTACCCACTCATAGCTACGTCAGCCTGCCTCAACCTCAGCTACAGCTCGCAGTGCCTGGCTGTTGTGGGCAGAGAGGAGAGGCCCAGCGCAGCCCTCCGAGGGCTCTGAGTTGGTGACAGAACTGGACCTTGAGTCCCCCGAGCCCCGCCTACCTGGGCCAGGAACCTGGTTCATCCTCTCCAAGAGCCCCGGCCATCCGTGACCCTTCCCATGACCCGTGATGAACACACAATGAGGCTGAGGATAGGGTTGGGCAGGTGCAGAGGAGTAGCCAGTCCAGGCCCTGTGCCCCTGCACCGTCACCTCTTTCTAATGGGGTGGTAAACGAGGAGGGGCAACTCAGATGCCTAAGAAGCTTAGGCCCAAATCTCGGAGACGACACCGGGCTGTTGCCCCCCTCACACAGGTCCGCCGGGCGGCCCGTTTCCACCCTTGCAAACAGTCCAAGCGCAAAGCGAAGAGCTATCAGGGTCGCCATTGCCGCCGCCGCCGCCGCCAGAGTGGTGTAGACGGGGCTGTCAGCCAGGTGCGAGCAGTGGACGCCTCGTCTCCTTCCTACAGGACCTACAAGAACAGTGAGGAACTTCGGTCTCGTATCGTGTCTGGAATCATCACACCTATCCATGAGCCCTGGGACAAGGCGAGCGTCAGCAGTCCCCCCCGGGAGTTTCCGCCTGCCACTGCCAGAGAGGTGGACCCGCTCCGGATTCGCCCGCAGCACCCACACACGAGCCGGCAGCCTCCCTGGTGAGTACGGGGCCCCCAGCGGGCAGCCAACCTGTGCTTCTGCAGGGCTCGACCCGTGCCGTCCTGCCACGTGGCCCCCTCGCTGGCCTCCACGTGTCGGCAGCAGATTGTCCGAGCGTTGGTGGATGCAGACGGAGGAGCAGTGAGTTCTGGGACGACTCCTAGTCCCCCTTACTACCCAGCTGCTTCGGGTTGCAGGGACCCGGGCCGGCCATTTCAGGGAGATGCCGAGATGCAGGCGTACCTTCCCAGAGGGGATGTAGGCTGGCTGTCTTTCCCATTCCATTTCATTCATGGTAGCCACCTCGCCTCTTTGACGGCTTCAGAACTTTTCCAAAGCAACTTGGGGTATGAGCATATCTCATCCGAGATCTTAGCAGGTTAGGGGGGCAGCGTCTTCTACGCCAGGAGACTGGCACTCTGAGGAAGGAGACAAGAACCAGCGGGAGACCTTAGTCTCCGGCTGAGACGGCGCTTCCCAATTTGGAGTTCCCAGTGTGGTAGTAATGGGGACCTGGGGCTTCGCCGTGGGGCCGTAATAAGCGCTCAGTAGATGCTCACCACCGTTGTTATTTTATCGTGTTTGGCGGTAATGTATCTTTGGTTAGTTAAAAAATTGGAAATGAATTTATTACAATAAATGATAATTGGTAAGTCTCTTTGGCACTCTTCAGAAATCCTGTGGGGAGAGTGAATAATAAAAAGTAGTTGAAGGGTTGGGAACAGCTTGTCTAATCTAACCTCCTTATTTGATAGACAGGATCAGGGGAAAGGTGACCTGCCTGAGGTCACCCGCCACTAATAAAGAGACAGGGCGAGGGCTGCAGTTCACTTGTCAAAGGCTGTGATGTAGCCAAATACAGTGGCAAGATTTAAGAACAAGCCCTGGACGGCGATCAAGGGGGTTGGGGTGGATTTTTACACCTTAAGTAGGTTGTAATTCTCAGCTCTCTCAGACTCACTGGCCATGTCAAAACGAATACTCTGTGAAATCTCCTTTACTCTTCTTGAAACGAAAGTCCTAGATAATCTAACTGAATGCACACTTCAAAAGGAATCAGTAGGACGTCCTAACTATAATATAAATGAGAAATAGGGAGTAATTAATAAGATGATATCTGTTTGATTGCGTAGATGCCTGAGCACAGTTACACTGGAAAATATAGTCAGACATTTGCACCTGTACATGGAATTATGTAGAATTTGACAGCAACAAAAGCTGGCACACACAGATGTATTGGAGCAAAACACAAACACTATAAACTGCATTGCTGTTACTAATGTCACTCCTGAAATGATGAGCAGTTCTTAGGAGAATGGCAAACAAAATATTAGATGGAGAGTGTCTCCCTAGACTTGGGTAATTTATGAAGGCTTTACACCTCCCTGAATACCTCACAAGATTTTGGAAAGTTGTGTGGGATGCAGGTCATTCTTCTAACGTAGAGCTCGTTATGTGGAGGGTGCCTTGTCTGTCTCTGGGGTCTGGCTCAAGTGCTGTGAGGACCCTGCAACCACGATGGCAAGCAAAAATCCCTCCACGGCTTCCACAGGGGCACCCGGAGGCTCTGCCACCCTAACTAGGCATCGGACCCGGAGTTTAAAAATTGCTTAGCCTTGGAAGAACTGAGTGGCTCAGTTGGTTGAGCGACGGCCTTCGGCTCAGGTCATGATCCCAGAGTCCTGGGATCGAGTCCCACATCAGGCTCCCGGCTCCGCGGGGAGTCTGCTTCTCCCTCTGACCTTCTCCCCTCTCATGCTCTCTCTCACTGTCTCTATCTCAAATAAAAAATAAAAAAATCTTAAAAAAAAATTGCTTAGCCTTGGAAGAACTGAAGGAATAAAAAATAACCATATTGCAACTTCTCCTGAAATAATGTACCTTGGCACAAATCATCAGTGTTGGCTAAAACCCTTAGGTAGTAGGTTGATGGAGAACTTTATAATGAATAGATCAGGCTGAAAGCACCTGAGCCCATAGATCAATCTTAACGCTAAAAATGGTATAGCCAGACATTAAGTGTCTTCTAATATGATGCAATAGTAAGTACACAGCAGCCTGGATTTAGGTCTAACTCCCAGATTAAAAGAAGCATGAGGGATAGAAGAAAAAGTTAGATCCATGAAGATACATGTGTTCCAGCCAAAACTGGAACGTGAACATTTTTCATAGGATAAATTAACCTTGTTTTCATTGTCAAATAAATGAATGGCATGAGGAAAAAAGGGAGAGTGGGCTGTTATTAAAAGAGTTATGTTAGCTAAATACAACGTTGGGCCTTGTTTGGAACTGTGGGGCCCTGATACCAAAACCGGAGACCTCATGAGAAAACTACAAACCAGTATCCCTTTTGAATATAGATTTTAAAATCCTCGACAAAATACTGGCAAAACCAATCCAGCAACGTAGAAAAAGGATTATATACCGTGACCAAAAGAAATTTATCCCAGAAATGGTTAGTTTAACATCTGAAAATAAGTTAGTGTAACATACCACATGAGTAGAACAAAGGACAAGAACCACACGTTCGTTTCAATAGAGAAAAAGCATTTGACAAAATCCAACCCCGTTTCAGCATAAAAGCATTTAGCGATAGGAGTTTCTTAACTCAAAAATAGCATCTGCATAAAACCCACAGCTAATATCCTACTTAAAGGAGAAAGACCAAATGCTTTCCCCCTAAGATCAGGAATAAGACAAGAATGTATGCTCTTGTTACCTTTTTTTTTTTTTTAGAGATGTTATTTATTTATTTGACTGAGAGATCACAAGTAGGCCGAGAGGCAGGCGGGGGGGGGGGGGGGGGGG
>CM052811.1:96475297-96692963 GCA_028533885.1 Nasua narica | reverse complement strand
CATTACATGTTAACGCAACTAAGAAGTTTTTACAAAAATACCTATTTTTTCCCCAAACACAAAAATTTGGTGAGAATGACTTGTTTCACTTTGTTGCAGGCCTATTTATCATCAGGCATGGAAGACAACTGGATTCTCATTTCTGCTTCTGCATTTAGTCTGCAGACAGCGACATTTTTGTTGAAGCCTTACCAAGATAGTTATTAGATGAAAGAGTAGTTTAATAATTTTTTTTTTTAAGATTTTATTTATTTGAGCAAGAGAGAGTGAGAGAGAACATGAGAGGGGAGAAGGTTAGAGGGAGAAGCAGACTCCCCATGGAGCTGGGAGCCCAGCCCGATGCGGGACTCGATCCTGGAACTCCAGGATCATGACCTGAGCCCAAGGCAGTCGCTCAACCAACGGAGCCACCCAGGCGCCCCAAAGTGGTTTAATAATGTTTTCAGGGGCGCCTGGGTAGCTCAATCAGTTAGGCATCCGACTCTGGATTTTGGCTCAGGTCATGATCTCAGGATCATGGGATCGAGCCCCATGTCATACTTCATGCTCAGTACAGAATCTGCTTGAGATTTCTTCTCTTTTTCTCCCTCTGCCCCTCCCCCTGCTCGCTCACACTATGAGTAAATAAATAAATAAAATCTTAAAAAATAAAAATTAAATTAAATCCACTGGTCTGTCGTGTCCTTTGAGTAGATCTTTTCTTCCAGTAGGCCTACTACTAGAAGATGTAGTATTGATCATTTGGGAAATATTCATTCACTGAGTTATATAGCTCTGCTAAAGGCTAACTCAGCCAATATCAAATCACATTTATTAATATTACCAGTCTCATCACCGTCAGTACTGGGAGGCCATCAAATTTGAATACAAACTTCCAAATTGCTGATTTTTCACTTGAAAACTTTCGTTTTATCATTGGCAGTAATGTCAGTTGCTTTCCTTGCAGTAACAATCTCACATTGTTTTGCGACATGTCTAAATTAAAAAAAAAAAAAAAGTCTGAATAGCCATGGTTTTTCTGTTAGTCATTATTTCAAGTAAAAGTGGCTTTCCATGAAAAAATAGCCAATTCAGCTGGCAGCCTAACTGCAAAAGTATTGATAAGTTCCATTGTCCTTCTGTATGCAGCAGAAGTGCTTTATGCCTATTTCCCATTTCATCACATAGAATAATAAAAAGAGGTATATTCAAGGATGGCAGTTTTAGAACACTTGGAAATTTTTTACTACCTCATCAAGAACATTCTAAAGTGACACTAGATGCACGGAGCGCATGACTGATGAGGGAGGGCCCGCTGACAGCTAGTGCAGGGCTGCTGCTGGGATTCATGCTAAGGCCTCAGTGGTTTTGCTTACCGTTGCTTCTGTACCATCGGTGCAGATTCAACACAGTGAAAAAAAGCACATAGCTTCTAAGATGAAAGAGCTTTGACCTCATGGACTCCCCCCCCCCCCAAAACAAAGAGTTTCAGGGGACCCACCCCCAGGGTTCTGTGGAGGACATTTGCATCCTTTCTTTTTCTTTTTAAAAAATGTGTACAAACCCTTTTAGATATCTCCTTTTGCTGAAGAGTCTTTCAAATCTCTTGCCCATTTTTCTCTTTCATTGTCTTGTCTTTTAATGATTTGTAGGCATTGGTTATATATTCTGGATTTAGGTCCTTCGTCAGATAAATGTATTACAAATATCTTCTCTCTGTAGTTTTCCTTTTCACTCTGTCAGTGGTGTTTTTTAAATTAAAATGTTCTTAATTTCTAGGTAATCTAGCTTATCAACGCTTTCCTCTTATGTTTGATGTTTTGTTTTTGTTTTTGTTTTTTGATCTCTTGAGAAATCTTTGCCCTACCCTAAGGTCATGGAGAATTTGTCATATATTTTCTTCTAGAAGCTTTGTTGTTTTACCTTTTATATTTTGACCTATAATCCATTTGTAATGAATTTTTTAAAAGATTTTATTTATTTATTTGACACAGAGAGAATGATCACAAGTAGGCAGAGAGGCAGGCAGAGGGAGAGGGGGAAGCAGGCTCCCCGCTGAGCAAAGGGCCCGATGTGGGGCTCGATCCCAGGACCCTGAGATCATGACCTGAGCCGAAGGCAGAGGCTTAACCCACTGAACCACTCAGACGCCCTGAAATTAATTTTTATGTGTGGAACAAGGTAGGTTGATATCTATGGAGGACGTGTCCTCTGGACATATCCAGTTGATCCAGCACCATATTTTGAGAAGAATTATCCTCTACCTATGCCACCTTAATAATTAAATTTTCATTTTTCACTACTCATGAAACTATGATTTCCTGTTCTTAAATTTTGCCTTCATCGCTTTTCCTCTTAGAGCCATTTAATAAACTTGATCTCTTCAGTTTTTTCCATGGATGGACAAGTTAGCTCAATAATAATTATTCAGCCTCGGCTTGTTGAGGTCGGCTATTCCAAGCAACAAGCTAGGCCTTCATCCATATACTCTTATTTAACCCCCTCACCCCGTGAGATTGATAACGGCTATCGCCATTTTACAAGTAAGGAAACTGACATTCATGTATAAGTAACTTGTTCATAACCAGGATAAAGCAGAAGTTGTGATGTAGTAATAGACTATTGGATACCACTTAATTGAACTCTGTTCTGTACCAGGTGTTAAACTTCTGTCAACATTCTCACTTGATACTTAAAACAACTTTGAGAAATAGATAGTGTTGTCCTATTTCGCAGGGAAGAAAGCTAGGGCTTAGAGATTTCATTTCCTGCCCTAAATCACACAGCTGGTAGGTGGTGAAGCCAGAATTTGAACTTGAGTCTAACTCTAAAACCTTTGCTTTGACCTTCTCACAATTTCTTATTCCCGGGTAGGTCTGTTTAAATATTGCTTGTGCGTCAAGCACTGTACTGAGCACTGGGATTACATGACAAGGTATGAACCCAGCCTTCAAGGAGTTCACAGTCGATCCAAGCTGGTGGCCCTATTCATTCCAGATCATGAGTCTTTTTTTTTTTTTTTTTTAAAGATTTTATTTATTTGAGATAGAGACAGTGAGAGAGAGCATGAGAGGGGAGAAGGTCAGAGGGAGAAGCAGACTCCCCGGGGAGCCCGATGTGGGACTCTGGGATCATGACCTGAGCCGAAGGCAGTCGCTTAACCAACTGAGCCACCCAGGCACCCCCAGATCATGAGTCTTTTAAAAACAATGACGTATTTCTGAGGTCTGCTAAAGCACAGAGAAGGGTGATTATTCTGAAGGACTGAGTGGTACAAGATAGAAGGAAAGGCTTCACAGAGATAATGCCTGATGGGCTAAATTTTAAGGACTAATAAAAATTCTGTGGTATTGGCAGTAATTTGGCGTGTATGGTTGTGGGGACAGTGAGTATAAATGAGGCTATGAAATTATCTCGTGCGTGTATGCGTGCCTGTGTGTGTGTGTATGTGTGTGTGCTGAGGGGGAAAGGGAGGGAGTGGGGGCATTACATTTCACCTGTCCTGGCATGTGCAAGGAATAGGGGAATGTAAGGAACACCTCATGAGGAGCCCTATGGGCTAAGGAGCTAGATTTGATCCTGGGTAATGGGAACCATCAGAACATTTGGGGTAGAAAGCAGTCTGATTAAGACCCCTTGAACCACTGACTTTTCTCTTGAGGAATCCCAGTTAGGTTCTGACAACTAGTAATATTTAGTAAGCCCTTACTCTGTGCCGAGCAGTTACATTAAGTGTAATTTGTAATCTGTCTTATTCCTCATAATGAGAATGAGATAGGTGCTGTTGTTATCTTCATTTGCTAGAAAAGAAAACTGAGGCACAGAGAGGTTAATTAACTTACCCAAACCAACACAGCTCAAACACTGGAGCAGGATTCAGCCCTTGCTGTTTCCTCCTTGTAACACGCATGTCAGCAATCATTTCGAAATAAATCATCTTGTCTTAGATTGTTCCGAGGACAAAGAGAAAGTAGTGTGGTGGGGTAGAGAGGTGGGTGTTGTAGGGGTCAGCACGGGCCTGGGCATGCGGTGCCGTGGGGGCAGGATCAGAAGCAGTAGGAACCCCTGGGTGTGCTTAACAAAGGAGGGACTTCATACTGTTTACATTTTATTTTTGAATCTCTGTGGCTCCTTTGTAGACAATGGATCATAAAGGGACAAGAGTAGAAACAGGAAGACGAGGTCAGGAGCTGACACAGGCACCCAGGCAAGAAACCGTGGTGGTAGGTAGTGAGTGGCAGACATAGCCGATGATCTTGGGTATATTTGGAAGTATACCTGACAGGACTTGCTGATGGGTTGGCTTAACAAAGGGGAGACAAATCAAGGATGATGCACCTGGGGTATCTTCGCCAAAGTCATTTCTAATTTGGGGCTACCACAGCTAACACCTCAGTGGACATACTTTCAGACTTAGAGCACATATTTCCATAGCATACATTGCTGAAAGTAGAATTACTCCATTAAGGTAACTAAGCCTGTTTTTCAAGATTTTGATGTTGCCCAGTTGCCCTCCTAAACAGTTGTAACTACTTGGTGTTCCCACTATATTTTGATGTTTCCCTATCTTTGCCATATCGCTAGAATTAGTCTCCATTTTCTTTCAAATTACTTAGAAATGCATGATCCCCATAACATTTGTAAGCTGACTGAACCCAAATTCAGTTCCTTGTTTTTGTATGACTTGAGGTTCCCCCTCCTCATTGGCTGTTGGCCAAGAGATGACTTCCGACATCTCTTCTCACGTGGCCTTTTCCATCTTCAAAGCCAGCAATAGTTTGTCAAGCCTTTCCCATGCATTGATTCTCCCCTTCCCCCTTCTCTTTTTGCTGCCAGCTAGAGGAAGTTTTCTACTTTTTAAGGGCTCATTAACCCATTCAGATCATCCCCATTTTGAAGTCTGCTGTGCCATATTACATAAAACAATCACAAGAGTGATTTCTCATCACACACACACAGGTTCTGGGGATTAGACAGTGTGGAATACTGAGAGGGGCCATTTCTAGAAACGTTACGTACCACAGGCCTCCCAAACGCAGAATACATCTTCCCTCCTCTAAGATTCTTAAGAGTTACGCATTATTACATCAGCTCAGTGTCAGATCTTATTTGAATATCCTCAGCTTGTAGGACCCAAATCTCTTCTAAATCTTCTAAGTCAGATGCGGCTGTGGCTCCTAAACACAACTCCTACCTTTTGACCAGAGAAACAGATTTGCCCCCATCACACAGTCGTGGGACAGGCAGAGGATAACAGTTACTGATTTCTGACAGGAAAAAAAAAATGCAGAAAAATTATTAATCACACCATTATTTATAGTTACACAGACCAGATGCAATACCAGTACCTACAGTAGAAGAGTGAATGTTAAAAATTTGCTTCACTTTAATGATTATTACTTGGTCATTAAAAATGTCAGTAGCAAAGACAGACAACTCGGGAAATACAGGACATAAGTGGAGGAAAACAGTGGGCTCTAAAATTATTATAATTTTATAAAAGCATGTTTATGAAAAGACTAGAAAAACATAGCAAAAAGAATCATTGCGTTAGATTATGGTGACATTTTTCTTACAGTTTGTTAGTGTAAATTTATGCATCTTGGTTTTTTCTTTTAAAAATCTTTGTTCAAAAAAAAAAAATCTTTGTTCACCTAGCCCAAATGCACTACTTCCCGGCCATTCTCAGTTCCCAGTTCATCCTCGAACTCATAGGATATCCTCAGGGTGGGGAAAAGGAAAGGGTGAGTGTCCCGCTTGCTCGGAGTGCTGTGCTCCACGTGAGCGTGTATACACACGTTCATCTACACTTCTCATCCCCATGTCCCCAGTCCTAGGTTTCCACACTTAGCAGTACAGAATCCATGCAATACACCAAAATCTCCCAGCTGAACTTGTACCCTGATGGGCTAGCCGTTTGTGTTCCCCAGACTAGCAAAATTAGGTCACTTGAGAACTTGTGAAAAATGCAGAATCTCAAGTCCCATTCTTGGTCTTCTGCATTAAAACCTGCACTTTAGCAAGATCCCGCACTGATTCAGCTGCACATTAAAGTTCGAGTAGAACTGCCGAGGTCGTTCAGACAGTGCAGCACATACGTAGTACAGAGCTGAAGGGCACGGCCAAGGCTCTGAAAACGGAACTGACCTTGAAACCAGAATTTGGATCCTGAACCCAGCAATGTTGATTGCCTGCTGAAATAAAAATAGCGGGATTCCTCCAGAGCCTCATAACAAATGTTCAGACTTTGCAGAATACAATCCTGAATTACTGGGCATGCAGTGAACCAAGAAAACTTCAACTCAAAAAGCCAACAGAGGCCAGCTCTGAGATGACACAGATGTTGGGATTATTTGGCAAAGATACAAAGCAGCTGTTATAAAAATGTTCCAAGTGAGGGCAAACAGTCTTGAAATGAGTGGAATAATAGGTCTCAGCAAAGAAATACGATATAAAGAAGAACCGAATGGAAATTCTAGAATTGAAAAATAAAATAATCAAAATAACCTCACTGGATGAATGAGGATCATCAGAATGGTTAAATAATAGAACAAAGAGTGAACTTGAAGATAGAGCACTAGAAATTATCCTGTCTGAACACAGAGGAAAAAAAGATTTAAGAATGAGGTTTCAGGGATTTGTGAGTGAATTATAAAAGGCCTGACACTAGGGTGATTTGTCTCTCAGAAGAGGAGAAAGAGTACAGTACAGAAAAAATTATTTGAAGAAAACAATGCCTGAAAACTTCCCAGATTTGTCAAAAGACATAAACCCCCAAATTCGAAAAGCTCAGCAAACCCTAAATAGGATAAACCTAAGGAAGTCCATGCATGGACATGTCATCAAACTCCTGAAAACTAAAAATCAAGAAAAAAATTCAAGCATCTAAGGAAAAACAATGACTTGCTTATAGAAGAACAAGAACTGAGTGTCGATTTCTCATCAGAAGTCGTGGACACCAGGAAGAAGTAGATCAGTATTCTTAAAAGTGTGGAGAAAAAAGAATTGTTAACCCAGAATTCTGTATCCAGCAAATATTTTGCTTTATTTCTGAAGGATATTAAAATATTCCTAGTTAAAGGAAACTGAGAGAATTCATAGTCAACGTCTCTTCACAAAAGGAATTGCTAAAGGCACTTCTTCAGACGGAAGGGAAATGATACCAGATGGAGACTTGGAACATCAGGAATGAAGGAAAAGCAATAGAAATGGTAAATGTCTGGGTAAATATAATTGACTGCTCTCCTCTCGAATTCTCCAAAATGTGTTAAAGTTGAAAGCCAAAATCGCAGCATCTCAGTGTATGCTAGTGTAATATGGATCAGCTGTGGCATAAAGGGAGCGAATAAATGGGCCTGTATATGCTGATACAGTCTCGGCCTTCTACTTGAAATGGTAAAATACTATTTCTAAGTAGACTGAAGAAGTTAGGTATGTGTATTCAATCCTTGGAGCAACTATTTGGGAAAAAAATCTACAAAGCGATCTAGTCAGAAACACTAAAATTGAATAGAAAGAGGAAACAGAAGAACGAAAAACAGAGGGAACAGTTGTAAAACAATCAATGGTAGATATAAATCTAAACATCTCGCATAAGATCACATTAAATGTAAATGGTCTCAACACATCAGTTAAAAAAGCCTGGGTTTTGAAGTTGAGCGAACCTGGGACAAATATTGTATTGGCCACTAACTACGTTTGTGGCCTTGTATAAGAAGCCTTGCTTCTCTGAGCCTCAGTTTCCTCATCAGTAAAATAAGAATGAAATATGTGTACTCAGAGGGCTGATGCAAAGACGGAATAAGATAATGTATGTAAAGAGCTCAGCACATCCATTTGTTTAAAATGGAGAGATATATATTTACTCTGTATGCAGAGTATCTTTGGAAGGACATACAAGAAACTGAGACCTTAGTCATCTATAGAAGACCTGGGAGGCTGGGGAACAGGGATGAGAAGGAGAATTTTTACTTCTATGGGCCCACAATCTTTTATGTACAATTCTGATATCAAAAGAACTTGGACAACCAAGGGTTTTTTTTGTTTTTTGTTTTTTTTTTCCATAAGACCGGTGCCAAACCGTAGCAAAACCTGACCTGAAGTGAGGAGTGAGTGTTGTTTTTATCTAAGAGGAGAGGGGAGCACAGAAGGAGGAAATTGTGTGTGGTCAAGATGACCCTCAAATTCCGTAGAGGGGCCCCTACTGGCGCTGGGACATACAGTCCCGTGGGCCCAGCCAGGCACTCTTGCCTATAGCGTTAGTGTGTAAAGCTCTCCTTCAGTGGATTACCAGATGTAGCAGCAGGGGCTTGATCTCAGAGACCAGATACAAAAATTACCTTTCTTTTAATCCCCATAGCCTGCCCCATTCGACACATTCTAGACTGAGACTATTTTAATGTGGGTTCTGAGCATGCACTTAAATTCGAATCCGAATTCACAGAAGTGTGCATGTGTTACAGTGAGGGTGTGTTAAGTGTTGAGTCAGAGGATACGCTGTGACAGTTTAAAGTACCCAGTGGTCTGGGCGGGCCCTGCAGCCGCCGTTCCTCCGTTGTTTCTTCCTGCCCCACACTGTGTGTTGGGGGTGGGGGGGAGGAGAGAGAGAGAGAGAAAGGCTGCATGTTTCGGGAGCAATACGGCTCTGTTCTCCCGGGCATTTTTATAGCCATTAGAAGCCCCTTCTGTTTGCTGACCTGTAGCAGGGCAGGTCATGGGGATGGTAGGTAAGATACTTGGAGCTCTCCAGCACACCTGCTGTATCCGGCGGGGGTGGGGGGGTGGGGGGGGAGGATGATAACAGAGGTCACCAGAAACTTCCACCATCAGCTCCATGAACCAGGACTTGGGAACAGTCATCTAGGTCAGGAAAAATTCCTTCCCTTGGAAACCTAGCCACGTCCACCTAAATCACAGTTTCCTTTCCAGCATATTAGTTAGAACTGGCTGAAGAAACACCTCCTTTTGGATTTTTTCCCCAGTTCTTTAATTAATGGCTTCTTACCTGTAAGCATGTATTAGCTGCTGTTTAGCTCCGAAGGTTCTGGCATAAACACCCCCCTCCCCACCCCACCCCACCCCCCCCACCCACCCCCCGCCAACCTCAGACCTGCCAGGCTCGTATCACTCTCTAGGACTCCAGGCAGACTCCAAAGCACACTGCTGCAAATGCTAGATCTTTTTTGTTTTATTATATCCATTTCCTCTATAGAAAATAAAACAGGAAAGTATAAAGAAAATCATTCCAGGAGTATCGCTGTTTATGTTTTCAGTGTGCTTCTTTCCAGTTTTATTTATACATATACGCCCCCACACACATTTCTCACCGTTGATTTCCTAGGCTGTCCCTTTTCCCCCACAGTTAACACCAGAGCATAAGCATTTTTTCATATCGGTTTAAAACTCTAAGAACATTGTCTCCATAATTCCATCAGCGATACACTATAACGTGCCTAACCGGTCCCTACTTAGGCCAAGTCCTAAATTCCCTTGGTTGAAGTTTCTGGTGATACTTTAATTTGAATGATGTGTTCTTTGAGATGGAGACTTGATATGAAACTGTTGGGTCGAAGAGTATGAAGATACCTAAGACTTTTGAAAGATGCATATTATGGTATGTGTGTTAGCCAGCATAGAACGGCCTCCAGAAAGCACGTCCTCGCTTAATGCCCCGAGCCTGCGCATTCCCAGTGAGAGCGCACATAGGCTCTTGGTGTGGCGGTGAAACCCTCTTCTAGGGGACGGCGGTTTGTGGCCCTCCAGCGGGCTGGGTGCGGAAGCAGAAGCGCAGGGTCTGTGGGATTGGAGTGCCACGCGGAGGCCACCATGGAAAAAGGCTGAGGAGCCCTGTCTGTGTGTGGGCACCCACCTCACTCCACCTCTAAGCTCTTAAATCTTCATCTTGGAGTTCTGGTCTTAGCGTTCGGATATTTTCTGACCTAAAAGCTCTTGGTTATTTACACAAAGTTTAGGAACTCGAGAAAAGCGTAAACCAATAAAATTTATCTGGAGGAGACCACGGTTAATATTAGTTAATATTAGTCGTTACGACGGTATTGGGATCCTCCTTGTTTTTAGCTTTGTGTTCATTATCAGTGTTAGCCTGTGCCGAAGACCACTTTGAGGTGTCCCTTGTGTTATGGTCTCAGGCAGGAGTCTCCGCTGTTCCCGTACCTGGGAGTGTCGTGACCCCACGGGCATCGGGTTCAAGCCCCTGGGAGCCCAGGCGCCTGACTGCTCTGGGACTTGTGGTAATTGCCCCTTGTTTGTTTCAGGTGTGATCCCCTGGGCCCATTTGCCGTCGGGGGAGAGGACCTGGACCCCTTCGGGTGAGTGCTGCTGGGGAGGGGGCAGCAACACATCCTACTCTTGTGACTTTTCAGCCCTGGCTCATCTTCTAATCTTAAAGCTTTGCGTCAGTCTTCCTTTGGGGTGA
Organism: Nasua narica; assembly: GCA_028533885.1. Classification (NCBI taxonomy): domain Eukaryota; kingdom Metazoa; phylum Chordata; class Mammalia; order Carnivora; family Procyonidae; genus Nasua; species Nasua narica. The sequence continues at coordinate 96,682,549 of CM052811.1, read as the reverse complement.
AGGAGGCCGCCGTGGCTGAGTGGCTGTGAAGCCCCTGCCCCTGTTTCGCCTCTGCTGTGCCTGGGAGCCGTGCGGAGAGCTCTGTGGAGGGCTCTGCTGCTGGGGAAGGCTGAGCAAGCTGGGCAGGCAGCTCCTCTGTCACCCGCTGGCCCCGCTGGCGGAGTCATAGGTCACTCTGAGGCCCTCTAAGGAAACCGCAGGAAAGCCAGCGTCAGGAATCGTCTCACTGCTACTACTGGTCTGTGCCCTGCGGAGCCTCGCGATGGTTCTGCATTGACCTTGGCATGCTCTGGAGCCTATTCTTGATCAAATTGTCCCCCTTAGATGTAGGGCGTGGCAGCAAGCTCCGTTTTGTGGGTTCAGGGAGCCTGGAGAGCTCAAAGGACAGGCCGTGTGCCCCAGGAGTAGTGTGCGCTTGGCGTTCTTGTTCTCGCCCACCTCCCGCTGGCGCTCGGGTAGCCAGCCGTCTGCGTCTGCTTGAGCTGTCCCAGGCACTCCTGGTCCGCTCTCACCTCCCTCGCCTCTTCTCCAGCAGCTCCCGGCCACACCTGCTCACCCGTCTTTTCTTCTTGCCTCAGGTGTCGGAGAGGTGGCATGATTGTGGATCCCCTGAGATCTGGCTTCCCGAGAGCACTCATTGACCCATCCTCGGGCCTCCCAAACCGTCTTCCTCCAGGCGCTGTGCCCCCAGGAGCACGCTTTGACCCCTTTGGACCCATCGGGACCAGCCCATCTGGGTAGGTACTCAGGGCTGCTGAGAAGCAGGGCCCGATGGCAGCTCCGCTCAGCATTGCAGGGACAAGGGGTCTGCCTGCAGGCGCAGAGGCGCCCCTGGCTCCATGCCCCTGCTGGAGGGACGGGAGCCTCCTCCAGGCCCCTGCTGGATGCCTCCCCGGAGCTCCCCATCCCTGGTGAACCCTTCCTCCAGCCCCCTTCAGGGGGCCCTCAGAGGAGGAAGAGCTCCTCACACTTCCCGAAGTTTATCTGTGTCGGGAACTCGCTGGGTCCCGGCAGCAGCCCTCCGTTCACATCCTGTAGAAATCGAGGTCCTGAAAGATGAGTTAACTTCTCCCACATGGGAGAAGCCGTGACTGTAGAGCAGTGCTCTTCCGGCGCACAGAGCACATCGTTCTGGAGGACAGGGGCCCTCTGTGCTCAGGGCCTGTCTGCCCGTGTTGCCCCAGCCCCTCTGTCGCTCCCAACTCACCAGCCCCTCTTTCCATTCCAGACCCAACCCAGACCATCTCCCCCCGCCGGGCTTCGATGACATGTACCTGTGAAGGCCTCAAGAATGTAACATCCCAGCCTTCCCTCCACTGTCCCGGAGCTGCCACCACCGGCCCCATCAGCAGCCGTGTTCTTGCGGGCTGGGGGCAAGGGACTCTGCCCATGTGTTTGCGGGCCGGCTGGGACTGCCACCCCACCCCCTGTCAGAGCCAAGGCACCTGCTGCAGCTCTCCACCTGGCTGCCTATAGGTCCCAAAGAGAAACCAGTGTGTGTGTCTCTCTCCCCACCAGCTCCCCCACACTTGTCAAGGGGAGACTCCGGCAACATCTGCCCTCGGCCCGATGCAGTCCCAGCTGCAGCGCTATAAGAACAGAACGCATTTTGGATGTTATTATAAGAACCAAATGTCAATACAAAAATCATGTTGCCAGTCTCCCACTGTTCTTTCCTGCCCAGCTCCTTCCATTTCTGAGACTTTTGAGTTTAAATCTTTGTGGGGCTAAATGACTCTTCTCCTACCCAGGGCCTGTTCTTGCTTCTCAGGCCCCTTTCCTTCATAAATCGCTTTCTGGCTCCTGACATCACTAAGGTGGGTCCTAGTGTGGCTGCAAGGCTGAAAATGAGGGACTGGAAACCCTGTAGGGCCACACGGATGACTTTCACAAGGGCAGGCACATTGCAGAAAGCCCTCGTCCTTCCGAGAAGGGCCACATCCTCCAGTTCCGCCTGTCTGCACGCGTCCTCCGGTCGGTGTGTGCCTGGACGATGGCAGCCTCGAAGCAGAAGACTAGACAGACCCGAAAGCTGATCTCATCTCTGCCACTAACTTACTGAGTTGACCCTAAGGGCTTTCCCCTCCCGGGGCCTTCTTGTTGCCTGTGAAATCTGAGGAGCCCTTCCTACTCTAAAACATTCTGATATCTGCTGCTGTGTGGGACCACCCCTAGGAACGGGGGCAAAGGAAGGAATGAAATTTTGAGGCTCCGGATGGTACTTACCTACAGGGTAATAACTCTGTGCTCCTCGGGGCCCGGCCCCGAAGAGCCAAGGAGCGTGGGCTCCATCTGAGCGTGGCCTTGAACTCTGGCAGGAGCAGGGAGCCCAGCCTCTGGAAGCCTGTGTCCTTGGTCCAGGCCCGCCTGACCCCTGGTGTTCTCCGCATCCTTTTCAGCCCGAGGCCTGACAGACGTGGTCAGTGATGAACCCCGTGCTGGAGTGGAAAGAGCACCAGAGAGCACCAGGCTCAGAGGCAAGAGATCAAGGCACTAGGCACTTTCCCTCCACAACTAGCATTTCGTCCATGGGTGGGTCCTTTTACTTCTCAGCTCCTTGGGTTCTTTCCCTGATGTTAGGGCATACTGTTTATCTGTGGGCAGGGGGTAGGCTACCGGAGCCCTCCTGAGGCGTCCGCTAGTATGCTATCGCCTGGGATTGCCTGTGTGAGTAGGGGCGAGGGATAAATAAGCTGGGGCCTGTGTGGGGAGGCTAGCATGAGCAGGCTCCCCAGGCCTTCCTTGCAGACCCCATCTCCACTGATTTAGTAAAAGACCACTTCAGAGCCTTTAGAACATTTCTGCCCTGGAGAGAGACGCAGAGATTGGGCAGGGCTACAAATGCGATCTCAGTCATAGTCTTCCTCAGGCCTGCAAATGGGCGGAATGTTTTGCTTTAGGAATTGGATTATTCCTGCTATAGAAAAGACTTGGGGCACTTTGGTCGCACAGGCACCCTTTATCACGAAAGGAAGCATTTGAAGAAACATCACACTAGAAACCATCAGACAGGCAGGGAAAGTAGATCCCTTTTAGAACCATGGTTCGAGAAAAAGAGGATTGAACAATGAATTTGCCACTTAGGTTTTCTAGTAGCAAAGGTCGAAAGGATGGTCTTATACATTATTCTCTTTTCTGCAAACAGAAACTTCAGTGACTCTCATCTGCAGAATCAGCCATTTTTTGCGTGGGTCTCCTTGCATCAAGGACACTGAGGAACATAGACAATGTCTTAGTTGTGTGGGGGGAAGTGAATGCGGCCTTCAGGAACTTCCAAGTTATGCTGTCTGTGCTACTTGTGGTCTGGGCCACTTTGCTCCTCCCGGCTACGAGCGGTCGCCAGGCAGCCATCGGGAATGGTTGCGGGTATGTCTTGTGGCACTCGAAAGGTGGGGGCCTTAACAATAAAGTCAGCACTTAATAACCTGTTCCTTTTTTTTTTTATTAACAGCTTTATTGAGATAGACTTCACATACCCACCGAGTTTACCTTTTTAAAGTGTGCAAATCAGTAGTTTTTAGTGTGTTCACAGCGTTGTGCATTCATCACCACATCCATTCCCGAACATTTTCACCACCTCAGAAAGAAACTTGCATTACCTATTAATGGTCACGCCCACGGCCCCCCCTTCCGGCCCCGGGCAACCGCTAGTCTGTTTTCTCTCTAAGGATTTGCCTGTTGTGGACGGTTCTCATCAGTAGGATCACACAACATGTGGCCTTTTGTGTCTGGCTTCTTCCACTTCACAAGATTCATGCCCTTGCCGTGGCAGGTGTCAGTACTGAGTTCCTTTTGATGGCTGAAGAATATTTCGTTGTGTGAATATATGCCACATTTTCTTTATCCACTTAGCAGTTAATGGACAGTTGTTGGGTTGTTTCTGCTTGTTGTTCGTTTGTTTGTTTCTGCTTTTTGTCTATGTGAATAATGCTGCTGTGGCCATTTGTGTACAGGTTTTTGTGTAGACCTAGTTGTTCGTTTCCCTTGGGTATATAGGTATACGAGGAGCAGAATTGCTCAATCGTGTGGCAATTCAGTTTAACTTTTTGAAGAACTGCTAGGCTTTTCCAAACTGGCTGCACCATTTTACATGCCCACTATCAGGGCAGGAAGGTTCTAGATTTTCCACGTTCCCCGCCAGTACTTGCTCTTTTTGCGTAGAGCCACCCTAGTAGGTGCGAAGTCATATCTCATTGTGGTTTTGTCTTCTGTTTGTTTTTTGAAAAAGAATTTGATTAGGCTGAACAAGACAGAGACCCGAACCAGTAACCCCTGGGGAGCAGGGCATGGCTTTGGTAGTAGCCACCTTGGGGTGACCGTGGCTGGAATGCCACAGTGGGTTGGGTTTGACTTGGGAAGGTTCTGGTCAGGATGGGCTATAGGGAAGTTCTTAGGACCTTTCGGGTCCAGCGCAGTTCGTGGCACTACTTTTGCATGGTTTCGAATTTCTGTGTTTACCCAGTGGCTTACAAAGAAAAGAAACGTTTGATTCCAAATCTTTATCTTACGGTGACATGCCGTAGACCACTTGTCCTACCTCTGGCAGCCCCCACGTCCCCATCTTCTGTCCCCTCGCCTTGTTTCCTTCCCCCTTGGAGAGCTGGCCATGTTTCTCTTTGCTTCTGTCTACTCTGTGTCCCGGGCCTGGCTGCACCAGGGGCCCAGGTACAGAGGAGGACTTCGGCTTAACAGGAGCTTAACGGTCTCCAGTGGTGCTTGCTCCACGTACACAGTACATCCTGGCCCCAGCCCACGCCCGGATCCGGATTTCTGTGGTCGGGCTTTTAAATCTGTTTTTTATGAGTTCCTCAGATGCATATGATCAGGCAAGTCTGAGAATTCCCGAGAAGGAAAGGGAAGACTCTCTATATCCTTGCTACTCAAACCAGCTGCACCCAGCAGCTTCGCCTAGGAACTTGTTAGAAATGCAGAATCCCAGGGTCCACCCCAGACACGTAAATGAGAACCTGCATTTTAACAAGTTCACCAGGTGGTTCATTCACATGCACATGAAAAGTTTGAGATGCGCTGGTGTAATACCCGTATTGCTTCCTTTCACCTGGCCATCGGGTGCAAAGAATTCAGCCAGTCTTCCTGGTGCATGGCACAGTATGACTAATGCACGCAAGAACGCCCTCATTTTGTTTTCCAAGTTTTGCTCCCTGTACCCGCTCCATTCCCTTGCCCCCACGGGTCACTCACATGTGTTTCATGTTTGTGTCTAAATATGCACGTACCCTTGTAAAATAGCGTACATTGTATCTTCAAATCATAGCAACCATAATGAGGCAGTGTTCTCATTTTCTAGACGAGAAGAGGGTTTGGAAAGGTCCGGTAGGCTCGGCATGCTCAAAGCCAAGCAGGAGTCTGAGAAATCAGGCAGGCATGGGTGTGACTCACAGACTTCCCTTTGCTGGTGCGTGGCCTTATCTGCACATCAGCCATACCTTTACCTTCAGAACTATTGCAGGGCCCCACCGAACAGTGTGTCTTATAAATAGTCGGAGCTCGGTGGGTGCCAGTTGTCATTACTGAGGCCGTACGGATGGATCAGGTTGAGGGCTCAGGAGCAGGCTGCCCTCCAGCGCAAGAAACAAGCATTTATCTGGTGCCTACGCGGTGTACTCGGTGTTTCCTAGTCTCATGTAGTACTCTAGCCACCCACAGGTAAACACTTAGCAGCAGTGGTTACGTGCTAGGCTTCCCCTCTAGGGATGGCGGAACCACGATGGGAACCTGAGTGAGCCTGGTTCTAAAGCCAGTGCTCTTTCTGTAGAGCTGCTCTACCCAGATCCCCACGCCCTCTCCAGGGCAGGAGCATGGATCCCTGGGCAAAACCCATTCCCGAAGCCTGAAAATCAAGTCAGGACTTGCGTGGAAAGGGAACAACGCAGCACAAGCCCCGGGATGCGCTAGACTCCCAGGTGTGCGATGTGTATCTCACGTTCCTGAGCACCTCTACCTACAGCCACGGCGCCCCGAGCACCCAGATTGAGAGCATCTGAAGTTACCCAGCATAACCCCCGTTTCAGAGGAAGAAACCGGCCTGTGAAGCCCCTCTGTGAGGGGGAGCTCCTGAGAGCCGTCACCAGGCCCCAGAGACAGGCTTGGGGTTTGTGCACGGCTCTGTCACCTGTCCCCAAGGGATGCTCACTTCTGCCTTCTAAGTTTAGTAGGATACGAGCTGCTCTCCCCGTTGAATGGATGAAAAAGAAGGTCCAGAGCCGTTGAGTGCCCTTCCCACAGCCTCAGACCACAGAAACTGTGCCTACACTGAACTGCCCAAAACAGTCATGTTCATCCCTGAGGGACAAAAAGTGTCCTTCCCTTCCACCTCCCTCTCCCCTCAGCCGGGCTGAGTGGTAGAGGAAGGGGCCCTCCCGGTTCAGCACCCTGGTCAGCACCTTCCTGTGCAGGTGCCTTTGGGCCAGGGTAAGCCAGACAGACAGTGGCGGCTGCTCTCCACTCCAGGATGGCCCACTCCTGGGGCAAGCAGGCAGGCATCCTTAAGAGGAAGGGGCCCTGGACCTAGGTATTCTGCCTCCTAGACAGTCCTGCCCTCCCCTTCTTTAGATTACAACCACAGGAGCGCAGTTTCATCCTATAGGCTTCTTGGTTCCCAGGACATAAATTCAAGTGAGAAGCCTAGAGGGGGACAGGCATAGGGCCTGAGCCATGATGATCCTGGGCAAATCCTGCCCCCTATGTCTTTCCCCATCGGGAAAATGGGATTAAAGGTCGACCTGGCTGTCTCTAAAATCCTGCCCATTTGTGAGAATCCATGATACTAAGTGGGCCGTGGGCTGGCCCAGTTCAGTACTCTGCCCCCCCTTCCTGCCCTCCGCTTTTCCCCCACAGAGCTTCCCCACACATTGAAACTACAGGCCTCAAAGTGGCAACCCACAGCCCAGACCCACCTACCAACATGCTTTTGCCTGCATGTTATGAAATGTACTAAGAGGCTTGATGCCATATTGAGTCTTGACTCTGCGGGGTACCAGCCTGTGTGATCCTGGGCAAGTCACTTAACCTCAGCTTCCTCATCTGCACAATGGAAGGAATGCTAGCACCTACTCTGCAAGGTGGTCGTGAGGTTGAAATGAGCTGCTAGAGGCAAATGCTTAGAAGAGGGCCTGGCAGAGGGAGAACATGGTATTTCACTTAAGAACGGGATGACTGACAGTATGTAATACACAACTGGTTCAGCGAAATGTGCAAACACAAAGTTTCCTTTCATCTGGCTGACTTCTGTCAGTGCCCCCTTTCTCATCTCCGCATCTACGGCCCGAGCAATAACGAACTGATCTCTTTGACTCGCAGACTCAGTCTAGTCCCATTAAAACTGCAGTTGCGAGAGGTCTCCCCTGACCCTGACCTCTTTTAGACCTTTGCTGCTCCTCTGAGGTAGGGTGAGGAGATGGAGAACAGAAAAGCAAAGTATCTCTTCCCTGGCATGATGTGGATGAGGCAGGGGCAGGTGCTCTTGCTCTAGTTCACGCAGGGTGGTTTGGGTGGGTTTTTAGATGCTGGGGTCCCCAGAAAACAGCAGGCATAATTTGGGGGAGTGATGAGACTTTGTCTTGGACCCTCAGAGAGGATGAGGGTTTCTATCCAGTCCACCAGAGGTTCGCAGCCCATCTGCTTCTCGAATTCGTGTGCCGGCTGCACAGGCACCTATGCCCCCCACAGCTCCAGTCTCCCCTCCCCTCCCTGCACCAACATTCAGAGCCCCCCCAGCCACGGGGTCCTCCATGTGCCTACCTTTCCGGACCTCAGAACACCGGGAGGGAAGGCAGGCCCGCCCTTCCTCCACAACACCATTGTCCCTCCAAACCGACACCGGCCATTTGCATGGCCTCCCACACGAGAAGTTCTCCAGGGCGGAGGCAGACCTCACCTCCTCCTTCACAACCATCTCCTGAGTTCCAGAAGATGTATCTCCAGCCCTCTCCAGAGTACGCTCTACGTTTTTCATTTGTTCAGTACTGTATCTCCAAACCTAGCAGAGAATTGATGCTCAAATCTTGGTTGAAAAGATGAACGAAGAAGGATCCTCGGATGGCCAGCACTCAGGTGGTCTGCGGGCCCTGCGCTTCCAGCCTCCAGCCAAGAGGCAGAGGTCAGTCCACTTGTTGAGGGCGTAACTGTCTCTCGGAGTGACTTAGTCAGCCCTGGACGGGGGCAGGGGGTGGGTTAGGCAAGCCCAAGCCCATCCGCCACAGGCACCAGCCAGCCGGAACTGAAGCGAGCGCCCCTTTAATCCTGCCCCCGCTGTCCAAGGCCACCTGCTTCCTTCGTGAATGTGACCTGCTGAGTCCTGCAAGCATGGGCATGTGGGCTCTGTTTTCCTCTGTGATGGGGGGGCGGGGGGGACTCTCGGGAGGGGAGTCAGGGGGCTAAAAGGGAGTCAGCAGATTGTGGCAACTCGCCTGTGAGCTCCTGACCCCCAGCAGTGGCTTCAGTGAAAGACGATGTGGACACAAAAGAAAGGAGCCAAAGAGGAGGAGGTTAGGGAGACTGGAGGAGGAGAAGAGTTGGGAGAGGGAGGGATGTGGCCTTTGCTGAATTCCCTTGACGCTAAGTCAGTATTGGCCCAGGTGCCCCACCCCCCGGGGAGAGGTCTGCATGGCAGCCCCTTCCCCTGCCCTCCCTACTCCCCTGGGGCCAGCTTCCCTGCCAGAAGACCCTTCCACTCGCTACCCTCCCCATAGACCCAGGTGAGCCAGCACCCGGACCTTGGCAGCCTGAGGGCGCAGAAGGAATGGGCTCCCGAGACAGAGCCTGGAGGTTGAGGTCATGGCCTCTGGCTGCAGCTGGAGACCACAGTCCCCTGGACCGGCCTCCCCAGTGCCAGTGTCACCCCTGCAGTACATCTGCCATCACAATAGCCTTCCTGCCACACATATCTGCAGGCAGTCACGATGGTCAGCGGTGAGCTCTCACCGTGCACCAGGCACCGTGCCCTGCCCTGTACCAGTGCAGACGCGGTCCTCTAACAGCTCTGTGAGCTGAGGGCTGTGGTCACCCCATGATGACACACCTGCCCTTCAGCATGCCTCACTGCAACCTTCCAGCACAGAACCTACAGACCTCTCTCCCCGGTAAACCCCAGGCTTTGTGTGCCACCGAGCCTCTGCTCATGCTGTTCCCCTGCCCAGTCCGCCCTTCCCGTTCCCCACATCAGACACTCCACTGCCTCCCTATTTAAGATTCCTATGAGTTATTTTCCTTTCCAGGAAAGCCTTTTCTGACCCCCAACTCAATCATTTATTTCCTCTGGGCGTGCGCACACAGCATGGTGAACACTGTCATGTTTCCCCGGGCAGTCTGTGATTAACTTAGGGGCAGGGGCATTGTGTCCCCTAGGTGCCTTGTCCAGGGAAGAATGCTGGCTACATGCGAATGAATGAATGTGAATAGCTAATTGTATTGGCTTTACTCATTTACTGCTCCCCATGCCTGCTGAAGAAGGTGCTCTCTTATCAGCAGCCCATTTTATGGATGAGGAAACAGAGGCTTGGGGACATCAGACATCCACCAGGCATCCAGGCAATGAGACTCCAGAGCCAGTTCCCATATACTCTTACCCAATGGGCCATCTCAGTGGACCCGCTCCATGAGGGGCCCTGCCCCCAAACCTCTGAAATTTGAGTAGGGACAAAGCTCAGAAGTGCAAGGCCTCCTGGGAGAAGGCAGGCAATAATCCTGCACCTGCAGCACCATCCAGATATCCTGGGCCGCCTTCTCATTGGCTCCTGGATGACCTGACCCAGGAAAAGGAATGATCTGGAAAGAAGGTATTTGGGCCAAAGACAAGAAGATACAGAGGGCCAGGCTCTGGCCATTGGGACATTGGCTTTCCTTAAAGAATAGGGGTTGGAAGCTGGGGAGCCTCTTGACTGAATCCTCTGTGACTCTATTAGGCTCCATCCCTAAAGATACCCAACACCTGACCAGTAACCCAACATGACTGCACTAACATGGAGCTCCCCGCCACTCCAACCAAGACAAGGTCTCAGCAAGCTTCTCCCTCCCTTAGCTGAAATCTACCTCCTTGGGGACATCAAGGGGAGTCTACTCTCTCCCAGAGAAACCAACAGACCCAAATAGAGGGCATCTCCTTGACTTCACCAGCGCCACCAACACCCTACTCTCCTCGCAGACAGAGCTCCAGCTCCTGTGGCTTCATCATGCCTCCCTTCCCCTTCCCTCCTCCGGCCCCTCCAAAGCTTTCCAGACATGGAGCCACATGCTCTTAACTTTGCAAAGCCCTCTGCTTGTGTTTCCTGATCTCCTCCATCCCCAGACAAGGCAGAGTGGAAAGGTTTCCAATTTCATTCTGGAGGACCAGAGAGGCAGCGATTGGCCCATAGGCCCCCAGGGAAGAGGTGACTTACAGGACCTGGTTCATCTGGTTGTGGAAACTCTCCATGGACGTCTCTTCGCCCCCCACCCCACCCCCACAAGGAAGCAGGAAGGACAGGGACTACAGCATCACCTGGGACGGGGGAGCTTGACGGCTGCTGTGAGGTTAGCAGCCTGGAAACGGCAAGGCCTGTGGCTTCTGGAGAAAGAATACGTTCTCAATAATCCAGAGGTTGCTTTGGCTTGGAGCTGCTTCGAAACAGTATGCGTCCTGGTTTCTGAGCTCAGTGAGACAAGAGAAAGTCAGGGGTACGCGTGCGCACACAGACACAGTATGTGCTCCTGCACAGGTGTGGGTGTGGGTGTGTGCATGTACCAAGGGGGGCATTTTAAAGAGAATCCCAGAGAATGTAATGCTTATTCTCAGGGGAGGGAGCAATAACGGTGGGATCTCAGACAGCAGGTGTTTTCAGCCTGAAGACTCAGCATGCCTGGGGTCAGTGAACAGATGTGAGGACAGATAACTTTCAAAGGCCCACGCCTGGGCATTCACGGTTCTTGAGTAAGAGAGAATCAGGCTGGTGTATCTCACGGGCTCCTAAATATCCAGTAAATGTCCTCCAAGACTACCTGGCAGCCATCTCCAACAAGGCTGGGGAAAGAGTCTTCCTGCATCAGAGGAGAAAGCCCTCTACCTCTCCCACATAAAGCAGTATCAAGGGCCCGAGAGAGGAAGGCAAATGGGTTCCCAAGCTCCAACTTCAGGTCCCAGGGACGAACTCCGTCCCTCCTTCCAGCCACAGGATCTTCTGCATGACTATCTCCCACCCCTAGAGGGAGTTCCAGGGGGTGAGGCAGGGGCTGTGGGTCTCCAGGACACTTCCCAGGGCGGCTCGGCAGGCAGAGGAAACGAGGGTTACATTCATTCATTCAACACTGAACATTTGCCAGCTCTCAAGCACTTTCCAGCCCTGGCCCCTCATGTTGCTTGCAATCCAGTGGGGGAGGTGGTGGGAGAGAGAGAGACAATAAAAGTATAAAACACAGCTGGCTGAGTGGCGATTAGTGCTCTGAAGAAGAAGCAGGGAAGGAAAAGAGAGAATGAGGTTGAGACGGGGAAAGGGTGCAATTTTAATTAGGTGGTCAGCAGAGGACTTGTTGAAAAAGGCAATATTTGAATAAAACCCCTAAGGAGGTGAGCAAGTGGGCCTTGCACCTATTAAGGGGAAATGCCTTCCTGGTAGAAGGAGCAGCATGTGCAAAGGCCCTGAGGTGGGAGTGTGCCTGGCAGGGTTAAGGAACAGCAAGGAGACAAGTGTGGCTGGTGTGAGCAAAGAGGCAAAGGGTGAGAAATAAGGTCAGAGAGCCACAGGGGCCAGATCGCGTAGGGTTTCATGGGTTGCCGTGGGGGAGGGACCCACGTCTGGGGGACCTGAATTTAAGGGGCCATTCTTTTAAAAATCAAAATTACAAATAAAACTTGGACTCAAGGTGCCTGGGACAAGTGAGGGGCCTGGACAGTACACCCACCTCTGGTCAGAGGGAGAATTTTAATTTTGGCTTTTGCTCAGAGTGAGAGGGAGCCACAGGAGGGTTTTGAGCAGAAGAGTGACCTGACCCAATTAAATCTGTCTGGCTGCGGAGCGGAAGGTGAACTGGGCACAGAGGGTGGACAGGAGAGAGATGAGAATAGCAACGTGCACCGTGGAGCCGGTAATTGTGGCCGATGGGTGGTCAGGGGACAGATCCCTGACACAGAACCAACCAGATGTGCTCACGGGCAGGATGGAGAGGTAGGAGAGAAGACAGGCAGGATGTGGGCCCTGAGGTTTTAGGTCTAATCCAGTTATCCCGAACTGAAGGAGGGAAGGAGTGACCTTAGTGATCGGACTTCATACCTCTCCCACTTCGCAGATAAAGAACACAGTACTCAGAGAGGTGGAGTAGCTTGCCCAAGGTCACACAGCCAGTGTATGGCAGAGCCTGGATTCAAAGCCAGGTTTATCAACTCCAAAGTGGATATCTAACACACTAGGGAAGCAAGGATTTGGGGGGGCCCCCAGTAGCAATGTCGGGTAGGAGATGCAGTTCCTGCACATGAGGCATGCTCCGGTGACCACAGGGTACCCTGGGACCACATCACACCTATCCCCCAAAAAACCTATAAAGAAAGTTCTTGGCACCCTGTGCCACACTCCTCCCTGATTCCTTCCTAAACCTGTTTCTGCCCCACTGGCTGGGAGAGCTCAGCTGCAGTCTCGGGGAAATGTTTTTGGCATCTCTCAAGTTTTCTTAATTTACTGACAAGGTAATGACTGCCTCGATTCATTATACACATTTTCTAAAGGAGTTTCTGCATTTGGATGCAAAGCAGGCTTCTCTGGCTTGGAGAAAACCTGAGATTCCCGGGATTCCATCTTCCAACACATTTAGCCCCTAAATACAATTCAGTGCCTTTAAACTGACAGGCACTGATGGTCCCAGATGCATCCACTCAACAGGTTTGAGTCAAAGGAGCCCCCTCCCCCGCCCTGCCCACCGCCGTCATGGTAATCCACATGGCTTGGACCAGTATTTGTGTTATCATCATTGTGGAGACTGGGAAGGCCTCGGCCCATCATTTGGGATGTTCAGCTCAACTGTAGTTTATCTAGAACGGCTCCCGCCGCTTTCTACTTGCCCTCGTCCCCTGCAGCGTGGGTGGGGGCCAGCGACACAGGTGGGGGCAAGCGACCCATCAGGGAGCCCATCAGGGAGACTTGGGCACCTTCTACCCACTTGAGGCTTTGTTCTTTTCCTACCACACCCCTTCAACGCCAGGAAGGGAACCGGCAGGCCACGCTGAACAGCCCTTGTCCCCTCCAGTCCTCCCCCAACCCTCTGCTCCTGGCAAAACCCGCCAGCAGGAGCAGATATCTGATCTCTCCTAGAAGCCGTGATGTGACATTGCCCAGATGTCCCGCCCGCGGGAGCGAGGGCTCCGGTTACGGCGAATCGGGGCTGCTCTAGCCTACAGACCCCATTCCCAGCCCACCCTCCCGCTCCCAGGAGGCGGTTAGGATCCAGAGCCCACATGGCCAACGGAGACGGAGTGAGTAGGACCTGTGTGGGGTCAGGGGGCTCACGGAAACGACCCTTTAGCCTTCACACCAGTGGAGCCTAGAAGGCACGTACTCTCGAAGCCCCCGAGGGTCGTTCACACTGGGCGATGCCTCCCCCAGTCCTCAAGCACCTGAAGCTCCCTGCCCCCCCCCACCCCAGGGCCCACTTCCTTTCCTGCTCAGTAGTTTAAAGAGTCTGCAAACATGCCCCAGGAAACACGGGACACGCGGGGGTCACTGGGAGCTTCTAAGCCACCAGAACGTGCCTGATTTCTCCCCACATACATTGGGGCTCGCTTTACTGCTAAGGGGGACAAGGGAGGTTACAAATTCAGCATATAAAAAAATTTTCTTCTGCTACCAGAATAAGGCGAGGTCCGAAGACACACTATTGAGAAGAGGGAGGTACTGGAAGCCCACATCATGTCCACGGAAATACAACAAAGCCCACTTGTCCAGGGGGTTGGTGAAAACTGTGCACTTGTGGGATGCCTGGGTGGCTCAGTTGGTTAAGCTGCTGCCTTTGGCTCAGGTCATGATCCCGGGGTCCTGGGATCAAGTCCCACATCGGGCTCCTTGCTCAACAAGGAGCCTGCTTCTCCTCTGCCTCTGCCTTCCACTCTGCCTGCTTGTGCTCTCTCTCCCTCTCTCTCTCTCTCTGACAAATAGATAAATAAAATCTTTAAAAAGAAACAAAAAACAAAAAACTGTGCACTTGACCTTGCTAGACGTGTTCTGAGATCTGGTCACCGTAGGTAATCTGATCCCAAGACCCAAATCAGGCTGTAGCCACCTTTGGACTTAAACCCTGCCTAACCAGGGGACTCGGGGCTCCCTGGCAGGACTGTGTGAGCTGCTGCATGTGTGACAGTGGTGGCCACCTGAACCAGGGCAGGAAATGGCACAGAGAATGGTGAGCGGCTGCCGGACCCCCTCGTTTGCTGTAGGAGAGACCAGAGGCAGCGATCTACTGGGCAGAACTGGAGGAGCCCCGGGGATCATCCAGCCCAACCCTTTCACTTCACAGGCGGGGGCCTGAGGCCTGGAGAGAGGACGGTCACCTCAGTGCTGATTTCTCCTCTCGTCGGGAAGCCACCTCCCAACAGATGGTCAGGGCTGAAAGGGGGTCCTCCAAGGTTGCCCAACACCCACACTTGGCCGACAAGGACCACAGAGGTCCCGAAATTCCCCAAGGCATAGGGAACAGGAGGGGCAGCCTTTCAGATGGCTCTCAATCCTCAGAAATGCCAAGAAACTTCATCCTCCAAGGGCAGCGGTTTCCAAACTTTTGTATTTTTAGCAGCAGAAAGCCATCCTCCAAACAATGCAAAAACCTCAAGCTGCCAACAGATCGAGGGGGGGGGCGGCCGCTCTCCCACATGCCGCCTGGGCCTTGCCCCAGGACTCCCCCTCCAGCACCCAAGGCCCCTCCGGCAGGGCCCTCTGTGGAGTTCAGTCTACACCCCCAGGCTCTCGGGGGGCCTGGCAGCCCTAAAGCCAAAGCAGCCAGAGAGGGTGGGCTCTTACTTAAGAGCCCTGGAGGGTGTGGCTGGTCTCTGAGACCTGGACAACCTCATTCTCCACCAGGGTCTGGCCCCCTTCCCCATTGAGCTGCCTCATGCGCAAGTTAATAGAGCCATAGGTCTTCCGGGAGCCCCTGCCGGGGACGAAGGTGGGCCGGCGGTACAGCTCCCCCTTGCACAGCGAGACCATGAGCAGCACTGACAAAAGCATGCCGCCCACGGTGAGCAGCCCCAGGCCCGCGATGATGCACTTGTCCAGGTGGGAGCCCAGGCGGGCATAGTACATCTCTAGCCGTTCCATCTCCCGCGCCGTCACTGTGTCAGGGTTGACGCGGGCCTCCCGGGGGATGGCGTAGGCTGTCACCACCAGGAGGATCCCACTCACCAGAAAAACCAGAGCAGAAACAAAGCCGTAATCCACCGGGCGGCTCACGGGCTCCAGGCCTGGCCCCTCTTCAGAACGCAAGGATAGATCGTCCCGCTGGGATCGGGGCTGTGAGGGCGCCCCCCCCGGCGGGCTGGGGGATCTGCCCAGTCTGGTGTCCCCCGGGTTCTGGAAATGGGTCTCGTGCTCCTCTGAGGAAAAGCAGGCGTTCTCCACACCCTCCCTGGGCACAGCCGCCGGGCCCAGAGGAGCGGGTCTCCTTGGGATCTGGGGGCCATTGCGCAGTGTCTTCAGTTCCAGACCGGGGGGAGATGCCATTGGGAAGGAGGGCCCCCGCTCATCCCTTGGCCCCTTGGCAGCTAGAAGAGAAGAGAGAAAGTCAGGCGAATTTAACAAACCTCTATCAGGAGCCTGCTGGCGCTGGACCTCACGGTTGGTGGGGAGCGATGTGAGGGCGGCCGGGCACAGTTCCCACGAGGGGGAGCCTGCCAGACAGACATGGAGACGGGGACTCAGACAATGACCGAGTGCTGCCATCCAACCCAGGCCGGGACGCTGCTTCGCCGCTGGCTGGCGCGTGGCTTTGGGCAATCTACTTGTCCTCTCTGGCCTCAGTTTCCCGGTCTACTAAGTGACAACGACACCACTCCTCCCTACTTCATGGGACTGGCATAGGGACAGACGTCATCCATACAAAGGACTCAGAACCATAGGTGCTCAGTAAGTTACCATTCAGACAGAGGATCTCAGGTTGAAATCCCAGCTTCACCACTCGAACTTGGACAAGTGATGTGATCCCTCCAGACTCAATGTTCTCCTCTGTTAAATGGGAATAAGTGAAACGCCTCCCTCCTAGGGTTGATGCGGGGATTTCATAAAATAATGTAAGGCCCTAGCTAGTTCAATGAATGGACACTGTCATTACGAAATGGGGGCGACTGCAGGCCTGGGGAGGGGCAGAGAGGGGCACGATGGTGTGGGCACAAAGAGGAGAAAGTCAGGGAGGTTTCTAGGAGGATAAGTGGAAATCCCCCAACTGTGGGGGTGAGGGCATTCTAGAGAGGGGCGCCTCAGAGGGCAGCTGGGACCAGCTCTCAAAGGACTCTGGAGGCCAGGCCAAGGAGCCAGGGAGGCGAGGTGTGGGTGCAGAGAGTGCTGACATCTGAGTGAAACCTCTGCCTGGGTTTCAGGAAGCTCTCTCGGGCACCTTCCTGTGTGGAAGACGGGACGGGAAGGAGGAGAGCGGAGGCTGGGGGTCCAAGAAGGAATATGCGGCGGTCAGGGGTGGCAGGGATGGTGGCCGAGAGGGCAAAGAGGAAGGAGCCCATTCGAGAGCCGTGACTGAGGTCAAAGCCCAATGCCTTTATGGAAGTCGAAGATGGCGGAGGGGCGGGGAGGACCTGGATGGGGACCACGGAAGGGAGCTGAGGGGGAGAGGAGGAGGGGGCAGTGTCTGCTCAAAGAGGAGACACCCCACCCAACGATCCGCACATACACCCCCACACACAGACGGCACATGTCCATTCCTGTCAGAGAATGGCAGCTCCAGCCAATGGACCATATTTGGCTGGCAGAAGTTTTGCTTTTTTGTTGTTTCTGGTCTGTTCACTTGTTTCTGAAGTAGTTGCCAATATATAAAAAGCAAAAGATTTTACATTTTAAACTGTGGATTCCTGGCTTCTCTCGTAAAATGGAAGACTCTGGCCAACATAGGCTCTCATCCCGTCACAGCCACCGTCCCCTGGCATGGACGGCATCCTGCCTTGGGGAGAGCCAGCGCTGCCCAGACTCCCAGCTCCCACCTTGGGCCCCTTCCCCACCTGACCCTGCCCTGTACACACCGACATTCTGGGGGCATATGTACCGAGGGCCCCACGCACACAGACCCAAGTCTCCGTGCCATACAGAGACCCCCCCAGGTAGAGGGCGGCTCAGACACCCTGGTACGTCTACACCTGCACATACACGTGCGTCTAGATGTTTCTCTGCATTCCCAAACCTGACTGTATTCTCCCGTGCCCTGTGGTTCTGTGTGTGTGCATACGTGTGTGTGTGTGTGTGAGAGAGAGAGAGAGAGAGAGAGAGAGAGAAAATGAGCAAATGAAGTGCAAATGAATGGAACGAATGAATGAATGAAACTCATGGAGCCTCAGTGCAAGAAGGCACGTTTTCAGTCTTTCTGATCTTGCTTCCAACGTGGATTTTGCAGCAGACACCTCCTCTTAGCACACACAGGGCCTTTCATGTGAGTACAAAGCCTGTTTCCACTTACAACTCATTCCTAGCACCACGGCCCTCTTGCCCGAGTTCCAATTTAATAAACGAGCACCTGCCCGCCCGACAGCAGGCACTTCACCTCGGGAGTCTCTCCTGTAACCCCTCCAGCCCCACGAGCCGGAATTACTACCTCTGCTTTACAAACCGGGGCCAGATCCCCTGGCATGCACGTGGGGGCCAGAAGTCGAACACGGTTTCCCGAAGAACAGTTACCCCCTCCAAATGTGCAGACCCACACTCTCTGCACCCAAGGCATCATTCCACCCTCCCTCCCTGCCTCTTCCAGCCCCACCCGTAGACTCTACTTCATCTACTTCAGCCGTTTAAGGCCACTGGGAGCAGCTTGAGGGCAGGGATGTGTCTGAATCCCATCCAGGTCCCAGCTCCTGGCTTGGAACACAGCCCGCCCTCGGGAATGGCTTGGCAACTGGCCCGGGGAGGACAATCCCTCCCCTGCTCCGGGGAAGCGGGGTACCTACTCAGAGCCAGGCTGAGTAGGTAGTACTCAGTACCAACCTACTCCGTTTAAAGTCAAAGGAGAGGAGAGGTGTGGCGTGGTGTGCCCAATGGCTTTTTTTTTTTTCCTACTCTTGGCACCAAAAGCATTTTCCTGAGTGCCACCACAAACAGGGACGGCGGTGACCATTCCTGCCCACTGGGTGTCCAGATGTGCCCCCCCTCCACCCAGATCTCCAGCACCCATGCTGATGCCTCCGGATCCCAAGGAATCTCAGGGCACCCACATTCTGGGAGCAGGGCTTTCAGCTAGCAGGAACCCAAAACTTTTTCTTAAGACGCCAGAGTTAGGAAAAGGGCAGAGAAAAAAAGAGGCTCCCTGTCACCCAGAGTTGTGATGTCTCCCACACAGAGATCCCTCAGTCCCCACCTGTCATACAAGGGAATGCCCAATTACCCCTCCACCCCCCCACACACAAGCAGAAACTGACAAAGATGCTGGTGTCCACTACTCGCCCCACCCCCGTCCCCCCAGCAAACGGTACCAGTGACACTCCAGTCACTCAAGTTTCATCTGCAGCCCAACAGGACGGGAAAGACACACCCCAGATCCACATTCACACCCCCAAGGACCTTTTCTACAGGCAGCACCCACAGACATGGGAAGCCACGCAGTGTGACCCACAGATCCGCAGACCACACTGGGACTCATACTCGGGGAAGGGGCAGAGCTGGTTACGCACACACAGTTAACTACTCCACCCCCAGACGGCGTCCACTGAGCCCCGCCCGGGGCCCAGCACCCCACCCTCTCCCCGCGCGCGCACTAACACGCGCGGGGACAGACGCACAGCGGCCGTGGGTGAAGCTTCACAAAACCCAATCGATACACACACGCACGAGTTGTACACAAAGCCTCGGGGCGCGCACATACGCACACGCAGGTCTACGCTGTTATACCCAAAGTTCCGCGCAGAAAACCCCAGCACCCCGGCTGCCCGCCGGACCGCGCGCCCTTCTGCCCGCAGCTCACACCCCCTGCTCCTGTCCTTGACCACAAACGCGGCGGGGCCGGGCCAGGCCGGACAGGGCCGGGCGGCGCCGGTAGCAGGGCGGCCAGGCGGCCGGGGGAGGCCCGGCTCCTCGGGGACCGGCGTGCGCCCGGGTCCCCTCGCCGCGTGTCCTTCGGCCGGGCCGCGAGGTCAGGCTAGCTCTCCCCTGCCGGCCCTCCGCGCCTGGGGCCCTCGGCCTCCTGCCGGCCCCCGCCGTTCCGGGTCCGCGTGCGTACCTGCGCCGGGCCTCCCTCCCTGTCTCCGCGTGCGAGAGACGGGGGCAGCCGCGGCCCGCGGGCCGGGCCAGGGGCGCGTCCTCCCCGCGCGCCCGCCCGCCTCCCCGCACCCGTGCCCGCCCGCCGGTGCCTCCGCTGCGGCGCAGCCCGGGCGCGCGCGGGCCCGGCCGCCGCCGCCTCGCCCTCCCCGGCTGCCGCCCCCTCCCTGGCCCGGCCCGGAGCCGCTGCCAAGGCGCACGTACCTGCTCGCGCCGCGCGGGGCTCTACGGCGGCGGCCGCCGGGGGCTCCGGGGTGGGAGGGGCAGGGGCGGGGGCCGGGGAGCTCCGAGCGCCGCCGATCGAGCTCCGCCAGCGGCCGGCGAGGGTGCGCGGAGAGTTAGCACGGGGAGGGACCGGGAGGCGGGTACCAGGCTGGGTGTCGGGCCGGCAGCGGATCGGGCTCCAGCCCCTCCCTGTCCCCCGAGGACTTATCTGTATCGCCGGCGCCCGGGCTCGGGGAATTGAAGCTCTGAGCCCCGCGGGGCCGGGTGCAGGGGCGGGGCGCGGGGGTGGGTGCTGAGGGAGATCCCTCCCCCGCCGCCTGCCTCTCCCCCTCCGACCCCCCGTTGGGATGCCCCTCTTCGCTCCCTCCGCTCCCACCCCCTCCAACGCGCACAGCCCCCAGGTGGGACCCGGGTCCTCTCCCTGGTCCTGAGATCGGGACAGTCTTCCCAGGCGCGTGCGGCTCCGTGGCTCAAGGGCGCCACCTGAAGGCTGAAAGGAAGCTTCTGACTAACCCCGCCCCCCCTTTCCTTGCTCTTCTTTGTGGGACAGTGGGGTGCACAGTCCAAGGTGGGTGTTCTTTTGGGGAATTGCCCATGGCTACACACACCGTCGCCCTCCAAGGCCCAGCTGCAGTGCCTCCTCTCCTGGGAAGCCGACCTCGGGCCCCTTCAGCTGCAGGCAAAGCATTGAGCTATAATGCTTTGCCTGCATTATAGCTCTGATCTCTGAAAGTTATTTTCTCTGCGGACCAACCTCCCTCATAGGACGGGCCACTCCTGGACAGGGCCCCCGTCTGATCCCCTAGACCCCAGCGCCGTGTGCGTGGATGAAAGGTGGGTAGGCGCTCGCTGTTTCTTTCCTTTACAGGGCCCAGATTAAGGTGGCATCAAGGGAGGGGTCCAGAGCACGAAAATGAAGGTGACACTCCACCTCTGAAGGCCCAGGACAAGCACCGAGGGACGTTCGGTCCGGAGATCATGGGGTTTCCACGAAGACTTGGAGGCCAGCTCACCTGTGCGAGCTTCCCGGCTCACCTCTGTCAGTGGGATCGTGAAAATCCGGGCTCCACATGCTTTTCAGAAGATCAGCCGGGCTCGGCCACCATAAAGGAAAGGCAGAAGAGGATGTCCTATCCTGGCTCCTCAGCCACCTCGTGGGAGAGCCTGACACGTCCTGCTCCGAAGGCCTGTGCGGTCCCTGCCAAGCAGGATGCCAGAGGCCTCCCTGGAGACAGGGGGGCTTGCGCCTTTGAGGCTGGAGTGGCGGGGACCTGGGTGGGACCTCGGAGATGAGGAGGCTTCAGTCTCTCCCTGCCTTCGGAGGCCTGGCCTCTTGTTCCGAACTTGGAGGGGAAGCTAGGTGTGGTGCCAGACTTCTTCATGCCTCCCGGCACGGCCGCTCCCCACCACTGGTCTCATGTGTGAAATGGACTTACTAAGGGCTGTGGTGATTGGCTGAGATCTCCGTATAGAGCGCTCCAGGTGCCGCCCACAGTCATGCGCAGTCATGCCTCCGAGCCTTTGCCTTTGCTGTTCCATCTTCCCTGGGAGGCTCTACTGCCTGATAGCCGCAGAGCTCGCTTCCCCTCGCCCTTCAAGTCCTTGGTCAAGATGCCCCCTTCTCAGAGACAGCCTTCCAGGCCATCCTTTCAAAAAGGAAAGGGCGAGAAAATGTGACACGGCTTCTGTCGTAAGTGCCATAAAGCAAAAGTAGGCAGTCCTGTGCCAAGCCTGGGGCAGGGTGCAGACCTAGTCCTGGAGATGGGGATGCATCCCCCGCAGAGGCAAGGATTGGGCTGAAGTCCAAAGGATGAGGAAGGGCAGCCAGATAAAGAGGGCAGGGAAAAGAGGCCCGCCTAGCAGAGGGACTGGCATATGCAAAGGCCCTGGGAGAGAAGGAGGGCGATGTGAAGCTTGGCAGAGGTGGTTGCCGAGGAGGAACATGGGAGGAGATGAGTCTGGACTGTCCTGGGCAAGCCAGGTGGCCGCAGAGCTCCTAGGCCACGCAGTTTGTACTAACCCACAGAGCCGTGGGAGCCACGGATCCTGGTGAGTAAAGGGTTAACAAAACCTCTTCCGCTTTTGCATGAGAATTTGACCTTTGGTTAACTATCTAGCTCTGTTTCCTTGGAAACAGATAAACATATGTCCACTATGTTACTAGGCAACATTGCTATGATAAAAATGACCCCTGAGAAAGAGGCTGGAATGATCCATGTGGTAATTGATTCCAAGTGGGTAAACCTCTGACCAAGCATCTGACTTCAGCTTAGCTCCAGATCTCAGGGTCCAGGGATCTAGCCCTCCATTGGGCTCCCTGCTCAGCAAGGAGTCTGCTTGTCCCTCTCTCTCTCCTTCTGCTCCTCCCCCTGCTTTGCCCTCTCTGTGTCTCGCTCTGAAATAAATAAATGAAATCTTAAAACAAAACAAAACTGGCGATATCGGTATGAACTCATCTTTAGCTTAATTTAGATGCAGAAGATTACATACAGAAATATTCATGGCTATGTGTGTGCACACAGGTTAGTGTACACATGTACATTTCCTTCCTCTATCAGTTCAGAGAGCTAGACAACAAGACTGCACTGCAGCGAGCACACGTGGTGCCCAAACTTGGTTTCTAATACCATCCACCAGCACAAGGAACCAGGGAGAAACGGGCTGATTCCGGGACTAGAGCAGGACGCATATACAAGATGAGCGTGTGGAGCACGTTAGAGTGCTGGGAAGTGAGGAAGTCCTTCAATACGCACACAACACACACAACACACACACAGTGATGGGGGTGTTTCAGAGGGCACTGGGAGCATTCAAAAGCTGGACAATTTTGATCAAATAAAATAATACTGGATTGTAGCCTACTAAAGTATGACAAATGAACAAGAGGGGGAGAAAAGGTAAATCTACCACGCAGAATTCCAAATATATAGATACTCCATCCCCAAGGAGGGGAACATAATTCCCTAGTTCTTAAGGGTGGGCTGAGCATAGTGACCTTCAGGGAGTAGGCTATGTGGAGAAGGTAACTTTATAGGAGAGATATGTGACAAACCTGTCTACCTCAGCCACGTGATCAAGGTCAACATCAGTAGATTATGTTGATAGCATATACCCCGGATATGCTATCCTGAGAATGGAACTTTACCTCTGAGGTCTTCCTCCCAAAACCCACAACCCCCAGTCTAATTATGAGATAAACATCAGACAGGCCAGTTGAGGGACATTATAAAAAATGTCTGACCCGTTCTCCTCAGGACGGTCAAGGTCATCAAAAGCAGGGCAAGTCTGAAAAACTGTCACAGTCAAGAGGAGCCTAAAGGGACATGACAACTAAATGTAGCATGGTATCCCCAGTGGGATCCTGGACAGAAAAAGGACATTCGGTAAATACTAAGGAACTCTGAGTAAGTGTGGACTTTAGCTCACAATAATGTATCCATTTTGGTTCATTAATTGTAACAAATGTCCTGTACCAACATAAGATGTTAATCATAGAGGAAACTGGGTCTAGGGGATCTGTCTGTACTACCTTCCCAATTTTTTCTCTAAATTTAAAATTGTTCTAAAAAATAATTTTTTAAAAAACAAGGATCGAGAGATTGGAAGGAACAATAAATACCTGGTGGAAAATCCTACTGTGGGCTTCCTGAACATGGTGACTCATGTTCTGACTAAGCATCTGATAGGCGGGTCCAAAGATGTGGGCTCCCGTGGGGTGTGAAGCTTTTAAGCTGGGGTGACTCCTGCACCCACTGATGGGATCTCATTTCCTTGCACCCGTGCTTTCCTCTGCTGGTGGGCAGGAAGGACCCCCAGTGAGAGGAGCTCCTGGCGCTAGCATTCATTGAGTGCTCTGCTAGCAAGCTAAGGTTCCTGTCCTATAGCCTTCAAAGTAGGTCAATGCCAAGTGTGGCTTATGGTCATCTGTTGAATGTGAGCGTGTAGTTGAACCTGAGGAGACCCCCTCATGCACACTGCAGTGGGTGATAAGCAGGGGAGTGATGTGACAGATTTACTTTTTGCAAACAGTCTCTCTTTGGCTGCGCCCAGGTGCAAAGGGGACAAGAGCAAAAGCAGAGACCATTGGGGAGGTTATTGTGGTTATGTTGGCACGCCACAAGTCTTCAATCATTTTCCTGCTTGTGCATCTGTCTGGTGATGTCTGAGTCTGTGTGTGTGTGTGAGAGAGAGAGAGAGAGTACACGCTCTTCTAGAACATTAGAGCCTCACTTAATCCAGAATTTTTCAAAGAGTAATGATGCATAACATGATTTTAGGTGTTATATAGATAAATAGGCTTTGGTTATATATTGCTGCATAACACACTGAAACTTAACAGCCTAAGAGAAAATCACCCTTTATTTGTTCAGTTCGCAGTGTGGGCCGGGCGCAGCGGGGACAGCTCAGTTTTGCTCTGCACGGTGTCAGCTGGAGGGTCTGTAGCGCTGGGAGTTGGCTGGAAACGGCCACGTATCTGGGACCCGGTTCTCACTGTCACTTGTCAGCTGGGTTTTTCTGTTTCTACCACATGGTCTCTAGGTCATTAGCTTGGGCTTCCTCGCACAATGATGGTCTCCAGGTGGTCAGGGTTTTTGTAGAACACTCGGCTTTCCCCAGGGTACAAAAGAAGGAACTGTGGGACCTTCTTAAAGATGGGGCTTGAGAGGCTTCTGGGGGGCTCTGTTGGTTAAGCAGCCGACTCTTGATTTCAGCTCAGGTAGTAATTTCAGGGTTGTGAGACAAAGCCCTGTGTTGGGCTCCATGCCCATCGCAGGGTCTGCTTGGGGATTCTTTCTCTCCCTCTCCCTCTGGCCCTCCCCCTGCTTACTCTTTCTCTCTCTCTCTAAACTAAATAAATAAAATCTTTAAAAAAAAAAAAAAGGCTGGGGGTTGAAACAGGCATTGTGTCACTTCTGCTGCATTCTGTTGCTTTACTGCAGGCCGCAGTTCAGTCCAGATTCAAGGAGAGGGTTTACATAAGGGTGTGAACACCGAGAGGCCTGGGTCACTGGGGACGGTAACAGTCTCCCATCCTCTAGAGTATGTCTGTATCTGTACCTATACACACACGCACCTGTATGTATATATGTATTCATTTTAATGGCTAGGTATGTATTTTAATATGTTTTAGAAAAATATATAACTAGCCTGTGAAACCAGAGATATTGTGGATAATAATGCTTAGAGTGAGAGAGGAAAAAAAAAAAAACGAATGTCTATAAAATTGGGGCAAAATAATCTGCTGGTTTCTCCTAATATTTACTCTCCCTTTCTCCCAGTGGGATAGAACCCTTGATCAGTAACTGTCACAGTGCCCTTTAAATAAGGATTCCTAAGGATTCCGTTTCCCAGCCTCCCTTGCAGTAGGTGTTACCAAGTGTAACAGTAAGCCATTAGACTATCAGAGGAGGTGGTGTGTGGGCCAAATGTACTGAGTGTTCTTAAAGGAAGGGGACACGATTTCCTTCTCTTCTTTTGTTGTTCCTGCTGCCAGAATGCAGACCTGATGGCTGGAACTTGTGCAGCCATCTTGGCCCATGAGGTGGAAGCGTGTTAGGATGGAAGAGCAACAAAATTGGAATCTGGATCCCAGATGACCATGGGACTACCATGGGTAGTTTCCCATACCTTTATTTGTGAGAGAAATAAACTCCTATGTTATATAAGCTATGATTACTTGGGATTTTCTGTCATTCAGAGGAACTATTCCTGTCTACTGTGGTCAGTTTAAAGACAAACGTAAGTAAATCAAAGTAGAGGTGGGTAGGCAAACATTGAGAAAGTGGTACGTGAGTGGCTGAAGTTTGAAAAATACAGACCCAATCAGCCCCGCTGTGTTCCAAGTGAGAAAACTCTGGAAACAGTGTGTCCAGGAGGGTGATGTGAAAGAATAACCCAGGTGAGATTGAGGTTTGGCCACATGAAGGAGAAGGAAGAAAGGAAAAGTGTTCCTGGAAGAGGTAACAACACTTAAACAGAGATGAAGTGATAGCAACAAATTACTTGTGTGTTTATTTGACAAACATTTATATAAACCTCCCCAGATGCCAGACACTATCTTTTTTTTAAAGATTTATTTATTTGTTTGTTATTTATTTATTTATGAGAGAGCGAGAGCAAGTGAGTGCACAAGCAGAGGGAGCAGCAGGCAGAGGGAGAAGCAGGCTCCCCGCCAAGCAAGGAGCCCGATGCGAGAGCCAATCCCAAGACCACGGGATCTAACTGGAGCCAAAGGCAGAGGCTCAACCCTCTGAGCCACCCAGGTGCCCCGCCAGACACTATTCTAAGTGCTTTACAATTATTAGCTCATTTAAACACCTTAACCACCTTATCACATAGGTACTATTATCCTCATTTTAAGCTGAGGAAACTGAGGCACAGAGAAGTTAATTACTTGCCCAAAGTCAATACACCACAGACCTCAGATTCAAATCCAAACTTCAGGAGCGCCTGGGTGGCTCAGTCGATTAAGCATCCAACTCTTGGTTTTGGCTCAGGTCATGACCTCAGGATCACGATCTTACAGTCATGAGATCAAGTTCTGTGTCAGGCTCAAGGCTCAGCACAGAATCTGCCTGAGAGTCTCTTCTCCCTCCTGTCTACCCCTCTTGCCCTCACCCCCACCACTCTGGAGAGAGCATGCACTCTCTTCCTTAAAATTAAAAATATATATATATTCATATAAATTTATGTATTTATATATTTATGTTTATTATACAATATATAATTTATATATTAGTATATTTATTTATATTTTATATAACTTAATCATACATATATAATTTTATATATATATAATCTTTTAAAAAATCCAAACCTCAACTCAGCACTCATAACCACTGTGCTGGGTCCTATCATAATTTTCAGAGCACATGTAAAATATCGGAGTTGTTGACATTATTCCCATTTTTTTTCATTTGGAAAAATTGAGTGCCAAAGAGAAAAGAGATGGATCTCTGGCCACACTGAGGGTTAGTAGAAGTGCAAGCAGAACCAAGGGCTTCTGGCTTTCAGGTTGATTCGGTGACGTCAGGTCAGACAGACCTAAAGTTCCAGTGCTGACTGGCCACGTGCCCACTGTCCCCTACCCCATTCGCTCTCATCTGTCTCTGGGCATCCTGCTGAGTCCTGGTGTTTGGGTTTGTTCCCTGGTGGTATATTTACCAATATACAGAGGGTCCCAACCTGTCTGGCTCATCTGGTTTTCCTGACGCTCTGATGCTCCAATGGAGTGGGTCTAATACCCCTGGTAATAGGACATGGTTCAGGGATTAGAGGAAATGAATTGGTGGCCATGCATTCTTCAGGCCCTAGAGGGAGTGCCCCCCCTCCCCCAGCCCCCAAGCACCCTTCTATCTTGTTGCTCTGCCTTCTTCCCCCTTGTGCTCCAAGATGGCTGCCCCACCTCCAGCCCTGAAGTCTACATTCCAGTCAACAGAAGAACAAGGGGAGGGGGCAGGAACCCTCCTCCTTCCTTTTAAAGGCACAACCCAGAAATTGCACACCTCACTTCCATTCATATCCCATCGGCCAGGATTTAATCACATGGCCACACGTACCGGCAGGGGAGTCTGCGAATGTAGTCTTTTGCCATGTGTGAAAGGGAGAAGGGATATTGAGGGACAACCTGCAGTTTTTACCACTGTTGTTGACTTGTGTGGGCGATTCACATCTCCAGTGGAACCGTAGTTTCTTTGTTTGCAAATTCATTCATTATATATATAATGTAATGTAATGTAATGTAATGTAATATATTACTGTATTATGTATTATATAATATGTTTTGGCATATATATAATATAATTATGTATTCAGTATATATAATTATATATAATATAATTCATTATATTATATTATAATATATAATATTATATTATTATATTATATTATATTATACAATTATATTATATAATATATTATATGTTATAATATATAAATATATAATATATTATATAATATAATTATATAATATATAATATATTATTATTGTTATATAACAATATATTATATATATTATTGTTATATATATAATATATATATTATATATCGATATAATATATCAATATATAATATATAATTATATTATAATTATACAATATATTATATATTATATTATATTATAATGAATTATATTATATACATTATATATTTTTATATGTAATATAATGCATATATTATATTATATTATATTATATTACATATATGCCATGCTTATAGTATAAAGAACGATTTTTGAACCACTTGATTGCTAGTGGATCTTCTCACTAGCTGCACCATTGGCCCCAGAGGTCTGGTGTGAGCTCTGTCTTGCTCACCACTATGTACCAGCAGCATCAAGGGCAGGGTCTGGGATGCAGAAGCCATATTATCAGCGGCCCATGGATGATGAAGGGATGGCCATTCTGGCTTTTGTATTTGGAGAGGACATTTTTCCTCACTCAAGAGTTTAAGTTTTTCCCTTTTCAGGCCTCCTGGCTCCACCACCCTTTGTCCCTGTGTGCCAAGTCTTGCTGAGCCCATGAAGTAAAATGTGCTGTGAACCAGGATCTTGAGAATGGGATTAAAAATAAATGAACGTGCATCAAAACAAGTTAACCGCAAGAAACGGCCTTCCAGGGTAATTAGGCATCAGCACTAGAGGTCGAGGACAGAGCGTCGGATTCTTAACTGTCAAGTGGTCTTATCAACACCACCACTGTGTTGGGCAGAGAACCCATAGGGCCCGGCTCGAGCCCTTCCATGACCCTCCACTCCTGGGAGACATGGAGCAAGACCGTGCCGGTCAGGGACAGGTCAGGGAGCACAGGTTCTAGTTCTAGCCCTGCTACTCACCTGCTGGGCGGATCCTAGGAAAATCCACGGCCTTTTGAGCCTCAGTCTCCTCATCTGTAAAAGAGGTTAATAATAAGATCTATGTATTATCAACTATCAAGCAGGGAAAACAAGGGCATCTGCCTCATGGGCAGAAGTTCAAAGCACCCTTAGCATCTCTGTAATTTTTTTCACAGCATGCCAGCCTCAAAGAAATACCAGAGGCTTGTTTATTAAGCAGTTAGGTTTGAACAACTTAATAGTCATTTGCCCAGTAACTGGCAGATGTCATTGTATCTCCCTCAAAACTGTGAAATATTTTGCGGTGTCTCCGTGAGTTTTCTGCAGTGTCTCAGGGTGCCGGGGCCCATGGTTTGGGAACTGCAGCCATAAGGTTTTGAGGATGAAACAGGGTTATGTATGTCAGGGGCTGAGCACGATGCCTTGTCTAGAGTAGATCAAGAAATGCTGGTGGTCCTAAATCATCCTTCAATGGTCATTCTGAAATGACCGTCTCTCTAGTTCTTTCTGTGTCTCCCACCAATGCTGCAGCAATTTTTTCTGCCTCGGGCTCCTGCCTCCTCCTGGTTTCTGCTTGCCACCTTCTTCCTGAGCCCCTCCACGCCCAGGGCCCCTCCTCACCTAGCTTCCTTCCTGGTCTAAAATTGGGGCTCCCACTTGTCTACTCCTCCCTGATGCCACACGCTTGGCAGGATCTCTTTGCCGGTGGAGTGTGGGTCCCTGCCCCTTCCCTTTGGGCTGGGCCACGTGCTTCTCCTTGTCCTGTGGTGCACGGCAGAGCGTCGGTGCGGCAGCCTTGAGAGGCATTGAGTGGTTCCACTTGCTCTCCTAGCCTTTGCCGTCACCAAGAGAAAAACATGCTCAGTGATTCCAGGGGGACCAGAGGCCCACGGAGCAGGCTCCGAGCTGCAGACCTGAAGACCATCCCAGTCAAGAGTGACAAGAAGTGATTACTGTTTGAAGTTATAGAGTTTGGGAGAGCTTTGTCACACAGTGTTCTGTGACAATCTGACCTCTCTATCTGTTGGCAAATTCCCCTTCTCTGAGAGGAGATCTGATTGAGTCATCTGGTCGCTGCCCAGGACACAACTCCTTTAACACTGTTTCATACCCACAAAGCGTCTTGTCCCATGGCTGCCTCGGGCTGGGACCCCCACCTCTGACCCAGACAATTGCCCTATAATTACAGGGTCATGTGACACACAGCCTGGCGACCTGCCTGCAAGTAATCGTTTCTGGCCCCTGTGGTTAGGAGGCGTATGAAGACGGCAGACAAGAGTTTCTCGGACCCTTTCTGGTTCTAAAGAGTGACCTCGGAACCAGGAGAAATTGCACATAAAATGTTTTCTCCACATGGCAGAATCCATCTCGGGCTGTAAACCCCTGAGGGCATAAGAAATGTGACAGTTCTTACAACTCAGTTTGGTAACTATTTTGAGTCTCATCCTACCTAAGATGGAAAGGACGAGGCCCAAGTTCACATAGAAAGCTTGGTAGAGCCGGGGTTAGATCCCAGGTGTCCTGGATTCCTGTAGGGACCCCTTTTCCTGCCTGGTGGATCACAGGCTTGCCAGGAGCCCCAGGTCCCGCCTCCAAGCTGGTAGAGCTTCCCCCTTCCCTCCCCCTCCCCCATCATTCAGGCTGTGCCTCCTCACTCCACTGAGTTCTTGCTGGGGAGAATTCTGTGCAGCACTTTCCTCCCACCGAGTACCAGTCTGCCTCCCTAGGTCCTGTACCCACCACCCTAGCTCTGAATCTGGGACTACTCTAAAGGTGCCCTCTTTTTTTCTTTAATTTATAAACATTTGCTTTTATTTTTACTTCCTTAAATTCCATGTAGTTCTTTTTTGAATTCACCTTTTTTAGTAGTCTTTTCTCTTCTGTTTTTTATTCCTTCTTTTTTGAATTGAATTCTTTCCAACATACTTAGTTGTTATCTTTATCTGAAGTCATTGGGAAAGGAGGGGACTAACCCTGCTGTCGATGGTGTCGGCCGACTCTCACTTATGGTGGATGGTTCCCTTGTGATTCTGAATTCTGATTGCCTCTGCAGGGGAGCTTTGTCTCTGGGCGGCTTGTGCAGCCTGGCTTGAGGGCAAGTCCCTCCAAAATGGATTGAGTTGGTGTTGCTGGTCCCCACAGCTCTCTCTGTCTGGGATTACCATGTTAATTCTTAGTCTGGAGTTCCTAGCTCATGTGGATAGAATAAATTATCTTAAACCCTATGTGAGAATAGATCCTATTCATTTCCGTCATAATATTAATCTGATTATTGTTTGTTTCCATCCACTCCATTGTCCTCCAGGAAAGCGGGACCTGTGTCTCTCTGATTTGGGGCCATGTCCGTGCCTGGAGCAGAACTTGGCACATAGTAGACACTCAATAAGGGTTTATTGAAAGAGACAACTAAAAAATATCCACTTCAAGTGTGTTGTGAAGAATAAATGGTATGTCCGGTGGCCTGTGTTTGCCCAGTTAAAAAATGAGGTTTTATTGTCTCACAGAACAGGCAGATGCTCTTAGTGATTCTGTGACTCAGTGCTTTCTAATGTCTCTGCAAATTTTTTTGGTCTTTGTCTTAGGGTTGCAAGATGACTACTGTAGCCCCAGACATCACATCCACACTCCAGGCTGAAGGAAGGAGAAGGAAGTTGGAGTTTAGGGGGAAATTCACTGATATTTTTCCTTTTATCAGGAAGGTAAGTTTCCCTAGAAGTCAAACAGCAAGTTTCTGCTTTGATCTCCTTGTCTAGAATTGAGTCGCAAGGACAGCCCAGAAGCTAGGGGACCTGGAAAGTGACTGTAGGGTGAGGTGAGGAAGGAGGGAGGGGATTAGGGACACAGATGCAGTATCTACCCCTAATGGGGTCGTATCTATGTAAAGCACTGGGAGGAAACTAAGCCTTCAGAGACGGACACCTATCGTCATAATTATTAATTCACAATTAATATTTACATGATTAATTAACATATTAATTTTATTATTAATATTATCATTGAAAGCTTTACAGTCACTATGATCCTCTTGGTATCAGACGTTGGACTCTGGAACCATTGGGCACTGAGGTGCTCATACCCCAATAGTCTCCCTCTCTCATTCTTTATTCTGTTCAAAGCACTGAACCCCTTTAAAAAAAAAACCTACATTTTTCCACTGTAAGCCACGTCCTGCTCTCATTAACTCCATCCTCAGTGACTTAGCCAGCCCCTGCTCCCTCCCAGAAGCAGGTGGGAGACCGCACAAATCAAAGGTCCCTCGGGCCCATCAGCAGGTCAAGGTCAACAGTTCCTCCAAGGACGCTGAGATGAAAACAGAAGAGCCAACCCCAAGTCTTGGGCAGACCCTGGAGTGGCTGAGAAAGGAGCTGGTAAGGCTTTGCATTTCTTTTTACCTGGTGACTCCACGCCGTGGTTCCCTGGGACCCCAGCTCTTTGGAGCCCCCCCAGGAGGGGCAGAGGCTGCAGCTAGGGTGTAGGTCCTGCGGGCTCCCCCCTCCACTGCCCCCGCCAACACGGGGATACCAGCCATAAGGCGCACCATGGCCGTCTCGGGGGCCGGGATAAGTAGGTCATGGCCTACATAGGAGGTGGCTCTGGGTGCAGTGGTGGCCAGACTGGCCTTGGAATCACACCGCGTCCTGGGAGTGCGCCCAGCTCTGCTGCTAGGCAGCCTCCGCCAGTGCCCTCACCTCGGTCAGCCTCAGTTTCCTTACCATACAATGGAGATGGCAACAGGACCAACATTGCGGGCATTATTGTACTAGTTTGGGAAGGAGACAGGTGTAACTCACTCCGGGTCGGCTTGACTCTCACCACCGTTGCCCAGGAGGACACGCTGTCCTAGCCCAGACCCTCTGGAAAGCAGAAGCCCACAAAAGGATTGGGATACCACGATTTATTTGGAGGGGCAGCCCCAAGCGGTGAGAGGGAGGAAACAGAGAGTGGCAGCAAAGAGCGGTGCCATGTGAGGGGACACACCGTGTCACCAAGCAGGCCACCAGTTTGGAAGGGGCCTCGAGAGGCCCAGTGCTCTCTCAGCGGCTGGTTTTCCTCGCTGCAGGCTTCTCTGCAGAGCTGAAAGGGGAGCTGCACCCTGGGGGTGGGGGAGGGAAGAAGAGGAACTCTGCCTGCCCAGCTCACTCCCATCTCCCGTTCCCTGTGGTAGAGACCCACCCTGTAGGCCTTAACTCTCCTGAATTTATGGATTATGTTACTTGGTCCCTTGGGGACTGCTCAAGAAGCCAGGCCATATGCCCCTCTTTTTGTCATTTTCTCCAAGTCAAAAATAGAGGGATGCCCCCCCCAAAGTGCATGGGGACACGAGCCGAGAGAGGAAGAAGTGGTTCAGGGAACCTCAAAAGGCACCCAGGCTTTGGATCCCAATAGGCCAGCTTCCCAGTCAGGGGAGAGGCCCACGGGATTATCCAAAGGTCAGGATTATCCGACCTTTCTGGGTTGCCAGGTAACCCAGCTGGGACCCAGTCCTGTCCTCACCCTAGTGGGCAGAGCTGACCCAGTAGGGCTTCTCATGGGACCAGGGGACTCCCGCAGCAAGAGGGGCAGCTTCTCACAGTCCACAGGGATCCAGAGGCTGGGCAGGGGCCTTCCCCACGCTCCCCTAAAGACAGGGCTCCCACGCTGAGTCTGCTTGGTGCCTGGACCCAAAGGACAAATATCCACCTGATAAGGTGTCTCCCTCTCGCCACATGTAAAGGGAAAACAAGGCAGGGCTGGGGGAAGCCCTCCTGGGGCATAGACTCCCAGGCCCAAGCTCCTCCCTCCACATGATGCCAAGAGACAGGAGCTTTAAGTCTCCACTTGCAGATGCCAGACTTGTGCACTTCCCAGGGGAGCCTGTTTTATCCTCGATCACGTGGAATTTACCTGCCTCCATAAGGGCACCTAAGCCCAGCCAAGAGGCTCCATTTGATCGACAAGGAAGGATCAGTATTGGACAGTGACTTCATGTAGGAGAAGGGACAAATCAGTAACACTGAATTACCATGGACGAAAGTCCTACCACATTCCTTGGGAGCCCCCAGGGTTCTCGGGAGGTTGTTCTCCCCCGCTTCTACTCTGTTGGAAAGGCAGCTACTGCCGGCATGCAGGAAATGGGTTTTATCATCACACCTGTGAAGTAATTAGTTTGTCATGAAAAGAAAGGGCTATTCTAGTGGAGAAATAATGTTAATAATTATCTCTGGAAAGACAGACAGACAGAAGGGACACTGTTCCCTGCGGCGCCTCTGGGGAAGCAAACTGAGTTGCTGGCAGGGGTGGGATGAGGTGGGGGAAACTTCTCCACGTGCCCTTTTGTAGTTTCTCAATTTGGGATCATGTGTGATCTCAAATTACCTACTCGGTAGAATTACCTACTCAGAAAAAGAAAGTTTTAATGTCTTATTATGTGAGTGATATTGAACAATGCAGACAGAAGGAGAAATTTTTAGTGTTTACTTAATGCACTTAAAAAGAACAATGGTAAACTCCTTACGAGAGAAAACGGCTAGATTCTCCTATCTGCTTCTGCATGCCGTCAGATACCACATCACGCATCTTGTAGCTTCTGGAAAAGTCCACTGTAGGCTCTAAGAGGATAAAAGGGCAGACAATATTTTAGTATTGTAATGAAAGTCGTTTTGAGCTCCCTGAACCCCTGAAAGTATTTCTGGGATCCAAGAGTTCCCTGAACCTTATGTTGAGGATCATTCTTCCAAAGGGCGCCTGCCTGTCTGTGGGGTGCATTCCACATTGTTTTAATATGAAATCACTTTCACCTTCATACCTATAAAGCAATCTGTTTGTTGCAGTGAGGATTAAAGCATACAGTGGAGGTGTAAATAAGAATAATATTTGATGACGATGATGATGAAAACGATCACAGAGCTTGGCAGTTGAGCATCTCATTTTTTTTTAAAGATTTTATTTATTTACAGAGAGGAGAGAGATCACAAATAGGCAGAGAGGCAGGCAGAGAGAGTGGGGGAAGCAGGCTCTCCAACGAGCAGAGACCCGACACGGGGCTCGATCCCAGGACCCTGAGATCATGACCTGAGCTGAAGGCAGAGGCTTTAACCCACTGAGCCACCCAAGCACCCTGAGCATCTCATATTTTAAAGATTTATTTATTTGAGAGAGAGAGAGCATGAGTGTGGGGGCAGAGGAAGAGGGAGATAGAGAGAAGCTCAAGCAGACTCCCTGCTGAGCACAGAGCAGGATACAGGGCTCAATCCCATGACCCTGAGATCATGACCTGAACCCAAATCAAGAGTCCCAGCCCCAACCTACTGAGCCAGGCAGGCGCCCGGAGCGTCTCATATTTTAGAACATAGGCTGGCTCATTCAGTCCTCCTAAGAACCTTGAAAGGTAAGTAGTTTGCTTCCCACTTTGCAGATGAAGAAACTGAGGCTTTAGATGGACACAGCTTCTGTGAGGCTGTGGGTTTGTCTCCAACTAGACAGCGATGGGAATAAGCTTTCTGGGGAATGCCCAGCCCCCTCCCACTGATTCTCTCTCCCAGGCGGAGATGCAAGTTCAAGACCAGAGACTGCTGCTCACACTGAGGCATCTTCACAGCATCCTGGAGGAGCTGCGCACTGAGGGTGCCCCCTGGGAGGATGCCAGGTCCAGCGGAGGGACATCCCCTGTCAGAGCTCGAGCAGGCTCTGAAACCAGGGGCCGTCCTGCCATCTCTTCCAAGAGGCTCGCCCAGCTCCTCCAAGGGGCGGACAGCCGACGGAGCTCCCTCCCTTAACTGGCCAGGCCTGACCCCCTGGACTTAAACCCTCCCACCACTTGTCCAAACTTTGTGATGTTGCTGGGGGAGGGCACTGCGATGGGAGTCAGGGAACCAGGGCTCTGGGTTCTTCTGCGCCCTCATCCATGGTGTAGCCCTAAACCCGTCACTCAACTCCTCTTCTGTTGCTCCCCAAGGTTTTTGATGAGGCACAAATAAGATACCAGATGTGGACAGGCTTCTTAACACTGGCCTCTGGCCAGGACCAGGACAGTGATCCTGCCCTCCTGCATTTCCCCCCAGGTGAGTGTTAGAACAAAGAAAGAACTCCGCACGTGCCCAGGCTGTTTCCTGTTGCTATGGTGAAAAACAGAGCCCCGCCCCGTCATAGTGACTCCACAATTGTTTTCTGTCTCCGCCCCCCCCCCCCCCACCTTTCCTCATCTGAAAGCCGCAGCCCCCATCAACACTCTGGCCCGATGGTTGGGCATGTGACCAGGTCTGGCCAATAATAACTCGCGATCACCCTAACAACATGATTGGCCCAACTGGGGACCATGTGACTCAACAGAGCCAATCACAGCCCTTCTCTGGGATCCCTAGCTGGATGTTCTTGCCACTGGAGTTCCAAAGCAGGGGCCGCCAAGGGCCCCATGCACCTGCCGGGTGACGAAGACCTGAGCACCGGAGGAAAGAAAGAGAGGTAGGGGGAGGGCCATGGAGAGCTGGGCAGAGAAGAAGGTGCTGGCTCCAGTTAGTCCCGGGTTTCAGGCCCTAGTTCTGTGAGTTACTCCTGCATTCTTTCCAGTGACAGAAACCAGTAAATCCCACGACCACCGTCCTCCACCACACACAGCCGTTAGGTTTTGATTAAGCCGACTTGGGGAGGGTTTCCCTCCTGTGCAACCGAAAGGATCGGGAGGAACACGATCCAGATGTTCGAAAAAGCAAAGAGAAATGCCAAAGAAAAGAGCATTTTGCTCATTCGGGCTTAGTAGCAACAGCCCTGGGAATGCAAACTGAGGTCTGTGCTCAGTTGTGTGGGGGGCTGGCCTCATCACTTTGACAGATTCTATCTGCCTAAGAAAGACTTTAAATAAGACAGCCAAAAATTTAAAAAGCCTCGTGTTAAGATGCTCCTGTTATTGGTAGGACTTTTTGTTTTTGGAATATCAATTTGCATGTTGTTAGAATATTGTTTTTATGGCTTTGAAAAAGTAAACCCATTGTATACAGAGGCAAGGGGGGGGAGGTGTGTTAGATGCACAATATTTATAGTCAGACTAGCCTGGGATTTTAATACAATATTTGATAATATAAAAAATACTTGTCTATCAACAACTGAATGGGTAAATGAAATGTGGTATATACATAAAATAGAATGTCAGTGGGCTCTAAAAAGGAAGGAAATTCTGGCATGTGCTACAACATGGGTGACCCTTGAAGACGTGAAGGACACTCTACGTTTCTGAATGAGGCATCTGGAGTAAAATCCATAGAAACAGAGAGTAGAAGGGTGACTGCCCGGAACTCAGGGAGGGGGCAAAGGGGGAGTTAGTGTCTAAAGGTAACATTTATGTTATGCTACATTTTATCACAGCTAAAAATAAATGCTTAAAAAAAAAAAAAAAAAAAAAAAAACCTGTTCTGTGTCACTGGGACCAGGACCCCGAAAACCACATTTGTGTGTTACCAGCTGCTCTGGGTTAGACTTTGTGCAGCTTTGCCAACAAGCGGGTGAGCCTGGAGGGACACCGCAGGGCTAGAGCAGAGAGAAAGAGCTTGCTTCTCCATCTCCGTTCTCAGCAGCTGTCCGTGGGCCCCAGGTCCTGGGAGCACCAACCAGGAGGGCTTCTTCTCACAGCAGCTGTTCCCTTCTCAAGGTTCTGGATCCTAGCCCCAAGAGGCCCTTCTCCCAAAGCCAGAGACACCAGCTCTGGATGGCCAGAGCCTCCTCCCCTAAAGCCCAGTTCCTGCCCCATCTGGACCTCCTTGGGTGGGTGAGACGTGAGCCCCAGCTGAGCAGAGCTCCCTTCTCAAATATCTGAAG
The DNA here is from genome assembly GCA_028533885.1 of Nasua narica. NCBI lineage: Eukaryota > Metazoa > Chordata > Mammalia > Carnivora > Procyonidae > Nasua > Nasua narica. The sequence goes on along the minus strand of CM052811.1, from coordinate 96,645,272 downwards.
TTTACTCCCCAGGGCTCCTCCACTGTTTTTAAATTTTAATAATTCCAGTCGCTTCTCTTTTTACCCTCAGCCCTGGCGCGACCTTCATTCTATCTTAGAGTTCTTTTATACCTAGTTAGCAATTTTTAAAAATCTTATTTATTTATTTGAGAGAGAGAGAGAGAGAGAGCGCATATATGAGCGGTAGCTGGGTGGGGGGGAATGCAGAGACCTGCAAGCAGACCCCCTCTGAGCATGGACCCTGACACAGGGCTCGATCTCATCACCCTGAGATCATGACCTGAGCCAAAACCAAGAGTTGGATGCTTAACCAACTGAGCCACCCAAGTGCCCCAACAATTCTTTACGTTAAGTTTTCGCCCTTAAGTAACTGTGAGGTAGCTTCTGTCTCCGACTGACATAGATCTGGCCAGTCTTACCAGTACTGCTGGAATCACTGGTGTCTATGTCCCTTGGGGCACAAGAACACGAGTTTCTCTAGGGCGTGTGACGGAGGGTTGAATTGGAGGTAGGTGAGTGCTCAAGTTTACAAGAAATCCGTTGTCTGTGGTGGGACACTTACACTCCCAAAAGCAGTGTCTCAGGGTCCCTGTTGCTCCACGTTCTCACCAACACTTGGTATTATCAGTCTTTATTGTCGCCAAGAGAATGGGTGTAAAATGATACTATATTGTGATCTTAATGTGCATGCTCCTGATTACACACCTGGTTGTTAACCTGAGTTCTCATTCCAGCTCCGCCATTTACTTACCTCTTTTTTAAAAAAAAAGATTTTATGCATTTATTTCTTTTAAAGATTTTATTTATTTATTTGACAGAGAGAGAAATCACAAGTAGGCAGAGAGGCAGGCAGAGAGAGTGGGGGAAGCAGGCTCCCTGCTGAGCAGAGAGCCCGACGTGGGGCTCGATCCCAGGACCCTGAGACCATGACCTGAGCCGAAGGCAGAGGCTTTAACCCACTGAGCCACTCAGGCGCCCCTATGCATTTATTTTTGAGAGAGAGGGAGAGAGCACACACAAGCAGGGGGAGCGGCAGGCAGAGACAGAGAGAAGCAGGCTCCCCACTGAGCAAGGAGCCCAATGTAGGACTTGATCCCGGGACCCCGGGATCATGACCAGAGCCGAAGGCAGACACTTCCCTGATTGAGCCACCCAGGTGTCCCTACTTACTTTTTTCAATTAGTCACTTGATCTCTCTGAGCCTCAGTTATCTCATCTGGGGGGCGGGGAAAGATAATCTACTTCCTGGGATGATGGTACAGATTAAATGAGATAACGCCTAGAAATCACTTGACCCAGCACTTGGCATTGGAAAGGCTAATAAATGGCAACTTGTCGTTACTGTCGTGTGATTATGTGCTGATTCGTGAAACTTGTGACTATTACAGATAGACAAGCTTGTAGGCAACCATCGTGGAGCAAGATACCTGCTTGGCCATGCGAAGCTGAAGGACACTGGTCTGCCATGTCCAAGCCCAATGTTAACTACCAGCACCCACCGCCCCTCCCAGCTTCCCACAGCCGGGCCCCCAGACCAAAAACCCTGCCAAGTGCCCCCTCTACCAATCTAGGAAGATAGACCTGGAACCCCTGAGCCTGTCTTCTCTGCTGGGGTATTTATTGTTCTCCAGGACCCCACATCTAGAACCAAGGTTCAGTTCCTGATCCCCGGTCAGAGCAAACTCAGCCCGAGCCTAGTGAGGCACGGGGGCTTGGAGTGGAAGGGGCATCTTCAGCATGGGCTCCTAGAGCGCTGGGCTGGAAATTGCGTATGTCCGGAACACACGGTAAGCCCCGGAGGGAGCACGGGGTCACGGTCTCAGAAAGGGAAATCCAGTGTTTTCTCTGCTAGAGCAGCAGAACAAGACTCTACACCCAAGCCTCGCATCCAGGGGTGAGGGAGGATGGGACAGAGATGTGAACAAGAAAGATGAAGTTGGAAGTTAAAAAATGAGGAGCAGGAAGAAGAGGCATTCGAGATGTGACAGTCAGAGCGGGTTAGGACAGGCGGCTCAGGACTTACACTGTGACTGATGAGAAATGATCAGAGGCTCACTTTTGCATGGTGCCAGCGTCCAGTCCTGGGCCAGGCGTGACACCGTGCAGGGCCCTGTGATCTCATGTGTCACAGACTGTCCCCAAACTTAAAACAATGACAATCTTTTGACTACCGCAACAACCCGTCCTTATTGTAGTAGATCATATTTCCCACATTTCTGGGGATTGGCGGGGCTCAGCAGGTGGCCCTTGCCGAAGGTCCCGTGGGTGGCTGCAGTCAGATGGCAGCGGTGGCCCCTTCTCAAAGGCTCATTCATGTGTCTGGCAGCGGCCAAAGTCAAGAGCTAGATCTACAGCCTTTAGGACGGAAGTCATAGCTTCAGAAGTCACACAGTGTAACTACCCTGCATTCCATGCAGAAGTCAGACACTAGGACCAGCTCATATTCAAGAGGAAGAGAATTCAACCCCACCTCTGGAGGGGAGGGTGTAAAGAGTTAGCAGGCATGATTTAAAACCAGCATACCAGAAGGGCCGGAGATCTTTCTGGTGGGGTGCACAGGCTGCAAGGATGAGACGCTAACGCAGGCAGGGGGCTTGCAGTGAAGACAGGCAGGGTAATAGGAGAGGGAGAACGTCCTCACCGTCCAGGAGCAGAAACTCTTGGCAGTGGAGGATACGCCTGGGTCTATAGGAGTTCACTCTGTTGTCCCCAGCTTTCCAGTGTCCCAGCGTGGGACCGACAGGTGGGCTCAGCTCTGCTGCTGTGACAAATCTTGGCATCTCAGCGCTTTGACACAACCGAGGTCCACTTCTGGCTCACGCCGCGTGTGCAGGTTGGTCGGGGGATGTGCTTCTGCTCAGGGACCCAGCCGGAATGTCACCAGATGCCACAGCGGGGAAGATACATCTGGAAAGTCACTCGCTGGCTATTTGACGCATCAGCCAAGAAGGGATAGATGTCCTTTCTGCCCCCAGCCCGATGGCTAGACTTAGTCATGTGGTCTATCCCAGCCAAAGGCTGCCTTCCTCTGACAGGAGGATATATGAGTGCCTCTAGGGCCCACCTGAATAATCCAGGATAATCTTATCTCAAGATCCTTAACTCTGTCACATCTCTGGACATGCCCCCCTTCTTTTGTCTGTATAAAGTAACATTCACAAATGCCAGGGATGAAGGTATGGGGATCCCTTTTTAGCTACCACCATAGGTAATTAACGAAAGGGAATTTCCCTCTCATTTCTTCTGGAAATCATGCTCTGGCCACTATGCAGGGCTCAGAAGAACTCTGTATAGCTGGGGAGTGCCTTGGCCCCTGTCAGAAGGAGGACACACTCTTACTGAATATTTACTATGCACAGGCACCAAAACATATCACCTGGCTAGGGACCACATATTAATATTCCCATTTGACAGAGGAGAAAACTGAGGCTGTGTGAGATAATAGAAAATATTTATTGATCTCTGCCCCTGGTTCCTGATAGAAAGCTTCTCAGTCCCTTGTAATCTCTGAAGTGATAAGAGCTCTAGGAGCATCTCTTGTTCCAATATTTGTCTTTGACCCCATCCCTGACACAGAGCACCTAAAATCCCCTGTAAATTCCCACATGATAAGAGCCCTGGAGGCATCTGTTGTTCTAATGAGGTGACTCTGGTCGGCTCCTGGGTGGCTGGCTTCTGGATGGGGGCTGGTCACCAGAAAGACGAAGCCATGAATATAAAGCTTGGAATTTCTAGTGCCCCACTTCCATCCTCCAGATGGGGGAGGGGACTGGAAATGGAGCTCATAATTGATGGTGCCTACGTGAGGAAGCCTCCATGAAATCCTAATATTATGGAGTTGGGGGAACTTCGAGATTGGTGAACACAACCGTGTACCAGAGGGTGACATACCCCAGTGCCACAGGAACAGGAGCTCCTGTGCTTGGGACCCTCCTGGACCTCATCCTATGAATCCCTTCCTCTGGCTCTTCATCTGCATCCTTTAGTAAACTCGTAAAGGTAAGCATTTCCTGACTTCTGTGAGCCATTCTACGAAAGTAACTGAACCAGGGAGGCGGCCATGGGATTCTCCAATTTGTAGCCAAACCAGACGGAAGTTCTAAGGACATCTGAACTAGGGAGGAGAAGTCTGTGGGACTGAGCCCTTCACCTGTGCGATCTCCAGGTAGGTAGTGTCAAAACTGAGTTAAATTGTGGGACACCCAGCTGATATGGAGAATTGCTGGGAATGGGGGGGGGGGGGGAGACACACCTTCTGTGACCGCAAGTTCCAGAAGTGTTCTATGTATAATAAAGGAAAAACACACAGGAGGTGTGGAGAACTGAGTTTTTCCCCACTCAGGAGGAGAAATACCAGATTTTTCTATCAGGGCCAAAGAAGCAATAATAGCTAAGGAGGCAAATGCGGGACAGGTGAGAGCAAATTAAATGAGCAGTTCAGTTTGATTTTTTTTAAATTTAATTTTATTTTTCTCAGTGTTCCAAGATTCATCGTCAGTCTGATTTTTTGACAAAGGTTTTTGCGTCCCTTCCCAGACTGACAGACTAGGGTAAGTACGCTGTGCGTGGACGCCACCTGGTGTCCGTGCAGAGTAATTCCTCCAGAACCTGCCTGTTCTGGGATGTGGGACTGGCTCCCTCACTATCTGCTCTCCTGGTGTGGGACCGCTTACTGGGAGCACCACAGAGGATGAGGCTCTCTGGTCCTCCAGCTCTGTGTTTGAATTTCAGCTCTGCCACTGCCTGAGTGACCTCGGGCAAGTCACTTCGCCTCGGATCCTCCATTTAACGTTAACTCAAAAGTGACACCTCTCCGAGCTGTGGAGAAGATCTTGAGAAAGTGCTTTTTAAACTGGGAATAATTGGAGGCAATGGAAACAAGCATTATCTGCATTGAATAGACCTGGGTTCAGTTTTAAAAATATGAATCGTGCACTTGCTATAAGCCAGGCAATATTCTGGATGTGGGAATGTAGCAATGAATCAAACAGACAAAATGTACGTTTCCATGTACTTAACATTCTAGCATTCCAGTTTCTGAGTCATTCATTAATCTACAACTATTTTTCTGATATTACTATGTGCCAGGCACCTTCCTAAGCAGTGGGCATAGAGGGAATCCAATATGGCTAAGGACAGGAAGCAAGGGGAAGGGGATTAAGCAGGGAAAGGACCAGGTTTTGTGGGGCCTGAAGCTTTTAAAATCTGGGGTACTTTTTCTTAAAGAAATAGAATACAAGTCATAAATACAGAACTAGGCTAGAAAGGGAATTTTTAAAAAATATTTTATCTATTTATTTGACACAGGGAGAGAGATCACAAGGAGGCAGAAAGGCAGGCAGAGAGAGAGGGGGAAGCAGGCTCCCTGCTGAGCAGAGAGCCCAACGGGGCTCGCTTGATCCCAGGACCCTGAGATCATGACCTGAGCCAAAGGCAGAGGCTTTAACCCACTGAGCCACCCAGGCACCCCTAGAAAGGGAATTTTTTTTAAGAATGACAGAAGAAATAACAAATTACAGTTTATAAAACTGACAACTGTCACAAACATCCTAAATTCTAGAGACTTTGAATATTATTTTCAATAATCAGCTCTGTGATATAGTTCTATAATAATTTTTCTCTACAGTTTTGGCTGTGTATTCTTTGGTCACCCAGTCATAAAACAATGGTTTTGTTGTCTTTCTATAAAAATAAGGAAGATAATTCAGCCTTTACAAGATTGAGTAACTTTTTTGTGGCTAGTTTAAATAATTTTCTTTAAGTTGTAAAGCTTAATGCCATGTAAAATTTTCAGAATCTTGTCAAATTTGGGAAAACGTCTAAATTTCTTTTACGTATGAGCTGGGAGTCTTCTTTTGTACACTAGGGACTAACTAGTGTTAAGTACTCTTGAGTACAACACCTTAACCAGCTGGTCAGAATCAACCCCCAAAAGATCAAGTCTTTCTCCATGTCAGTATTTCATGGCAAACAAGGGAAAAATTTTAATCTTCTCCCAATGAATTTTCTAATTCACTCTTTTAAATTAACTAGACTATGAAAGAATCCAAGTCTATGTATTACCTTGATTTGAAATATACCCATTCCTCTTAATGAATCACTACTTTTGGTCTGATCTGCAGGCCATTTTATTAGTAAGCACCAGACATTGCTAGGGCAGAAGTGCGAAGAAAGACATGACACAGTGCAATGAGGTCATGAAACACCTGACTTCCCGCATGGATGTACTAGCTCTTTGTAATCCTGCCACGTGTTTGCCACATGACCTATAAACCCAGGACTCCGATATTCCTAGTGTGTGCAATTCCTGTTAGAAAGGAAGAAAAAACATCCAGTGCATTTTTAATTGCCTATGCTGTACTGCCCAAAATATTTCTGATGGGCCAGGATGTCTGCTTTAACTAGGCTTTGCTGAGAACCAAATCCTCTGCTTATAGTTTAATATGTCTGATGATTGTGAGCACTTTTTGTAGACTAGGTTCTGGCTCTGTATGTTTCAAATCTTATTTTCCACCCACGATGGACTTACTCTTGATGCTGGGCCCCAAATATGACATATGGCTTGTACCTTCATGTCAAGGATGTCAGTGCAGAATGAGTCAGCAGTGGCCAGTACGAGTATTCCTGGAAGAATTCCCACCCTGAGATGGACAGCAGTGACCTTACTATAGAGGAAAACAACTGTGAACCATATAAATGGATGGATCCCTCTTGTCTTGGTCTTTTGGGGGCTGCTATAACAGATTCCCACTTTTAGAGGCTGGGAAGTCCAAGATTCAGGTGCTAACACATTCCACGTCTGGTGAGACCCTGCTTCCTGGTTCATAGACACTCTTCTCACTGTGTCCCCACTTGGTGGAAGGGGCGAGAGAGTTCTGCAGGGTCTCTTTTATAAGGACACTAATCTCATTCACGAGGACTCTGCCCTCATGGCCTCGTCACCTCCCAAAACCCCACCTCCTAATACCATCACATTGGGGGTTAGGATTGCAACATAAGAATTTTGGGGGGACGCAACCACTCAGTCCAAAACATCTCTGAACCAAAATTACATGTACACCTAACTCAACTCTGCCTTAGCTGTAAAATAATTAATAACTGGGAACCTCACTAAAATGGATTGGGGAGGTTTTGGCAGGGGGAGCTCTCATACCCTACTACTCATAGTCAATTGCAGTCCCAGCAGGAAGAGCCAGACTTGACCTTTCATGAACTTGACCTTGGATGTGGACACTATTCTACTCTTCCAACTGGACAAAGAGACGTTTTCTTTATCCCTCGAGCAACAGCTCAGTCAATAAAAAGCCACCATACTTCAAACCCCCAGTTTAGTTCATAACAGCCTTCCCAACTTACCCCTTTCTCCTTAAAAAAAGCATGCCACTCACCTGTTTCCCAGACATGCCTACAGTTCTGCTGCTGCTCATTCGTTCTGGATTGCAATTCTCTTTTATTTCCCAATAAACCCGTCTTTGGCAGGTAAAATAATTGGCAGTTTCTATTTTTAAGGTTAACAGCTACAACCTTCAAGTACTCCATTTCCACCAGCGTGCTGGGATGGCTGGAAAGCTGGAGTGGAAGGAGACATCAATTTCAAAAGGATTACAGGTAAATATCTTACTTCCCCGGATGAACACATTGCTATGTTTTATCCAGGGCCCTGGGGGAACCCATGCAAGCCCAAGGGTCCTGAACCTGAAGATTCACTATTGTCAAGATAAATCCACCTGCACGAAATGGAGCGAGAATAGTAAGTAAGGGGGAGACTATGCAGGACCCTGCAGTTGTTAGGAGGGAGTTCGGATTTTCTTCTAAGAGCAAGAGGAAAACATAAAGGGCTTTAAGGGAGGAAGACAGGGTATAATGTGATTTGATTTATATTTTTCAAAAACTGCTCTGGCTTCAGTGTGGACAGTGGGCTTAAGGGAGGCAAGCGACTCAAGAGACACTGCTGAGGAGGCTGGGGGGCCTTCTCCAGGAGAGAAGTGGCTTAGACGAGGGTGGGCTGGGTAGGGTGGTGAGAAGTGGTAGTGTGAAGGTGCAGGGTGGGCTTGCTAATAGACTGGCATTAAGTAGAGGTGAGGTGGGCATCAAGGTTGTCTCCCAGATACTCTCTTGAGTGGTTGCTGTGACACCACTCCCTGCTCTTAGCGGGAAAATGAGAGCCAGGCCTGAGTTTGAATCCTGTCTCTACCATTCCCAGCTCTGTGATCCAGGACAGGTCACGTCTCCCTTTGGGTCCTCTCCTTATTGCAAAATGGGGAAAACTAATATCCACCTCATGAGGTTGTTTGAAGCGTATAAAAAAGAAAACTACAGGAGCACTTGGGTGGCTCAGTTGGTTGGGTGTCTGCCTTCCGCTCAGGTCATGATCCCAGGACCCTGGGATTGAGCCCCAAAACAGGCTCCTTGCTATTAGCTGGAAGTCTGCTTCTCCCTCTGCCACTCCCTCTGCTTGTGCTCTTTCTCTCTGTCAAATAAATAGAATCTTTTTTTTTTTTTTTTTTTTTTTAAATAGGGCACCTGGGTGGCTCAAATGGTTAAGTATCTGCCTTCGCTTCAGGTTATGATCTCCAGGTCCTGGGATCAATCCCTGCATCGGGCTCCCTGCTCAGTAGGGAGCCTGTTTCCCGGTCTCTCTCTGCCTCTCCTCCTGCTTGTACTCTCTCTGTCTCTCTCTCAAATGAATAAATAAAATCTTTTTAAAAAAATAAATAAAAATAAATAAAAGAAAAGAAAAAGAAAACCACAGGCCCAAAATGATATCACTTAGGCCGAGTCCCTAAATCGGGGCTTAATAAGCTAAGTGCAGCTTCAACCTCCCCCAGAAATGTAGTCTTAACTGGTCAGTCAGGAATTTTCCGATGGGCACCATTGAGACTGCCACAGGCGCCCCCTCCATCCCACCCCAAAAGATGAGTTAATCTGCACAGTAAGATCCCTAACTCTTTCCCCCAAGTGAAAGCAACCTTGCCTGAAACAACTAACTCTCATGCCACACTGTTCTTCCATAAAAACCTACTTTGTACTTTTCCTTCTACTTCCTAGATGGGGTGCTGCCTGATTCACCAATTGCTTAATAAAGCCAATTAGATCTTTAAAATGTACCTGGTTGAATATGTGTTATTTAACATGAGCAAATGAAACAACCTATCAGAAGGAGGCTAGGACCTTATCAGTAACTTACATATTGGATGCCATTGTTCTTCAGGGTTTATTAGTACCTACTGTGAATCTCAAGGGAGGCAACCAGCCTTGGATCCTTATTCTGTGGAATGATTTTTCTTAGGTTCTAGCAATTGTCTTTGGCTATTGAAAGCTGTGATGTTCCCAGGCAGGAAAATAATTGCCATCCCCAAAGGGTTGGTCAATGGGATTGATCTTTTTAATAATGACAGTAATAATAGCTAATGTTTCTTGAGCATTTATTATTGCCAGGTTCTTTACATGCTTCGTCTCATTTATCTCTTACAGTACCTATGGCACAGGTACTCTTATTAGCATCATTTCCACTTCACAGATGAGAAAACCTGGGGTTTAAGTGATTAATTTCTAAAAAAAAATTTTTTTAAGTTTTTATTTATTTATTTGACAGAGACATAGCAAAAGAGGGAACACAAGCAGGGGGAAACGCAGAGGGAGAGGCAGGCTCCTTGCTGAGCAGGGAGCCTGATGCGACGTTCGATCCCAGGATACTGGGATCATGATCTGAGCCAAAGGCAGACGCTTAACGGCTGAGCCACCCAGGCGCCCCTAAGTGATTAATTTCTCCAGGGACCTCTCAGATAGTGGAAGAGAGGAGAGTCCATCCTACAGGAGGACGGTCAGAGATGGATGGTCTGATGGATGGTCAGAGACAAAGCACGGCGGGAGGGGGGGGCGGTTTATACCACCTTTCACAATTGTTCTATAGGGCCTGGCCCCTCCCAGCCCCCCATCATCCTCTCTTTAGCGCCCCGCCCCTCCCCGTCCCGCCCCACTGCTTAAGAGGATCCCAGGTTAGAGCTTTGACAGCGCAAGCACCCCGCAGTAGGCTGCAAGCCAGGACTGGAGCGCCCCGCCTCCGCCCTACTGCCCGCCCCTCTCCGCCCCATCTCTGCCGCCCCGCCCCTCGTCCCACCCCATCCCTGGTCAACTGCCCCGCCCCGTCCCTTGCAGCCCCGCCCATCGCTCCGCCGCGCACCCCTGACGCCTGGCGGCTCTGGGAGCGAGGCGCCTGTGACTCGACGCGTGGACCCCAGCGACTCGTCCTCCAGCCCCTGCTCGGGCACGCCTCTCCTCACACCCGGCGCCGAAAGTAGGGCGCAGCCTGAGGGGTTGGGCGGGACCCGGGGGCTGAAGGCGAGCTAAGTCAAGGGGGCGGCGGCCACCCACATCCCCACACGCGCCCCGCCAGCTCTTCAGCGGCGCGAGCCCTGCGGACCGCGCCTGAGGGAGGAACGCAGCCGCCCTCAGCCCTCCCAGGCTGGAGGCGCGACCGGGCGCTCCTTCCCCTCGCGGGGAGGAACGGGCGCCTGCGGGCACCTCTCCGGCCTCAGTTTCCCTCTCTGAACAGGCGGCCTGGAAGTCTGAGGAGTCGTTTGGGGAGGAAGCCCCTGGCGTCCTTGCCCTTGCGCTCGCGGTCTTTCCCTCACGGCCGCGGACCCCCCCCCCCGCCACCCCGCTTCCAGCGCCGGTCCCTTCCTCGGCCCTCACCCGGTTTTTTGCCCCCCTGAAGGAGCCCTCTAGCTCTCCCCACGTCCCCGCCCCAGAGCCGCCCGCCCACTCGGTTGTGCGCCCCTCGCTCCTCCTCCGGCCCCCCTTCCCCCCTCCTCCTCCCTCTCCTCCTCCCTCTCCCAAACCCCCTCTCTGCCCCGGACCCTCTCCCGGCAGCGTCCCTCCTCGGCTCCCGGTTCCCGATTCTCGTCAGCTCCGCTGTGCGCCGAACCAGTCCAATCTAGAAACACCCCGAGGTGTTGGGGGGCGGGGGAGGGTGGAATATGTGCTCGGGAAAATCAGTGTCTCAGGAAAATTAAATCACAGGGTTGTTGTTTTTTTCCGTAAAAGACATCAATAACCGTATACCTGGGAGCAATTTTGTAAGATAAATCGGAATTTATCCCAAGATAACAAACAGAACGTAAAAGAAGAGAGTGGAACCAGGGCAGGCACAGGCCATAATCATTAAAATCGTCTGCTCTCTTACTGGGGAATGTGGTTTGGTGGATTGCCGAAGTTTTAGTTTTAGGCACAGTGATTTGATTTTGGGGGTGGAAATGGGTATTGATCTAAGTTCACCTAAATTTTGAATTCTCTGGCTGATTTTGTTTTTGTGTTCATTTTGGCTTTTCTCTTTTGATCAGAGCTCTAAGTAGAAAAGGAGCAAAAAAGCCTTTATAGTGACAGCTTAAGATTACTTATATGTGAGCTAACCTGATTCTTCTCCAGAAGTCCATATATTATAATATCCCTTTGCTTAAAGTGGAGCCTTATGATATACTCAAGGATAGTACAATAGGTAGAAATGTGCATAAATTGTTTTTGTTCTGAGTTAAGGTTTTCTTTCACCATGCTTGTTTGGAAACATTTAAATTTGATGCTTGTTTCCTTTCTTGCCTTGTGATTCTTTTCCTGTAGTTTGTTTTCTTCATTTTTCCAGTGTATGATCCTCTAGAGTTCCATTATTTTAACTTCAGTGGTTAATACATAGTTGAATGAACCAGAGCATCTTGCAAAAGACAAAGAAATTCAAACCTGATTATAAGTCAAGGATCCAACATTTTTCAAATTCCTAAGTTTTAGAAAAGAGGTGATGTGTGTTCACTTAGTTTTGTCCACCATTTCCTGTTGTTTTTTTTCCCTGTTTCCATCTATTTTTCCCAAGCGTTCTCTTTTTATTTGACTATATTAATAAAAGAACTCAAATCCTTTGCAGGATAAAATAAGTAGAATGTAAGAAGCCATCAATGATCAGAATACATTTTAACCAGTGTGATTCACAATCTAACAGAGCTCTCTCTAGTTTCTAATTTCACATTTTAAATAAGTTTCTTCTTTAAAGAAAATAATTTGAATTATACCTTGAATTGGAAGATAATCTGAGTGTTATTTTATAGAATTAATAAAAAGTGTTTTTGCTATAAAATAGCACTGAAATGTTTTTGTAATCAAATTTTAAAAATCTTTTAATGTTCCTTCTAGTTTGTTAAATACAGCTAAAGAATAGAGACAACATGTTCTACACACATGTGCTTATGAGTAAGCGAGGGCCGTTGGCCAAAATCTGGCTTGCAGCTCACTGGGAGAAGAAACTCACAAAGGCTCATGTATTTGAATGTAATCTAGAGATAACCATTGAAAAAATTCTTTCACCTAAGGTATGTTATTGATTAAAATTATAGATTAAAATTATAAATAAATAAAATTTATTTAAAAATTAAATTAAAATTATAAAACTTCCAAGGAAGCTTTAATTCAGAAATGGTCTTTTCTCTTTTAATTCCTATAACATTTATTACCTGAGCTTAAACATATGTCAGTTTCTGTTGGTAATTACTATTTCATATGTTTATCATGAACAGATTGGACCCTGTAGGAGAGAAGTCATGTTTTATACATGTTTTGTAATCCTTTCTTATTCCCTTAACAAAATACCCTGTAAGTCATAGGAATCAAATAAGTACTTCTTAAAAAAATAGTGAGCAAATGAATATGGAGAATAGAAAAAAAGGAGGATTGAGTATATCAAAACATATATGAAAATACTTCATAAAATACTATGTTCATTATAAAACACTACATTAGAATTTGCATTAAAGTATTCTTTTGTATGCTTTTAGGTTAAGTATTTTTCTGCTTGAAAGAAGGATGAATGATAATTGAAAACCTTCCATGTGTCAGGCACTGGGCTAGGCTTTATGTTCATTAGATTATTTAATCTTCACAACAACACTATGAAATAGGCTTCTTTTAGCCTCAGTGAAGCATGGTAGTAAACAGCATGAACTTTTGAGTTAGTCAAATTTAAGTTTAATTCCTACTCCATTAGTAGTTGTGTTACTTTAGACATGCTACTTAATATTTTTGAGTCTGTTTTTTTTCTTCTGTAAAAAGAGGGTGTTGTCGAAATTAAATAATATAGGAAGAGCTCTTAAGACAATGCCTGGCACAAAATAACTGTGTAATAAGTTGTAGCCATTATTAATAAACTGAAGTTCAAGAGTGTTGAATGACAGCCTCAGTAACTTGAACCCAAGTCTGCCTGACTGCAGAGTTTATATTATTCCTATGAAACCAATAATAACGTATTTCACTTAAATGGTACATGAGATTATCTTCATTGAATAAGAACAAAAGTTCATCATTTTACAAGACAAAGTAAAAGTTAAGTAATTCACTTTAAATAAGAATAAGCAAAATGTCTGCTTTTTAAAGAGAAGAAATTCTATGATTTTATAATTTTAAAATAGGGTTTATGGGTCTAGTTCTTAACATTCTAATACTTTAAAAATTATTGAAAGGTGAAAATTGCACTTCGAACTTCAGGACACCTTCTTTTGGGAGTTGTGCGAATCTATAATAGGAAGGCAAAATATCTCTTGGCAGATTGCAGTGAAGCATTACTTAAAATGAAGATGACATTTCGCCCAGGTATACTTGCAGTGTTGATTTGTCTCACTTATCTTGGTTCCCTTTTTGCGTTTTTATTTTGGGTGGGCTCTTTTAATTGGTGGTGCTCTGTAATTCCAGGGTGTATAGTGAATATAAACTTCCTTTTCACTGATCCTAAGTTTCCATGGTTAAAGACAAATTATATTCTTTCCTTTGCTCTTTTCCTGTGTTTGCAGGTAAAGGTTATACTTTCAAAAACTTGTAATGTTCCTGCGTATTTACATAAAGATTATACATAAAGCTACCACAATTATGTAAGAAATTTCTGAGATCAGTTTTAATGGATTGCTTAGTTTGTTGTATCTGTTTTTGCCTCTATGAGATGATTTAGAAGTAGTGTAATTGACAAAAACCAGATATCATAATTGTCATTGTTTTCAGAATTCTCAGGACTCGCTCTAAGTAGAGAAATAAGAAATATTATAGAAAGTCTCTAGGCATTCCAAAGTGCTAGAGGTTTACATGCATCATAATTATAATGCCTTTAAATTTAAAGACATTCATCATTTCTATCTTGTATTATGGTTCTTTAGATACAAGCCTTAACTCTCACACTAGTTTGCAAGTTCCTTGAAGGCAATATCTTTGTCATATTTATTTTCTGAATCTCTTATAGCACTTATATCAGTGCCTTGAACATACTATTCCCTCAATTAATATTTGTTGAATTGGGGTTGACAGGGTTTTTTTTCTTTATTTAAAATATTTGTAGAATCTCTACATAAGTTTATATTCAATCAATATGGTTCATTTGTTCATGATTTCATTTATATAATTCACAGATATTTACTGATCCCATATTTTATGCCAAATATTATTTTAGGCTCTGGGATACAAGGGCAAACAAGGCAAATAAGGTCCCTTTCCGTCTGGTGAGGAAATCAGATAATGAAAAAGGTTTTTTTTTTAATTATTACAATAATTATAGATTGCAATTGCACTATACAGGAATATAAACAGTATTACAACAAAAAATAACAGAAAACTTGACTTGAGTTAGGCTGACTGGGAAAGCCTTTCAGAGAAGATAGAATTTAAGGTCAAACTTGAAGAATGAGAAGTACTCAGCCATATAAAAAGTCTCTGAGGGAATAGCATTCTGGGCAGAGGGAACTGTGAGAGCACAGGTCTAGAGGAACAAAAAGGCCTGTATGGTTGGAGTCTAGTGAATGAGGGAACGATGATGCTGATAGATTTGTAGGGCTGCAGAGGCCCTGATTAGAAATTTGGATTTTATTTAAATGCACTGGGAAAGTCACCAAATTTTAGCATGAGAGTGAGCTGATCTGATTGCTTTTTAAACATTTTTAATATCACTCTGGCTGTTTGTAGAGAATGGACTGAAGAAGACCAGGAGTTGGGAGTTTCTTACTTATATAACATTATTGCTCATTGAATGTGGTTTTTGACTCTTTTCAGGACTGGTTGACCTTCCAAAAGAGAATTTTGAAGCTGCTTACAACGCTATTACATTGCCAGAAGAATTTCATGATTTTGACACCCAGAATGTGAAGTAAGTTTTTAAAATTTATTTTCCTTCAATTTGATTTTCTTGATATTTTGTTGTTTTCACCTTCATATTTCGTGAAATACAAGTGGAATCTAGGTAACTGAAATGCACATGCAGTTGACGAAACTTAAATTCAGTGTGAAATTTTGAATTACAATGCCAAAAATATATCATTATATTTGCTGAATGTAGTTTGTAATATTGACAGTATGTTCATCCATTCATTCAGTAAATATTTATTGGGTGCCTTCCATATGCCAGGCACTGCTCTAAGCACAAAAGAGATAGTAGTAAACAACAGCTCCTGTCTGCATGAATCTTATATGTTAGACAAACAATAAACAAACAAATACCCAATATGCCAGGAAATGATCAACGATATGAAAAGAAATAGAAAATAAAGTAAATAAATGACAAGATGGTCAGGAAAGGCTTTTTTTTTTTTTTTTTTTTTTTTTTTAAAGGTTAGAACTGAAACCTGAAGGAGATATAAGAACAAATCATTCAGTAATGTGGGGAAGAAGGTTCCGGGTAGAGCAAGTGGGAAGGCCCTAAGGCAGAACACGTTCACGTTGGACATTTTCAGGGAACAGCAGGGAAGCAAGTGAGACTGGAGTGCTATAAATGAGCATCTGAGTGGTAGGAGATGAGGTCAGAGAGGTAGCAGGGGGTGCAAATGATGTTGGGTGTTATAGGCCGCATTAAGGACTTTTATTTTACTCTGATAGGAAGCATAGGAGGGTTTTGAATAGGAGAGTGACTGGATCTGACTTGATTTCAACAAGTTCCTCAGGCTACTTAATGTAAGAGGGAAAGGGAGGAAGTAGAGAGCCTATGAGATTATTTCAGTAAAAAGTCCAGATGACCGCCCCCCACCCAACACCTAGCCTGGGACCCCTACCCTCAGGGACTTGCAAGGGAGAACGCCACCGCAGCTCTTAACCAGGAGCTGCTAGTGGTAGAGCCCAGCACTGAGAGGGTCTCCCCACCCACACCAGACCATATCCCCACCCCCATTGATCTGAAAGTGAAGGCCCAGGGGACATGGGGGAAGGAGGGCATTGGTGGTTGAAAGGAGTTAGTGCCTTGGGTGGAGATGCCAGGACTCATGACTGGGATGGACAGGAAGGGGACATGACAGCTCTGCTCTGTTTGTGGGAGCCTGAGGGCCTACCTGGGGGCATGTGCCCTCCCCACCAGCAGCCCACAGATGCAGGGTCAGGGTGCCTGGCCTCTGTGTTCTAGAAGGGACCCTCCTGCTGTCTTTGTCTTGTTCTTCCTTAACAAATGGTACTATTCCTACCAAAAAAAAAAAGGAAATCAAGGGAGAAATGACAGTATCTACGATCACTTCACTTCTTAGTCTTCATATGATCAAGGTGGTAACGGTCAAATTATGAATACATTTTGAAGACAGAGCCAACAGGATTTCCTGAAGAATTGGATATGGCTTTAAGGGAAAGAGAGATGACTATATGATTTGGGCACGAGAATGGAGTTAACTACCTAGTGAAATAAGGATAACTAGGGAATGGCAGGTTTAAGAGGGACAGGGTAAAGGCTAAATTAGGCTTTAGACATAAATTTTGAGATGATTGTTGCACATCCAAGGGGAGTAGGCAAGTAGTCGAATATCTGGGTCTGAAATTCAGGAAAGAGGTCTGGATTGGGATATATAAATTTGAAAGTTGTGAGCATATAGTTGGAACTTCACCCATGAATCATAAGAGACCCCCAGGGAATGTATGGAAGTTTTTAAAAAGAGAGAGATCTGAGAACAAAGTGTTGCATCATTACTAGTAGCTAATGGTCTAATGAGGAAGAACTAATAAAGGAGATGGAAAAAGAGCAGCCAATGAGGTAGGAAAAAAATCAGGAGAAAGTAGACCAAGAGAAGACTGTTCCATGAGGGAGTGAACATCTGTTTCAAATGCGGTTGGTTAGGGTAAGTAAGATAAGAACTGAGAATCGACCACTGGATCTGGCAACTTGGAGATCATTTGTATATATGCATGTATAATAAACTAATGTTTGTAAATAATACTATTGAGGAAATAAAAGTATTTTTATAATAAAATCTGCAGGGGTTTGGGGTTTTTTCAGGATACTACAAAATCTTTGTGTTCTGTTCCCATGTTTTTCTCAATCTTCTGTTTCTCCATAGTGCTATTGACGTTTCAGAACACTTTACTCAGAACCAAAGCAGACCAGAGGAAATCACACTTAGAGAAGATTATGGTAATGACCTGCTTTTCCAAGCTGGAAGCTTTGGTGAGAATATTTGAGAAATTAAAATTATAAGCTATAATCAATTGTATTTGCATTTTTGTACTGAAACAATGTCAATAGAAATAGCTGTCTTCACACTGGTAGAAATATCTCCAGAGTGAATCTCTTGATGTATAAATGCAACTCTCAGTAAGTTTGCCTTTACCTTTTTCTAAAGAGGTGTCAATGCCAAGACTCAGTCTTGGGCTATAAACTTCCCTTCTTGGTGTACAATCATTTTTTGAACACTTACTGTACGTAGGTGCTATCACAGGAATAGGCAGTACAAAGTTTGCAGAAGCATTTCCTGAAGGAGCTCCCGGCTGGGAGAGAGACATGCAAATAAACATTTGCTGTAGTAACATATATATAAGGTTTTACACGTGTGCTGCATATCGTGTGCCTTCAAAATATAATTCCTGCAGTATATGATGATATCAGTTGTAAAAAACAAAACAAAACAGATTTTAACATGGCTTGGGACTAAAGAGGAAATACTACATGCTAAATACATGCTCATTGATTGTGAAACAGAAACTGTTGAGTATATTCTAGAATTGAAGCCATATAGGATTTGTTCTTTATGGCATTTACCTCTGTCTTACACCATGATATTATGTATTCCTGTGTTGGTCTGAAAACCCCAAGATGATAAGATCTGTGTCATATTCATCTTTGACTCTCTTATAGTACCTGAAGCTGTGAGCATAGACGGATAACCTGAATCTGTGTTTGGTGGGGGAGGGTGGTCAAGGCCGTCATGCTTGAGCTACATCTATAACCTCCACTTCTCCTCCCGACTCTCTCTCCATAATTCTTATGATCTATAACTGTGTTCTTTTTTGTTTTGAAGATTTTATTTATTAATTTGACAGAGAGAAAGAGATCACAAGTAGGCAGAGAGGCAGGCCGAGGGAGAAGCAGGCTCCCCGCCTAGCAGAAAGCCCAATGCGGGGCTCAATCCCAGGACCCCGAGATCATGACCTAAGCTGAAGGCAGAGGCTTAACCCACTGAGCCACCCAGGTGCCCCAATCCATAGCTGTGTTCTTAAATGATTTGGTGCAGGACAACTTTTACAATTTTTGTTAACTTCCAATCTGTCATGGAATGATATTTTTGTAAAATATTAAAAAACTGATTACTAGAAAAATTAAAAGTTTAAAAATCAAAATATATGCTTCAATTTTTGTTATTAAGTTCACCATATATAAAACTACTCTGTGAAATTGCTATAAAGCATTCTAAACTTTCCCTCTAATTTGTGTATTTACTCTGTAATGGACAAGGACCAACCCACAGTCCATACTTTGAGGTGCATGGATCTTTTACTGTCTGTAACCCCAAGCCTTAGAATGTAATACATTGGCAAAAAGTTAATTATATTTCCTACTGCCCAAGACACTCTTTACACATTTCCCTGTAAATACTACTACTCTTCTTTAGGACTGAAACTTAGGATCACTTTTTTTCTTTAAGATTTTATTTATTTATTTGAGAGAGAGATACAGAGCTGGGGGGGGGGGGCGAGGAGCAGAGGGGGAGGGAGGAGGAAGAAAATCTCAAGCAGACTCTGCGCTCAATGTGGAGCCCCATGTGGGACTTGATCTCACAACCCTGAGATCATGACCAAAACCAAGAATCAGACACTTAACCTACAGAGCCACCCAGATGCCCCCCTAGGATCACTTTTAACTACACTTTCTGTAAGCTTCATACCAGTGCTGATTTACAACAACAATAAAAAATTGGAAATGCCTCTTAGGTCTTCTTTCTATTTCCCTAGCTACCTACATAGTTCATCGGAAGTGGGGTGCCTGCATGGCTCAGTTGATGAAGAGTCTGACTCTTGATCTCAGTTCAGGTTGATCTCAGGGCTGTGAGTTCAAGTCCCACATTGGGTTCCATGCTGGGCATGGAGTCTACTAAAAAAAAAGTGTATATGTATGTATTTATTTATTTCACAGGTACTAAAGGCCTGGAGTACCGATACCCTCCTACATATCTCCCAGTCTTTTCCCACATTTTATATATCTCTGAAAGAATAATTGTCCTTAAATTCTATTTTTTTTCATATCACATTCCTCTACTTAAGTATCTTAGATTCCTATGAGTTAACTTTAGGCACCCCTGCATATTCTCAAGGCCCTCCACCAGTATATCACTTTCTTTATCAACTTTGTCTTACTCTCACTACGGAGTTTTCACTCTAAATGTCTCACCAGCCAACCAATACAATTTAGCTGTTCTCAGTCTGTGTCTCCTTCAATTCAAAAAAGGGGAAGAACATGTTCTTAGTATACTAACAGACCTAAGTTTGAATCAGCTTTCTCTATTGCCCTGCTGTGTGATATTGGGCAAATTACCTAGCTTCTCTGAGCCTTACTACCCTTTTTGTAAAACTGAGATACTACTAGCAACATCAGAGAGTTATTTCCCTTATTCCCTCTTTCAATCCCTTTCACCAATAAGTGATTTTTCTCTCCTTCAAACACTAGCTCAAACCTAATGTCTTCTGAGAAATGTTTAATATTAATCCATACTATTTTGAACTACATGATTGAAAGCAGTGATTATTTTTTTTTAAATTTTTTGAGTAATCTCAGTATCGTGATAATCAGTGCTCAGAATATACTG
The DNA here is from genome assembly GCA_028533885.1 of Nasua narica. NCBI lineage: Eukaryota > Metazoa > Chordata > Mammalia > Carnivora > Procyonidae > Nasua > Nasua narica. Next base: position 96,625,209 of record CM052811.1, on the reverse strand, counting down.
TTTGTTCATAAATGTTATTATCTTATTGACCAAGGCTGGTTTTTCTTTTGGGAGCTTTCTAGCTGCTTCTTTTAGGGTGTTTTTTGGGAGAGGAGTTGGTTTGCTTCGTTTTTTTAAGTCAGTCTTCTATTGAACAAATCTTTAATCCAATGCAATGAAGGCTGCCTTTTTCAAGTCTTCCTTTCTAGGAGATGTGGGCCTATAGAGGAATCTTAATATAAGGGGTACTTCATTATTTTCTTTGCTAATACTAACATGGTTGTTAGAGAGAGGGAAGAGAAGACCAACCTCTGTCTGACCACTGGTTTCAGACTCCTGAACCTAGAGATTCAAACCCAAGAAATAGAAAGAATATACATGTATTAATGGCCTATCTGGAAGCAAGTCAGTTTGAAGCAGGGAGTTCATTTTATCTACTGCTGTAGTGTCTTGGGAATTTGCTCTCATAAATCGCCATTATGCAAAATATTTTACCAGTGAAATTCTAACACTGATACTGTCACTGCCTCACACTCTCTGCTAGGTTCAGATCCTGGCTTTGTCATTTATTAGGGTAAGACTGTATAAATTATAAAACCTTTCTGTGGACATGTTTCCTTGTCTGTACAATAAGGATTATAATAGTATTTTCTGTTACATAATATAATGCACATAATAAGTACTCGGTTAATGTTAGCTGACTGGGGTTTTTCTTTTTGACTGCTTTGATTATCTCCAGCACCTAGCAGATTGCTTAATACCCAGTCATTCAGGAAATATTTATTGAATGAGTGTTATAAGCTCATTCTTTAATATTTTACCTACTTTTCCATTGCTAAGAAGACAGATATGCTTCTTATTTTCCAAACCTCTATTATGGATAAACAACACAAGAAATTGAAATAATATGAGATAATACTTGATCAAGGAGGACGTGACCTATCTAATGTAGAAGAAATCATTCCACTGCCAATAATAACCCTCTGGGAAATTAATTAAATTGAACTGCAACTAAAAACTCTATCCTAAAGTTTTTTCCTATTGCTTTGGAAAAAGTGTTAGACTAGAAATCCAGTCTCCACTGATTAACTGATTGACATCAGTTGAACAGTTCAAATAAGTTTTTAAGCTTTCATTGTTCTTCTCTGTAAAATGGGAGGGGCTATACAAGAAGATATCTGAATTTCCATCTAATCCCAAAACTCTGCTTCTATGGCTAACTCAGTATTAATGATATATATTCACTTAGGGGAAGAATCTGAAATTCTCAGAAGACATAGCTTCTTTGATGACAACATATTGCTGAATTCCAGTGGTCCTTTAGTTGAACATAGTTCTGGAAGCCTTGCTGGAGAAAAATCTCTGTTCTATGACAGTGGCGATGGATTTGGAGATGAAGGGGCTGCAGGAGAGATGATTGGTATGCTGTCTGGTTATAAAGAAATTGGGTATTTATTTCAATCAAACTAGAACATATTAATAGGTTTATTAGCTCAAACTCAAATTTCAGTGTCAAACTAAAATTTATATGTGTCATATAAATCAATATATTTTTTTACACAAGTTTTCAAAATCTATGGTGTATTTAAACATTTAGGCTAGGTCTAAGTGAATAGCTATCTATTTAAACACATTTTTCATATAGGTTATAAAGTACTACTTGTTTTTATTTTTACAAATTCCTAATTTTTAAAGAGGAAGGAGTGGAGTTAATAGAGTCCTCACAAAATATATTAGATCATATATTACAAAACATTGTTTTCCTTAATAGAAATTGTGAAACAACTAAAGGATCTGTCCAACATTTTGTATTATAATTTTATATTTATATTATGATATTATTATAAAATAATCATAAAAATAGGGTGGATAAAAACTGGGAAATCTAAGTACACCTGTTTTAAAAACATTGATGGTTAAATAACAAATCTTTTTTTAACACTCTAGTTTAAAAGGCTGGTTATGGCAAACTTTTTAAAATTTCAAAATTATGAAAGAAACAGTTCTACCTTAAATCTCTACCAAAGAATTTTAAAAGCTTTTACTTCTTCATTTGAAATCGAAACATGGCTATGTAACAGGGTTACTATCTTGATATTAGTTTAGTATATATCTTCTGAAATTCAACATCTAATAAAGGAAAGGAAATGATATATATAAAATTTTATATTATCCTGTTTGAAATATGATAGTCTATGTAACCAATCAAATCTACTTAAGTAGGATTGTACTTTATAATCCTTGTATACAATAGTGTCAATAAATGTTTAGTGAACAAATGACATATTCAACTCTTTGTGATAAAAATATTTATTGTGTTTTTCAAGACAATCTACTGCAAGATGATCAGAATATCCTGTTAGAAGACATGCATTTGAGCAGAGAAATTTCTCTGCCTCCTGAGCCACCTGATACTATAGTGGGTATGATGAAATTATCCTTTCTGTAGAAAGTAAATAGATGCTAATATTCAAATTAAGCCTTATAACTGCCCAGTTTAAGTAGCAATATAGTATACCGAAAGATAGTAAAGAATGTTGTCCCTCAGACTCTCTTGAGTCTGATGCTAGACAATATGGAATAGGAAACTAGGCTCTGAGAAAGGTACAACAATAGTGTTTAACCAGGATTGTGTTTATTTGGTACGAGAGCGCATTTAAACACTCTGCCAAAATACTATGCTCTTGAATCACTAAAAAAAATGTGTTACATGTTCAAAACATCATTAATGTTTGACATGAATATGGTTATTAATGTTAATAATGTTAATTTTAATATTAATAGCATCTTGGAATTAATATAATTGGACAATTTCTATACAACTTGAGAAAAATTATAGATGAGGAGATATTTTCTTTTTTTTAAATTTTATTTATTTATTTGACAGAGAGAGAGAGAGAGATCACAAGTAGGCAGAGAGGCAGGCAGAGAGAGAGGGGGAAGCAGGCTCCCTGCTGAGCAGAGAGCCCTATGCGGGGCTCGATCCCAGGAGCCTGAGATCATGACCTGAGCCGAAGGCAGAGCCTTTAACCCACTGAGCCACCCAGGCGCCCCAATGTGGGGATATTTTCTACTTGAAATTCATGTGAAGGTACCTCAGATTATTTGAAGTCTTTGTCTGATTCTTCCTAAGAATTAAAAGCATGAATAGCCCCATTTTGATTCTTCACTCTTTTTGATCTTACATTTCTCTCCTAACACATAGTAGAAATTTAAAATGTAAAAAGAGAGGCAATATCAGTTCACTTATGGTTCTTTATGGGTCAACTAATAATTTTTTTTTTAAGATTTTATTTATTTGACAGAGAGATAGAGAGAGAGCATAAGTGAGCAGAGAGGCAGGCAGAGAGAGAGAGAGAGAGAGAGAGAGAGAGAGAGAGAGAGGCAGGCTAGGCTCCCTGCTGAGCAGAGAGCCCAATGCAGGGCTCCGATCCCAGGACCCTGGAATCATGACCTGAGCCGAAGGCAGCTGCTTAACCAACTGAGCCACCTAGGTGCCCCGGGTCAACTAATAATTAAGTGATTTAACAGAATACAAGTTTTTTAGCAGATATATAATCAAACTTATGTCAGTCATTTATTGTGGTTGCTACCCTTGTTTCTACTAAATCTAACCTTAGATGTCATGTGTGCAAAAGAAGGTGATGATACTTGACTCACATAAACACTGGGCCCCAGACCACGTAATCTCTGTGTTTCTTCAACTCCATTAAGTACATGATTCTAAAAATTAGATTTGGCTCCAGTTAGCAATATAAATCTTCAATTATCATTATCTTTTGCTTTTATTCTCATACAAGCATCTAACTTATAACCATTATTTTTTAATAATTCCTTTTATGGTGATGTTAGTGGAACCAGATGATCCAGAGTATATATGTCTACCTGAAAATGGAAAAATGGATGACACATTATCAAATGAAGAACAAGGATTTACACTTGACCCAATTGATGCTTCAGGTCAGACTTAATCATGTTTTTGTTTTTATTTTTTATTTTTAAAAGTTTTTTAAAGATTTATTTATTTGGGGGGAGGGGCAGAGGGAGAGGGACAGAGAGAATCCACAAGTACACTCCCCTCTGAGTATGGAACCCAACACAGGGCTCCATCTCACAACCCTGAGATCATGACCTGAGCCAAAATCAAGAGAGTTGGCTGTTTAATAGACTAAGCCACTCAGGCTTAGTTTTTATTTTTGATACACTACTATCTTATTTACTGTGAGATAATCTGTAAAATATTATTGGAGGTAGTCAACCCAGTAATAACATTTGCAATATGATAGGGAAAGAGTGTGGAGGAAATTTGAGGTGATCTTTTCATTATAGTCAGTTGTGGTCAATTCATATAACCAGTTTGGGAAACTGGAAAATCTAAAACTGAGTTCGATGCCAGTGATTACTGAACCATTACTCTCTGTTGGGTACAGAAATGAAGAAGACATAGTATCTCTTTTAAGAGGCTTACAATCTGATTGGGAAGATAGATAAACGTGCAAATGAATACAAAATAAGAATAAAAGAGAGGCCCATGACCTCTAAATTTAACCTCATCCATATTTTTAGGAATAAAAGATAAATGTGAATCTAATATATAACTTGACCTTGTAAGGACATCATAGTTTTAAGTAGTATAATTGAAATGAATTTCAGTTATAAACTCAGGCATGCAAGGAATAAGGCATTCAGGCTTTTTTCTCTACTGTATGCAACTCTGAGCTTCTATCTAAATGTACTGGGTTGGCAAAAACTTTAATCTGTATAGTTCCCCTATGCGCCCTAAGCCATGTAGTATCCAAATTGGGAGGAGGGGTGTGACAGGTGGAAAGGAAACTTTGGTCATCAGCCACAACAGTTTGTGGTACCCACTGTCCCAGCCTATTAGCCTCTGGGGTCATCACACAGCAGCCCTTCTGGGATCTTGCCACGTTCCCAGGATTTTACTAAGGCACATTAGCAGGCAGGTTACTGTTCCTACTAGCTCCATCTAATCTCAGATCTTCACCTATTCTGGGAAATCTAATATTCCCTTTTTGCATCTTTACTAAGGAAAAGCTTAACTTCTGCTTTCTAGCTGGTAAAATTATCTAAAGGAGTGAAATCCCATGGGCCTAGCTACTTACTTGGAATTTGTGTATGAATTTCAATGGAGGAAGGAAAAATATACTGGACAAATACAAATTAATGTTTCAAAATATCCTCTTATATATTTTAGAGAACTTCAAAATTGAACAATTTTCCTCATTGTATCCTCTGCTCCCCATTTCTTCAGTTGTCTGCCTGCTAGGTCAACAGAGTCCCTCCTAAGCACTTTGAATGAATACTTCACAAAATGCATTAACTGTTGGCTGCTCAGATACTCTAGCTGTGCAAAAGGCTTATGAAGCATAATTTTTCAGTAGAGAGGAAGGGATTTTCTTCCCATGGCAACTCTGTAGGTTCCATTGTGTAGACGTTTCTTAGATATGCAGCGCCTAGAATATCATTTTACAAAGCTGTACAACCAATCACATTTGTGCCTGTTTCTTATATTTAGACATTGCTGAGAAGAGAAAAGGCAAAAAGAGGAAATTGCTCATAGATCCAATCAAGGAGATCAGTAGCAAAATTATGCATAAACAGCTTACTTCCTTTACGGACACACTAATGGTTTTGGAACTTGCACCTCCTACCCAAAGATTGATGATGTGGAAGAAGAAGGGAGGAGTGGATACACTTCTGTCAACTGCTGCCCAGGATTTGACTCATGCTGAACTGAAAATGGTAATAGTTTTCATCTTTTTATGTAGGTGCAGTGTTTGGTTATCAATAAATAAATCCATATTTACATTCAGGTATACAACAGAATATAAGCTTGTAAAAAAAATACCCTCTTACTTTTCAGTTACTTTGCTTGATGTGTGTGCATGAATTATAGTTTTCACTTTTTAGCACATGTGTTCGTATTTTATTGAATTGTTTTACTTGTACAAAAACAAGAAATAAAAATGTATATTTTTACAGTTGTTTACAAAATGCTTTCTGTCCTCTGGCTTTAAACTTGGAAGAAAATTGATACCGAAGGAATCAGTACGGGAAGAAGTGGGAAGCAAAAACATAATAGGTGAGACATCCTAACTGTTGGCATTGAGGGGAATGTTGTAGAAATGAAAATGTCATTTTACATTTCAAATGAAAATGGGATCCAATTCCATATTCCCAAGTATAAATGCTATCTCTAGAGGAATATTTCAACTTAAAGAAATTGTTACATCAGTATTGCCTACAGGTTAATTTTTGTCCAACAAACTACATTAAAAAGGTGAGGTGTATATATTATGTGGATTCTTCATAATCTCACTCCTCCTCCCTACCTCCCCCATCCCTACTCATAAACCTTCAGCAGATAAAACTATTTTATCTAGGAGGATAATGTTTCACTTTAAGACAACTAACATGAAAAGTCACCTAGTGATAAGAATAGCGTTTAAACAATACAATTAACCTGAGACATAGATACTTCCATCCACCTAGAGGATACATGGAGTATTAAAAATTACTGATTGTTATTGTGACTATTATAAAGGAATAATCTAACCAGCTTTGGTAGTGAGTGAATCTTTGCCTCCTGATCACTTGTCCTGAAGGCACTAAAATCTACTGAACCATACACCAAGATGGGCTTGAATTCTCCATGTTGTCTTGGGAATGCATGTGTTGGTGTGAGTGTGGGAGGAGAAAGTTGGTGGAGGATGGGGAGTGAAGGTGATAAGCAGACAAGGGGAAGAGAAGATAAATACATGAGACTTGGGAAACTATAAAAAAGTTTGTATACCCTTTGCTTAAATTCTTGGATTCCAAGTTTTCTGTCAGAAGATTTCTTTTGTAACAACCATATCCCAATTTAAGTTTGAAAGATATTTTGATGAAATCTTCTTTACTTCCTTAATAATTCAGAGTCCTCTGTGATGGAAGAACTAAATTCCCAGCAAGACTTAAATCAATCCAAAACATGGAAGGATGTGATTGATGGATCTAAGTGTAGCTCTCATGAAGATATCAATAAAGATATTAATTCTGAGGTAAGTTAATCAAAGAAAATCATAAAAATATTATTTTTCTGACACAGAGTGAAGGAACCTTGAAACTCTGATATGTCTTCTTACATTATAGTTTATATTCCATATTATCTTATTCTGTAATTTGTTTAGTAAATGGCAGTGATTTACTTTATTAAATATTAAAGCATGATTTTCATCTACAGAACAGTATTTTCTAGAAGCTTTGGATATTAAATCACAAGATAAGTAGTTTCATACTAAAACATTTTGCATGGTACATCAAATAACTCAGTGTACTTGAATCCAGTTATATCCCAAGAATCCTACTGGGCCTCACATTCAATATATCATGGAATTTTTTAGGACTCTGGAAAGTGCACCTGTGTTTTGTTCCTGATCATAAATTCACTCTTCTCACCTCTAAGACTATGTTGTAGACCTATAATTATCTTAGTCTTGAATCCAAAAGACTATCTAAAATCTATGACCAAACAAAATTTTTTAAAAATTTTATTTGCAGGGACACCTGGGTGGCTCAGTTGGTTAAGCAACTGCCTTTGCCTCAGGTCATGATCCCAGCGTCTTGGGATCGAGTCCTGCATCGGGCTCCTTGCTCCGCAGGGAGCCTGCTCCTCTCTCTGCCTCTGCCTGCCTCTCTGCCTGCTTGTGTTCTCTCTCTGTTAAATGAATAAATAAAATCTTTAAAAAAATTTTTTTTATTTGCAGACGTAATTTTTACTCAAAAAACATAATTATTTAAAAGCATCATTGGAAACAATGTGCTTTAAAATATATTCCCCATCGCAACTTTAGTGGTTGTACAAATGTAAATATTATAGCCAGACCAGATAAAAATAAACTAGTGCTTTTCTGGTTTGTTCCATCAACTGTATTTTGATAACCACTCAGGGAATTCAAAGTCAATCCACATTGGAACTGAATGCCCTTGGAAAGAAAAACAATTTCATAATGCATTAAAACAATGTATTTTACTAAATATTTGATAGTATACTGGATATTGAGATATTGGGTTGCCGGTACTACTGTCTTCCTTATTTTGGGCTCAAGCATTTCTTAGAGTGCACCTACTAAAAATTATGATCAGGCAAGTTTGTTTAGTTCATGATTTTTTAACATATTAACAAAACAGATTTTCCCAAGTACTTGAAGTAAAGAGATTGATATGTGAGTTCTCTTGACCCTCTCAACCCCTTTACTCTATAATTATGCTTTAATTTTCAGTTCCATTCTTATTCTGCTTCCAAAAATGGTGAACAGATGTGAAATATAACCAGTAGTGGGAACACATTGATAGGACAGAAAAATACTGATTCTGATTCATCACTTTCAAATCTTCCTAAGCCACTTTTTATATAAAGTAACTATAAAATTGAGAGTACCTAAAATGTAGAATATTCATAGAAATTAAAAGAGAAAAAAACGTAAGCCTCCACAAAAATGTAGATTAAAGAATAAAATGCAACTCCTTATAGTCACTAAAAATTTTAAAAGGCTGAAATGAAAAATCAAATACCCTTTGTTGTAGGAGGCTCCTAACTTGAAGACTGGTTACAGATGAAAAAGGGGCCCACGGCTTCTATAGCAATGAAAAAAGGAGATGATAAAGAATGGAGAATTTTTGTCTTTCTTTTTTTCCTTCTTCCTTTATGCCTTTGCTCACCTTCCAGAGAACACAGTTTTTCTTCGCTTTTGCCAATGACAGCTCCAGCAGTGGTGGCAAGAATCTTGCCATGGCCCTAGGTAGGGATATTAATATCCCTTCCCCCATTTTCAGCCCTCTGTTTATAGCTCTTCCTCCACCATCTGGTACTGGCATGAGGATAAAGGTAGGGGCTGGGGCTCGACAAAATGCTTCAAAGGAAAGTGGTCTCAGCCACACAGCTATGAAGGTGTTTGATATGAGGTCGGCAGTGGTGAAGGAAGTAGGAGTGGAAAGGATGGGCAGCAAAGAGGGCAGGGATGTGCCCGTTCTCCATTTGTGGAGGCGTATGGAAAACAGGGCAGCCTATCTGGGATATTTCAGAAATAGTATTTTGTGAATGCAGGTAGTATTTTAAATTAGTTTTAGAAATGAGCATTCATGTGATTAAAGCATTTAACAAAATAAAATTGTTCCTGTGATTACTACTATTGTGATGACTTACCTATTTTTCCCTAATTTGCTTTAGCAGGATATTGTTGAAATGGTATCTTCAGCTGCTGAGGAATCCTCTTTAATGAATGCCATCTTAGCACAAGAAAATGAGAATTGTACAGTGGAGTTGGTAAATATATGCATAGTCTTGGAATGTTCTTGCAAACCTTGTTCCTGGGGTGCTTGGGTGGCTCAGTCAGTTTAGTGTCTGCTTTCTGCTAAGGTCATGATCCCAGGGTCCTGGATGGAGCCCTGCAGTGGGCTCCCTGCGTAGCACAGAGCCTGCTTCTCCCTCCTCCTCCTCTGCCTGCTGCTCCCCTTACTTTTGTGCTCTCTCTTTCTAATGAATAAATAAAATCTTAAAAAACAAAAACAAAAAACTTTGTTCCTAAATAGTTACCACCTTATTTACCTAAAAATTGGTTTTAGAGCTATCATGTTACTTTCTAGAATTATTAAATTAGTGATCTCAACAAAGAAGTATGTCAGTAGTTTGATAAAACATACTCAGAATTGCTTTGACCTTTTTTCTTTCTTTAACTTATTTTGAAACTTCAAATAATTTTAAAGAAAATTGTGAGATTTTATGTTATCAAAGGTAGTCATAGGTTAAAAATATTGCAAATCACTGTTTTAACGTATAACATCTTTAAAGAAGTAGAGCTATAAGAGAGGTACATCCTAGGGCATTTGAAATTTAACTTATTTATAAATTAAAAAAAAGAAACAAATCAAAACATGGCATTTTTTTCCCCAAGACATGATGTGGCTCAAGGCCTGTATCAGACCACTAAAGAGAAAGTGGTCCTACTGAAAGGCCATAATTCAGTAGCAAAGCCAGAAGAAATATCTGTCTCACCTGCCTCCATATGTATCATGTCTTATTTCTCCAGTCTTTGTACCACAGTGCTGAAGGCATTTTTAAGATTGTAATGAATTTTAGCAAAAGTTTCTTATTGAATAATATCAAAATAGCTATTAATGCCAGATTGTAGTTTTTTCTTAAATAAATAATCTTTATAATGAGTTCCAAGACTACTAGATTGCTTTTTCAAATGTGAAAAATAGACTGAATTCCCTAGATAATCTAGGACAGGACAGATACCTGAACTTTTTACCTGAAACATCCAAACTGCTGAGCCATAAGGGGGTTGATTCATTTTTGCCTTTCTCTTTCCTCCTGTAGACACAGGTTATTTCCCTACATGGTCAAGCAAACCACAACATAGCACAAGTTCAGCTGTTTTAATAATCCACTGGGCTTTCCACACAATGGATTCAGCAGTAGTGTGTCCAGATAGATCAAGTAGACAGGCTTCAGCAAAATGCACAGACTGTTTTTTCTGAGCATTTTCCTGGTTAGTTTAGTTGTGCAGTTATAGGTGAAGCTGCAGTCTCGTGGATCTTTAACAAAGAGTTGGGCCATGGCTTTTTATATTTGAAAAACAACATTTGTGTATTTAACAATATAATAAACACCAGTAATTGGGTGAACTCATTTATCCCAGGGCAGACCAGAAAGAAATAAGAGTAAATTTACCTGGGGGGATTTGGAAAACTCTTCAGAATAAAGTGACCGTATTTTTGAGTCATTCCCTTTGGAATGTAAGAAAGAATGCTATATAGGCAGGACCAGGAATCCAGTATAACTGGTAGGAATGAGGACTCCACAGTCAGTCCCCTTAGCTTCAAGTGATTCAGAAAGTCATCCAGAATATGCTGGAACTTTCTGGAATCATTTTGGAGTCTGTGAAATTGCAAACAGGAAGTGTCTGGGCTCCAAAGGTACACAAGAAGTGACACTTGACAAACAGTGTACCTATGGTAAGGATGATTGCCTGGTCAGAGCTAGCCTAGGAAAAATTATAAAGTAGGTCAGTTCTCTGCCACCTTCCTCCCCTCCAACTCCCCACCCCTTGCACTTTGTAGACTTGCTCTTTTGTCAGATTCATCAGCACCTTTCCTATGCCTAGTTCTGTTCTTAGCTCATAAAGTGTTAGTTGGTAAGAACTTAGAATGAGTTCCTGTGAAGGGATTTCAACTTGACAATTTTTAAATATTGAGGTGTTTCCGAAGGTGGGTAAATTTTAAAGACCGAAAAGAATGAATCTCTTCAGATAATATGACAGGAAATGGGTTTAGCTTTTTTGGACAAGTTACCCTTGAAATCAAAAAGGTGCTAATCCAATTGTACACAGATTGCTAAACATCACTTATTAATTAGAGCTTCTGTATCACCAGGTAAGTTCAGATAAAGACCTTTACAAGGCAGTTTTTATATAGATTAATGTTTATTCCTGTCAACTCAGTCCAAATTGACTAGAGCTGGGATAGTCCTAAACAAGTCACTGCTTATTTTACTTTTGAAAGTAAAGACATAATGCTCTTGGATGCATTACTAATAAAGACTGCAGAATCTCCTATTTTGGAGACCCTCATTGCCTACGTAGCATAGATATAATTCTGCAAAGGATTGATATATATTTGTATGTTTCCTATTCTCTCTATGATCGGACTATAAGCTCTTTATTTAGCAGGACCCAGTGTTATAGTTGGGTTTCTTGTAGCAGCTAACACTATGCTTGGCAAATAGTAAGCATTTGGTAAAATTTGTTTAAATGAAATATTTTATCAATCATTCAAACAGGAGTCATCGGAGAATGAACAAAATATTGAGACAGAGAGATGGAATCAAAGAATTCTTCAGATGTTAAATAGTTTACGGGTAAGATGGTGGGGTTTATCAATCCTATTTTTGTTTTTAAAAATAAAATGTTGATGTCAATCTTCTAGATGTTAATAAAAATGAAACCATCTTCATTATTTTTTTTGTTGAGACCAAATTCCACTAGAATGAAATGATTTTGAGCAGTATACTCAGGGCTAACTGTGGGAGTTTGCTTTTGGTGCCTACATATTCTAATCAACTTCTTACCTATACTCAGGCTCCTAGAAATCTAGTGTATGTCCCATTCTTGTGTTTAGCAGGCTATCAACTAATTTTCTATATAGAACTAAGTTTATAACAGTTTAAGAGTAAAACAGATAATTTTTAAATTTAACTTATATTTTGGGGCGCCTGAGTGGCTTAGTTGGTTAAGTATCTGACCCTTGACTTTGGCTCAGTTCATGATCTCAGGGCCATGAGGTAGAGCCCCGAGTCAGGTTCTGTGCTGGGCATGGAGCCTGCTTGAAATTATCTCTCTCCCTCTGCCTCTCCCACCTCCTTCCCTGCTCTCACTCTCTCTCTCAAAAAAAAATTAACATATTGTATCAAAATAATACATGTACATAATTTTTAAAGTTCAATAAAAAAAAGTTCAATGCTATAAGGCTAAGAAGGAAACACAGGAGTTTTTTGTCCTATCTTCCTTTTTCCTAAGTCCTGCTCACCAAAGGCAACTATATTAAGCTGTTTCTTTTAGTATTTATATCTATATTTCTAATTACATGTTCTTACTATCCTTTCTTGATGTTTCAGCTTTAAATTTTACCTGTTGACTTCTTTCAACATAAAATGAAAATTTAGCTTAGTTATAGCTTTCTCACCACAGTCTGTTTTTAGCACAGTATTCAGTGTTTACAGTGTTACAATTGTAATAGTTATGATGTAGGTTTGATTATGACAAAGAGCCAAAGTATCAGTGGCTTAAAAAGGTAAAGTATAATCTGGTATAGTCGCTATGCTCACAAAGTTGTCAGAAACCCAGGTTACCTTTATCTCATTTTCTTTAGTCTCAGAATAAAAAAGGCTGAGTACCCACCACATCTGCATTCTGTTCAGCTGCAAAATTTCCTTTAAGGGTACAATCAGAAATTGTATCACTTTTCACATTTCATTGCCCAGCCCTTAGTCACCTTGCCACATCTAGCTAGGAAATGTAGTCCTTATCTGTCAACCTTGGGTCCAGCTAATTATTCTATTGCTATGAAAGAAGACAAGAATGAATTTTAAGGGACAGTCAACAGCCAGTGCTACAAAGACTATGTAAAAATTAGTGTAATTACATTTCTTTTTTGTGAACTTTATAGTGAGTTTTTTTGCAGTTAATCATTGCCTCATTTTCCCCATATGCTTAGTGTCTATATACTCATCCTTAATTCTCTTTTCAAACTCTCTGACAATATAATGAAACCTCTTTTAGTATCCTCAAATGTGTCAATGGATTCATCAGTTCCAGTATATTTTCTTGAAGATACTCCTTCCAGAACTCATCATCTTCTTGTTCTAATAGGACTAGCTGCTCTCTAGGTCTTTTCCACAGTTTTTGTCTTGGGACGTTCCTTTATTATAACGTGGGAATTCCTTTGTCTCTTTCCCATATTAGTTTCTCTATTTCTCAATGCTTTGATCTTCCTTTACCTTGAATTTTTTGGTGGTTAATTAACATCCTTTCATAATTTTCTGAGATAAAGAATGCATAGGAGATAGACACCATATGTACAAGTCTGAAAATTTATTTATTTTATCTTTAACTTGATTGGGTGTCTCTGAACGTAGTTTGAAAATAATATCTTTGAGATATTGAAGGCTTTGTAACATATCTAAGTTTCCTGTGTTGTTACTGAAAAGTTAGATGCTGCTTGATTGGCAGTCCTTTGTAGGTGACTTTTATTTTCTCTCTGGAAACTTTTAGGTCTTTTCTTTACTCCTGCTGGTCTGAAATTTCATGAAGGTGTGTTTTGATATGGGTCTTTTTTCATTTATTGTGTTGAGCAGGTAATGGCTTCTTTATTCTGGAAGTTCATGTCCTTGAACTCTAGGAAATTTTATTGTATTTCTTAGATTTCTTTCTTGCTGTTAATCTGTTCTATCTTTCTGGATTGCCTACAGGTCAGATGTTGGATCCCCTGAATTACACCTTTAATTCTTAAAAAATCTTTTATTCCTTATATTAATTCCCTTTGTCTTTTTTTTTCTATCCTCTAGAAAATGTCTTCAACTTTATCTTACAGTTTTTATTGAATTTTATTTCTACTTTCACCTCTTTTGTTTTCCAGTTTTTTCTTAGTTATTAATTATTTTGTTTTGTAGCATCCTAATCTTTTCATTTATTTATTTAGTTTTTAATAGCTTTATGAAGTATTAATAACATACATTAAGGCATACCTATTTAAATTATACAGTAGGTAAGTTTTGACATTATGTATATGTCTGTGAAATCATCACAATCAAAATAGTGAACATACATATCTACAACAACAAAAAGTTTCCTTGTGCCTCTTGATAATCCTTTGTCCCATCTCTCCAACTGGTCTTTGCACTCCTCCCTCCTCATCATGTTTTTTTTTTTAATTTTTTTAAAGATTTTTATTTATTTATTTGATAGAGAGAGAGAGAGAGAGTAAGCACATAAGCAGGGGGAGCTGCAGGCAGAGGGAGAAGCAGGCTTCCGCCTGAGCAGGGAGCCCAATGTGGAACTTGATCCCGGGACCCTGGGATCACTACCTGAGCCAAAGGCAGATGCTTAACTGACTGAGCCACCCAGGTGTACCTTTCCTCATCATGTTTTATGGATACAGAGTCTTCTGTTTCATAGGTTATAGTTTGCTTAGTAATTTTCTTGACAGTGATGCTCTTGAATGTTAGAAATTAAACTCAAATGTCTAGTAGATCTTTGGTTATCTGTTCTTATTTAAAAGTGAGACAGCAAAGGGGTGCCTAGGTGGCAAAGTTGGTTGATCATCCAACTCTTGGTTTTGGCTCAGGTTATGATCTCAGGGTTGTGAGATCAATCCCCACCTCGGCTTTGTGCTCAGTGAGAAGTTTGCTTGAGATTCTCTCTCCCTCTTTCTGCCGTTCCTGCTTGTGCTCTCTCTCTTTCTCTCTCTAAAATAAATAAATAAATCTTAAAAAAAAAAAAAGAGTGAGACAGCGAAAATCAGATTGGAAGTTACATAAGTAAGGGTGGGGCTTTTAGACTTATGGTCTTTTTTTTTAATGGTTTTTTTAAGATAGATTTATTTATTTATTTATTTATTTATTTATTTATTTATTTATTTATTTATTTGACAGAGAAGAGAGAAATCACAAGTAGGCAGAGAGGCAGGCAGAGAGAGAGGGGGAAGCAGGCTCCCCGCTGAGCAGAGAGCCCGATGCGGGGCTTGATCCCAGGACTCTGAGATCATGACCCGAGACAAGGCAGAGGCTTCAACCCACTGAGCCACCCAGGCGCCCCAGACTTATGGTCTTAATAGTGAGATAATTGGACTGTGCCTCTCACCACCACACACACACTTGCATACACGCAGGTGCCATTATCTATAGGCCCCCTAACCCCCCAGCCCCCATGGTCAGTTTTCCCAGCTATATCTTCAAATCTACTGCCTAGGAGATAAAAGCATGATGCCAGTGGTTCAGGACCCAAGAGGGGGAAGGGGAAACTTTGACTGTACCATTGTTTAGCTTGTAGAATTTCACTGAACCCCCCAGCTTGTGGTATGACATTTCTCCACCATCCACAGTGCTTGGTGTCCCAACTCTAGAGTCTCAGTGGTTGAAATCTCTAGAAAGGCAACTTCCTGCCTCCTGGCAGGGTATTGGAGTTGTGATTTCCTGGTTCAGTGAAGTGGTAGAGTGGACCTGAGGGTCTAACTGCTCCCAAGTAGACTTCTGAGGAATTCTTTTTTTTTTTTTTTAATTCTTATCTCTATCTTATAACATACTGTAGCCTGCAATTCCTGAGCTTTTCCAAGGTTCTGTAGCTCACACTAACTTGTTTTCTGCTGGTTTTCCTCCCTGCTGACACTTAGGTTTTAACTTTCTCTACTCTGCTAAGTCAGTCAGTCTTTTTTTTTTTTTTTTTAAGATTTTATTTTTATTTATTTGAGAGACAGAGAAAGTGAGAGAGAGCATGAGAGGAGAGAAGGTCAGAGGGAGAAGCAGACTCCCCGCAGAGCCGGGAGGCCGATGCGGGACTCGATCCTGGAACTCCAGGATCATGACCTGAACCGAAGGCAGTCGTTCAACCAACTGAGCCACCCAGGCGCCCAGCCAGTCAGTCTTTCACTTTGTCGTTATCCCTTTCCGTTGTCACCTTTTATTCTTTACCTTTCATTTTAGAGGACTTTCTGGAGGGAACAGAGTAAATAAGCATGTGTGTTCAGTCTTGCATATTGGGGTGTTTTTCAAAAGGATTCTTGAAATTGAAAAGGGTGTCCCTCTTCTCTCCCAGGGGAAAAAGGCAGTCAATCCACATCTTGTCTCCTCAAGAGGGAATAAGCAAAGGTTTGGCATTCCACCTCTGAAAGGCTGCTGATACTGGTCCACTCCTTTTGTTTAGATAAAGTATGATAAAGTATTTAATTTATTAGTTTGCTAAATGTTGTGGATTAGCCAAAAAACCTGCCTATTATATTTCTAAAAATATTTCACAGCTTTCAAAGGGGTATGAAGCTCAAGCCTTACTAGCTAGTATTCATCACAGTATTTCTAACTAAAAAAACTATACTATACTTCTATTCTAGAACTCTGATTCCAGGTATTAGTCTTCATAAAAGGAGTTATCTTTATCCATAATTACTTTATTGTATCTCAGTTTTTTTCTAGTAGGTTCATAGGTACCCTATGGTGAACCCAACATCTTTGTAATCTGTGCCAAGAAACTGGGAGATGTTTATATAGTCATATTCCTCTGCCACTAAGATATAAATATAATTTTACATTTATCACTATAGTTGTTTATAGTCACCCCCACCTCCCAGTATCTTTTTTTTTTTCCTCCCAGTACCTTTATAGAAAAGAAGCCTGATAGGGCTGATAATTTTCATTGGATTTGAAGCCTCCCAGAGTCCTGTGGATTATTTTCTGCCTGCAAGTCTAAACTAACTTCATTTTCCACAAAGCCACTTATGTTAACATCAAATTTTTAAAAGACCTAACATTTGTATAACACATCAGAAATTTGTGTAACACTTTAAGAGTTCTTTTGCATGCATTTTCTCAATGAACCAAGCTGATACCCAATGACCAGTAATGTTTTTTAAGCTTACTAATGAGTCATTTGCATTTCTCCATTTTAGGATTTCACACTTACTTATCAAAAATATTAATATTTTATTCATTATGCATCCTGCTGTACTTTTAATGATGTTGTTTCTCTTTCTCTTCTTCTTTTCTAATTATTTTCCTAGGAATCCAACAAGATGGGAATGCAGTACTTTAGTCTGATGAAACTCTGCAGAAATAGTGACCGAAAACAAGCTGCTGCCAAATTTTATAGCTTTCTTGTCCTAAAAAAACAGCGGGCTATTGAGCTGAGCCAGAATGCTCCCTTTGCAGATATTATAGCTACAGTGGGACCAATGTTTCATAAAATGTGAAGGAAATCCAGAACATGCAGATTTATGTAATCATTGGAATTTCTGTGTAGATAGTTCAGTTTAATGCAGAAGCTGTCTGGAAGCAGCTAAAGGTCTGATCCATTTCATATATAAGCTGACTCCTATTTCCTCTTTGTAAATTCAGAATAATCATAGCCAGAATTGGAAACCTATGTGCTTACAAAAATACTTAATTGTAGCTAAGTTATATTTTTAACTTAGCTAACTTGAATGTATAGTATTCACCATTTCCCTGACTTGAATGTTGCATTTAGAATATATTTTTAAAATACTAAGTGCCTTCAAGAAACATTTAAGGATATTTTTAAAAGCCATTTTACATTGGATTATTTACATAAATTTAATGGGAATAATTAATAATTAATAATTAATACTTCCTTACTTCCCCACAGACAATAATTTATTTTATTCTAATGTAGACCATCCTTGATTTGACCTAACACTAGAGTTTTTAATCTAATGTCTTAATTTAAATGTTCTAAAAGTCATCTTTGTTTTAAATTATCTGAGTGGATTTTAGTCTATTTATAGATCATTTAACATTTTTATTTATTATTTAATAATTATTATAACTACCATTCATGTGTCAACAAAACTAAATCTTCTTATGGTAAAAAATTAGCAGACACTTATTCAGCATGTTGTCTGCAGCTACAATTCAAGTAAAGGTCATTAAAATAAATGTTCTTTTACTTGGTGTTTACCGGGCATTTTTGACTTTAAAACTATTGTTTTTCTTTTTTCTTAGTTGAAGTTTGAGTTAGGAAATTTTCATATAATGCTCTGTGAGCCCGATAGTATACTATAAAGTGAAGCCTATATACTCTCTTCAGTCCCTTTGTATCTGTAATTATGCTCCAAACAAAATTCTAAATGGCCTCTTTGAATGTATTAATTATATAAGATTGAAATGTCAACATTGTCTTTTAAAAAATGTCTTATTTTTTGAAAAATACATGATTTAGAGTCCCCCCAAAAAAAGTCTTTTATTTTTTTAATTGACATACAGAAAAACTGACTTTTTCATTTTGGCACACAGTTCTGTGAATTTTAACACATGTCCAGATTCCTGTGACCATCACTACATTCGGGATGCCAACAGTAGCATCACCCAAAAACTCCCTTGTGTTATCACTGTGTAATCACTCCCTTCCCCATCCTAACTCCTGGCAACTACTCTTTAACATGACTATAGTTTGTCTTTTTAATAATGTCATATACACGAAATCAAATAATATGTAACCTTTTTGAGACTGGGTCCTTTCACTCAGTAAACCTTTGAGATGTGTCCAAGTCATTGCACTTAACAGTGGTTTGCTACTATTAATTGCTGAATAGTATTCTGTTGTCTGGATATACCGCAGTTTACTTACTCATTTACCCCCTAGAGGACTCTGAAGTTGTTTCCAGTTTTGGACAGTTATGAATGGAGCTGCTACATACACTCGTGTACAGTTTTTGTGTGAGTATAAGTTTATTTCTCTAGGGTAAATATCTAGGAGTGGGATTGCTGACTCATATGGTAAGTCCATGTTTAACTTGATAAGAAATAATAAGATCATTTCCCAGAGTGGATGTATGTTTTTGCACTCACACTAGCAGTATGAGAGTTACAACTGACCTTTTGTTACTTTTTATTTTGAGTTAATTGTAGGACTCCATGCCATTGTAAAAAATAACAAGGAAAGATTCTGTATACTCTTTACCCAGTTCCCCCAATGGTAACATTTTGCATAATTATAGTACAATATCACAGGAAATTGACATTGATAGTCTATTCACCCTATTCATATTTCACCAGTTTTACATGCACTCATTTGTGTGTGTTTAGTTCTATGCAATTTTATTACATATGCATGTATGTAATGTGACCACCACCACATGTGACCACCACCACAGTCAAGAAACAGAAGAGCCCCATCACAAGGATCATTTGTCATACCTTTTTGAAGCCAGAGCCACTTCCCTCTGTAACCTTCTCCCTAGTTACTGACGACCATTAATGTGTTCTCCATCTCTGTAATTTTGTCATTCATGCAATTGACTTTTGTAGATTAATGTTGTATTCTGTGACCTTGCTAAACTTAAAAATTAGTTCCAGGAGGTTTTGGGGTTTGGGGGGTTTGGGTTTTTTTTTTTTTTTTGTAGATTTCTTGGGATTTTCTACATAGACAATCATGTTGTCTACAAAGAAAGTTTCATTTCTTCCTTTTCAGTCTGTTCCCAATGTGAGAAGGAAAGCATTTGCCTTCACCATTCTGTATGATATTAGCTATAACAGTTGGGGGGGAGGGATGATTTTTGTCAGGTTGAGGTTATTCCTTTTATTTTTTAAGTTTGCTGAAAGTTGGTTGTGTGTGTGTGTGTGTGAATGGATGTTAATTTTGTTAAACACTTTCTTAATTGTTTCATGAGGTTTTTCTTTACACCATTAATATGGTGGAGTTCACCAATTGATTTTTGAATTTTTTAATCAGTTTTGCATTTCCAAGATAAACTCTACTTGGCTATGATGGATTTCCAAGATAAACTCTACTTGATCTCCAGATTCAATTTGCTAATTTATTTTAACAGCTTTATTGAGACATAATTTACATACCATAAATTTCACCCCTTTTAAAGTGTTCATGTTTTTAGTATATTCACAGTGCTATGCAACTAGTCCCATTATCTAATTTTAGACTATTTTCATCACTCAAAAAGAAACCCCATACTTACTATAATCACTGCCCACTTCCTCTTTCCCTACAGCTCCAGGCAACTACTAATGCACCTTTTGACTCTCATACAGTATATGTCTTGTGTCTGACTTTTTTCACTTAGCATAACATTTTCAAGGTTTATCCACGTTGTAGAATGTATCTGTACTTCATTCTTCATTTTAATGGCTACATTGATATTCCATTATATGGATATACATTTTGTTTATCCATTCACCAGTTGGTAGACATGTGGTTGTTCCCACTTTTTGACTATTATAAATAATGCTGCTGTGAACATTAGCATTTAAATTTTTGTGTATGCATGTTTTCATCTTTCTTGGATTTATACCTGGGAGTGAAATGGCTGGGTCATATGATAACTCCATGTTTAACTTTTTGAGGAACTGTCAAGCTGTCTTCCAAAGTAGCTGCACCATTTTACCTTTCTATCTGCAATGTGTGAGAATTCCAATTTCTTTACATCCTCGTCAGTGCTTGTTATTGTTCCTTTTTAAATTATAGCTATCTTAGTGAATGTGAACTATCTCATAGTTTTAATTTGCATTTTCCTAATAACTAATGATGTTGAACATATTTTCATACGGATTTGGTGTTTTGTTTTTGTTTAGGATTTTTGCCGTGTGTTCATGAGGGATATTAGTTCATGAGGCTATTTGTCTTTTCTTATATTATTTTCTTCTGGTTTTGGTATCAGGATAATACCAGCTTCATAAAATAACTTGGGAAGTGTTTTCTTCTCTCATTTGTCTGGAAGAGACTATGTAGAATTTGTGTTATTTCTTATTTAAAAGTTTGGTAGAACTCACACATGAGACAATCTGGATTTTAAACTATGAATTCCATTTTTAAAATAGTTGTAGGCCTATTCAGTTATCTTTTTCATTTTGAGTGACTTTTGGTAGTTTTTGAGGAATTGTTCGTTTCATCTAAATTGGTGATTACGTGTGTAGAGTTGTTTGCTGTATTCCCTTATTATCCTTTTAATGTCTGCAGGGTCGATGGTAATAACCCTTCTTTCATTCCAGGTACTGTTATCTGTGTCTTCTTTTTCTTTTCAGTCATACTGGAGACTTATTAATTTCATTGGTCTTTTCAAAGAACCAGCTTTTGGTTTCATTGATTTTCTCATTTGTTTTTCTTTTTTCAGTTTCATTAATTTTTGCTCTGATAATTATTATTTCTTTCCTTTGGCCTGTTTTGAGTTTATTTTGCTGAAATGGAAGCTTACTTGATTTGAGTCCTTTCTTCTTTTCTAATTCAAACTCTTAATGTTATGTATTTCCCTTCAAGTACGGCTTCAGCTGTATTGCACATATCTTTATTTGTCGTATTTTCACTTTTGTTCAGTTCAAAATATTTTCTAATTTATTTTTTTAAGATTTTATTTATTTATTAGAGAAAGACAAAAAGAGCATGACTGAGGGGAGAGGCAGAGAGAGAGAGAAGCAGACTGCCCGCTGAGCAGGGAGCCTGATGCAGGGCTTGATCCCAGGAACCCCCGAATCACAACTTGAGCCAAAGGCGGGCACTTAACCAACTGAGCAACTCAGCCATGCCTATTTTCTGATTTCTTTTGAGACTTCCTTTTTGACCTGTAGATTATTTAGAAGGATAGTATTTAATTTCCAAGGGAGATTTTCCTATATCTTTCTGTAATTCATTTCTGGTCTAAATCATGGTCAGAGAACATACTTTAAGTGAGTTTGATTCTTTTAAATTTGTTAAGGTTTGTTTTATGGCCCAGTATTGGCAGATGTTCCATGGCATTTGAAAAGCATATATTCTGCCGTTGCTAGGTGAAGGGTTCTATCAATGTCGACTGGACCTATTTGATGGACAGTGCTCTTCACTTCTCCTTATCCTTGCTTATTTTCTGTCTACTCATTCTACTGATTACTGAGAAAAGAGTATTCATCTCTGCAGCTGTAATTGTGAATCTGTATATTTCTCCTTTCAGTTCTGATGGCTTTTGCCTCATGTATTTCGAAGCTCTTTTATTAGGTGCGTACACATTTACAATTACGTCTTCCTGTAAGTGACCCTTTTATTTTTGTATAATGATTCTCTTTATCCATAGTAATTTTCTTTGCTCTGAAGTCTACTTTTTCTCATCTTAAGCCACTCCAGCTTTCTCTTCATTCATGATTGCATGGTATGTATTTTTCTATGTCTTACTTTTAAACTACCTATATCATTATATTTAAAGTGAGTTTTTTATAGACAGCATCTACTTAAGTCATTTTTTTTATCCATTCTGATTATCTCTTTTAATTGATGTATCTAAACCATTTATTTTGGGGGTAGCTGGGTGGCTCATTTGTTAAGCATCTGCCTTTGGCTCAGGTCATGATCCCAGAGTCCTGGGATCAAGCCCTGCATCCGGCTCTCTCTCTCGGCTGGAAGCCTGCTTCTCCCTCTCCCACTCCCCGCTGCTTGTGTTCCCTCTCTTGCTGTGTCTCTTTCTGTCAAATAAATAAATAAAATCTTTTTTAAAAATAAAACATTTATTTTTAATATAAATATTGGTACATTTGGACATCGATCTACCGTTTAATATGTGTTTACTATTTTCACCCCTATTTTTTTGTTTCACTATTCCCCTTTCTTGCCTTATTTTGGAATATTTTAACATATTTTTAAAGTTCCATTTTAATTTACCTGTTTTTTTACTCTTTTGTTATAGATATTTTTAAGGATCTCTAAGAATTACAATATGTATACTTAAGTTTTCACACCCTACCTAGAATCAGTATTTTACCACTTTAAGTGGAGTGTAGAAACCTTATATCATAGAAGTTTCCTTTACACTCCCTCCTATGTAATTGTCTTATCTACATATATTGAAACCCCATCAGACTGTGTTGTGATTTCTGCTTTCAACTGTCAAACTTACTTCAAAGAATTCAAGAAGAGAAAGATAGTCTATTAAATTTACCTAGATATTTACCATTTTTATTATCCTTTCCTTCCTTATTTCACGTTTCCTTCTAATACCATTTCTGTCATTCCTTCTGTCTGAAGAATTTTCTTCAGCAGTTCCTTCAGAGCAGTTCTCCTGACAATGACTTCTTTTAGTTTTTCTTTATCTGAGAATGTCTTTGGTTGAGAAATCCACAGTTATTCAAATCACTCTTCCTATATAATGAATACATCATTTTTCTCTGATTGCTTTCAAGATTTTTTCCTTGTTTTCACTAGTAACTGAAATTATTATTTTTCTATTATTATTATTATCATCATCATCATCATCATCATTTGGTTTCTCTCTTTGGGGTTCACCAGAAAGCTGGAGTGTGGATATTTATTTACTCTTCTCTTTTGTTGGCTTCTTCCCATAATTGCACCTGCATCTGGAGCCAAATGATGGGAGGACATAAAGAGACAAAAACATCAGAGGCTTATCCTCTCCTAGGACCGCAGTTACTCTGATTGGAGAAGTCTCTCCTTCCTCAGAGATTGAGACATGTGGGTCCTTGTTGTTCTAGCCACCACTGCAGGATTGCCTGGTGGCTGGGTCATGAGACAATGAAGAAGAGATTAAAGAAGAAAAATTATTTTCCCCCACTCACACTGAACAGAAGGGGGTCTCCTTTCCTGAACCTCAGGTCAGATCTAGAGAGCTGCTTTGGGAGCTTTCTCTGTTGATTCTCCAATTCCAGATTTGGGGTGCCTTGAGACTAGGCCAGGGGATACCAAAGGAAACAAAAATGGTAAATTTGCTAGTTCACTAAGCCAGAAAATTCTGGCCTTCTTCCCCAATTTGCCTGCTAGTATTTTCTCTTCAGATTCCTCATGTAGCTGCTACTTGTTCAGGTTTTATTGCTGCATTCAGTTTATTCTGTTTATCCAAAATTGGAACCAAAATTGCTTTTGAAACGAAGCAAATTTGAGTACATCCCAATTAGTATAAAACAAAACTAATTTTTTTTAAAGATTTTATTTATTTATTTCAGAGAGAGAGCTTGAGTGCGCACGCATGGGAGGGAAGGGACAGAGGGTGAAGCAGACTACCCACAGGGGAGAGGGGGAGCCGATCCCAGGACCCTGAGATCATGAACTGAGCCAAAGGCAGCCACTTAACCAACTGAGCCACCCAGATACCCCAAATTACTAACTTCTTTAGAATAATTTGGTTTATGCTTAAAATCCACATTTGTTGTAATTTACGTTATAACTAAATACTGGCTCTCTTCACCACGTGCCTTATGAGGCTGAGGAGAGAATTCTTTACTAGCTAACAGCATCCCAGATGGAAGTAATGTGGGTGGAGGTGCCCTCTTGATTGGGGGAAGTTCCTTGTGGAGATTTCTGGGAAATGTAGTCTTCTAAGTACCAAGCCGATAGATAGATAGATAGATAGATAGATAGATAGATAGATAGATAGATAGATAGATAGATAGAAAGAACCAAACCCAAAAACTCATGGAGACAGACAAAATTTATTTTAATGAGGATCTTAGAAATTATCTCTTGATAAGAAAATGAATTGTATGGCTTCCTTTGGTTTTGCTTCAAGTGCAAAGAAGTCACATAATTTAAGTGGGCCTTAAGGCAGACAGAACAGTTATTGATTAACTTGCTAATTCCGCATTAGGTTGTTTTTGCTTTTGTGACCTTATTTCACATGGCTTTTTCAACTACAATTTCCTATTCCTGCTACAATTGCCCTGCCATGTTTTCCACAAAGCATAAATGTAATGATGGCCATCTGAAAGGAAAATTCAACTTAATAGAATAGAAGGAAGAATATAATCAACACCAAAAAAAATTTATAGACATAAGTTTCAAAATTATAGGCATTGTTACAGAGTGGTGGATTTATCATAAATTCCAGCCACAGAAAAAGATTTAACTTTGAAAAGTAACAGTAAATTTAAAGTAACTGGTTTTTTTTTTTTCCTGTACTTTATAAATACTATTTCTCACAGGCCAGTACTGCAGAATCATGATATAAAGCGGGTAAAATCACTTTACAAATTCTCCCTCAGCTTAGGTGGAGGGCAGAGGGTACCAAGTTCAGCCTTGCCAAGAGTAGACAGACTTGACGGAAGAGTCTTAGGAGACAAAGACGGCACCTGGCCTACTGTTCGTATGGAAGACTGGGCCTGGCACAATGTATGCTTGCTCTCTCATTCACTTGGTCAATATTTACTGGGCCCCTGATAGGTGTCAAGGACTACTCTAAGCACCAAGAATATAGCAAGGGAAAGTACAAAGTTCCTTCCCTCATAGAGCGTACATTCTAGTAGGGGTGACAATGACAAATAGTATACATACAACACGTCAGCTGGAGATACAGCAAAACTAGGGCAAAAGGAGTAGGGGAGGAGGAAATCACTATGTTATGTAGGGTGGTCAAGGAAGGCCTCCCTGAGACAGTGACGTTTGAGCAGAGATCTGGAAAAGTGAGGGATGGTTTTGAGGCAAGGAATGACTAACCAGAGAAGTCGCTTGGGAAGAGCCCCTTTCTGCTGCACCCCACTTCTCACGCATGGAGTAGATAAGAAACAGGTCCAGAGAGCTAGTTAACTTATCTAAAGTTGCATGGTTAGAAGTGGAAAGGCTAAGCAGAGAAGACACTTTTCTGGACTCTTTGGTCCTCTTTTCTCCCCTGCATTAGCAGATGGAAGACAGAGGGAAAAGGTGTATAACGAACATGTAATTTAGGTTGTGATTATCTCTCCATGTTTTCAAGGATTGACCATCTTAATACTTCAAACACAAACGTTTTCGTTTTCAGATATTTAAGATTCTTGCCTTCATTTTTCTTAGTAGTCCAAATGCTGTTCACATTAAATAAGTAATCCCCGTAGGAAGAAGTGAGACGTGTTCCTCACGGAATTCAGATGACATTACTATTTAACAAGTCAGCAGTGTGCCAGGAAGTGAGATTGGAATCATCAACCCATGTTACAGATGAGAAAGCTGAGGCCCAGGGAGGCAAAGGGACTTGCCCAGGATCCCACAGCCTGTCAGTGGACAATGCCCCACTGCCCAGCTCTAAGCACAGGGTGGCGTGTAGGTGCGCGAGGACCCCCCCCCCCCCCATGCGTGCTCACGCCCTGGCTCCCGCGCCCTCTGGAGCAAGATGCCAACTATCTCTTTAAGAAGGAAAGCGAAGACGGGCCGCTTACGCAGCTGCCAGCGAGCCGCCCACTGGCTGGTCCCTTCCATCCACCTCACCCTCCCCTTCCCTCCCTCCCGGCAGCCCCAGCCCTGGCGAGCCGCCTCCAGCAGGGGCTCCGGAGAGCAGGTCGGCGGCCTGGGCAGGGCAGCCGAAGCCATGGAAGCCTCCGCAGGTGATGACAGGGACCCCGGGGACCTCCGGGCCCACCGCCCAGCTGCGCCCACCGCAGCGGCAAGTGGCGAGTGTGGGGGGGCGGGGGGGGAGGGGAGGCGCGGGCCGCGCCGGGGAGCAGACGGGACGGAACGCCCGGCAACCAGCCGGGCCCCCGGGCTTTCTGGCTGCTGCGGCCCAGCTGGCAGCTGCGGGGGGCTCGGCCGCTCGGTGTCCCCGCCCGCGTTCACCCGCCCCTGTCTGTGTGTTTTCCCCCACCGCCGCAGGTTGCTGAGCAGGGCCAGACAGCTGCAGCCGCGACTGCAGAGGCGCTGCGCCAAGCGGGGCCGGAGCCGTGCGAGCCGGCGGGCTGCGGAACGCCGGCGGACTCAGGTGAGAGGTGGCGGCCGAGCCCGGAGGGGGCCCTGCGCTGCACTCGGCGGGTGGGCGGGCGGGGGCCGCTGGGGACCGCCCGCTGCGGTAGAATCCCTCACAGGGTACTGGCCGAGGAGGGGTTAACTGTGACTCATTCCTACCCTCCCTTCAATCCCCCCCACCCCGCCCCCAAACCGTGAAAATCACTAATTACTGGATGCTGATTGCTGCAGGGAAGATGCCCAAGGTGGGCGATTAGGAGAGGTTTGGGGACCACCCTGTTCCTAAATGTCTTCCTCTTCCGGCATTTAGCAAATATTTAAGCCCCTTGGCTTTTTTGAGGAGGAGCCAGGGTACTTAGGGGAGGAAGAAGGGTGGAAGAAGGGTGGAACCCCCTCGCCCAACCCAAGGTCAAGTGCCAATGACTGCTTCTTTACCACATTCCCCCCTGCGAAGCGGCAGGGCTCTGCAGTACATCTGGAAAACATACCCATGACCCCTCCAGTGGGAGATCTGAGCCTCAGTCTCCCCGGAGCTCCCGCTGGGCTAGGATGCATTCTCCCTCCACGCCTCAGCAGAGCACCTACCAGCCTGGGAAGCCCCATATTCCCTTCCTCAGCCCTGCAGACCGAGGAGAGGCCTGGTCACACAGCGGCCTGTTTCCTCTGCCCTCTCTGCCCACTTGGAGGTGTGGGATGGGCTGGCGGAGCTTCTCAGGAAAAGGTGGTCTGTGCAGGCAGCGTGGTGTAGGGGAAGTGCCAGAGATTGGGGTTCGATTCCCTGAGCCTGCTAGTAGGCCACCAGTAGCCATCTTAAAATCCTTCAGGCGTGGGTGTCTGTCTGATCGTCTGTTGAATGCAGGGGTCGGCTTCAATGGTCTGTAGAGTTATGCTGTGCCACTCAGGTAGCTCTTACATGTCAGGGGGCCCCTCGAGAGCAACCCGGAATTTAAGCTTGGGTTTATGAAATAACTGGGGTTTCCTCACTTGGTCTTTTTCAACTCTGGACTTTTCCAATGAAACATGACCTTGCAAGCCTCGTGAAACAGGAGGCATCAGACCGTCCTATAGTGGCATCCTTACGCCGTCACTGGGGTGACCTTCGTGGGGTTGCTTTTCATCCCCAAGCCTCAATTTGCTCATCTGTAAATCTGGGAAGAGGCAGGCATGCATCAGAGGGTTGAGTGATGATTAAATGAGACATATCAGGAAGCACAGTGGCTGTGCCCTGCACATAGTAGGTGTTCAGGGCCGCAGGACTTGAGAGACAGACTGGGGGGCGGGGAGAGGACGTGTGGCTGCTTTTAGCCTCTTCTCCCCGCCCCCCACCCCACAGATCTCTTCCCGGTCCCTGCGGATGGCGTCCCTGCCGGGGAATAATGAATGCTGGAGTGTGTTGGGCCAAGGGCCTAGGAAGCAACCAGGAGGTACAAACACTTCTACGGCAAGGGCCATGACATCATTCTAGCGAATGATGGTCCCAAGGAGGCATATACAGCCCAGCAGTGAGTTTGGAAAACCTTGGCATCCAAGGGCAAAGTCCCTAAGGGAAGAGAAGCATCAGAATCTTACGTGCTGGCAGGGGTCAGCGGCCGGGCCCTCCTGATCCCACAGGGGGCCCGCTGCTGCTCCCTTGCCCTCCCTGGAGTCTCCCGCTAGAATCTCCCGAGGCAGTCGAGTGTTTGGTGTATTTCCTATTCTTTATCTTCCCTCCTGCTGTCCTTCCAGCCCAGCACTCACCCTTTCTTGCTCCAATTTATCCCACAGATACACTCTGTCTCCTGACAGCATGATAAAGAAGGCCCCCCCCTAGGCTGGGCCAGGGCACTTTGCTGCTGCATCATTTGGGCCAAATGAAGTTATGTCCCCACCTGCCCTAAACCCTGTCCCCCACCCCCTCCTGACAGAGGCCCTGTCTTTTTCCTATCTGTGTCTCCAACCTCTAGCCCATGGCTAGGCACAAAGTAGGCGCTCAGTAAGTGTTGAATGAGTTTGAGGAAGTTATGTCCCTAAGCCCACCGGGTTAGGGAGAAACTGCGGGAATAGGTTGACAGTTGTAGGAAAAGTGCTCTGAAGGCCAGGGCACTGTGCCGGTTGCTGGTGGCCATTAATCACTAGTACTAATAGCGTCACTAGCGCTAATGCCAGCAGCCGGCAGTGGGCTCACCTCCTCCTTGAGGCAGGCTGGAAGGGGCTCAGTGTGCCTGGGAGCGCGGCGACGTTGGCAAACAGATGGCGCCGGCTGGTTGAAGAGGAGCGTGCAGGGAAGAGGGCTGCGAAGAACGGGATTCCAGCCCGTCGCTGTGCTTGTGGGTATTGGGAGGGCGACAGATGAGGAGAATCAAGTGGGCCAAGCGCGCACACACAGTAGAAAATCCGGAGGCCCAGGCCCCAGGTCTCACTCCACCCGCGCCCCATTGTGTGACCTTGGGCCGATACACCAAGGTGCACCTCCGGGTCCTGACGACGGGTCCAGATGACAGGACTGGGCCACTTGATCCTTAAAGCCCCTTCTGGTCTGACATTTTGTCATGAGCATTTTGTTAAATGAAAATGGGACAAGTATTATTACTCTTAGTATCATCTGTGGAATACCCGGCCAT
Source organism: Nasua narica (assembly GCA_028533885.1). Classification (NCBI taxonomy): domain Eukaryota; kingdom Metazoa; phylum Chordata; class Mammalia; order Carnivora; family Procyonidae; genus Nasua; species Nasua narica. The sequence goes on along the minus strand of CM052811.1, from coordinate 96,595,715 downwards.
TACCCACCTCCTTATACCTATTTGAAAGATGGGGAGCCCGAGGCGGAGAGAGACTGACTGGGCTGCGGTGGCGCAGATAGGAAGGACAGCATGTTACCTGACATCAGGTCTGCCTGACCCGGAAGCACATGCCCTTCCAAAGGTTTCGCTCCCCGACCCCATACAGACCTTGTTGTCATCGCCGTGAATTGTGTGTGATCTTGTGCACGTGCCTCGAGGATTGGAGAAGGGGAAGCAGTGAAGGGATCCTGACCAGAGATCCGGTGCTTCCCCAAAGTGATGACTGCAGGGGACTTGCTCGGTTGAAGAGCGCGTATGTTGGGGCTGGGAAACCTTCCTTTCACCGTGAGCCCTGCTTTGCTGGTGGGTGCTGGGGTGTGCCCTTTCACTGCTGGGCCTGGGCGACGGTCACAGCAGACGCACATTGTAAGTGCTCCTTATGGGCTGTGCTCTGTTTTATTTATTCCTGAGACAATCCCTGTATGACTTGGACCCATTTCACCGGAGAGAGAAAGCCAGGGCAGAGAGACGAAGAGCCCCGCCCAGAGGCACACAGGCGCACAGCACTGTCCTGGGAGTCAGTGGGGTGGCTGACTAGAGGGGTGGCCTCTAGTCTGGGCCCTCGAGTTAACTGGGTAACTTTGGGTAAGCCAGTCTCCCTCCGAAAGCTGGCGTTTCCATCCTGCAGCTGGATGGAGACCTAACTGCCACCTTGTCCCAGAATGGGGGTGGGAGGAGGGATTCCTTGTCTAGCTAAAGGCTGATCGGCATTTGCTTATTATTTCTTAGCCAGGCCCTGGGCTAAGTGCCCAGGGTACAGGAAAGAGGAAGGGGTGGTCCTAGCTTCCAGAAACTGCTATCTAAGCAGGAGACATTTAAACATGCAGGTAGGATAAACCATCTAGGAGCTGTGATGGGGACTGATAGAGGTGTGTAGTGGCGGGTCAGACAGGGGAGACGACCTTCCTTCCTCCGAGGGTCGGGAAGGCTCGAGAGAGGCAGTGCCATTGTCACGTCTTTGTTTTCGGAATTGAGTTTGTGAATCAGCCTCATACTCGTCATCTACTCAGCTTAGGATATTTCCTAATGTCCTTAGGACTGTTCTAAAGATTCGTTGGCTTTTGACCCCAGCAACACAAAAAGTGGCCACAGAGCCCGAGGGACCATTCAAGCTCACTGTGGCCCAGCTCTAGTGGAATAATCCATTTGTCCCAGGAGGACGAGAACCTTTCCTGTCTTTAGAGGCTTCTAGAGGCAAGGCTCTCTGAAATTCCTCTTGGAAAACTTGTCTAGTGCTGGATAACTAAGCCAATAGGCTTGGGGACTTCATCTCTGTTCTCAGCATGCCACCTCTCTGGAGCACCTGACACCTGGAGAGGAGGAGGCATGTACCCAAGACTACTCAGCAAGGCTGGGATCTTAACTCGGGCCTAATTGGGATTGGATTCCTGAGCCATATGGGGTCCTTCTGCATCCAGGTCACCAGGGGCTGGAGGGCCATTTCTTCACTGGATGGGCGGCTCATGCTGAGCAAAGGCTTGATGCCGGTGATATGCGGCCAAGCAGAGGGCCCGCAGAGAAGCGGGGGCCCGTGTTCCCCAGGCTGCTCTGCCCCTCCGAAGGGACACATACTCATGCAGCATTTGTGACATGCCCGGCACTGTCCTCGGAGTCGAGGTGCTAAGCCAACCGGAAGGGAGTGTCTGGGAAGCAGCCTGGGGAAGTGGAAAGGGCCAGCGCCCAGGGATCAGGAGCCTCGGGTCCTTGGGTCCTCGGGTCCTCCTCGGCTCTGCCCTCAACTCCCCGGGGGGGGGGGGGCGCGGGAGGGCCTGGCCTTGACTTTTCCACACCCACAAACTGACAGGCAGAGGCGGGGTCTCTGAGGGCCCTTCAGGCGCTGACTGGCCAACTCTTTCTTCTGTTGTACCAGCTCTTCAGGGTGCGGGTGCGGGTAGGATGCAGATAACCGGGACTTGAGAGAAACAGGACGAGAGGAGGGAGCAAAGGCTCTGCGGGTTTGCTGGAGGGAGGGGCTTGGGGAAGGCTCCTCTCAGAAGCCACTTCTTCAAAGGTAGGATGAGGTGTGGGTAGAGATGGGTTCGGATTGGGTTGTTTTTTTTTTTTGAACCAGGAGAAAGAGCAAAAGCATGCTGTCTTTCTGGGACGGGAAGGCTGCATAGCAGAGCACTGCTTCTGAGACTCAGATTTCAAAGATCAGTCCATTCGGGAATTGGGCCTAGCTTTGCCAACTTCGTACTTTGCCAGATGGACATTCAAATGACACTTAAACAGATTTCTGTTTACTACCACGGCCGTACAGTGAGAGAAAGAGCATTTTAACACCTCTGCCCCCAAAGCAAGAAGACTATATACTATCAGTTAAAAAAAAAAAAAAAAAGGTACTCCAAATTCAATACATTTTGCTTAATTAAGAACTCTCCTTTCCACCTTTTGCTCCGTGCGGCGCAGACGTGCTCTTGGGCTCGGCTCTGGAGTCACGGGATTCCTAGTCTGTAAAATGGGGACATGAGGCTGTCTACCTCCTAGGGCCACCAGGGGGCCTAGATGCCAGAATAAAACACGGAAAGCGAGGGACCTCGAGCTCCGTCGTCTGACAGAGGCCGAACGGGCAGCCGGGCTGCTCGGGAGGTGTAGCCCCCGGCAGGGCACCTGCGGGCAGGAGCGGGCCTGCTCCCGCCTCTCCCGCCGGGTCGGCGTCCGGTGTCCAGTGTCCGGAGAATCTTTGGGTTTGTAAGACAGAACGGGGATGTTTGTGACATCTCTTGTTTCTAAAATGTGGCCAACCGGGCAATGTTTTTAAGTGCACCTGTTACAATGCGTCTGTGGCCGGCCCTCCCAGGTGTCCCCCGCGTGAAGTTCTCGATACCAGGCATCCAGAGCTCCATAGCTGCTGGGCGAGAGCGATTGCAGGGAAGGGCAATGGGGCCGGAATCGCAGACCTGGGCCAGGGTGCCTGGAGGCCACGAGGCCGCCTGACTCTGGCGCTTTGTGAGATCTTCCTCCCGGTACCCTTTTCAGCAGCACTGTCGGATCGGGTCTCCGGGGACTGAGGCCTCCAGGCGCCTCGCTGCCCCTCTTGAAGGTGGCGCTGGTCAGGCCTCAGGGGCTCTGGAAGCTGGGTCGGCAGCCCCCAAGGAGGGGACTTGGCTGGGGTGTCTGAGGCGTGCGGCTCGGGGTCGAGGCCGAATTGTGGGGCGGCCGCACCACGGCTGACAGAAGGGACTTCATCTCTGAAGTCCCGGGGCTCAGCTCCAGCCACACATATGGGGGGGGGGGTGTTCTGGAAAAGTCATGAGCAAATGACAAGTAACTTGATGTCCCTTTTAGCTGGAATCGTGGGTTGAGAGACCCTTAGAGGCCAAGTGGCAGTTTCATACTCAGTGTCCGTGTGTGTGTGTGTGTGTGTGTGTGTGTGTGCGCACGCGTGCGTGGATAGGCTTACAAACCCTCAGAAGGTGGAAGACTGTGGTCCACAGGTGAGCCTGTGTGCAAACAGCCTACGTCCTGTCGGTGTAAGAAGCACCCTGAAGGGAGTGTGAGCAAGGGGCCTTCCAGGAGGAGGCGGGAACTGCATCTCCTGTGAAGCTACACACAGGCATCCGTGCTCGAGTTGGGCTTGGAAGGGCTTTCCGGGCCGAGGGCACCACGTCGGCAAAAGCAGAGTTCACAGGGTGGGCTCAGAGAGATGACCGGGATCAGACACGATGGCAAACGGGCTGACGAGGAAGGAGACGCCGGCTTGGCAGAGCCGCTCCATCGGGTGGGGGGTGTTTTCTCCATTTGACAGATGGGGAGACTGAGGGACCCCGGGGTCCAGGGAGCTGTGCCCTGAGGCTCGTGAGTCGGTCACTGGCAGAGCTGAGGGTCCTGGCTTCTGACGCCGTGCCAGGCTGTGTCCGGGAGAGGTGGCCCCTCTCCAGGCTGCTTTCCTGGTACATGGTGAGCTCGTGGCGTTCTCAGGGCTCCCAGATCATTCTGTTTGGCTGCCTGACTTCCATCAGCAGGCGTCTGCTAGGCCTTGATTCGGAATCCGCCGTGTCCCCGGCCCCTAGGGAGATCCCAGCCGCCGGAGGTGTGATGCCCGCTCCTCGTAGGGCCTTTGCGGGTTAGGAGACCCATGGCCACGTTCGCGAGCCCGGGCGGGGTGCTGTGGCTCACGGCGCGAGGCCGCTCTGCGGGCTTGTGTGGGTCAGGTTGTGGGGGGTGTCAGTCGCCACCCCTGACCCGCACTCGGGTCCTGCAACCGAGGGGGGACAGAACTGGGCAGGCAGTGAGTGGCGTCCACCCCCCGCACCCCTGAACCTACCCAGACACCTGGGCTCCACCACGTTTCTCCCTGTGCCCTCATTCCCCAGGGAATGAGGGGCCCTCAAGAGCCTCCGTCCTCAATTTCCCTGGAAGCCATCTTTGCTTCTCTTACTCCTGCTCCTCTGCTCCCCTTTAGGGTCTCCTGGTGCCCCTCCCCATCCCTTTCCAGCCCACCCCCAACACAGCTGGGGCAGCGTCAGCTTCCATAAGATGAACCCAACCTTGTCATTCCTCTCTGCTCAGAACTCATAGGCTCCAAAGGCCCTCCGCCTGCGCCCAGCCTCCCATTCCTCTCCCTTGTGCCGCTGCCCCTGCCCCGAGCTGTCCTCCTTCTCCGCCTCCTGCTGGCCCCCACCCCACCCAGCCTCCCGCATCTGGAATGCAGCTCTGCACCCATCCTTCAGAGCCCCGCTCACGGGCGCCTCCTCCTGAGATCACCCTCCTGTCGCGGCGCCCCGCTGGCAGGAACTGAGAACTGGGAGTCCCGGGCCCTGAGGGAGGACTCAGCGCACAGCAGAGGCCGGGGGACCATGGACTGAAGCCGCCCGCCGCAGCTGCCACACGGGAAGAGGCACTGTCCTTAGCAGAGAGGAGAGGCTCCAGGGGGACTGGCTTTCAGCCCTGATTGGAGCCAGGCTTCTCTTGAGCTACGGGCCTCCAGGAGTTCTCCCCTCTCCCCATGTGGGTGAAGATACTTGGCCCAAAGCTGAAGAAACGCAGAATTATCCCAGATAATTCCTCTGTTTAAGCTTGAACTTCTTGCCTTTTAAGAGGCAGAGCTGAGCGCCAGTGGTTTCCTCAAATGAGAAACACAGCTGCTGTGCACGAGTCATGGGTGAGAGAGTCATCTGGGAGCTCAGCGCTTAGGAAGACAGTTGGGCAGCGTCGTCGGAGAGGCTATACCCGCCCCCACCCCCGGATCTATCCTGAGGAAGTAGGTCTACATACAGGAAAACAATTATGCCCAAAGGCCTGTATGGTAGCATTCTTTTTTGCTAGTGGGAAAGTCTCAATAGTCAACAAGGGAGGAAGGTAACTTAGCCATGATGGGCCCAGGAAATGGAAAACTATGCAGCCCATAAAATACCTTGTGTAGAGGCACCTGGCTGGCTCAGTCGGTGGAACATGCGACTCTTGATCTCAGGGTTGTAAGTTTAAGCCCCACGTTGTGTGTGGAGGTTACTTTAAAAAAAATGAAGTCTTTAGAAAAAATATTTTTTTAAGGAATATGCCATGACATAAGCAATTCTTAAACCACGTTAAGTTTTTAAAAGCTATAAAGGTGCGTATATACCATGCTTATAACTATGTAAAAATAATTCCCCACCTCCCCTCAAAACCATTTTTTTTTTCCTCAAAACCATTTTTTTCTGTGCTTAGAAAAAAACTGGAGGAAGCAGCAATGAAATTAAGCAGTGGTTTATCTTTGAGTAGCAAAACTGGAAGGCTTTTTTTTTTAATTGTGCTACTTTTATAACTGTAATAAATACCTTCACAAATATAACTATATTTAACCTTTTAAAATTATCCAGTGGGAGCTGAGGGAGTCCCTTTCAATTCCATGAACTCCTTGGAACGAATCATTCACTTATCTCCAGGCCCTTGGTTTATAAAATAAGGGAAAGAAACTAGTGTTCACTGGGCCGTTATCTAATTAAATTCTGCCAATGGATACCCCATTTTGCTGATGAGGAAGCTAAAGCTCATAGTGGATTCTCTGCTAAGAGCTAGGTTTTGCCCCAGGACTAAGCCCCTGCTCAGCATGCCCTCCCCCGCCCCACCGGCAGAGGCCCCGTAGGATTCTGAAGATGTTTGCTTCAATGTGGGGGCAGTGGGGGCGGGGGAGGTAGGGAGTGGGGCGGGACGGACGAGAGGAACACCTGAGAGCACTGCGGCAACAGAGCCCTTGTGCAAGAGTTTATCTTAGAGGCAGAGCCCGTGCAAGAGTTTATCTTACAGGGCGGGGAAGGCCAGCTCGCCAGCAGGTGGGAGAAGCCAGCAGGTGGGAGAAGCGGCTGTTCTCTGCTGAAAAGGATCTCCCCCTCGGCCCACGTCCCCATTCTGCAGGTTCCCAGCCTCCTTGTGCCTCTCAGCGCCCCAGATGCAAGGCTTCAGGTCTAGGGTTCGAGTCCCGGCTCCACCACTTACTGACCTGGGCCCTCGGGGGAGTAGCACCCCCGCGCACTTGTAAAGTGAGGTTGGACTCGACCAGAGGTTCAAACTCCAACGCTAGGCAGCTAACAAGCAGAACAGCCCCGGCGTGAGAGCAAGAGCACCGATAAGAACACTGGCAAAAAGGAGCCGCTTCCTGGCCTCAGTGGATCAGCGCCAGGCAGGAAAACAGACGCAGAGAGACAAGCCAGGAATCTGGATTTTTTTTTTTTTAAATACAAAATGTCTCAATTTATCAATGTCGACTCAGATGAAAATACATACATATGCAGGCCGAGGGAAAGTGGTCCGCAGGCATGATGGTAGGGCCTGCGGGCTGCCCATCTGGGACCTCTGGAGTCACCCGTCTCTGGCACCTTCGGGCTTCGACCGTCTGGCTCCCGGACTCCTCGTCTACAAACGGACACGGGGCTAGGCAGAAGGAGGCCCGGGCCTGTCAGAGGAGGAAGGCCAGTCCGCTAAGGAGGAGCGGGACCTACGGGGCTCTCCTGGGCCCTGGGCAAATACACGGGCTTGAAAAGGCTCTGCCCTGCGCCTGCCCGAAGCTGTGTCCCAGCTGTGGCTTGTGGGCTGGGCACTGAGCTTGGCCGTTGTCCTGCACAGCCTGGCTTCATCGTCGTGACCGTGATGCCCCTCGGAGGGGACCCGGCAGGTGCCCTCACGGCGGGGCGGGCACCTGGAGCCCCACACACGCGGAGGGGGAGTACATGTGCACGCTGTGCAGACACACAACCGGGCCTGGGTGTGCCGATGCGTGTCCCGGAGAGCTGGGCTTCGTGTAGTCGATGCTCGTTCTTTGCACCAGTCAGTTCTGCGAAGCCGCTGCGGACCTGGACTTAGTGACCACGGAACCACCGCTGCTGAGGGAGAACTCGGGGCTGGGCTCCTGCGAGCCTCCACTCACCCCGGTTCCGTCAATGGCTCACCACGTCGCCTTGTTTTACGGTGTTTCTGTCTGAAGACACCTTCTTCGATATAAACTGTGGGTGTCATTCACATGGAACTCACGCGGACAGAGCCGGAATTCCTACCGAACAACCTCGCCTGACATGTGGATTTTCTCCGGAAGGCGCATCACAGCTTCTCGTGCGTGGGAACGCTGGCCTCTGAGCTAGACCCCGGGCCATTTTACACGGCAAAATCACCAACCAAAAGCACAAAAATGTTTTTTAAAAAAAAAGTGGCACTAAACTAAGGCTGCAGAGAGGACCTGTTTGCGGGACGAGAAGGGAAATGAGGTCACCTTCCACCCCAGCTGGGGATGTGCACACCAGGAGCTCGCGTTCTTCACCCCACTGTGCGTGACCGAAAGAACCGCGGGTAACAAGCAGAACAGCCCCGGCGTGAGAGCAAGAGCACCGGGGGATACAGATAATTTTTAGCGAGTACGTGAATTCGGGAATACAGAATCCGCCGACAATGAGGCTCCCCCAGAATCGTGTCTCCTTCATCTTTCTCTGGGGGCTGCTACCAGGATTAGGAGTTGTCGGCACAACTAATTGGGCTTTCTGGTGTGGATATGTAATTGGGAGAGGGAGCTTCCCCGGTCCTGCCCCCCACCTCCCGCGCTGCCACCTCTGACGTATCAGTGGGACCCCCGAGTCTGAGCTTCCTTGGTGGTAAAATGGAGAGGACACTCGCTAAGCTGTGGGACGTAAGTGTGAACTGAAAGCATAAATGTGGAGCCCTCAGGACTCCCGGAGGCCTGGCAGGGTGCTGACAAATTGACCGCTTTCTTTTTTTTTTTTTTTTAATATTTTATTTATTTATTTATTTGACAGAGAGAGATCACAAGTAGGCAGAGAGGCAGGCAGAGAGAGAGGGGGAAGCAGGCTCCCCGCTGAGCAGAGAGCCTGATGCGGAGCTCGATTCCAGGACCCTGAGATCATGACCTGAGCCGAAGGCAGAGGCTTTAACCCACTGAGCCCCCCAGGCGCCCCTAAGTGACGGCTTTCATCCTTCCCCTCAGGTGTGGTTATTAAGGGTTCTGCCCTCCAGTCCCTGCTATGTCCTGATGATTCAGATGACTTCCGGCTCATGGTCGAGCAAGAGAGACAAGCCCCCAGATAAGACACATGTGTACAAAGGACTATAATAATATTAACCAAGTGCCATAGAGCTTTTTTTTCCCCCCCGTTTTCATTTGCTAAGAAGCCTGCACGTCCTTGGGTGATGACATCAACCCACTTATTCAGCAAATATTTATTGAGGGCCTCTGATGTGCCAGGCTCTGATCTAGGTGCCGCGAGTTATATAAAGAACAAAACGCACAGACATCCTTACCTTCCCGGAGCTTGTATTCTAGAGCTAAAGTAAATGCAGAACTGTCTGTCGCTAAGGACTGTGGAGAAAATGCATGAGCAGAAAGGAGTGCTGGGGAGGGAGGGTTGTATTTTATTTAAACAAAGTGGTCGAAGCAGGTTCACTGAGAAGGTGGCCTTGGAGTAAAAGACCCGCAGGGGGAAGAGAGAATACACGGGGCGGAGATCGGGGAGAACATGCCCGGCAGAGGGAACAGCCTGTGCAAAGGCCCTGAGTGGGAGTGTGGCTGGATCAGCATTCGTGAGGGGAGCAGGAGGTGAGGTCAGAGGGAGAAGGTGGGGGAAGGATGGAGGGCTCAACATCAGCCAGAGTAAGGAAGGACTTTGGCTTCCATTCCCACGTGGGCCACTGGGAAAGGTTTTGGGCAGGGGAGCCGATGACCAGAGTCATACTCTAGAAGGTCCTCTGGCTCCAGGGGGGGCAGTTTGTAGGGCCGAGATTGGTGCATCCCCTCCCCCACTGGGCGGGAGCTGGAGGCTTGGGCCAGAGAGGGAGCCGGGAGGCCTCACATCCAGAGCAGGAGTTCGAATTTTGGACGTGTTCATTTTTAAGACCTTCCATTAGATCAAAGTGACGATGTCCTCAGATTCTGCTGTTTGGTAGACAAGGATTGGTTTGTGACTCTTTATCTTTTCGCCAGTGGACCCAAGTGCCTAGAAATGATTCTGGGACCCCTGAGACACCAGCTACTGTAAGGTTTCAGATTAGATTCTGGACTGGGGTAAAGAGGTAATGTATATGAATAACCTTAGAGGTAAGACTAGATTTAGGCTGATAAATAGTCACTACTGTTCGTGGGATGCTCCGAACGCTGGGCTCCTGCGTGGCACTTAGCGGCCCTCTCGCTAACCACGCGCAACACTTGGAAATAGCCCCGCTGGACAGATAAAGAGACCGAGGCTCAGAGAAGTCAAGTCCGACTGTCAGAGATGGTGACAAGTTGGGAATTCAAATCCAGCTGTATTTGAGGCCAAAGCCATGGTTCTTTTCTTTTAGATTAAGCCTCTTAACCTTAACCATTCAAAGGACTTTCGAAGTGGAATATAGTTGGTCACAGAATCTCCCTTCTAAAGTATTTTTAAATGCTCGTTTTCGGTAAATGAAGGGGTGGGGCAGCTCCTCCGGAGAGGGGAGACTCTTTGAGAGAAGAGTTTATAATTACCCACCCTCCCCTAGCAAGTGTGAGCCATCCCGCGCCCGGCCCAAAGCCCCAGACCTGAGCGGCGGAGAAAGAATTGGGCCTGGCACGGGAAGTGCCCGCTGGAAGTCAGCCAGACAGGGGTCGGCTGCCGAGGATGGCAGGGGAACGTCCGCTGGGACAGAAAGGGGACCTGGGAGGAGAGATGCAGCGTGCCAACATGGGGGGCGGGGCTCCTGGGCTCAAACAGGACCGGTGTTTGGACCAGCTAGACCGGTGTCCCCCCCCCCCACCCCTGCCGCAGCCCCCAGGAGCTTCAAGGAGCTGGATGAGACTTGGCTCCCAGCAGGAGCGGCGTGCCCAGGAGGGTTGGTGGGATGGGAATCAGCCGGCCCCCCTCGGTCTCGTGTCCCCGCTCCCGCAGCTCACACTGTGGCCTTTAGCAAGCCTACGGTCTTCTGCTTAGGAAAGAGTGGCAGTTGGACTGGATTGTGGAGCAGTGGCCCCGGGAGAGAGGGAGGGAGGGCCAGAGACAGCAGGGGCTGATGCGGTTCCCAGGAAAATAGATGCCCTCTGATCTCAGATCAGGAGGGGCTGTCTCCATGGAAAGGGGCTGTGGTCCCAAGCAGAGGGGATGGCAGGCCCACATCCTTCGGTCCTTGTGTCCCACGTGTCCATGTGTCCTGCAGCCTCCTGTCGGGAGCACCGGCACACACAGGGTGCCCCGGGTAGGCTCTGAGGGCTCGTCCCTCCTTGAACTTGCAGGTTCCCCAATGGGCCATCCTTCCCCACTGCAAATCCCATGCAGAAGTGTCTCTTGTAGTATTCATTTCAAGACCTTTATGTCTCCTGAAGAACTGGTCTGCTGCTTGCTCTCCTGTAACCCCGAGAACGAGAAGACTGGGCATAGTTTCTTGTTTTGCACTGGTGGCCGGGAACCTCGTCGGCAGTGCGTCATCGTCAGGCTGTGACGCTCCCTCCTGTCCTCCCCGGTTTCGCTGTGTGTTTTACCGCCTGCCATTGCAAGCTGCCCCGAAGTGGGTGGGACGGACTCGGTCTTACCTCTAGGCCTCCTTTCCATGGGAGGGTAACTCCCAAAGAGCTACCCTTTGTTCTTACTTTCTAGAACTTCTGCCTGGATTCAAATGAAGGCAAGGGATGGGGGTTCTCTCGCTGTGCGATGATAGGTCATGACAAAGTCTACCCAGGATCCCTTCCATTCTGGACTTCTGAGAGCGTGTTCACCCCGTAGGTCCTTGGGGGTAAAGGTGGGAGTGGAGGAGGGGGCCAGGCGGAGACCTGGACCAGCAGGGGTGTCCCTAGACGTGGAGGCCCCGCCATCTTCCCCTTCCTCTGAGGCTCTAGAGCTGGAGGTTCGGGAGGAGGGGAGGGGAGCCAGGCTCGGGCTTGACAGCTCTATCAGCCAGGAAGCCCAGGAGAGCATATGCTGCGGCCCAGGTCGCTGAGGGCCTCCATCTGCCGGAGTCGCTTGCCAGCGGCCACTGAGCTAGGCCAGCACCGGAGCCCCTTCCCGAGCGTGTCTGCAGACAGGCAGCCCTCGAGCAGCTGGGGGGCAGGGACGGAAACCCGTGTGCCCCTGCCACCCCTCCCCGCGTAGGAGGCCACCCCAGGGCGGCTGGCCAGGGAGAGGGCGCCAGGAATTTCAGAGTCGCTCCCGAGGTGGTGGTAGAGCAAAGACTGTGTCTGAAGAAGGGAAAAGAGAGACCGCCCTTCGGGAGGCCGTGGTAGGAACAGCCAGAGAGGCTCCGTCCTGCCATGGCCCAGGACGTCCCCAGCCCTCCATCTGTCTGTCCATCCACGCCCTGGGCTGGGTCCTGAACAGGCGGGCGGGGTCAGGAGGGTGACTCCCACCAAGTGCACCTTGGCTGAGACTCAAGGTCACCGACTCAAGTTCACCGAGGGGGACCAGGCAAGGTGGCCGGGAGGAGCCGAGGGCCGCTCGGTGGAGGAGGGCTCACTCAGCACCCAGGCTGAGGGGCAGGATGTCCGGGCTGCTGGGAGGGGAGAGCGGTGGTCTTCACGTGAAGGCGTCTCCTTTACCCTCAGCCTGGGTTCTGGGGGCTGCGGGGAGAGACACTGGCTAGGGGGAGAGGCACGTGGGAAATTTCTTTTTTAGCGCTGCTCCTTGCTCCGCTTGCCTCCTGTCCCGGCGGCATCCTGGCTTGCAGGAGCACCGTAGCATTCCCTCTCCTCCGCCACGGTCTTCCGGTCTTCTGAGAAAGCAGATTTCTCCTCTCTTGTGCAGCGTAACCATACATGTCCCGGTTCCATTGTGTTATGAGACCTTCTGATGCAGTAGAAATGCGGGCGCCGACGGCCTGGAGGTCCAAGGTGTGAACTTGGGCGATCCTGCTGCCTCTGCGGCTTCAGGTTTCCCACGCGTCAGACGGACCAGTGTCCACCTGGCCTCCCTTTTAAAATGTACAGTTCAGACAATGGAATATTACTCAGCCATCAAAAAAAAAAGAAATCTTGTCATTTGCAGTGATGTGGGTGAAACTAGAGGATATTACTTTAAGTGAAATAACTCAATCAGAGAAAGACGATCCTATGATCTCACTCGTATGTGGAATTTAAGAAAAACGGAGGATCGTAGGGGAAGGGAGGGAAGAGTAAAATAATACGATAGGAGAGAGGGAGACAAACCATAAGAGACTCTTAACTCTGGGGAACAAACTGAGGGCTGCTGGAGGGGAGGGAGTGGGGGAGGGGGTAACAGGGAGACGGGCATTAAAGGGGGGTCACATGATGGAATCAGCACCGGGTGTTATAGGCAACTGATGAATCACTAGATTCTATGTCTGAAACTAACACGCTGTATCTTAATTAATTGAATATAAATTAATTTAAAAAGGAACGCCTCCAAAAAAAATGTACAATTCAGGGGGCTTTAATATATTCACAGAGTTATGGTCCATCACCACGATCTAGTTCCAGAACATTTTCATCTTCCCCAAAAGAGCCTCCCAGTAGCCGTCAGGCCCTCTTCCTCCTTCTCCCAGCCCTTGGCAACCACCGATCCCCTTTGGGTCTCCGCAGATTTGCCTGTTAGGGACATTTCATGCCAATGGAATCAGACAACATGTGGCCTTTCGTGTCTGGCTTCCTTCACTTGGTGTATTTCACGGTTCGCCCGCGTTGCAGCAGGTGTCCATCCTTCGTGCCTTTTTACGACGGATACCCATTCGCCAGACGTACCACGTTCTTTTCGTCCAGTCACTGGATGCTGGCGGGGCGCCCCCCTCCCCGTTGGTTTCCTCCTTTCGGTCCCTGTGAATAATGCTGCTATTCCTAAGCAAGTGGATGAGCGAGCTCCTGTCTTCTGCTCTTCGGGGTATCTACCTACCAGGGAAACCACTAGGTCCTGGGATAACTCTACAGTTCCTGTTTTGGGGAACGGCCCCCCGGACGCCCCGCATTCCCATCCTTCTGGCTGGCTCCCTGTGGCTGTAGATTTTAAGCTGCAAAACCTTTTTAGCTAGAGCAGCAGTCTGACTGCAGGCCTTGCACGTGTGGAGCAGATGCTGGGGGACCCTGAGGTGGGGGGCCCGAGTCCACCCCGCACGCCTCAGAGGCAGATTCTCCAGGTGGTGCAGACCACGGGGCTCGACGCTCGCCAAGGTCTGTAATCCAAGTCTAATCCCCGAGGGCGAAGGCTGCCATGGAGTGGCCATCACAGCCCTCAGCCCCATCCCTCTGGCCTCGGGCATCGGCCGGGTCGCGGGTCTGTCTGCCCAGCAGCCGTGCTAGGGTGGCCGCGGTGAGAAGGAGCCCGGAGGCTCCCATCTCTGGGCCCAGCGCTGAGAGCGGCTTCTGCAGGGCACAGGCGGTGAGCTGGGGAAATGCCACCGCTGCACCTTCCCAAGTTCAAGAAGAAAGGTCCTCGCTTTCTCTGAGGGTACAGACAACCTCAGGGGCTGGCGAGAGCTTGAGGCCAGTGGAAGGCTTGCTGAGCTCGGCCGTGGAGAGCCGTGGTACGCCAGCCCTCCCTCCGAGAGCCCGGCCAACCTCCTGCCTCCTGCATCTCCCGGCGGCATTCGAGGGGCACCCAGCGCCCTGCTGTTGAAGAGAGGAATGTTCTGCCTTCTTGGGTTGCCTCGGCAGAGAGAGGAGCTCTCCCAAGTTCCCTTCTGTTGATCGCAAGGCTCTGCTTTCCGCGGCTGTCAGAGGCTTGAGTCATGAGACACAGACCATTCTGTCCGCTTGGATTTCGAGGTGACTTTCTTCTTCTATTGATGGCCCAGTCTTTGCAAAAAAAAGAAAAAAAAACCACCACCAACAAAAAAACCCCAATCATTTCTAGTACCTCCGGGGACTCCCACTTAGCTAGAATACAAGATTAACGCAAGTGCCTGGTTTCTCCCCCACGACACTGAGTAAAAGGCCGCAGCGGCTCTTGGAAGAACGCAGCTTTCTCAGGTTGCAGGGGTGGAAGCTGAAACCCAGGAGCCCTAGTAACAGAAGGACAAGAAAGCGTTCACTGGAAGTCCGTCATTTCCTTAACAGCCCGGAATCGGAGAAGGTTGGACCCAGAAGTGGAGACCATCTAATCCAACTCTCGGCCTCCCAGATGTGCCCGCTTCAACCAGTGTGTTACTAATAGTTGGGCGTCGATTGTGTTTATTTTTATGAACTCCCCCAGAAGGTGGTGTGCCCTGCGATTCGCCCCAGGACGTGCATGCGGAGTGGTCGTGACCTGAGTGAGGGGAGAAGCCCCGGGGGAGAGGACTGCGGGGCAGAGCCTTGCAGAAGGCACGTGACGCGTGCGTGAGGACAGGGCAGGGAGCAGGCTGGCACCCCTGGTAGAGCTGTGGGAGTGACTGATGGGGACTTCCTGGAGGGCGGCTGAGAACACAGGGGCAAGGGTATAGATAGAGAAGGGGGCCTTGAACGCCAGAATCAAGAGTTGTGCCCAATTTTTGCATAATTGGGGCCCCGGATGCACCTCGAGCTTCCGTGGCCTCCCCTCTGGTGCTTCTGCTGCCGCCCCAACTGTGGCTCCTCTCACGTCTCTCCCGGGAGGGCTCGATAACCCTCCGGGTCTCCCCGGCTGTGTTCTGCCCGGCCACGTTCCATGAAGGCCCCCTCCCCAGCAGCTTTCTAAACAGCAAGTCCGATCGTGTCCCTCCCCCTCCCAAGGCCCTTGGCTTCCTGTTGCCCACGGGACAAGATCCTGGCTTAGGTGGCTCTGTGCGGCCTGGGCACTCCTCATCCTGCAACCTCACCCCCACTGTGCCTCTGACCTCACCGGGCGCCCTGGTTTCCTCGGCTGTCATGCAGTTGACCTGCTCACTGCCTTTGCCCAGCCTTCTCCTTCCTTCCCACTTGCTTTCTCCGACTGACGAACTCCTATTCATCCTTCAAGACCCAGTGTACATTTCTTTTTGGAGACGCTTTGTCTGACCCTCGTGAGGCCACGTGATATCTTGAATGTGTTTCTGTTTTGAAGCTGACACTGTGTTGCAATGATCTACTTCCAAGATACTGGCGATTCCCACTTTTGAGTGTGTGCGGTGCTGTGTGACGGGCGCCGGCCGAGCCCTGGGCACGGTGGGCCACGAGGTGCCTTCGGTCACAGATGAGGAAGCTGAGAACCAGAGAAGGAGCGTGACTTGGCCAAGGCATCCACGCGGAGGAGGATGGGGCTGGGATTTGAGCCCAGATCTGTTTGGCTCTATTTCTGCATCCTTCCGTCCCCCATTCCCTGGATCCTGCTATATCCCCTGGACCCCCACTGCAGGCTTACAGGGACCTGCTGGGTGTGTGAGGGGCTGATCGAAGTGGGGGGTGCAGCAATGTTGTCACGGTGCAGGCAGGGTGGGGAAGTGGAGGCTAGAGGGAGGGGCTGCCTCTCCGCTGGCGTTGAGATGATAAAAGAGACTCAGCCCAGCTCCCCAAGGGAGAGGTTCCCTTGCACCTTCCCTTCCCAGCGGCAGCTCCGGCTGCCCGGGCACAGAGCTGAGGGACTCCGGGAGCAGGCAGGCGGCTCGGTGACATGCACCATGGCAACCTGCCTCCTCTCTGGGGCCCGAAAGGGGAGGGGGGACTAGAGAGAGCACATCCAGCCTCTGAGCAGGATCCTGGAGAGGTGGCTCCCTTTGGGCCTGGGTGGCTTCTGCCCTCCCACGAGGGGGCCCCGCCTGCAAGGTCCCGTCACAGCAGGGGAAATGCCACTTCCGCCTCTGTCCCAGAGGAATGGCCGGCTCTGGCCTCCCCAGGGACCACTGGGTCCATCCAGGTACAAATGCTGTCCCCTTCCCAGCCCCTGGGCCACGGAGGAAGGAAGAGGGAGCGCAAGAGGAGGGAGGTGTGGGGTTGCCGAGGGAGGTAGGAGCAGGGACCGCTGAGACAAAGCCCTCATTGTGCCGAGGCTCCAAGGCAAACCAGGCATGCGGCCTGCCTCCCCGGACAGAGGCCTGGGACTCCACCTGGAGTTTCCAAGCTCCGTAGCAACCCCGGCCCAAGCCGGCTTGGAATAGTGAGGTCTGTCCTCCGACCTGAGTCCTGCCTCTGCCAGGAAGTCCTCCTAAAGGCACCGCCCCCTCAGTGCATCGTCCCAAAACCCAGAAGGGAAGGGGCGAGGCTGCCAGGGAAGCCAGGCTGCCCGGGACTAGAGCCACAGCTGGGCCACCTCAGGCCCAAAGGTGATAACAAATCGCCCCTCTGGCCCCCGAGCCGTGCCAAGAGGCATGGAGCCCTTGGTGGCCTTCCTGACAAGTACGGGGAGCGCTAAGGTCCCGTGGTTCCTCCTCCGGGGGGGCCCGACGGTGCCAGGAGGCCTTGCCCGCATGACCGGGGCACGATGGGTGGGACACCTCCCCAAGCTGGGGCGAGCAGCTCAGGTCGCAGGCCTGCGCTGGGCACCCGGCACTCCGGCAAACAAAGCTGCCTGTGTCCGGGCCCTCCAGGGACAGGCTCTGGTCTGTGTCACAGCCAGGAAACGGGCCACCTGAGCGGTGCCTTTGTCCCCTCAGGAGGCAGCCCCGCCACGGGGCAGGCCGAGCGGGCTCCCCGGAGGCCCGGAGGTGGGAAGGGGTGCTGCCCGGCCAGGGGACTCCAGAGGCTGAGCCCCGGCCGCTGGGCTTCTGGTGGCGGCCTGGCCCGCGCTGGGGTGTGAGTGGGGTGCGTCCCTCCCTCTTGGAGGCTCAGCTTCCCCGTCTGTCCGGGGACTAATCACAGCGCTTCCTCATAGGGTTTTTGGGAGGAGCCCGTGGCGCACTGTACGTAATGAGCCTGGCCCGGGGTCTGCGCGCAGTGGGGCTCGGTGATCGCTTCTCTCCAGCATGGCGGAAGGTCGGGCCACAGTGTGCTTGGCCATGTCTCCAGTAACGCAGGCTACTGTCCTTAGTCCCTGCTCTGAGCGTGGAAGGAGGGAACGGGGCTCTCTGCAGCCGGCACAGGACTCGTGGCGGCCCAGAGCCCAGCCCCCTCTGGCTCCGGCTCCGGCAGCTCTGGGATGATGCCCAGTGCAGGACTCCTTCCTGCAACAGCCCACGCCCGATCCAACAGGGGGCCTCGCCCCCTTAAGCCCCCATAGGGCCACCCTTGGGGCCTAAGCCTCTACCCGCTTGTCGAGAGTGCCAAGGAAGTTTCTCTGCAGGCCGGGTCACTTCCTACTCTTTCCAGCCCACCAAGACCCCCCCAGCCCCGTGGAGGGCTCCTGTACCCATGTGCCCCCTTCCTCATCTGCTTCGAGCCTGTGCTCTGGGGTCCTGACGCATGCTGGTCAGCACGCATGTTGGCATGGGGGCTGCAGGCATGCCCGTGCGCCCACGCATGTTGGGGGGGCCCGGCTGCACGTCCCACCGCATGGGCAGGCCTGGAGCATGCTCCCGGAGACGCGTGTGGCCTGTCTCGGAATGGCAGGGGCGTGGTACCTTTTCACATTTGTGTGTGTGCATATGTCTTTCTACACGTGTGCCGGTCTGTCTTGTCTCCCCTATAGACAGGAAGCCCCCAGCCGCTCGCCATCGGGCACCCTGGGAAGGTGACGTCGAGACTAGCCCAGCCTAACTCAGGGCCCCTGGTCCTGCTCCAGGAGTCCTCCAGCCTGCAGCCCCCGCCGAGGAGGGAGGATTGTACAGCGCGGGGTGGGGTCCGAGTCAGGGCTCGGGGGGCCTGGCTTGTAGCGTTGAGGACGCCGTGCTGCGCTGGGGGTCAGGAGGCCCCGCCCCGATGCCCGTGCGACCTCGGGCAAGGCCTTCGAGTTCACTGTCCACACTCAGTCATCTGGAGAACTGGGGGTTGGATCTCTGATTTCTGGCTGCCCCCGAGGCCTTGACGACCACGATCTTCGGTCAGGGCGCAGGAGCGTGGGGACGCCGCGGGTGGAGGCCGCGGTGGCTAGCGCCCGGCCCACCAGGCCCTCGCTCGGTCCCGGGGGGGCCTGCTGAAGGGTAAGAGGAGGAGCCATGCCAGGCAGCGGCCCCAGCGAGAGGATGACATGGCCTGGCCCGGCCTTCCCCGCGGCACCCCCAACGCGCCCTCTCTCCTCAGCCCCGGGGACACCGTCCACCCCGCCCCTCACCCGGACCCGCAGCCTCATGGCCATGTCCCTGCCGGGCAGTAGACGCGCCTCTGCTGGATCCCGCAGGTGAGTGTCCCCTTGGCTTCGGAGGGTGGGAGGAGAGAGGGTCGCGGCCCCCACCCCCTCCCCCACTGCCACCCACTTACATACGGCGTGTCCTCGAGCAAGTCATTCCCCAGCTTCCCCAGCTTGAGAGTGGGCTCGCTCGCACTCACCTCCTCCCGGAGTTACTGGAGGGCTCGAGGGACGCGGGCTATAAAGTTCTCTGACGCATGGAGCCACGGGTCTGCCCCTCAGTACTGCTGTTGAGCTTGCCAGTGACCAGAGGGGACCCGTGCCGTCCTCCGCTCCGGCTCGCTCGGCCCCCCTTTGACCCGTGTGCGCCCCTCCTCCGGTCCCTACCCCCGCCTGCCCCCTCTGCCCCACCCGGGTCAGCCCCTGCAGGGCCGTCCGCCGGGCTCGGGGGACCCCACCCCTGGCCCTGCCCAGCCTCCATTCCTGCCCCGGGGAGCCAGGAGGACCGGCCTGCACCTGGTTTTCCATCTTGATTTGCTCTGTGTGTTCTGTCCTCCCCCCCCCCCCGCTTCTCCCCCCGCCTGTGACCCCGCAGCGGGGGCCGTTTGGGCCGCAGCGGCCTGGCAGTGTTTGCCCAGTGCCCGCAGCTGCCCTCCAGCCAGAACGAGCACCTGCCTCTTCTCCCCGCCTCCAGGCGCACCTCTCCCCCCGTGAGCGTGCGGGACGCCTACGGCACCTCCTCTCTCAGCAGCAGCAGCAACTCGGGCTCCTGCAAGGGCAGCGACAGCAGCCCCACGCCCAGGTGAGCCCTCCGCTGTGCGCCCCGCGGGGCTGGGGGGAGGTCCGCTGGCTGTGCGGCCCCCAGCGGCTGCCTTCCCCAGAGCCTCGGCTCCTGCCCGAGAGAGGGAAGGGGAACTCCCCGCTGCACGCGCTGGGACTCCCTGTCCCCAAACACAGGGGCTCACACGAGGCAGGGGTGATGCTTTCAGAAGCAGGGCCCGGCGGCAGACAGCTCCCTGAAGTGTCGGGGACCCCGTCCCGTCTTCCTGCTTCCCCATCCTTGGGGTACAGTTTGTCCTCGCCCTGACCAGAGGCTCCCACGCCTCCAGGCATCAGGTCAGCGGCCAGGAAGGAAGACAGTAGAAAGGCCACCCCGACGACGACAAGAAGCTCATGTTTTCTGAGAAGGGACACCTACCCCGGGGATTCTGTGCGCACCTTGCCGGCTGGCCCTGGGGGATGGCACGGTGGGGGGGAGGGCACTGGCTGTGTCTGCAGGCCAGGTGGCGCGGGGGCCACCTGCGTTGTCCCCGGTACCCCGCCTCCGCCCACAGAATTGCAGTTCTCCTGGGGGAAAGGCAAGAACAGAGAGGGGCAGGCCACTCGGGCATCCGCAGTCCTGCTCTCCGCGGGGGCCACCTGCGCGGCAGCGGCAGGGGGGCGGCTGGTTTGGGAGGCCAAGTGTGGTACGACGAGGCACAGGCCATGTTGTCCGCTCAGGAGCGGCGGAATGGAACTGGAAAGGCAGGCTGGGGAGGAGGTGAAGTGACGCTGAGCGTTCGATCCTGATCCCCCAGCGGAGCCTGGAGCTCGGGGGGCGCGGGCTGGGCACTCACACTTCGCGTCCCTGAGCCTCCGCTCCCTCACCTGTCAGGTGGGGCTGACATCCCGCTGGCTTCGCTGAGTCCATGTCTGCAGGTGGCCCATAACGGGGAGCTGCCACCACGAGGACTTGGGTCCCATATGAGCGTCCCGGGCCACCAAGGCTGGCCTGCGGCTCCCTTGGCCAGAGCACCACGTGGCAAGGCTGGTCTTACCCTTCCAGTGGAGAGGAGGCCATTGTTGGGAAGTGATGTTCAGATCACGCTGAGGCGGCCAATCTCAGAGTTTTCCACCTGGACACAGGTGATGGGTGGTGCATGCACGCAGGACCCACGCCCCAGCCTCCTGGCCAGGACCGCACCCCGAGCGCAGGGGGCGTGAGCGCGATGGTGTGCTCACATTTCGGGCAGTATTCAGTTGGCATCTTGAACATTTTCTCATTAGTGGCAGATTTTTGCAGTGCCCGTCATAGCTGCAGTGCATGGGGATGGTTCCAGCCCTGAGGCTGAGCCCCGCCCCCGCCGGAGGGTCTTGTTGCCCTGTGGACAGTGGTGGCTACGAGCGAGCAGCGGGGCCCCGGCTGTGGCCTCCGTGCACACAGGCACTCCGAGGTGGGAACGGATTATAGTATATTCTTCTTCTCGGTTATTTATATGTATTTTCCGCAAAGATAGAGCTAATGACTAAAAATGCACGAGCGTGCAATGTTATATTAGGAAAAAGCCACTCATGAAAGCCAATGGGAAGAGTGAGAACAGCTTTTCTCTAATTCTCAGCTGTACTAGTTTAACTCGTTTGCCCAGGGCCCGAGGGGGAGCCCCTTCCCACTCACCGCCTCTCCGTGCCCCTCAAGCCCGAGGCCTGGCACGGTGGCCCAGAGAGGGGACGTCCCCAGCTCCGACCCATGACACCCTTGTGCCCTGTGTCACGCTGAAAACAGGCCGCATGTGGTAGGACTTGAGTCCCCCCTAGGGGCCACGGGGTGAGTCAGTGGGAGAATCGTTCCCCTTTCTCTGCACCTCCAGCCACGCGTTCTCGCTAGCGGCGGACGGTTTAGGATGCCTTTTCCTTGGTAAACGTTAGACGGCTCGCCCGGAACCTGCCTCTGGTGGGGCCGCTTCAGCGAACCGGGCCTGTCTTCTTCAGCCCTGTGGATGTCATCGCCCCTCCCTGAACCCGGTGTCCCTGTCCCCAGAAGGAGCGGCGCGGGGCGACCGCGGGCCTCTGCCAGGCTGCGTGAGGACCTGCCCGGGCCATCAGGCCACGACCGAGCAGGTTTCCCGGAGCAAGCAGCCGGCCGGAGGCGGTGGGCGGAGGCAGCGGGGCCGCAGGACGTTGGGATCGGGGGCTGTCCTTCGCTGGGCGTGAGGCTGGCCTTCCCTCCCTCTTCGCTGGGTGGGAATGCCTCCACTTTGCAGTGCGGAGACCAGGGCCCATGGGTGCTCACACACGTGTGGGGGGAAGCGTCTACATTTGTGTGCCCCGTGTGTGGGCTGCTGTGCTCGTCCTCACCAGTGCCCCTGGGGGTGGCCGCGGGGCGTGGGAGGCACAGGGGTGCAGACACAGGGGGCGTGCATGGAGCAGGGTCATCGTACTCAGCCGTGCACGCCAAGGACAAGCGTGTGCGTGGTTGTGCAAGCCCACGTGTACGTGAGGACAGCAAGGACAGCACTGGGGTGTGTTTGGAGACGGCTGTGCCCGCATGCAGGTCCGCACCCCTGGGCCCCGCCCGGGCGGTGAAGGCTGTCGGCTCTGGGGCCTGCGTCCTTACCCCGCCCCCCGCAGGCCCAGGGAGAATTACGCAGGGAGGGCGCACCCCCACCTCCAGCTTCTGGCCCCCACCTCGTTCTCTGGGTTCGGAGACCGCACACCAGAGTTCCGGGATCCCCCCTGGGCCTGAGACGGCAGCCTCCACAGAGCACCCCACACGGTGCCAGGCCGTGTGCCTGCTCCATCCTGGGTCCCCACCCCTGACTAGGGGAGCTCCGGGCTCCCCACTGTGGTCTTCACTCAGAAGAGCTTTAACAAGTCCTACCTTCCAGAAGGCCTGTGTGTTCTCAGGCTCACACTGGCCGCCGGGGGAGGCCCAGCCTGGAGCCGTCTGGTGGCCGAGGGCCTGGGACAGTGAGGGCGTCTTCCCCCTCCCCGCTGACACTGTCCCCTTGCAGGCGCTCCATGAAGTACACGCTGTGCAGCGACAACCACGGCGTCAAGCCCCCCACCCCGGAGCAGTACCTGACGCCCCTGCAGCAGAAGGAGGTGTGCATCCGGCACCTGAAGGCGCGGCTGAAGGACACCCAGGACCGGCTGCAGGACCGGTGAGCCGCCGGCCGGGGCAGCCCCAGGGACACGCGGCCCTCGCCACACGCAGAGGTCCCAGGGGCCCGGGGCACTTCTAGGAGGAAGGAGCGGCTGAGGGCTTCCCGGCACCCAGCCCGCCCTTTCCCTTGCAGCAAAGCCCCGTACGAGCCCCTTCTCGAGCCCCCAGCTGTGCCCCTCCTCCCCTCGGCAGCTCTCGGCCGCTGGTCCTCCCCACATCGGTGGCCACGCTCTCCCACTTTGAGCCTGGCGGCCCCCTCGGGCCCCTTCTCAGCCCCTGGCTTCTTTCCATCTGGGGAGCAGGGGCACAGGGCATTCTTCCTGGCTTGCCTTCCATGCCGGGGAGAAACCACCCCTCGGCCCCCCTGCCTCTGTCCGGGGAGTCACCAGGGGGCCCCAGAGGCCTGTCTGCTCATCTACTTAGAGGATAGGAGATCATGAGAAACCTTTCTTGTGCTCCTACTCAGCCCAGAGGTCCCCTGGGAGCCCCCACGGTGCCCTCCGAGCTCACTCTCCGGACCCGGGGGCTGCCTGACCCTCTCGGCTGCCACCGTCCTGGGCCACCGGCTTCAGCTTTACGATCGTGGCTTCAGCGCTGCCCGCCGACTTTCCGTCATCTTCATCTCCCCTCTGGACGTGTCTGTGTGAGCTCGCAGCCAACTCTGGGCCTGCCCTGGGGACCAGGGCAGGCCAGCGTGACCACGGCTTCTTTCCTCTCTTTTCGTAAAGCTGTGCAGCGTTAGGGACATGTCGTTCGCGTCCTGCACAGGGCCCCTCGGGTGTTCCATGCAGCAATGCTTAGCACGGGCACAGAACCGTGCAGCCCTCACTGGGATCTGGTCCCACGCCGTTCCCGGTAGCAGTCATGGCCCGGGCCGCTGGGAACCGCTCGTCCCCGTCTTTATGGATTCGTCTCTTCTGACACCGCGTGTAAACAGAAGCGTGTAATACGCTCGAGCGCGTCTTCTGTGACCAGAGCTCTGTCCGGTAGCCGATGAGGTTTGGTTCTGCTGTGGTTTCAATTGTGGGAAGTTACAGGCAGCATTCTGTGGCCTCCTTCTTGGTCGAGTTGGCATTTCTATTTTTACTTCCCACCGGCTTCTCCGGTGGCCTGGGGCTGCCTGGCCGCACTCCCCTGCTCAGGAAGCAGACGGCCCGTCTCCGGCTTCCTTTCTGGGGCTGGCCCATCTGCCCTGCGGGGTTTGGGCACGACGCCCTGGGGGGACGTGCCTCCGCCTCAAATCCCTGGCCGCTCTCTGCCCATTAGACCTGCGGGAACTGTGGCAGCCCTTTGCCGCACGCGTTCCGCGTGTTCACTCTGACACGCGTCCCTGCAGTAACTTACCTTCTCTGGAAAGAAGCTTGTACACCCTGTGCTTTTGTTTGCTGGGTCCCCAGTTCCTGAGATGGCCTTGCCCCCATCTTCCTTGGCAAACTCGTCCTTTAAGGCTCAGTTCAAATGCAACGTCCTAGACAGTGTGGGGAAGCCAGGACTCCCTGGCCGGGGGTGTGTGTCGTCATCCCCCCCCGCCACCCCCCCCCTCCCCGGCTCCGAGGAGCGAGGGGCAGGCCCCGCCCCACTGAGATGCCCTCTCCCTTCCCCCAAGCTCGCCCTCCCTCCCAGCGCTCAGGGTCAGTGTGGCGTGTTTCCCTACAAGGAACCCCAATACGGGCCTTCCGGGCCCGGTGGTCTGTCTGTCACTGCCACTCAGCAGCTCCAGTCCCCCGGCTGCCATCACAGGGCTGTGTCTTGCTGGGCGGTCCAGTCCGCCCCTTTCCAGGTACCGCCATTGCTGGCCCTGCCGGCACCGCAGCCCCTCGGTGCGTCGTCGTCCCCCCCCCCCCGCCCCCCGTGACATACCCCAGCGCGCGCTTCCTGAAGGGACCGTCCCACCTGACTCTGCAAAGTGCGTGGTGCTTGATCGGGGACGGTCCCTCTGCGGGGCTCATCACCCTCAGAGTGATGGTGCGTTTCTGTGAACGTGGGGCGCGTGGCCACATTGGTGCTGGGGCGGATGCGGGCCCCCCCGCCCCCAACCCCGCGGGACCCGCCGGCTCGGGAGAGGCTTTCCTCCACCCTCACAGTCCTCACCACATCCTGCCCTGTCCCACGCCGCCTTTTCCACCAGGCTTGGTAGGGCGCGCTTCTAACTCGCCTCCCCGCCCTGCACCCCGGATTCATCTGTGACTCGGGGTGCCTGTATCCGATCTGCCTGGTGCTGGCCTCTTCTCTCGGGTGCGGCCTGTGCCTTCTTGTCCATTTTTTGGCCCCTCCCCCTCACAGTAGATACAAAGCAGAGACGGACCAGTGTGGATAAAAGCCACCTGCGGTCACCGTTTTCCTCCGTCGCACCCAGCAGTTTCATCCCCGGAACTGAGGGGAGTTAAAGGCCAGCCTCCCGCCCCCCACAGGGCGGCAGTAAGTTCCATGGGTAAAGCAGGGCAGCCCGCTGCCTCTCCGCCCCCACCCCGGAGGGGCTCCGGCCGGGGACCCCCCGCGGGCAGTCTCGTAGGAGGCCATGTCCCTTCTCACGGAGCAGAGACTGTACGTTTAGTTCTTATTGTCTTATGTTAAGATTTTAAGATGGGTGTGTTTGGTTTTCATAGCAGCCGGAATCTATTTATACGCTGAGCGTCCTTCTTGTCCGATCTCTCCTGTAGGTAATGGATTTAAGTGGAGACAGTCATCCGTGTTTTGGCCTCTAGGCCTAGGGACTCGGAGGGGCCTGGACGTTCCTTCCCCCCAACCCCGGCCCTGGGGATGGGGGTAGGAGGCCCCTTGGCCGCCTGCCGCCCCCTCTGGAGTCAGAAGGAGGCCTTGAGTCAGGCCTTTTGTGTCTAGCTCTGGGCCGGGAGGCACAGGCCCTCTGTCCTTGGTGACAGCCCTTCCCTGCTTGTCCTTGGTGGCGGGACAGGCCGGGCAGCGAGCATGTGTGTCTGCTCTGCCCCCAGGGACACCGAGATCGATGACCTGAAGACGCAGCTGTCGCGCATGCAGGAGGACTGGATCGAGGAGGAGTGCCACCGCGTGGAGGCGCAGCTGGCCCTGAAGGAGGCTCGCAAGGAGATCAAGCAGCTCAAGCAGGTCATCGACACCGTCAAGAACAACCTGATCGACAAGGACAAGGGGCTGCAGAAGTACTTCGTGGACATCAACATCCAGAACAAGAAGCTGGAGACGCTGCTGCACAGCATGGAGGTGGCCCAGAACGGCACGGCCAAGGACGACGGCGCCGGGGAGTCGGCCGGCGGGTCCCCCGCCCGCTCCCTCACCCGCAGCTCCACCTACACCAAGCTGAGCGACCCGGCCGTCTGCGGCGACCGCCCCCCCGGCGACCACCCCGGGGCCTCCGCCGAGGACGGGGCTGACAGCGGCTTCGCGGGCACCGAGGACACGCTGAGCAGGACGGACGCGCTGGAGGCCAGCAGCCTGCTGTCGTCGGGGGTGGACTGCGGCCCCGAGGAGGGCTCGCTGCACAGCAGCTTCGGCCTGGGCCCCCGCTTCCCCGCCAGCAACACCTACGAGAAGCTTCTGTGCGGCCTGGAGGCCGGCGTGCAGGCCAGCTGCATGCAGGAGCGCGCCATCCAGACGGACTTCGTGCAGTACCAGCCGGACCTGGATGCCATCCTGGAGAAAGTGACCCAGGCCCAGGTCAGCGGGGCAGTCCCCGAATCGGGGGACAGGGGCCCAGAGCCGGAGCCCCACCTCCCAGGGCCCAAAGACCGCAACTCCGCCGTGGTGGTGACGGTGGGGGACGAGCTGGAGGCCCCGGAGCCCATCACCCGGGGGCCGGGCCCACAGCGGCCTGGTGCCAACCCCGGCCCCGGCCCGTCGGTGAGCGTGGCGTGCCCCGTGGAAGAGGAGGAGGAGGCGGCCGCCGCCGAGAAGGAGCCCAAGAGCTACTGGAGCCGCCACTACATCGTGGATCTGCTGGCCGTGGTGGTGCCGGCCGTGCCCACGGTGGCCTGGCTCTGCCGCTCCCAGCGGCGCCAGGGGCAGCCCGTTTACAACATCAGCTCCCTGCTGCGGGGCTGCTGCACCGTGGCCTTGCACTCCATCCGCAGGATCAGCTGCCGCTCGCTTGGCCAGCAGGGCCCGAGCCCGGCGGCCGGCGGCTCCCAGCTGTGAGCGCGCGCCGCCCCGGCCAGCGGCCCGGCGGCCTCACCACCGACCGTACGGGCGCCGCTCTCCTCCCGCTCGCGCCCGGGGGGCCTCAGCTGCTTGATTTAGTTTTGGGTGGGGGACGTGAACAGTGTCGGGGGCTGGGAGTCGGGGTTGGGGGAAGGCACCCCAAACTGTGACAGGAGACAAGGGAAGAGAGACCAAAGGCAGGGAGACACACCGAAGGGACACACTGCAGAGAGAGGAGGTGGGAGGTCCCCCCAACCCGGCCGTGCCCGCCTGGACCTTCGCACAGGGCCGCCCGCCCCGGCCCAGAGAGTCTCCTGGGTGTCGATGTGGGGAGACCCGGCCTGAGGTGCCCGTGGGAGCCTCCCCACCCCCACCCCCGGGTCCCGGCCGCCCCCCGCCCTCAGTGCAGCCTTCCGGGCCAGTAGGACCGCCTCGTGTGGAGGCAGCTGCCGCCCAGAGTCCACACCACCGGCCCAGGACTCAGCAGGGTCTGCAACCCCTGGGCCCCGGCTGCGGTTCCAGCGTCTTCCGGCTGCTCCCCGCTTTGGGATTCGGAAGCGTAGTCGGGCCACAGGCACGGCCGGTGGAAAGACGGCGATGGGCAGAAGGCGGCAGAGCGTGCTGCGGCTTCTGTGTCTGTTCGTCCGAGACCTTCCCGGGCTGTTTCCCTCTCGGCGCTTCTGTCTGTCACATCGCTCCTCCCGTGAGAGCCGAGCCGCATGGGTTAGTGCTGGGGCCGGAGCGTCTGGTGGCCCGAGAGGAGGAGGCAGGGCTGGCAGCTCGGGGGGGCCCCTCCGCCTCCTGAGACGAGTCGGGGAGGCGGTCTGGACTCGGCAATCCTCAGCTGGTTTGAGAAGCCAGAGGCCACGAGTGCCCCTGAAGCTCACCCCAAGTTTCTCTGGGGGGCCTTGGGCCCAACTTCTGCTTTGCACTATGTTCACTTTGGGGCTTGGCTCTCCTGCACCCCAGCATCTCCACTGAGGGGCTGCTTGCGTTCTAGGGTGAGGGCTCCTAAACTTCGACCCAGCTGCCTCTGGAGGGAACCCCAGCAGGACGGCCAGCAAGACGGGATACGGAAGCCATTCTGTACAGGCCAAAGCAGGGCGCCCGGGTTGGCTCCCGGGCAGGGACGGGGCGGGGCAGGCGGAGCCCCGCGGCCTCCCTGCTCACAGCCTGCGGCCAGTTGGCCTGGGAGCGCCACTGTCCCCCCTCCTTCCCTGGGACCGCATCGGTTCCCCAGCAAAGCTGCTGACCTTTTCCACCACTATTATTTGACAAAGTAAGCCCACTTTTCTCCGCTGTGGGGCTGGCACCCGTCTGGTGGCCCCTCCCCCTCTTCAGAGATTAGGCCCCACATCTGGGGGTTTGGTGGGACCCTGTATCTTACTCATCCCTCTGGCCCCGGGGCCACTCTGGTTCTCTGCCAAGGCTGCTCACCCGCCCCCACCTGACTTGGGGGCTCCGCCTTCCTCTCTGCGCCCTCCACTCCCGGGGGTGGGGGGCGCCTGCATGCACTGGGGGCGGGCCGCCAGCTCAGCCATGGGGGTGGCAGCCCCCTCTGCCACATGCTTTGTGCCTCCAAAGCCCCCCCCGGCCCTGATTGGGGCCTCAGACCAGCGGTCCTTTGGGAGCACCCCCCACCCCGGCGGAAGCACACCCGAGCTCCCGGGGCCCGGCTGGGGTCGTGACGCGGAGGGGCTGTGGGAAAACCCGATCCAAAGCCAAGCCGGGCCTGGCCATGGACCCAGCCTCCCGGGCCGTGTGCTCACCAAGCTGCGTAGTGTCTCCTTAGAAATAGTCCAAGCTTTGCCGAGAAAATAAACGTACGACTATATTTGACAACATGAAATCTATATGTTTTTCACACGGGAACTCAGTCGAGCCGCATAGCCCCTCGCTCCTGTCTGTGTCTTGCTCTGTGGCCTTCCTCTCGCGTCTCTGGTTTCGGCGGATGTGGTCAGGGCCGCGGGCCGCGTGCTCCCGCGGAGGAGGCCCCGGTGAAGGGCCGCACCCGAGGTGAGTGGGGCCACTGCTTGGGGTTGCGGGGCCCTCGCCCACAGCGTCGGGGGGCTTCTCTCTCGGGGCCTTTGATGGTCTTTTCTTCCTCGTGTCAGCGGAGGCAGTGGCTCTGTGCCCAGCCCCGGGGAGCACGCTGGCCAGTGGCCTTGGCCCGGCGCTTCGTGTGCACACGCGTGTGCTCAGCGTCCGCATCTATGCAAAGGGAGCAGTGCGGCGCCCGTGGCTCCGAGCAGGGGCGGGGGGTGGGGGGACAGGAGGCCCAGCGTCCTGATGGCTCGGGCTCCCGGCCTGGTGCCGCAGGGCACGGAGCGGGGAGTGGGAGGGCAAGGCCAGGGCCAGGGGTCTGCCCCCCCCCCCAGTGCTTCTCCTCCAAAGCTCCCCTTTTTCCTCCTCGCTTCATACCTCCTCCTGCTGGGCTCTGGCCTCGCCCTCCTGCCCTCTGCTCCTGGAGCAGAAATCGTCGGGGGCCTCCCCCCACCCCCTGGCCTCCGGCTGGAGCTGATTCGCTCCTAAAGGACACTTCCCCAGGAAGCACCTGCTGAACCGCTGGCCCCCTGGAGCCCGGCAGCCAGAAGTGGCTTCTGCTTGGCCGGAGGGCCCGGGTCCGGGCCCCCTTCTGCTCCTCAGCTCCAGGCTCAGGTAGGAATCGGAGCCAGGGCTGGGACTCTGCACAGAGCGCTGGCCTCCCGCGGAGTTCACTCCGAGCATCTCCCAAGGGGAGAACTCAGCTTTCGGGTGACCGGCCTTCCCAGGCTTCGCCAGCACCCCGGGGCGTCTGACAGCGCCTGGGGTGGGGCCCCGACGACGTTCTGGGGCCCACCGAGGGCCTGGGGAACTCCTGACCCCCTCTCCGACCCAGGGGGATAGCACCAACAAGTCACGGCACACTGTCCCATTCAGCCATCCCCTCGATGGAGACTCAGGGGACACGGGGACGGGAGAGGCGGGAGGGCCTTCATTTTGTCTCCTTTGTCCTGTTCAGACAGAGTTGTACCCGCAGCACACAGCTCTGAATTAAAGCATGAAAACACACAAGACCCTCGGCCTGGTTTCTTTACATCGTGCTCCCCTCTCCCGCTGAGGAGGGATGCAGGGGGCTCAAACCATCCCTGCCAAGCCGGGAGGCGCAGTGGACACACAGGGAAGGGCTGCGGAGAAAGAGCTCCTTTCCGAGGTCGAGGGAACCAGAGAGCCGCGTGCCGGCTCGGCGCCGCCGTGTGCCTGTGGCAGCCTCTGAGGGCCACTCCCGTCTGGGTCCCACAAGGGATCCAGGATCTGGGAGGGCCTCCCACACCCCCGACCAAGGGTCAGGCCGGCTCGGGCCTTCAATGCACCGCACGCCCCCCAGCACCCCTGAAGCGGGCCTCCCTCTGCTCCACAGACACAGGAGCGGCCGGGGCAGGGTGCTCCGAAGCCAGAGTCCCCCACAGCTCCCCCTCCGGCCACTGCGGCCCAACCTGCTCTCAGAGCCCACGTGTCACCACTGCTTAGAAGAAAACCAGGCCTGGCATGTCATGGGACCAAGGATTCTGGAATTTTCAATTGCTTTTGAAGAGGGCTTGTATTTAAAATCAAATCTATTCAAAAGAAGTGAAGGACTGTAACTATGTACAGTTTGTGACACACAGCAAGCCGAGAGAAAAGAAAAAATTCTCGCAAAGAACGAAGTTGTGTTCTCTCAAAACGTGAAACTGTTTTTCTGGTAGAGGCAGCAAAGATCCTCCGAGGGACCCAGCTGCAACTCTAAGAAGCGTCTGGCCGGCCTGCGTTTCACACGCGTGCCGGAGTCACTGCCCCGGGGCCCAGAGCAGCTCCCGGTCAGGCTCCTGGCAGCCTGTCCTCCGGCTGCCCCTACCCCCCCCCCCCCCCGCCAAAGCGCCCCCCTCAGGACGGCCTCCCCGGGCCCCTCAGACAACTCGCCCTTTCCTGCAGGAGGGGGGAGGCGGGGACGGCTGAGCGCTGGCCCCGGGCTTCAGACGGCTGGGATCGAGTGGTCCATGGTGTGGTGCAGCAGGGTCGGGGACAACCTGGACACAGCGATGGGACAGTCGCCAAAACTGGCAGGAGGTTCCCCTCCTCCCCGCTAGCGCTAGCGCGCGTCCCCCCACGGGGCCTTCGTTTCCGTTTCTAGACACTGGGAGCCATCAGCCAGGCCGGGAAGGGAGGGCAGGAGAGGGCAGGCGAGGCTGTGCCCGGTGCGCCCTGAGGAGGCCGGCGTGGCGGGAGGGGTGGGGCGGGAGGGGGGCAGCCTTACTTTTTGACCATGTGCTCGTAGATCACGGTGGGGAGGACGGTCAAGGTGACAACATTCCCGGCCATGGCCAGAATCTCTGTGACCTCTTTGTCCTGGAGAGGAAGTGAGTGAGCAGTCACCCTGGGGCCAGGGGCGACGCTGAGGCACCTCGGGGGGGGGGGGGTTCACCACGGTCCCCGCTAGGGGACCCTGCTGCTGTCAGGGGAGGGTCGCAGGCACACACCTGAAGCCTTGTTCGAGCAAGAACGTAAGGCCCCGACTGACGGTCTGCGGTAAAACCGAGCACGCCCTCCCTCGCCAGTCTGTGGGCGTCAGTCACACTCAGGCTCCGGCCCCAGAGCACGAGGAAAGTGACCCCGCGGTGGGGGCTGTCGGGAGCGCCCCCCCCAGCCCCCGGGCTCCTGCTGGCCGGCCAGCCGAGCAGAGCCTCGTGGGCCCTCTTGGTCTCACGCCTTGCTGCCCAGTGAAGAGAGGAAGGTCTGTGGACGCCACTCAGACCTCAGGGAGAACAGGAAAGGATGAGGCTCTAAGCAAAGAGGCCCAAGGAGCCCAAACTCCGAAGCGTGGCCACCGAAGAGCTTCAGGCCCTTCCTCAGAGACGGGCGACCGGCCACAGACCTCTAACTCGGTCACGCGCTCAGTCGCAGCGGGACGCGTGGCTCGAGGGGACTAGTGAGAGCCACGGGGTGGAAACGGGTCCGCTTTCGGGAGACAGACCATCTCCAAAAGCACAGCTCCGTGGGGCCATCCTCTCCAGTCCTCAGAGCCTCCGAGCCCCGCGGTTCGCCCGGGGAATTGGCCAGTTCCTCCCGAAGCCTCGAGCCTCGGAGGTGGGGGGCAGAGAGGGTCTGCGGCACACGTAGCGCGCCTGCTCCCCGAAGAGTTAAGGTCCAAGAACTGGAAGGCCCTGAAAGGGGCGGATGTGCTGGCACCTGGGGAGACAGGACTCAGAACAGGTCCTGCCTGAGCCCTGAGGGAGGGGGTACGCGGCGGGGGGGGGTCGGAGACCCACATCAGGAAGAACTTCCTGATCACAAGGCTCCTGAGCCACCCCAGCAAGCCTCCAAAGACGGCGCGGTGTCTGGCAGGGGAAGCGGAGAGGGGACAGGAGTGGCTCGGTGATGGCCCTGAGAGGGTGGGACCCTGGCGCGGATCCGTGCCAGCTGCAGAGTGAGAGGCCACTGCCCGCGCCGCTTCGGCCGGGGGAGCCCCGCAGCTCGGGCGGCAGGAGGGGACGGAACCCTCCCTCTAAACCACAGCAACGAAGGACCAACCCAGCATCCAGCCCCTTTCACTTGTTCAGGGACCGAAAGCCACAACACTCATCATCCCTGGTTCCTGAAGGCACCCACCCCTCGGTCAGCATCCTCCAGACCCCGGACCCCTTGCTCCTTGTTGCTTTTTAAAGATAACTCACGACGCACACACCCTCAAAAGATGAACAGAGGCCAGAAGTGTGTTTCTGAGCAGCCATTTTCTAAACCCTTCCTACTGCGGAACGTGAGCCCGTATGGCCGAGGAGGGAGGTGTCTGCGCCGCCAGCAGCCCCCTCCCGCTGCGCCCTGCCGCTCGCCCCTCACCCCTGCAGCCCCTCCTCTGGCCGCCATGCATTAGTGACTATAGCTCATGTTTACTGAGCCTTTCCCGCGGGCTTGGCTCTGTGCTCAGAGCTCTACCTCCCTCATCTTAGAGAACCCTCCCGGCAGCTGGAGGAGGAGGGACCGGAGGGGTCGGCGGCCCGCCCGCAGGCATGGACCTTCCCATGAAGCTCTCGGCCCCCGAGGCCCCCGCTGGCCTACCTTCAGCCCGACGACGTTCTGCCCGTTCACCTCGCACACGGCGTGGTTGGCGAGGAGCCCGTTGCGGGCCGCAGAACTCCCTTTGACCACAGAGACCACCTTCCCCTTCTTGAGGACAAAGCCGATGTGGCCCGTGCTGTCCTTGTGCATGGTGACGGTCCGCTGGAAGGGCCTGGCGCGGGGAGACAGTGAGCTGGGCCGGGCACGTGGCTGGGGGCAGAGAGGGCGGCTCCGGGGGCCTGGCTACCCACCTGTCCCGGACGACCATGACGATCTTCTCGGCCGACGCCCTCGTCAGCACCCGGTGGGCTCTGTCGGTGCTCCACCCCGCGCAGTCACGCCCGTCAATCTGCAGGATCTGATCCCCGAAGCGCAGCCCCACGAGGGACGCAGGGCTGCTGGCCTTCACCAGCTGCACAAAGAGCCCCTGGAGGAGGCAGGACCCCGCCGTGAGCTGCGCGGCCCACTCTGGGCCCGGGGCCCTCCAGCCGCTGTCCTCCTGCCGGGCTGGGAGCTACAGCTCTGTGCGGGCGGCAGCGGTTACCGCGTGTGCCTGGGGAGGAAACGCTCCAAGCCACAAGGCCAGGGAGCAGCTGAGTCAGGCTTTCAACCCTGGCTGGAGGCTACGCCCCCAGCCCCTGGACTGCCCGGCTTGACATGGCATTGGCGCCCCTGACTCCCACTGCCTACAGACAGCTGCCTGGAAGCCAGATCCCTCTGGTGGAGGGGACGGGGGAAGGAGCGGGAGGAACCCAGGAGGGTCCCTGCTGCTGGAACCCGGCACCAGCCCTGAGGCTTTGGTGGGTGGGGAGACTGAGAGGAAGAGCCTGAGCCTGAGGCTGGGTAGGCTAGGGCTCCCCTGTCTACGCCCCTCCCCTCCACCTTCCTTACTGTGGATAGGGCCCACACCGCCCCCGCCCAGGCTGGTGGGCGATGGGGGGGGGGGATGCC
Organism: Nasua narica; assembly: GCA_028533885.1. NCBI lineage: Eukaryota > Metazoa > Chordata > Mammalia > Carnivora > Procyonidae > Nasua > Nasua narica. The sequence goes on along the minus strand of CM052811.1, from coordinate 96,562,115 downwards.
CCCTCCTCTCCTGCCCAGCCCCCAGCCCTACCTGGTCAATGGCCTTCAGCCGCAGCCCCGTCTTGCCATGCTCATCTTTGCACAGGTGGATCTCACGCACCCCGGGCTTGATCTCCGCACGCCGTGTGCCAAGGCCGTTCCCAGACAGTGGTGCCACCAGCTGGCCGGGCGAGGGGCCAGAGCCCGCTGTCTGCAGACACCAGGGCGGGGTCAGCTGGCCTCGGGGACTCATCAGTGTGGGGAAAGAAGAATGCAGTGGTCCCTGGGTCCTATCCCATCCCCAAACCACACTCTTCTCTGCAGGGGCTGGAGCCACTAGGGGGCATCAAAGTCTACACCCCTGAAAAAACGGCCAGGAAGAGGAGGAGGAAAGAGAGAGAGAGAGAGGATGGGTATAAAGCCAAGGGACCCTCAATTTGCAAGGTGCATTAGTATCAGGAGAAGACCCCTTCAAAATCCAACCAAAAATCCAAAAAAATTTTGCAGCAAATAGGGAGCAATCAGGGGAAAAGGATTTGATTTTTGTCTTTAAAAAAATGTAAGCAAAAAGTATAAAAATGAATGTTTCTCCCCTAAAGCCCAGAACAAGTCAGAATGTCACTCTCACCACTACTATTAAATCTGGTACTGGAATAACTAGCCAGAGCGATATAGCACAAAAAGGAAATAAAAGGCACACAGATTGGAAAAGAAATATTTGCAGATGATGTGATGATCTAATAGGAAATTCCCAGGAATCTATTAACTCCTAAAACTAAGAAGTGAGTCCAGCAAGGTCACAATCCTGTGATCGACACAGGATCAACACACAAAAACCAAATGCACTTTTTATAAGCCAACAGCGTGCACACGGAAACTGAAATTAAAAGTACACTACCAACTATAATCAGTCAAAAAAAAAAAAATAGGAGTAGATCTTAAAAAAAACTTATGTAGGAATTGTATACCGAAAAACAAAAACCCAAAAATGACTGATAAAAGATATCAAAGAAGATCTAAATAAATGGACAGGTGTTTTCTATTCATGGATTAGAAAAACATGGTAAAGCCCTCAATTGTCCCCAAACTGATATAAAGATTAAATGCAATTTCTACCAAAATCTTTTTTTTTTTTTAAGATTTTATTTATTTGACAGAGAGAGAGAAAGAGAGATCACAGGTAGGCAGAAAGGTAGGCAGAGAGAGAGGGGGAAGCAGGCTCCCGGCTGAGCAGAGAGCCCGATGCGGGGCTCGATCCCAGGACCCTGAGATCATGACCTGAGCTGAAGGCAAAGGCTTTAACCCACTGAGCCACTCAGGCGCCCCAACCAAAATCTTTATAAGACGTTTTGTAGATAGAGGTAAGGTTAATCTAAACTTTATGTGAAAAGACAAAGAAACTAGACTAACTAAAACTATTTTTTGACAACAAGAATGAAGCAGGAGGAATCATTCCACCAAATTTAACAACTTATTATTTAGCTACAGTCTGGTAACAGTGGAGAGACAGGCGCATGGATCAATGGAGTGGGACGGAGACTCCAAAAGCAGCCTCACACGAGTAGGGCCAACTGCTTTTCAACAGAAGTGCCGGAGCGGTTCGATGGAGAAGAAACAGTCTTTTCAACAAAGGGCTTGGGAGCAGCTGAACATCCGTAGATAAAAATATGAACCTTGACCTAAGTTTCACCCTCTACAAAAATCAACTCAAATTTCATCACAAATTAATTTTTCTTTAACATTTTATTTATTTGACAGAGAGAGAAAAAGAGAGCAGAAGCAGGGGGAGCAGCAGGTAAGAGGGAGGGGGAGAAACAGGTTCCCCACTGAGCGAGGAGCCCGATGTGGGACTCAATCCCAGAACCCTGGGGTCACGACCTGAGCCGAAGCAGATGCTTAACTGACTAAGCCACCCAGGAGCCCCTCATCATAAATTTAAATGTAAAACCTGGGGTGCCGGGATGGCTCAGTCAGTTAAACGTCTGACTCTTGGTTTCAACTCGGGTCATGATCTCAGGGTCCTGGGATCAAGCCCTGCAATGGGCTTGGCTGGAGATTCTCTCCCTCTCCCTCTCTAAGATAAATAACATCTTTCAGAAAATGTAAAACATAGAACTTAATGGTTTTAGATGAAAATAAGAGAGAAAATCTTCAGCATCTGGGGCTTTGTGTAAATGTCTTTAGACAGGCCAGCAAAACCTGATGCCCAAAAAAGAAGATCCATAAACTGAGCCTCGTCACAACTAAAACCTTTAGCTCATACTTGGGAGAAAATTTTTACAAGCGACCTAGTATCTAAGGACTCTAGAATAAAGAACTCTAAAAATTTGACTTAAGGGGTGCCTGGGTGGCTCAGTCGTTAAACATCTGCCTTCAGCTCAGGTCGTGATCCCAGGGTCCCGGGATCGAGCCCCGAGTCTGGCTCCCTGCTCAGCGGGAAGCCTGCTTCTCCTTCTCCAGCTCTCCCAGCTTGTGTTCTCTCTCTCTCTGTGTCTTAAATAAATAAAACCTTTAAAAAATAAAACTTGACTTAAAAAACTATCCATTGAGCAAATGAATGAAACACATGAAGAGCATTTTACTGAGAATTTACAGCTGGTAAGCGGCACATGACAAGACGTTGAGCATCACTAGCTACAAGGCCACAAGGCCACAAGGGGAAATGCAAACTAAGCCCATGAGGAGACATCTCTCCACACCTATCATAACGGTGAACGTTCCTGAGAAGCTGGCGAGGATGGGAGGGAACCGGAGCGGCACGGGTCACCAGCAGGAAAATAAAATGGTAGAGCCACTCTTAAAATTGTTTGGCAGTGTTTTTTAAAAATTTAAAACATGCATTGATCATACAACCTAGCAACTGCACTCCTGGACATTTATCCCAGAGAAATGAAAACTTCTGACCGTACAAAAAACTGTACACAGATATCCATACTAACTCAACTTGTAATGGCCCCAAACTGGAAACAACTAAAACGACCCTCAGTGGGTTAAACAAACCTCGGTACATCCGCACCATGGAATATTAATAACACAAGGGGATGAACTAGGGGAGGGGGTGGGCGGTGGGGGGAGCAGGGGAGGGGGACTAAGCCCACACCTGCTGCGATGAGCGGGTGACGTATGGAAGTGTTGAATCACGATATTGTACTGAACTAACAGAACTCTGTAGGTTAACTATACCGGAATTACGATAAAATGAAACAAAAATAAACAAATAAATAACAAATAAACATAGAACATGGGATGAGCTACTAATACAGTGAACGACCTGGAAGAATTTCAAGGGCATTATGCTGAGTGGGAAAAGCCCGTCTGAAAACACTATACGGTTCCATGTAGGTAGCCTTCTGAGATACAAGCATCGAGGCAGACCGCGGGCTAGCGGCGGCCAGGGGGGGCGGGAAGGGCGGGGGAGAGGGTGGCCGGGATCAGGAGGGCCCGAGGGAGACCTCTGCGGTGACGAAATTGCCGGTGCCTTGGCTGCACTGGCACCTGTGTGGGTCTCTCCAAGTGACGAAGTGACACAAAACGACGAACGCTCACTGGACCAACGCAAATGCGCGCTTTCCTTATCCTACCGTTAGGCCGCCACTTCCCGCACAACCACTGGGAAAACTAGCGTGGAGGGTTCAGTCTTCTGTACCCTTCTCTGCACTAGCTTTGTGACTTCCCATGAATCTATGATTATTTCAAATGAAAAGTTAAACATAAACTTTTTTAATTATAAAAATGAATTCACCTGTCATACTTTTATCAATATTCATCAATATTCAGGTGAGATGCACTCATGTCCTCAGTACTGGAACGGGGAGGGATTCAGTCAAAGGCTCGCGGGGGAGGTCTACACCGCGTGACCTCCTTGGCTTCCTGCTTGTATCTCACAGCATGACCATGGCGGGGGAGTGGGGGGCGCTGTGCAGCAGCACCCCGAGGCCCCGGTCGACTTTCTCCTGTGAGACCCTCACTGGCCAGCGGCTGAGGCAGTCCTCATCCTCACCGCCCTCACTTCACGAGACCCTGAGCCGGGCCCCGCCACCCATTTTCGCGCACGCAGGGACAGGATGGCAGCCCAGCCCACGGACCGATGGCCCGAGGAGATGCTGGAGCCCGCTGGCAGGAGGTGTGAGTGGGGGTGGGGTCTCTAAGCGAACATATTCTCAGGACGGAACCCTTCTGTGTCACAATTTCTCTTGCTCCCCAAACTCTGGCGAGCAGGAGTCAAGCAAGCATGGTCGCCTCCCCTGGGGCTCAGAGCTGGGCGACAAGCTGCCCTGTCTCAGCTCTGCCGTCCATGCCACAGCTCTGAAGGCGCGGGCAGCTCCTTCAGTAGAAGCCTCCAGGCTCAGGCTGGGTTTAATGCCTTCCCTTCTCACCCAGCCGCCTGGAGCCAGAGGTCAAAGGGCACGCGGTGGCCCTCTGCGGCCCGTGTGTGCAGGAAGCCCCACAGCACTTTTAATGATGGCTCAAAATGACAAGCGCCATCCAGAAACAGCCCAAACATGCTGGGGAAGAGGAGGTTCCAGTCTCGTTTGAATGGAAACCCCAAGAGGGAGGGAGAGTTGGCACATTCTGTGCCCACATTAGGCAAGAGATCAATAAATACCTACACTAGCACCTTCTGGAATCTGAAGCAGGTTCTGCTGGACTTCTTGGCTGGAGAGGGAGAGACCCATATAATTTTCCAGTTCTGCCAGGCTTGGGTACAAAACTGACAGGAAGGGAACAGAAGGAAGAGGAAAGGTGTTATTCAGGGGCGTGACCTCGGCCACACCTGCCTGGCCCCCGTGTGTCACTCACTTGTGTTAGGAAACAGGGCCTGGGAATGTCATTTATTCCCGAGAATGCCAGGGAACCCTCGGCATTGATGTGGGTCCTCTCCTCAGAAGGGCTGGGGGGCAGGGGTCTCCCCAGGAGCAGCCTGGGACACAGAATCCCTCCTGTGCCGCTTCGGTGCTCAACTCAACAGACTTTATTTGGGACCATCTGACAGGCGGACATCTGGCACCAAGCCCAGGGCTGGTGCTGGGGCCACGAGGCCCCGGCTCCTAGAAAATCCACAGGCTGCAGGGCTGCAGGGGCTGTAGGAGGCAGGCGTCTGACCCCAGGGCTGTACGCAGGAAACTGCGGCAAGGAGGGAAAGAGTGGGCCCGAGGTCAAGTTTGCTGCCACAGGAGCTGAATCAAGACTGCCACCAACAACTCAAGGGCCCACCACAAACACCTTGGTCTCCTCACTCGGAGCAGGTAGCTCCAAATCAGGGGAGTTAGTGCTCTTCGTAAACCAGGGTTTTCTCCCAGTCCCCCTCAAAGGGTTCTGCTGCGGGTAAAATGATCAGGAAGCCCACAGCACAGGAGCGGGTGAGAGGCAGTGCTCGGAAGTGGCCACAAGAGGTCACTGTCGGTCAGGAGCACCCCACCCCGGCTGGCTCACTCACCTGAAGACCGGGAGACTGGCAGGTCGGGCATCCTGGGTGCAGCTCTGGCCTGGGCCTGGGCAGTGGTGGGGAGCACTGGTCAGCTGTGGCCAGGACCCCCAGAACCCTTGGACCCTGGGGCTCCCTGAGGCTGGGGGGTCAGGGCATGAGTTATGCTGGCGGGCCTAAGGTGGCGTGTCCGTGAACCTCGGAGGTGTGTAAATGTGGTCTCTGCACCTGTCCGTGTTTCTGGGGAAGGTTCTCCCCGAGCCTACAACCCACCAAACGGCATGACCCGCTTACTATCTGAGGCAGCCAGAAGAACACTGAGGCCCGCCTTGCAATGAAATTCTCAATCGAGAAGTCCCAAATTCTCAAAAACCCCTGGAACCACAGATGGATGGAAGGAAGAAGGGGCTTCTGGGGATGAGCAGGCCAAAGGCCATGCCCAGGGGTTTACTCTGGCAGCCGCGGTACAGTGGAGTCTACCGGAACTGGGATGGAGGAAGCGCTCGGACGTACAACAGAGGCCTGTCTGCAGCCGTTTGGGCTTTTCCATTCCTGCTCTAATCCACTGCCTTAGCCTCTGGACGCCTGTCCAGCAGCAGGCCCTGCAGCGCTGACCTGCATGCCCAGGGACCCAGCACCCGGCACCTTCCGAGACAAGCCTCCCTTACCGACGCTGGGGCAATCACAAAGGGCCCACGACGGGGCCTAGGCTAGCGTAGGCCTAGTGGCTTACCTGGATGGCTCGGTCCATCTTTAGGTCCTCCAGAGACGGGTACAGGGTGCACATGGCTGCTCCTTGGAACACCCTACAGGGCACAGAGGGTGAGGACGGGTGAGAGGAAGCGTGGATGTCTACCCCCCGCCCGTGGGTGCCACTCGGGACTCTCAGGATGAGAAGGAAATCAGAAAGGTATCATCCCCATTTCGGAGACGGGGGAGCAGAGTTTGAGCCCAAGTCTGTTTTATTCCCAAGCCCATGATTTCCACCCTTGCAAAATTCCATCCCATCTGTTCGACTGACTCTTGGCTTTAGACCCTGGACCCAGGGGACCACGCTGGCCAGGAAGAGCAGGACTAGGGATCGAGTCCTTCCCTGCCATGTTTCAAAGGTCAGGTGGAGGGGTGCCTGGGTGGCTCCTCGATTAAGCATCTGCCTTTGGCTAGGATCATGATCCCAGGGTCCTGGGATTGAGTCCCTCATCAGGTTCCCTATTCAGCAGGGGGAGGGAGGGACTCATCAGTCCCTCTGCCTGCTGCTCCCCCTGCTTGTGCTCTCTCTTTCAAATAAATAAAATCTTTTAAAAAAAAAATTCAAAGGTCAGATAGGCTTAAAAGGTCTGGTCCCTAAAGACCCAAATCCAGCAGGTTCATAGTGAGTACCTGCTGCATACTCGGCCTTTGTTGGGGTGTGTCCAGCATCACCCCCCAACCTCACAGAGTCAGTCCAGTGTTAAGTAGGTGGGGTCTTAATTACAACGGAAAGGCAGCAGGGCATTTAGAATCCCTCCCCCAGCTCCCACACCCCTGTTCACCTCTGGGTATTTGAGCTCCTACTGTCTACCACCCGCTTCCAGCCTCGATCTTAGCCTAGGCTTCCACTCTTCTTGTAAAGCTCTGATCTTGTTAAATGCAGTGTCTTGGGTTTTGCATTTAGGCCACTGATTTGAAGGTATGAAGTATTCTGCAAGGTCAAATAAAACCTGTTTGCATCTGGCCTGTGAGCCACCAGCTCCAATCTCTGTAGGAATCAGAAGTCTGTGTGGGCCACCTTAGGGAATGTGAGCACCTTAGACACTGAGAGCAGAGGGGAGGCACCCGGGGGCTCTAAGGAGGGGTAAGACATCCCATGCTCCTGCAAAAGGGCCTACTGGCTGCCATCTGGAGAACAAGAGAGGAGGTAAGATCCATTGGAGGATGTTGTAGCGCCTGGGGAGGGGTGGGAAGATGATGGAGGTGTGCACACAGCATGGGGGCTAGGGGTGGGATGTGACTGAGAAGGAATTTGATGGCAAGTTAGAAGGAATGGTGTACGTGAGTGGGGTGTGTCAAGGCAGCAGGTGCAGAGGAAAGAGAAGGAACAATGATGGATGAGAATGCCCTTAGCCCGTGGGTCACTCAGGGGAGATGCTCAGAGGATCCAGACCTGGGCGGGGCTGGAGTCCCATCACCCCTGGCGTAGTCCACTCAGTTCCCTGTGACCACCCCAGGCACCTGCTCTGATGTCCTTCCACCTTCCTAGGATGGAAACGAGGACCAGAGGTCCCAAATGTATTTCATTCACCTCTCAGTCTTGTTTTTTTGTTTTTTCAAATTTGAATTGGTGCCAATATTTTAAAGCCTGGGAAGAAAAAAATTCTTCACTTCTAATTTGTATTTTTTTTTTAAGATTTTATTTATTTATTTATTAGGAAAGAGAGAGAGTGAGAGAGAGCCGGTCAGAGTGAGAAGCGGACTCCCCATGGAGCTGGGAGCCCGATGTGGGACTCGATCCCGGGACTGCGGGATCATGACCTGAGCCGAAGGCAGTCGCTCAACCAACTGCGCCACCCAGGGGCCCCTAATTTGTATTTTTAAAAAGTCAAAATATTTGGCACTGTGAGAGCGGGAATCATGTGCAGCAACACTCAGTCCAGGCTGAGCTGCAGCCGGCCTCTTAGATGGGGCTGCCTGTGCTTTCCTGGTTCCCAAAGTACGTCACCTGCTTAGCTCCCGGAAGCAGGCAGCTCCAGATCCTTGCCCTAGTCTGGTCTTTGCGGCAGAAATGATCACCTCAAGAGGGCAGAGGTTGTCTCAGGGGGAGAGGGAGACTGGCTCTTTAGACCAGCTAGGGGAATAGACCTCTTTGCCTGTGACCTTCCCCACTGTGCACACACTCTGGGAGGTTTTTCTCTTGGGACAGTCCTCAGCAGGTACCCGCCGCCAAAAACAAGCCTTGTTACGTGGATGATGCATGAAGAGCATATGCGAAAACAAGAGGCCAGACCTGCCCCGCTTTTCCTAACACTGAGGCAGCACAGAAGTTATAATTTTAGTGGCTGCCGTCTGGAGAGCAGAAACAGAGATGCACTTCCTGGAAATCACTCCCAGGCCAGGATCACACACTTTCTCTGTCTATGGGACCTTCACCACCTTCACCTTCTATGAGTTTCCACTCAGTTTTGGGCTCTGGGCAGAATTAGGAAGCAGGCATTCCCCTGCTTTTTAACATTTATGATCTAGTGAGGAATGGCTCCCAGCTAGCAAATATGATGAGTGCTTCGTTCAATCATCCAACTATCCACTCACAGCATTTGAGTATCTACGATGCATCAAGAACTCTGGACTTGTTTTAGTCACCCTGGGCTGTCTGCTTCTAGCACCCCACCCTTCCCTGTGTGGTACTCTTTGAAGGTTTAGCTCAAATGCTATTTCTTGGGTTGTCTTTTTCAGGCCGTGGGACCCCTTGCTAGTTGGTTGGGTCTTCTTGTGTTCCCAACCCTGACTTGTGCTCTCTACTGTCAAGCTATTTATCATATCACATTATCGACATCTGGGTATCTTCTCATACCGGACCACACCTCACAAAGGCAGGCAGGGGCTGTGTCCCGTTCGGCACACTCTACGTCTCCCCACAGCAATCATGCACGGTGGCAAAAATTATTTGAATAGAATGGTAGCTTTCCAAGAACAGACTGGAAATCTCCGTGGGCACTTTTGGGTGTCACAAGACTGAGGGGACATCACTAACATTTACGAAGCAGCAAACAAGAGATCGGGACTTCTTGGAACGCGCAAAACCGTCACCCCGACAAACTGTCCTCCCAAAGCTTTATGTGGGCATAAAGCCGACTTGTAGCCTGTTTTATACACAAATACAGTACTTCCTGACTTTATTATGCAACACGTTACCCAGACATGCATATAGCAGGTTAATCAAGGGGGTTATACTTTGTTTTGTTCGCCATTTTGGAAAATCGGTGTCAATACTTCCCACCACAGGTGAGTCACCAGAACGCGCCCATGTGTGCCTGGCCGTCATACCAATTCCGCACCTGTACACAAATACTTAGCCTTTGATTGGAAACGTCAAATACACACTGTGGCAAAATTCGGGTGAATACTGTCTTCACTTAAGTCCAAACTTACTCATTTTGAGTTAGGTACAAACACGATCTGGTGTGATCCTGTTCCAGCTTTTGCAAAGTGACGGGCGTAGTCTTCTACTATAAATTACTTTCATTGCCCGTGTTTCGCCTTTATGATAACGACAGGGCATCAGGCTGGTTCCCCCACCGGGAACCACCATTCGGGAAGAACTTGCCTCTTCCCTCAACCTCGATTTTCTCGCTTTGCGCAACCAGGCACAAAGTCTATGCATGGCGAGCCGAGGAAAGCCCCACAGGTCGTTAGAGCCTGTTCTTCACCCCAGGCCTCAGTTTCCCAATCCGTCGGGAATTGGGAACGCTTTCCAAACTACTCAAAGCTTTCCAAATTACTCCTACTCTAACGCACCCTGCGCTTTGAACCCGGCCGGAAGCGACGTCTCCCGGTTGCTCTGGGCTACGGCGCCTGCGCAGAGTCCCTGCCAGAGCGCTAGGGCGCGCTCCAGCGTCTAGAACGCATGCGTCCCATTAGTGGGGCCGGCGCCCGCTAGGGGTGGCTCCCAGGTTGCCCCGCGGCAACAGGGTGAAAAATGGCTGCTTCCTTGCCCGGTGGGTTGGTGGCTGGCTGGATTGCTAGATTTCCCCCTCCCCGCCCCCCGGCCTCTCGCTTTCTCCAGGTGCTCATGGCAGGCGCCGGCACCCACAGAAAGAAGTCAGGTAAAGCAGCAGAGTAAGGGATGGGAAGGCTCGATCGGACCCCTTGTTCCCTCTTTACTGGACTGGAGGCCGCGCGGAGCAAATCGAGCTTTAAAGGGGCTTGTGTCCCTCCACGCCCCTGACCCCAGAGGACCATTTGCGGCTTCCAGTGGAGGGAGGGTGCGGGTGATCCGCTCCCTGATGGCTGTTAAGATTCAGTTTCTAAGCCGGCTGTGGGAGGAAAGGAGAGTATAGATAACGCCTGCGCTCCCCGCAGCCTGTTGCTGGAATAGAAGCCCCCTCGCCCGCTAAGGTTTCCAAAGCGCTTTCAGTTCCCAAGTATTTCCTACCCGTTGTGACATCACTGACCCTCCCACCATGGTTTTGGTTTTTTTTTGCCGGGCCCTGACTTCTGACCAGGTGTTTAGCTGCAAGTGCCCCGCCCCCACTCTAGGCAGATTCACCCCGGAATCCCACCCAGAGTAGCTGAGTGATTGAGCCCCGCTACCTAGAGTAGGGGTTTTGTGCTTGACCAGGCAGATCACTTCCCACAGCAGAATCTGACCCACTGCTCCTTATAAGGGTTTCAGGCAGTTTGGCTTATGGGATGCAGGACAAAAGGCTACGGCCTTTTGTAGGAAGGAAGGAGGTTCAAGAGAGTGGGTGTGGAATGTGCTATTACAGGGATAGGGAGGCCCTGACCCTAGAGTCCAGCCGCCTTCCAGATCTATACTACCTCCCAGGTTTCTCAAACTGAGCTCCTTTTTTCCTAGCATTGCTGCCCTCTTCATCTGTCCTACCAAGTCCACCCCCTGGTCGGAGCCAGAAATCTGGGAGTTAACCTCAGCTCCTGCTCTCAAAGCCCTACCCAGCTCTTGCCCTCAGGATAAATCTCTGAAACTTCAACTAGGCATTCAGATCTCCATGACCTGTCTCCTGGTGCCATCTGCAGTCACACATCCACACTCACCCTGCATTTCATTCATTCCAGACTGCCGGCTGACACTGGAACTCACTCCTAGTTCATGCCTCCCTGCCTTTTCAGGTGCTTGTCCCTCTGTCTTGAATGCCATTCATGTCTTCTCTCTCCCCCTTGTGCATCTGGTGAACTCCTGTTCCTTCAGTTCCAAGCTTTCCCCCAAATCCCCAACCCCCACACACTCACAGAATTAGGCAGACCTCCCTTCTCTAGACTCCAGGACCTCATATTCATCTATTCATCATTCATTCCGCTAGTGTTTATTAAGCACCTCTGTGAAGGTCGTCTACATTCTATAGGATTGGATTTCCTCTGTGCTGTTTCTGTTTGCCTGCTTCCGTCCCCGCTGCTGAGCCCAGTGTCTGGCACACGGCAAGTTACTCTTTCTTACAGGAATGGAAAAGCAAGACACAGAGGGAAGAGAAAGCCCCAAAAAAGTCCTTTGAAGAGAAATTCTGGATCTAGAAAGGGAGAAAAAAAAATTCCACTGCCCTAATGAGGTAGATGAAAAGGCTGCTTCCTACAGTGTGACGATGAAAGAGTTCCCTCAGCTCAGTGCTGGCTTCCTGCAATTAATTGGCTCCTATGAAAGGAAAGTAACCCATCTCTCTCAAAGGAATTTTCCTTTCTCCTGAGCTTTACAGAATTTCCAACTCTGAACTTCTGTATTTTTTGATAAAAGCAGTAACACCACCCACAACAATCCAGCAATCAGGTCCTTGGAGATCAGCAGGGCTGAAAGGGGTCGTCCGCTCCCACCTTTGGGTTTTGGAATGAGAACGCTCTCTTGGAACACCTTGTTCCAAAGAGCTGAAACTATGGGACTCCTACTCGTTCTGTGGACAAGTCATCCATCCTTCAGAAGACAGTGTGTGCGGGAGGGAAGCGTGGGTTAGAGTGTCAGAGGAATAGCTCCCGGAAGGCCAGATTAGCCCAGGGATGTGGTGAGTTAGAAAGGAAGAGGCTGTTGCTAGGCCACCAGCATGTACCCCCTCCTCCTCCTCCTCAGGGCTGTACTGCCTGCTGGAGGAAAGCTGTGAACATCCTCGGGGAATGCAGATGCTTCCCAAGGCAAGCCCCGAAGAGGCAAAGCAGGAGCAAGACCTGGGAGGCAGGCAGGACTGGGTTCAGACTGATGCGTCTAATGTGTGAGAGCAAGCATGGACAAGTCCCTTAGGAGTGTCCTATCTCCCTTTGTGATACAGGTGACAGTACTTGCATCACAGAGTTATCGTGAAGATTTAAAGATCCTTAAAAAGAGAAGATATGTATGGAAGGCACATAGCACAGTACCTAGCACATAAAGGGTGTGCAATCATCGTTGGCTGTTCGTTGAGGACATTTACTGAGCACCTAAATCTCTGTGCTGTTCTAGGTACTGAGGCAGTGACCAAGAGGAAAATCTGTCCTAGCTGGATAGAGAAGTGTGTTTGTGGTATTAGGTGGTAGGAAGTCAGAGGGAGAAAGATAAAAGCAGGATGGAGGGTAGAGTGTTGGGATGTCTGCAAGGGCCTCACTGTGGGTCGGGAGTGACAAGGGACTTGTGTAAAGGCCTAGAGGGGTAGGGAAGAGCATCAAGGCTGAGGGCATGGCCACCGTGGCAGCCCTGAGGTGGGGGCGCCTCTTGTTTAGAGACCATCTGGCCCGTGGGACTGGAGTCTCGTTCAGAGGGGGACCAGTGGTGAGGAGGTGGGAGAGGATGGGAGCGGGTCAGGTCCCCAGGGGGCCATGGCCATGCATTTGGCATCTCCTCGGCCAAGGTGGGAGCCCCCAGAGAACGTTCAGCGGCACAGTGACGTGGTCCAACTTAGATTTTAATAGGCCCCCTTCGGCCAAAATTGGGAGAACAGACCAGCCGGGCAAGGGTGGACACGGGGAGCCCCGGGGAGCAGGGATGGTAGTGTGAGAATTGTTACTAGTTTGGAAGTAGAGAATGTAAAACAAAGAAAAACTCCTTAAAAACACAAACCGTTGTTTCCGTTAGTTCGGGCCGCCCTGTGCAACGAGCCAGTGCGGCATCTCCCCACACACAGCAGCCTCGTGTGAGGCTCCGCTGTCCCCCTTAGTTCCATTAGCTCGTCCAGTGCTCCCGATTGTGGGGATATGTCCAGTGTCCACACGAGGACACCAGTTCTGAGAGAGGCCAAGCCACTGGCCCCGTTGCCCAGCAGATTTTTCCTCCCCTACTTAGGGTAGTGGGTAGAAACCGTTGCAGGCGGAGACATAAGTAACAGAAACTGAGGCACATACTCCCCACTCCCTGTGGAAATCCACTCTGCCTGGCCTTCCGAAGGCCCCTTTTGACGAGCAGGGTGTGGGCCGCATGTCCCAAGCCCTGTCACAGGAGGTCACCAGGAGCCTGCGGCTCCCATGGTATCTGGATAAAGATCACTCAGCCCTCAAACCTGACCCAGCGCAGGGGTCAGAGAAGGAGACCCCCATCCACATTGTGCCCCCAGAGGGAGGCACCTTGAAAGAAAACTGCCTGGGAGGCCCCTGAGGGGTCAGGACCCACAATCAGCATGAGAACAAGCCTCACGGACCTCAGTCAATGACCCGGTCATTACGGGCCCCAGCTCTTACCTGCCGGCCGGGTGCTGCCCAGTGTCCTTTGCCAGCTGCCGCCGAGAGAGTCTGTTCCCCTACCTGGGAGCAGGTGGCCCTTGTCCCAGCCTGGTTCCTGCTCTGGGAAGGGTGGTGCCCGTCCCCCAGTCAGCTGACTCACCCAGATGGACCTAGGTAAAGGCCCTGTGGGTGTATAAACAAAGCAAGTCACCGAGCCCAGAGGAGGGTTCGGGCCTTAGTCAAGATGTGGAGGTCGGATTAGGGGCTCGCAGCCGCTGGGGGGAGGGGCAGGAACCAAGACTACTTGACCTTGAGGAAATCAGATTTGGGTTGGACATCCAGTCCCACTGAACACGAGGACAGTTTGAGGGGGCATCCAGGGCCTTAAAAAAATGGCCATAACATGACTCAGCATTCGCTCCCCACTTTTTTTTTTTTTAACACGGAACACTTCATGAATTTGCGTGTCATCCTTGTGCAGGGGCATCCTTCTAGTAATTTATTACAGTAAAGTGAGCATTGAGGTTCCGGAGCCCATCACCATGTTGCTCATTAGTAGGGAAATCCAGAAATCCCCAGTGCCCATCACTGGGGTCTGGCTAAACCAATCCATATCTGTGGAAGATCACAAAGCTATTCATGTCGTTTAAGGAAAAACCATGAGGAAAGGTTCCCGAGACGGTGGGCTAGGTAGTGAAAAATCTATTTTTCTGCTCTTTTTCTGCTCTATTTTTCTGATTCTGCTCTTTTGTTTGGTTTTCATCTTTGGCAAAGTGGACGTGTGTTGCAAACAGTCTGGGAGGACGTATAGGAAAGTGCTGGAAGTCTGGGGGCACCTGGGTGGCTCAGCTGGCTAAGGGTCTGACTTGGTTTCGGCCCGGGTTGTCATCTCAGGGTCGCAGATCGAGCCCCCTCACTGGGCTCCGCACCGGGCGTGGAGCCTCCTTCAGGCTCTCTCCCTCTGCCCCGCCCCCCTAAAAAAAAAATAAAATGCTGAAAGTCTGGATGTGTGTTCCAAGGTGGTAGGGGGCAGGTTGGGTTGGGTTTGAAGTTCGTTTTTGCTTCGAGAGCTTACGATTTTTCTAAGGAGGGCAGCAAATGAAGTTTGTTTTAAAAAGGAGTTTAGGGGCGCCTGGGTGGCTCAGTCATTAAGCGTCTGCCTTCAGCCCAGGTCATAATCCCGGGCTCCTGGGATCGAGCCCCACATCAGGCTCCTTGCTCAGCAGGGAGCCTGCTTTCTCCCTTGCAACTCCTCCTGCTTGTGTTCCCCCTCTCGCTATGTCTCTCTCTGTCAAATAAATTTAAAAAAAATTTTTTATAAAAAGGAGTTTAGATTGGTTGTCTCCAGGAAGAGGAATAAGGGGCTGTGTACTGGGCCAGAAGGGGATTTGGTGATAGTGCACTTTTTGGTACCTGTTAAGTTTTGAAGAATTTGAATGTGTTACCTGTCCCCCAAAATAACCAAATAAAAATAAACAGAAAAGGGGGAGGAATTTAGTTTAGGTCCTGGTGGGCTTAGTCAGACAGAGGTTCCTGTCCCACTTGGTGCCTGGGGAGGGACCGGGACCTGTGGCCGGGCAGTCCCGTGAGGAGTGACGCAGGGCACCCACCCAGGGCGGGGTGAGTATCGGGACTACTCACTAGCCGGGCAGGTCCCCGTGACGAGTCCGGGCAGAGCTGCGCCAGCCCGGGCATCCCAGCCTGAGTGGGGGGGCCCAGCTGGTGTGCAGCCCCACGGAGGGACACCGCCAGCCTCCCAGGAGCTTACACCCAGGAGTCCTACCCAGGAAAGCTCACGGGAACAACAGCAAGGAAGGCAGTGGCCACTAATCGTGCTTTAAAGCCCTCATCTCAATGACCCATATCCTCCTAGCTAAGTAGGCGTGAGAGGCAAAGGACCACTCGAATCACACAGCTGGAAAGTGGCTCCAAGGTCATGTTTTCTCCTCGGTGAGACAAATGCCCCTGGAAGTTGAGGCACAGATACACCCGAGGGCTGAGCCATAGGGGCCCGAAGCAGGAGGTAAGCCACGGGTGATGGACTATCTTAGGCCAGGTCATCAAGGCCTAAGAAAACCAGAAAATAGTGATTCTAATGGAATCATGTGACACCCCACCCACCCCCAGACACACAATCACACACACTTCAATTTACTCCAGTCATGGTCCAAAAGGGCCTTTGAGAGGAGATGGAGAAGGAAACGGACCCAGAAGGGTGAGGGACTTGCCTGTGGTGACACGGCAGGTGAGCATTTGGATTTGGCCTGTGGGGGGACACGTCTGTGCCATCTGGAATGGGCATTCCCTGAGGGCAAGGGCTGGGCTGCAGGGTCCTGGTCTCTAGGGCCTAGCACCGTGCCTGGCCCACGTAGGCTCTCGTGTTTGCTGAATGAATGCACGCCCCTCCTGGCACAGTGATCAGTTACAAACACACTGGCCCCTTACTTAACAGAGGGCTGCCTGAGTGGATCAGAGGGTTGAGCATCTGCCCTTCGGCTCAGATTATGATCCCAGGGTCCCAGGTTCAAACCCTGTGTGGGGCTCCCTGCTCAGCGGGGAGCCTAGGCTTCTCCCTCTCCCGCTCACCTTGCTTGTGTGTCCGCTCTCTCTCTGTCAAATAAATAAATAAAATCTTAAATAAATAAAAGATGGACTCCTCTGGGCCTGGGATCCACGGCCCGATCCGAGGCCCAGGTCTGTGACGTAGCACGAGTGGTCCACCTGTCTGAGGTTCCGTTTCCAAGTCTACAGATGGCAGTCGTGGTACCCGCTCTGCAGGCTGGTCCTGCGGGTGAGACGAATGAAGCACCGCAGAGCCTCAGACGCCGCTCACGCGCAGCAAATGCCCGTTTCTGACTCCCTCGTGGAGTCAGTCTGGCTGTGAGTTACAGAAACACAAGTCATCTGGTTCAAGTGAAAATGCAAAGCGCTCTTTCTGGAAGAAGTGGGGATGGCTGCCGGGCAGAGAGAAGCGCCAGCTAGCTGTGCGCTCGGGCTCGGCAGGGACCCGGGGCCGTGGCTGCACCGGCACCGCTCGCTGTATGAGGACCGCTGGGCCATTCCCTGTGCGCGATGGGCGCGGGGCGTAACCCGGTCACAGCATAACCCGATCACAATCTTCCTCATGGGCCCCAGCTTTAGAGAGCGCAGCACCTTGCCAAGGGCCACACGGTGCAAGTGGTAAGGCCAGGCCTTGGCCGTGAACTGAACAAAGCTGCCTGGGCTCCGAGTCATTCCCATCCCTGAGCGGCTGAGTGAGAGACCTTCCAGGTGAGTTGTGAGTCAGAGTTCTGGGGGGCCGACGACCCGCACTCCCTCCCACTCCCCACTTAGTCCCGTGTGACACTTCAGCCCCGTTCCTGGAAGCACAGCCCCTGCCTGTGGCCCCAGCCTCTAACTCCCTCACAATACCCCACCGCCATACCTTGAAGGGGCACAGCTTCTCATATGGGCTGTGGAATCCTGGCCTGTCTGCCCTCAAATCCGTACCCGGGCCGTGTGGCCTCATGCAAGGGGTTTTCCCTCTCTGGGCCTCAGTCTCCCACCTGAGCGATGGGGAGAATAATTTCACTTTGTATTTATTAACACAGACAAAAGTACTTGCATAATGCCTGCCTTCCTGGGAAGTGCTAACTAAATTTGGACTTAGAATAGAATATCCAAATGATTGGGTTACAGCCTTATCCAAGTGAGAAGAAATGTATCCATTACTTTTGTAAATGTGGCCAAAGATCAAACATACAGAAATTAGCTGCATCGTTTCTGGAATGTAAATCCATGTTGGACTATCCCCGGCATGGTTATTGTAGAAGCTTCTAGTGAGCGTGAAGCTAATGTCAGGGATCCCACACCCCACTACTTTGTCGGCCCAGCCACCTGGGCCCTCACCACCTCCCTTCTGCTCCCCAATGGATCCTATATTTTTCGGAGAGCAGCGGCCCCCACCGTCTGCAGCCCAGACCTCTAGTGGGCATGCATGTTGAAAATACAGATCAGAAGGTCACCCATCTGGCTCAGTTGATGGAGGGGTCAACCCTTAATCTTGGGATCATGAATTTGAGCCCATGTTGGGTATAAAGATTACTTTAAAAAATAAAATATTAAAAAAATACAGATCCCAGGGCCCCTCAACCTGGGTACATCTGACTTTAGGAGTGGGGTCTGGGACTCTGCATCTCTCATACAGCTCGGGCGATTCTAACATAAACCACAAGAGTGTGACTGCTTTGTTCCTTCTTCCTGACCCAGTTTCTGCTCAACCCAATGCCAACAACTTGCTGGGTATGGGGCACGCAGACTGGTCTCTGATCTCCTTGAAACCCCAAAAACATATCAAAAAACAGCTGCTGGAATAGAAAAGGAAACTTGAGGTTCAGAGGGATGCTGTGGGCCCAAGGTCACACACGCGGTAAGTCCTAGGACAGGGATTTGAACCCAGAACCTGCTTGCTTTCCCACTGCAAATGTGTCCTCCCGTAAATGTCCCACCCTGCTTCTGGGCCTGGGTCTGATTTTGTCATTTCCTGGCAAAGTGGGTCGGTCACTCCAGCCAGGCTTCTTGGCCAAAGGTACAGAAAAATGCAATTAACCCACAAGCAACTGGGGCAGGGGAAGGTCAGCAGTTCAGAGAACGGGGAGGGGAGTCAGTGGGGTTTGTGGTTGCTGTCAACAGAAACCGGCTGCAGGTTACGGAAGCAGGAAAGGAACTTACCAAACACCACTGGGGCTTGAGTCAGAGAACCCAGCAGGAGTTCTTCTGGCCTCAGCTCCTGCAGGGGACCCTGACACAGAGGCCTGTCCAGCTGACGCCCAGACTTGGTCAGTCCCTGCGGACCTCTGTCCCTGATGACTCCTGACCACTGGGTCTGGGGGCCCCCGCCTCCTTGGGTCATGGATTCCTTCCAAGGTCTGTGCAGAGGGGTCGACTGGGAGAGCCTCACTGCAAAGCATGCTGGTACACTGAGGCTCCTCTATTGGAAACATCGTCAGGTGGGGGGGTTCACCTGACATGAGAAAGGGGTTTGAACGCAGGGCGGTTAATGAAAATGAGAGAGATCCACGCAGACCAGGGGCGGGGAAGCCCCACCGCGTCTTGACAGCGGTTCACAAATTAAGTTGTTCACAACCTTCAGCTTCGATCCCTACCTGCACTTGACAAATGAGAAAGCTCAGCCCATGGGAGTGGGGGGCTGCGCTATCAAGCCCAAGTCCATCAGACCCTTGAGCCAGGACTCCTGATCGCCAGGACCTAGGTCATTGCTTTGTGCTTCCAGTGGCTGAGACCAGTGCGCAAAGCCAGACTGCAAGCTCGCCTGTCCCCTGCCTCCGCCGGCCTCCTAGCTCAGGGCAGGATACTCGGTCAGCACCCTCAGAGAGGAGTTGGGCCCGTATTCTTGCCCCACTTTATCGACGGGAAACCCGAGTCTGGTTGGGGTGCCTGTCTGCCTCACAGTGCAGTTGGGGGTCTCTCCCCACTGGGCTTCTCTCCCTCTCTGCCACATCCTGGCCGCCCTTTCGAAGGCTCCATCGAAGGCCCCATCGAAGGCCAGGTGGGAAAACCCCTCCCTCTAATTACATTCTCCTGGCAGAGAGGTAGCCTGGAGAAGCCTGGAGGTCAGGGGTACGTGGGTTCGGGTGGGACTGGGGCAGAATGAAGCCCTGCAATGAATTTGAGTGCAGGAGCTTGCCTGAGAGAAGCTTGGGGGAGGCAGCTGTGTGTTGGGGGGGTTGCTTACGAAAGCACAATAATTGCTAACATTTCTTCGGGAGTGACTTTATTTGGGATGGCTTTGAAGGGGTTGATGGAGATTATGGGGGTATCCAAGTCCCCCCGCTCCCATCAAAACTGGGAACGCATCAATTATTCTGTGCAACAGAGAAGATTTGGGTGTCCCTGTGGCAGTCCACAAGGCGGGGGACGAAAAGAGAGGGGCACAGGGGGAGGAGGGCAATGTGGCGGACAGAGGTTGCCAGGTGGAATAACCCCCAGAGGAAGCCCTGGGAACGGGAAGGCAGCAGGAAGGTACTCCAAGAATAGGGCTAGGTTTCGTCAGCCCCAATTCCTTTCCGCTCCTTCAATCTGGAGTAAACTGCCTCTATTGACAGCAGGCTCACTCCGGCACCGGGAGCACTCAAAGCCAACATGCTGCCGCAGAGGCCTTTCTCCAAGGAACGATGCTGAGGCTGAATTTCCTCCTTGGAAGACTCCAATGGGGACCAGCCCCGGTGCCATACTTCCCCCTTGGAGCAGAGAAATGGAGCAGAGGGTGGCAGAAAGACAAGAAAGAGGCCTCCCTAGACCACGTGTTATCTGCTGAATCTACAGGGACATAACAGTTTTGCAGATAAGATAAACTGAGCCCAGGGGGTCAAACAACTTCCGTGGTACCCCAGCCAGCCAGTGGCACAGCCAGGGAGAGGGGCCACACCTGCCTTCCCTGCCATTGGAGGAGGGAGGCTCAGAGGAGGAAGGCCTTGCTCGAAGTCATACAGCAGTTCAGCAGCAGAGCTGGGATGCAACGATTCTAGATCCTGGCTCCAGCGGCTGCCAGCCCGGGAAAGTTGCCCAGCCCTTTCACCCACTTTTTGCCTTGTGCTGGGGAAAGGTTGAGCCGGGTCAGCAGAGGTGGAATGATCTGAGAAATCCACCCAGGCCCAGACACCAGGGGATGCATCGGTCCCCCTTGGACCCTGGCGGCAAGCAGCATTCTGAAAGCCCACCCAAGCAAGACAAGACACTGACGACAGAAGTGCTCGAGGTGGGGAGCTCCGTCTGGTGCGCGCCTGATCTCACTTTACCCGCACGGGGTCCTGGGGGTGGACTTCTCTGCCGGCTTCCGTGTTGCCAGAGAGGACACTGGGCCGAGTAGGACTGCAGTCCCAGGACTCCCAGTCCAGTGCTCGCGTCCCGGGGCGGGCCCTCGCGGTGGGAGGGGCCTGGCGTGGCGCCCAGAACGGTGGGGGAGGGTGCCCACGGCCCGGATGCCCTCCCCGCCTGGGGCCGGAGCTGCTCCGGCGGCTTCCCAGACCGGTCAGAGCAGGAAGGCGCAACAATGGGCAGCGGGCAGCAGCGGGGACCCGGGTTCCGGAGGCAGGGTGCGGCCCGCCCCGCCACCAACACTGTGCGAACGAGGCCCCTGCGCTGGGGACCAACGAGATTAACGGCGGCCGCCCTTTGGGCCCTTACTGTCTGCCCCGACCTGCCTCACCGCCTTCCATGGCTTATCTCACCTCACCCTATTATTTAGCCCCCCCCTTTTTTTAAAGATTTTATTTATTTATTTGAAACAGAGAGAGAGATCACAAGCAGGAAGAGAGGCAGGCGGGGGGGGGGGGGGAGGGGGAAGCAGGCTCCCTGCTGAGCAGAGAGCCCCGATGCGGGGCTCCATCCCAGGACCCTGAGATCCCGACCTGAGCCAAAGGCAGAGGCTTTAACCCACTGAGCCACCCAGGCGCCCCTATTTGGGCCTATTTTATAGATGAAACCATGGAGGCACAGAGTTTAAGTAAAATGCCCGAGGTAAGGAAGAAGTGAAAGCAAGATGTGATCCTAGGCAATCTGGCTCCAGATCCTAAGCTCTTAACCACCGCTGTTACACACACACACACGCACCCACACACATGCTGTATATACTCTCTCATATTTTTTCCTTTTCACTTATATCATTGACAGCTTTCTCCATCGTAAGTACAGCCCACAGTTATCCCAGTGTAAAATCCCGACCTGCTGGGAAGATCTTGTCCGAGCGCCCCGCCCCACCCCGTCTTCCCCACCAGCGCCCCCGATGGCCCTGACATTGAGTTAAGGTGGGCTTCCTCTAATGTAAATTGATACTGACAATGGGGTGGACCGATGGGTGCTTAAGCCCCTCCTCAGCTCGATCAGAGGCCCTTTTCCCAACCAAATCGCACCTTTTAGATAAAATGTGCTTATGCAAACGAAGCTTAAAGACAGGCCCCCTCCTGCATCCAATCAGATTGCGGCACCCAAGCCCCTCCCACACGGAAGTTCGGCGACCGCCTGGCTGGTAGGTGGCCGCTCTCCGGGTTTCGTGCTTTAAACACAAGATGTGGAGACACTGCACGTTTCTCAAACTCGGGTCCCGTGAAGATCTGGAGCCCAGGGCCACGGAAAAGCCGGACGGGCCCAGCCTGGCTGGGCCGCGGTGGCTCCCGAATCTCCAGAAAGGATGGGGCGGCCGGAGCTGGTAGAAGGGACCAACCTGGGGCTGCACTTACTGCTTTTTACATAAGGTCAAGGCCCTAGATGGGTGCCATCGACGACTGGGAACGCCTGTGGGGATCTAGGGCACTTCTCACCCGTCTCCCTTCTATCGGAGACAGACTGGGAGACCCCACTGCATTGGGGGCGAGGGAGCCTCTGTCAGGAGACTTGTCAAAGACGCTCCACCAAGGCGGCTGGGAGAAAGTCCCAGGAGAGGCGGAGGGGCCTCTCAATCAAGAGTAATGAACCAGCCGGAGGCCCCCTTCCTGAGCCCACTTTGGCCCTCACAGGCCAGTCGGGAGCACTGGATGGAGAACCAAGATACGGGAGATTTGTGTCCTGGTTTCATTCCCACCTGTGGGCTGTTCCAGCCTTGAACCAGTCGTTCCCCCTCTCTGGGCCTGTAGCTTCCCATTCCTACCACACCAGGGACCTCCAAGGACTCTTCTCGCTCTGACAGGTGGTCCAGCCGTGGTGCTTTTTTTTCTGGGATCCCCTGAGCTGTCAGGTGGATGATCCGGTAGGTGTCACTTCTCTGAACCTTCCAGTCCCCAGCAATTACAGTCTTCCAAGTATGGCTGCTCCTTGGGAATCAGCCAGCATCCGCTTCCCCTTAGTTTCCTTGGGGGAAGCCTCCCTCCTCCACCTCAGCCAGGGGTGGTGAGTGGAACCGGCTCCATCCCTGGCTTCCCGGGGAGGAAGGTGACCAGACAGGGAGATGCCTGCATTCCATTCCCCGAGCAGTCCAGCGTAGTCATGTGACTCAATTCTAGTCCACGGCAGTCAGGTTCAGGATCTGTCCCAAATGCGGAGAAGTCTGGAAGCATTGAACCTGGGAGGGCTGGACCCGTCGGGAGCTACGTCCCTCCAGTCCCTCCTCCCTGGGCTTTTCACGTCCAGGAGCCAATACACGCCTTTGTCACTTACAGCCGGTTTGAAGTGGCTTTTCAGCTTTGTTGGAGTTACTTGATTCTACGACACCATCAATAGTAAGATAATTTTTTATTTTTATTTATTTTTTTAAAGATTTTATTTATTTATTTGACAGAGAGAAATCACAAGTAGGCAGAGAGGCAGGAGGAAGCAGGCTCCCTGCCGAGCAGGGAGCCCGACGTGGGGCTCGATCCCAGGACCCTGAGATCATGACCTGAGCCGAAGGCAGAGGCTTTAACCCACTGAGCTACTCAGGCGCCCCAATAGTAAGATAATTTTTTAAAGGCAAATATTATATCCATTTAAATAGCAGCTTTTTTGGTGAAAAGAGAAGTGTATCAGGTGTGCCCTTAAAAGACTGACAATAGTATGTTCTTATTTATAAAACTGTCCCCTTGTGATCAAAGTGCTTCACATTCAGAGCCTAAACTTTCTTTGGATGAATTTGGTGATTTTCATTTCTAATTGCATTGGCTGGCTGGCGACAGCCTTCTGTACACCTAGCCTCATGCTTCCACGCGGTGTCATTTTCAAAGCCTTGCTAAGTGATTATTAGGGATCCGGTCTGGTAAAATTCCACCAGGCTCCACGGTGGCCACCTGAGCCACCGGATAGCAGACAGTGAGGACGCCTCCTCACCCCACCCTCCCACCGGCACGTTTCTTGGACATCACCTGCAGGGCCCATCCTCATTCTAGAAACGCGGAGCTGCCAGTGGGGGCCCAGGGTGTCAGAACTCGTTCTGATGGGGTTACCACTTCCTGCGGGACAGGCGCCGAGCTAAGCAGAAGAGTTAGGACCTTGGGCAAGTAACATCACCACTCTGTTTCTGTGCTGCCCCGTCTGTGAATGAAAAGAATAACTTCACAGGGTGTGGGGTGGGGGTACTGGGAAGATTTAATGAAAAAAATCAGCGTGATGCTCAGAGAGCAGCGCTGGTACATAAGGGTCGCCCAGTCCACATCAGTTACTGCTGGTTTAATTCTCATAACTACCCTTGGAGGTCAATAGGATGGTCCTACTTCGTGGTTTAGGACCCTGAGATCAGAGACAAGAAGGGACATGTCCCAGGTCGCTCACTGGGGAAGGAGATGGTGGATCTGGGACTCAAAACCGGGCCTGTCCAGTACCCAGGCTGATGTTCTTAACCAAAATGCCACGTGGACCTCCAAGGGTGCAGGCTGGGGTGGGCCAGTGGAATCTGGGGTCCAGTTCTTAGACACGGAGCAGAGAGAAGTCAGACTCACTCACCACCCAAGTTCACTGCCCAGACCACTGTCTGTGTCTGATTTGTGGAACCCTGGGCCTTTGAAAACTCCAGAGAGAGAAAACACCAAGGCCGCGGGAGAGATGGGATTGTCCCGGGCCACACAGTCAGGGAGTGACAGAGCTCAGCCTGGAGCTCCCCATGCCCTGCCTCCTCACATATCCTCCTGCTTCACTGCCTTCCCCTGTGGGCATCTATCCTGGCACCCCCGCCTCCGAGAAGCTCTCCCTGACCGCCGCAGCCCATGTCCCCGTGCCTTGCTCCTTGCAGGGTCTCCAAACTCACTGTCATTTCAAACATGCACTTTGGAGTCAGGTCGACCTTGGGTTTGAATCGTCCTTCTGCCACCCTGGGTTCATTTTCCCTGTTGCTGAGCCTTAGTGTCCTCACCTGTAAAATGGGCTACAAAAGCCCATCTCAGGGGGTCAGCATCAAGTTTCAGGGAAGGTCAGGGCTGAGCACAAGGTGGCACCGAGCATGCACGCAGCGGCCATCCCCTCCGTCCCCTCCTCTGTGCAGCGTAACTACTTACACGAATAATCCGAAATAAAATGAATAATAAGGACAATGGGCAGAAAAGAAAAGCAGATAGTGAAAGTTTCTTATTGAGCTACACACACATACATGATTGTGGCAGTGGAAACTAACAAACTAAACAACACAAAATTATACTTCCGTAAATAGGAGAAGGAAACTAATGAATTAATACTTTTAAGTCATATTATTATTATAAAAAGGAAAAAGAACACATTAAGAAACACTTGCAGAAGAGTGGATCCGGGAGATATAGAGCGTGTGATGCGCTCGAGTCAGCGTGAGGCTCCTGGACCCCGGCTTCCGCCTCTCAAGGTCACGCAGCTGTCCCTCAGTCACGCCGCTGGCACCGCTTGTCCCACACCTGCTCTTAAATGCAGGGGTATGGGGAGCACCGGACGGAGCACCAGAGGCCGAGGTTGAGTTTAACCCTAACAAGCAGTTACCAGACTTGCAGTAGTTGAGTCTGGGCGTGCTGGGAGCCAAGCGTACAGTGAGCTTTTCTGGACTAACTTCCGTGTCGAACGGAAGTGTTCATCATAGTTCATCAACGTCGTCTTATGATGTGATGATCTCATATTAAACCTAACGGTAACAGCAGTGATTGTTCCGAACGTGGGCTAATGAAAGATTTGGGCCGGGAGGAGTAATTTCATCCCCAGCTTTGGTGAGAAGGGCCAGTGCAGAGTGATAAAAAGCAGACCGACTTCTAGAGGTTTCATGATCGCTTTTAAACTCTGTGCAGACGCTGCCGCCCTCATTGCTTGCATGGGGCCGACTTCCCTCGACTCCCTGCCTCCGTCCTCCACTGTGCTCATCTCATGGTAAGGGTTTTGATGATCATAACATGATTTAAGCACTGGGTATCCCCAGGAGAGGGTGAAGGAAGGAGGGATGGAGGGGAGGAGGAGGCAGCCTGGAACACAGAGCCGTGGCTTCTGAGTCCTAGGCCTCACTCAGTTATAACATGCTGTGTGTGTTAGGGAAGTGACACCCTCTCTGGGCCTCAGATGGAATGGGGCATCCTTCCCCAGCCTCCCTCAGCCCGGACAATAGAGATGCCAGGCCAAGGGACAGAAGCATGCAACAAATGCATCCCTGGCTCCAACCGTGGGCCCCTCTTTCGGAGTCAGACCTGCCTCCCCGGCTGTTACCCCTCTTGCCCCAGCTGCCCGGGGGTCCATAGGCCGCCACTGCTCCACAGCGGCCCCTCATGAAGGGGGCTGAGCTCCAGTGCTCTGCCCGCCCCCGACTTCCAGTGACCTCTGTCATTGGAGTTACCTTGTGGCGGCCACCATGGCCACCCCATTTCCAGCCTGTAAGGAAGGCCTTCCTAGTCTCCAGCTGTTGCAGAGGCCCCGCCGCCGGAGGCTGGGGCCCCGGGCGACATCTCTCAATCCCATTACTCAGCGTCTCCCTTCCAGTGGGCTGCATCCCAGCAGAGCTTCGTTAGAAAGCGGCCTCCTTCCCTCCCTGGAACCTCGGCTCCCTGACCCGCTGCAGGGCCATGGGAACACAGACTGTCTGGAAGAGGACATATGCTCCGACATACACCCCCATGTGGCACGATTTAGCCAAGGGTAGGTCTCATGGGAGCAAGGTGGCCACAGGGCAAAAAGCAGGCGCAGCAGGTGGTGGCCCAGCTTCTCCGTGTCCTTGGGCTTTTCTGCGGAACCTCACAGCTGTTGCTCCCTTCTCTGAGTAGGCAGCTTCTTCCAGAAGGGGGCAGAGGCTGAGTTCTTGCTATGCCACCGAGTCTTTTATGCTCCGGTTTCATCATCGTTCAGGAGAACAGCCACTACAATGTGGGCAGGTTCTCAAGAGGAATGTTGACCAAAGTCCAATTCCCTGGTTTCTGAGTCTGCATTTCCAGCCCTCCGGTGGCCTCCATAGCTGTCTCCCAAGCTCACCGGCATTGAGGGATCCTCCACGTCTTTTTGTGGTTTGATAGCTCATTTCTTTTCATGGCTGAATAATACTCCATTGTCTGGATATAACGAAGTTTGTTACCCACTGACCCATGGAGGAACATTTGGGTTGTTTCCAGGTTTGGGAGATTATGAATAAAGCTGCCATAAACATTCACATGTTTTTCATGTAGATGTAACTTTTCTTTTTTTAAGATTTTATTTATTATTTGAGAGAGAGAGAGGGAGAGAGTGAGTGCACGTATGTGGAGGGAGGGGCAGAGGGAGAGGGAGAGAGGGAATCTCAAGCAGACTCTGCACTGAGCGTAGAGCCCGACACGGGGCTCGATCTCACAACCCTGAGTTCATAACCTGAGCCGATTGGACACTTAACCACCCGAGCTCCCCAGGTGCCCCTAGACACAACTTTTCTTTTTTTTTTTTTTTAGACACAACTTTTCAATGCAATTGGGTACATAGGAGCACAACTGCTGGATTGCATGGTAAGAATGTTTACTTTTGTAAGAACTACCAAACTGTCTTCCAAGGTGGCTGTACTATTTTGCATTCCCATCAGCAATGAATGAGAATTTCTGTTGCTTTCTATCCTTGCCACTGTTTGGTATTAACACTTTTGTGGATATTAGCCATTCTAAAAGGTATGAAGTGATCTCTCATTTTAATTAGCTATCCCCTAACAACATAGGATGTTGAACATCTTTCATATGCTTATTTGCAACCTGTATATAGTCTTTGGTGAGGTGTCTGTTCAGATCTTTTGCCCATTTTTGAATTCTTATTGTTGATTTTTAAATATTCTTTGTATATTTTGGGGTACTAGTCCTTTAACAGATATGTATTGCAAATATTCTGTCTGGAGAAGTGGCTTACCTTTTCGATCTTTTTTCACAAAGCTGAAGTTTTTACTTTTAATAAGGTTCAATGGAATCATTTTTTCTCCTATGGATCGTGCTCTTAGTGTTAAACTAAAAAATTCATTGCCAAACCCATGGTACTTGGATATGCTCTTACATTAGCTTCCATAAGTTTTATAGTTTGCATTTTACATTTAAGTCTAAGATCCATTTTGAGTTTACTTTTGTAACAAGTGTAAGGGCTGAATCTTGCTTCACTGTTTTGTATATGGATGCGCAATTGTTCTAGAACCATTTGTTGAAAAGATTAGCCTTACTCCATTGAATAGCCTTTGCTTTTTTGTCAAAGATCAGTTGACTACATTTGTGTGGGTCTATTTTGGGGCTTTTTACTCTGTTCCAGTGACCAACCTGTGTGTTTTTTCACCAACACCACGCTGTCTTGCTTACTGTAGATCTATAGTAAGTCTTAAAGTCAGGTAGTGTGAATCCTCTGACTTCATTCTTCTTTTTCAGTATTGTGTTGGCCATCCTGGGCCTTTTGCCTTTTCATATATAAATTCAGTTTGTTAATATTAAAAAAAACTTGCTGGGTTTTGATTGGGATTATGGTGAATTTATAGATGGAATTAGGGAGAATTGACATCTTAAAAATATTTAGTTTTCCTATCCCTGCACATGAACTTTCTCTCCATTTATTTATATCTTCTTTGGTTCCTTTCATTGGAGTGTTATAATTTTCTTCTTATAAAGACCGTACCTATTTTGCTGGACCTATGCCTCCATATTTCATTATTTTTGCTGCTAATGTAAATTGCATTGTTTCCAACTATTCATTTCTGGCAGTGGAAAGCAATTGGCTTTTACATGCTAACTTTATATCCTGTGACCTTCCTATAATCACTTATTAGTTCCAAGAGTTTTTTTGGTCTAGTCTATGGGATTTTACACATAGACAACCATGTCCTCTATGTACAAAGACAGCTTTATTTATCTTTCCCCCTCCGCATATGTATAGTTTTCCTTTTCTTACAGTATTAGCTCGGACTTCCAGTCCAATGTTGAATAGGAGTGGTGAGAGGGGATATCTTTGCATGTTCCTAATTTAAAGGGGAAAGTATCCAGTGTCTCTCCATTAAGTATGATGTTAACCATAGGATTATGGTAAACACTCAAACTTTATTAATAAGTTTGAGAATGTTCCCTATTATTCCTAAGTTGTTCAGAGTTTTTATCATGAATCGGTGTTGGATTTTGTCAAATGCTTTTTCGGCGTCTACTGATATGATCATGATTTTTCGCCTTCAGCCTGTGGAGTGATGTGATGGATTACATTAACTGGTTTTTGAATGTTGAATCAGATTTCCATATCCAGAATAAGTCTCATTTGGTCATAGTATAGAAGTCTTTTTATACATTGTTGGATTTGATTTGCTAACTTCTTTTAGTATTTTTGTATCTACATTCATGAAAGATATTGGTCTGTAATATTCCTTTCTTATAAATGTCTTAATTTGGTTTTTCTCTATTTCTTTAATAAATATTGACCTATTCAAATTATCTGTTTTTCCTTTTGTGAGTTTTGGTAGTTTGTGTCTTTCAAGGAATTGGCCCACTTCATCTAAGTTAACAAATTTATGGGCATAAAGCTGTTCATAATATTCCTTTATTATCCTTTCAATGATCCAATATTTGTCCGGTATTTGTAATTTGTGTTTCTTTTTTTTCTTGGTCAGCTTGGAAGGCTTATGAATTTTAATGACTTTTTTCCTCCAAAGAACCAGTTTCTGTTTTGTTGACCTCTATTGATCTCCTGTTTTCAATTTCATTGATTTCTGATTTAATTTTTTATTACTTCTTTTCTTCTGCTTATGTTGCTCTTCCTTCTCTATTTTATTTATTTTTAATTTAAATTCAAGTTAGTTAACATATAGTGTAGTATTGGTTTCATATTATATATAATACCCAGTGTTCATCACAAGTGCCCTCCTTAATGCCCATCCCCCGCCCACCTCCCTCCAGCAACCGTCAGTTTGTTCTGTATAGTTATGAGTCTCAAGGTTTGCTTCTCGCTCTGTTTTTATCCTATTTTACTTTTCCTTCCCTTCCTGTATGTTCATGTGTTTTCTTAAACTCCACATATGAGTGAAATCATATGATATTTGTCTTTCTCTGACTTACTCTTATTTTGCTTAGCATAATAGCCTTGAGTTCCATCCATGCTGTTGCAAATGATTAGGTTTCATTCTCTTTGATTGCTGAGTAATATATATATATACACACACACATACATATACATATGCCACATCTTCTTTAACTATTCATCCGTTGAGGGACACTTCTAATTTCTTATGGTGGAAGCTTATTGATTTCAGATTTTCTTTTCTGATATATATATTTAATGCAATAAATTTCCCTCTAAGCATGGCTTTTCATACATTTTGATAAGTTCTATTTTCATTTTAATTCAAAATATTTGTAAATTTCTTGAGACTTCTTTGATCCATGCATTATTTAAACATATTGTCGCTTAATCTCCAAATACGTTGAGATTTTCCAGCTATCTTTCTGTTACTGATATCCACTGTGGTCTGAGAGCAAACCTTGTTTGATTTCTATTCTTTCAAATTTGATCAGGGGTGTTTTATGGCGCAGAATGTGGTCTATCTTCATGAATGCTCCACATAAGAATGTCTATCCTGCTGCTGTCCAGTACTCCACAAATGTCCATTAGATCCAATTGATCTTGGGTGCTATTCGGTTCAACTATATCCTTACTGACTTTCTGTCTGCTGGACCTGTGAATCACTGATTGAGAGGTGTTGATATCTTCAACTGTAATAGTGAATTCATCTATTTCTCCTCGCACTCCTAGCAGTCTTTGCCTTGCGTATTTCGTCACTCTGCTGTTAAGCGCATACAAATTAAGGATTTTCATTTTTATCCTTTATGATTATATAATGGCCCTCTTTACCCCTGATAATGTTCCTTGCTTGGAAGCCGTCTTTGTCTGAAATCAGTATAGCTACTCCAGCTTTACTTTGATTAACGTTAGCAATGGTATATCCTTCTCCAGCCCTTCACTTTGTATCTCTCTGTGTCTTTGTAGTTAAAGTGGGCTTCTTGGAGACAACATGTCGAGTCTTGTTTTTACCCACTGTGACCAGGGATTTCAATTGATCCTTTCATTGGTGTATTTAGACCATTCACATTTAAGGCAATTATTGATATAGTTAGATTAATTTAATTTCTATGTCTGTAACTGTTTTGTATTCATTCCACTTTTTCTTTGTTCTTTGATTTTTTTAAAACTTCCCCTCTGACAGGTTTTCATTTTATATGTTTCCATTTTTCTCTCCCTTAACATACCAATCGCTTCTACAAAAAAATTGTTAGTGGGTTCCCTAAAGTGTGCGATGTATATTTACAACTACTGCAAGTCCACTTTTTAAAAATTGACATGTAATTGACATACTGGTCTCAGGTATGTAACATAATGATTTGATTACCTGCATGTAAGTACACTTCAAATAACACCATACCACTTCCTAGGTAGGGCAGGTGTCCTATAACAGAGAAACCCCAATTCCTCCCTCCCATCCCTTATAACATTGCTGCCACTCCCTTCACTTACCCATATGCTATAATCACCCAGTTCGTTGTTGCTATCATTACTTTGAACAAACAGTTATCTATATGATTAGGTAGGTACACAAATAGCAAAGATTTTTTTTTTTTTTAAGTTAGGCTCCATGCCCAGTGTGGGGCTTAAACTCAGGACCCTGAGGTCAAGAGATGCATGCTCTTCTGACTGAGCCAGCCAGGTGCCCCTATTTTCCTGTAATTTGTATATGATACACTCATGTGTAGATTTTTGGTATTTGCTCTGCTTGGTATTTTCTGAGCTACCTGAATTTGTGGTCTGGTGTCTATCATTAATTTTGGAAAATTGCCATTACCACTACTTCTGCTTTCTCTTTCTTCTCCTTCTAGTGTTTCCTGTTTCGTGTACATGACGCTTTTTTTTTTTTTACTATATAATAATAATAATTATTATTTTTAAAGATTTTATTTATTTGAGAGCAAGAGAGCACGAGCAGGGAGAGCAGCAGAGGGAGAAGGAGAAGCGAGCTCCCTACTGAGCAGGGAGCCGGACTCGGGGCTTGATCTCAAGACCCGAGCAGTCACCTAACTGACTGAGCCATCCAGGCACCCCTATCTAATTATTTTTAATGTCCAGCGTTTACAATATGAGGGCCAGAACTTTCTCCCCAACTCAAGTTAAATACTCAGTTGGCTTAGGAAGCCAGTAGGGATACTTCTTCTTGCCTAATTTGGTTTCTGGGAAGACTTCATGGGCCTCAGTGCTCATTTGATCACATGGAATTATGTTCTTCATCGTCTCCAGCTCTTTTTCATAGTCCTCAATCCTGGCCTTTGGGAGAGACAAAAACTCAGCACAACTTTTCACGTCTTCCTTTTCTTCAGCATCCACCTGAATAATGTATTTATCCTCTGGCCCAGGAAACTTCCGGGCATTAAACTTCTTTTCCAAACTCATCCCCCAAGACCGCCTTTGCCACACTGGCCCTGTACTCAGCCCAGTCAATAGCAGGTGGTTTCTCAGGGAGAGTAGCCCACCTGGTGGTAAGGTGCTCATTCCAGAATTTCAGAAGTTAGCAACGGCCTCCTAGTTTTGGGGTATGACCTCCCCAAATGCTACCCAGTCGATGGCTTTTAGAGCAAGTTTCGTCCAACCATCTTGAGATCCTTCACCAACCCTGGCAGCCCACAGTCCACCCATGTTACACCTTTTGTAAATGTCCCACAGCTCCTAAGTATTGTTCTAGGTTGTTGGGTTTTTTTTTTTCATTATTTTTTTACTTTTTATTTTTCCCAGCTTTATTGAGATATAACGTATAACACTGTGTAACCTTAGGGTGTACAATGTGATGATCTCACATACTTATATATTGCAAAGTGATGATCACAATAGGGTTAATTAACACCTCCATCATTTTGCGTGATAACTATTTCTTTTTCTTTTTTCTTTTTGGTGAGAACATTTAAGTTCTATGCTCTTAGCCACTTTCAGGTACATAATACAGTATTGTTAACTATAGTCACCTTGCTGTATGCTAGATCCCCAAAACTTGTTCATCTTCTAACTGAAAGTTTGTAACATTTGACCAAATATCTCCCACCAGTTTCCTTCATCCCTCACCCTTGGAAACCACTACTCTGCTCTCTGTCTCTATGAATTTGGCTGTTACTGCATACTATTTGAGGATTTTTAGGATTTCTTGGTTTGGGGTTCTTGCAGCTTCTTTAATCTGTAGGTTAATGTCTTTTGCCAAATTTGGGAAACTCTCAGCTATTGTCTTGGTATATTTTCTGCACTGCACTCCTTCTCTTCTTGTGGGATTCCAGTGACATACATGTATTTTGGTATTTTCCAATAGACCCCTGAAGTTGTTCATTTTATTTGTTGTTTCTTCGTTCAAGTTGTAGAATTTTTAGTGGTCTATCTTTCAGGTCACTGCCTTCCTCTGTCACCTCCGATGGGCCACAGTGCCCACCCAGGAAGTTTGTTGTTACTGTATTTTTCAGGTTTAGAATTTCCACCTGGTTTGTCTTTATATCTTCTTTTTCTTTGCTGAATTTTTCTCTTTTTCTGTTTCGAGACTATTCATGGTTGCTCTCTGACGCTTTTTTCTTCCGTTCTTTCTTCTTTTTTTGGGGAGAGCTACATTAAAATCCTTGTCTGATAATCCCAACGTCTGTGCCATCTTGATGTTAGCATTGGGTTTTTGTTTGGTTTGGTTTGGTTTTGGTTTTTTTAAATTAAGGTAAGCGCTGTGCCCAACGTGGGGCTCAAATTCATGGCCCTGAGACCGAGAGTCACTCACTGGGCTGATCGAGCCAGCCGGGCCCCAAATGTCAGCGGTCCCTCGACTGCCCTTTTTCATTCCAGTTTAGCCTTCTTCGGGCTTTTGGTAAGGCACATAATATTTGAGTTTATCTTGGGCTTTTTGGGTATTACAAGGCACTGGTTCCTTTTTAAAACGATTTCAATATGTATTCCACTTGTTCGAGTTCAGAATGAACATCGTGGCTCACTTTTGTGGTCTGTGAACTTGAATGCCATTTTAGCTTAAAATCAGTACTATTCTGGTCTGTCCTTCTGGGTGCTACCCAGAGGCCAGCCTGAAACAGTGCAGTGTTCCACATCATAGTTGAGTTCTCAAAGCTTTCACGATGTTAATTCTGGCGAGTTTCGCACATAGGTCCCTCGTGGGTGGGTGTGCCCTGGATTTCATATACAAATAGAAGCAATCTCTTTCTGCAGCTCCCTTTTGTCCGTAATTCTCCCCACACACCCCAGCTGTGAGAGGGTGGGTGCTGCCTCTTCGTCACCTTCGCTTAGATTTTAGAATGGGACGGAGGGGGATTCTCGCTGATCACACTTGTGCAGAGCGGGGCTGACTCACAGAGCTCCACATCGGTCACCACTGGAAAGGAGAGAGAGGACCAGAGAGGACCACGCAGACGGTGGAGCACAGGAGGGATGGTGACAAGCTCCACACCACCGTCTCCCCAAAGCCTGCTGGAGAGGGAGGGCTGTGGCTTATTTCATGGTGTTTGCCCGGAGAAGAGCAAGCGTTGTCAAAAAGTCTTATCTTTCATTGCTGTCCCTCCCAGCCCTTTCACCCCCTAGAAAGTGGGCTTTCGTTGGGACTTGGTGCTTTGGGGATGATTTGGGGTTTGGCCTTCTCTGGGGCCCAGGCTGGGATCTAGTAAGTAGCAAAGCCCGTGAGGACTCCCAGCTACGTGATCCCTTGGGACCCAAGTTGTCCAGCCAGTTCCTCTTTTCCACCATCAGAGGCTCGAGTCCGATAGTTGGTTTATATATTTTGTCAAATTCTTGGTTGTACTAAGTGGAAGGAATATGGTGG
The DNA here is from genome assembly GCA_028533885.1 of Nasua narica. NCBI lineage: Eukaryota > Metazoa > Chordata > Mammalia > Carnivora > Procyonidae > Nasua > Nasua narica. Next base: position 96,527,694 of record CM052811.1, on the reverse strand, counting down.
AATCCACTTAATCATCTTGTCTGGAAATAGAAAGCCCATGTATTTTTTTTAAAGTCAACTTTTTGAGGTATAGTTTACATGCAATAAAACATATCCATTTAAAGCGTACATTTCTCTGAGTTTCAGCAAAGGTATATAACCATGTAACCACAGTCAAAATACAGAACATTCCCATCTCCCCAAAAAGTTCCCTTGTGCCCCTTCCCAAGAAACTCCCCCCTCCCCAACCCAGGCCTCAGACAAGCACTGATCGATGTCACTATGGATTAGATTTGTCTTTTCCAGAGTTTCAGATAAAATCACACAGAATGTATTTTTTTAAAGATTTTATTTATTTGAGAGAGAGCAACTGAGACAGCAAGAGAGCGCAAGCGGGAAGGAGAGGGAGACACTAGGCTCGATCCAAGGACCCCGGGATCATGACCTGAGCTGAAGGCAGACGCTTAACCAATGAGCCACGCAGTTGCCCCCAGAATGTATTTTTTTTAAAAAGATTTTATTTATTTATTTGACAGAGAGAGAGAGAGATCACAAGTAGGCAGAGAGGCAGGCGGGGTGGGGGTGGGGGGAAGCAGGCTCCCCGCTGAGCCGAGACCCCGATGCGGGGCTCGATCCCAGGATCCTGAGATCATGACCTGAGCCGAAGGCAGAGGCTCCAACCCACTGAGCCACCGAGGCGCCCTACAGAATGTATTTTTCGACAGAAGTCTGCTGCCTTTTGTTCGGTGTATCTGCGAGACTCATCTGTATCACCAGGTGTATCAGCAGTTTATTCCCTCTCATTGCTAAGTAGGATTCCATTATATTTTCGTGTATGCTTTTGTTTGGATCTTCGCGATCCTCTGCGCTAGAGACAATGGGCCACAGTAGCTCCGGCCACGGCCACTGCTGTGTTTCCGCCCTCAGGGCTCCTTCTCTTTCATCCAAGGGAGGAAAGGCCTGATGCATCACTTGGTACCTACTTCAAGCCATGGGTAGGACACCATTTCAGGATAAAAAGATGGTTTCTTCTGGACTTAGCTGTGTTGATCTCTGTCATACACTTACTAATCACAGGTTCAGACCGGGTATATGAGAAGTCACTGTCTTGGCAGGGCGTTTGAGGGGTTTGTAACTTTGGTCTTACATTGCTGTGTCCTCTGAATTCGTAATAGGAGTATGGACATGCTTTTCATTTTATGGAAGCGTAACTGTCCGATCATGGTCATGCGTAACTAACACCGTCACTCCGTGTTGAATTCCTGGTGGCCTGTGATGAATTTGGTACCTCACCAAACGGTCTTATCCGCGTCCTCAGGTTCTCTGCTTTTCTGTCCAACCCATGCCCTCAAACCCCTGGCAGAAGAAATGTGGTACTCCAGGCAATCGGCTGATTCACTTTGGGATGGCAAGTGGCACAGTAGCTGAGGGGTGACCTGACCTTGTAGATTCCCTCCTGGCTAGTTACATTTGCCAAATGGATACATGATTTCTCTGACTGCTGTCTTCACAAAATTCAGCAGACTCATAAATGAAGTGCTAAGTGGTTTTTATACAGGAAAACAAAGCCGGTTTTGTTTTCTACCAGGGCAAGTTTGGATATATTCTTTTAAAAAAGATGACTGAATATTTCCCATTTAGCAAAGTCTTAAGGTAAATAGATGGTTGCCAGGTTTCTAGTTACATCAGTTTCTGTACTATCTATCTGTTCCGACACAAGCTCCTTTTAAAATGTGCCTAGTCAGAATGTCTTCATATACTGCAACCAAAACAACATATTGCAACAGATGGAATACAGAAGTAGATGTGAGGATTCAGCTGTCTTCTATTAAGCCAGGCATTAAAGAGATCTGCAAAAAGTGTAAAATAACGACACTCTTTTCTTTTTTTTTAGGGAGTAGAGAGAGAGAGAGCATGGGGGGGGCGCAAAGAGGAAGAGAGAGAATCTCAAGCAGGCTCCATCCACACTCAGCGCTGAGCCCGACACAGGGCTCAGTCTCACAACCCTGAGATCATGACCTGAGCCGAAATCAAGAGTCGGACACTTAACTGACTGAGCCACCCAGGTGCCGAAATCAAGAGTCGGACACTTAACTGACTGAGCCACCCAGGTGCCCACTCTTTACTATGTTTTGTGAGAAAATATATTTGTGGAAAACTTAGCTGCCAAAAAAACAATTCAAGAAAAACTTTCAAACTACAGTTCCAGATTAAAGTGACCTTCTAAATGCCTAGTATAGTAAGTGCAAAACAGGAGGAGATAAAGAAAAGAAAAAAAGGGAGATCCACACAAGCTCATCCTATGAAATTTCATCATACCACAGATAAGCAGAAGATCCTGGAAGATTTCACAGGAATAAAAGCAATCACATATAAAGAAACAAATCAAAATGGCATCACCCTTCTCAAAAACATCAGAAGCTAGAAGACGAGGCAGCAATGCCTTCATTCTTAGGGAAAATAATTAGCAGTCTACGATAATATTTTTAACTGAACTATCACTCAGTCGTGAGGGTAGAAGAAAGACATTTTGGGATATCACGGATACAGTATTATAGCGATGGTCCCCAGTGAATCACAACTCCCCTTTACCATGCCCCTTTATGACGTGACTTCGCTGTTCCTCCCAGTGAGAGGAGTCTATTTCTTCATCCCCTTGAGTCTCAGCTGGCCGAGTGACTTGTTTTAACCAACATGGCAGAAGTGATGCCATGTGAATTCCACAGCCAAGGCTTTGAAGAAGCCTTGACGTATCCCCTCTCATCTTCTGGTTCAAAGACCGCTAGGGAACTGACACCATGTTGGGAAGGAGCCATCTACTGAGGACGAGGCCACATGAGAAGATATCTAAAAGTGAGGCATCAAGATAAAGCAATCTAATGCGAAATTCTTAGAGCAGCTTAATGGTGTCTATTATATCGTCATTTTCTTTAGAATTGTTTATATATTATTTATTTTATATATTTATTTTGTATTTTTATTATTGTTTATATATTATTATGTATTTAGGGTATGAGATTTTAATATTTTGCAAGTCTTTTTCTCTTCATTATGGCTTATGTTTTGGTTATGGTGTCTTTCAGGATATAGTTTTATTTTCTTACGGTTACCTCTGTTAACCATTTCCTTTGTTTTTATGTCTTTGAGATTTTTTTTTTTAACCTTACTTATTTGACAGAAAGAGAGCACAAGCAGGGGGAACAGCAGGCAGAGGGAGAAGCAGGCTCCTCGATGAGTGGGGAGCCCAATGCAGTGCTCGACCCCAGGACTCTGGGATCATGACCTGAGCCAAAGGCAGACGCTTAACCGACTGAGCCACCCAGGCACCCTGTCTTTGATATTTTTTTTTTAAAGATTTATTTATTTATTTGACAGAGAGATCAAAAGTAGGCAGAGAGGGAGGCAGAGAATGGGGGCAGGTGGGGGAAGCAGGCTCTCCGCTGAGCAGAGGGCCCGATGCAGGGCTCGATCCCAGGACTCGGAGATCATGACCCGAGTGAAGGCAGAGGCTTTAACCCACCGAGCCACTCAGGCAGCCTGTCCTTGAGATTTTTAAAAAAGATTTATTTATTTGATGGGGATGGGGTGGGAGAGGCAGAGGCAGAGGGAGAGAATCCTCAAGCAGACTCCCCGCTGAGCATGGAGCCCGACAGAACTTGATCCCAGGACCCCAAAACCATACCTAAGCTGAAATCAAGAGTCTGCTGCTTAACTGACTGAGCCACCCAGGTGCCCCCTTCTTTTCTTTCTTTTAAAGACTTATTTATTTATTTTAGGGAGACAGAGATTGAGAGGGAGTGGGAGGAGGGGCAGAGGGGGACTCTTTCAGCAGACTCCCCACTGAGCACAGAGTCGGACGTAGGGTTCCATCCCACAACCCATGAGACCATGACCTGAGCCAAAACTAAGACTCCGATGCTTAACCAACCGAGCCACCAGGCGCCTCTTTATTTTGTTTCTTAATCCTCACCACTACCACCAAACCAGTATAAGCAATTGGTGCAAAATGGCGGTCACTGTCAAAGAGAGAACTAAGAGTTTTCAATAGTTGTTTCTAAGGAGTGGTCTGGAGTTAGGAGAGCCAGGCAAGGAGCTGCTGCTTTTCTACTGACTTTCCCCTCACAGTCCAGGCTGAAAGTTACATCGGTAAAGTGTACCCTGAATCAGACTCCTTACTATCCTCACTTCTTCCAGTCTGGTCAAGGCCTCTATTATCTCTGGCCTAAATGACCCCAACAGCTGGCTCACTGGTGTCCTGCTTCTACCGTCGCCCCCATTTCAGTTATTCATTGCTGGGAAATATACTACTTCAAGACCCATTTATTAAATCTCATAATTCTTTGGTTTTCCTGAGCTGAGGGAGGTGGCTCCTCTATTCATGTCATGTTGCTGGGGCTGTGGGCATTTGTGGGCAGAATATCCACGTGGCTCGCTCATCTGCTTTGGCACTTGGTACTGGCAGTTGGCTGGGTCCTCAGCCGGGACTCTGGGCTGTGGGTCTCAATTCTCTTCCATGTGGCCTCTCTGTATAGCTTGGACCCAAGAGTTAGCATTCCAAGAGGAAGGGAATTCTCTTAAGGCCTGAGCGTGGACGTCCCAGAACATTCCTTCTACAGGTCAAAACAGCCACAAGACCAGCCCAGACTCAAGGGCAGTGGAGGAATCACTGAGGGCCATCTTTGGAGACTAGCTTTCATGATGCCCCCCTTCAGTCTATTTTCTGCTTTCCAGAAACACGTTTTTTATTTTATTTTAAAGATTTACTTATTTGAGAGAGGGAGAATGAGAGTGCGCATGTGTGCGTGTGGGGGAGGGGGGAGGGGCAGAGAGAGAGAGAGAGAGAGAGAGAGAGAGAGAGAGAGAGAGAGAAAGAATCTCAAGCGGACTCCCCTCAGAGCACAGAGTCTGACACAGGGCTTGATCTCATGACCCATGAGATCAGGACCTGAGCCAAAACCAAGAGCCAGAAACTCAACCAACTGAGCCATCCAGGAGCCCCTCCCAGAGACATCTTTTAAAAACAAATAGACATCACTCCTCTGCTGAAATCCACCAATGACATTACCACGCTCATGATACCTGTTGCGTTTAATGCCTTGTCTTAGCTGGCTCCTGCCCAGTCCTGTCTATGCTTCTGTTCTCCCCATATTTGAGCACTCCTAACTCACCACCCTGAATCTTTGTACTTGCTGTTCCATCAGCCTGGAACAGTTTTCCTCCAAGTCTCACTTGGCTACTTCACTTCATACTTGGGATACCTGACATTATTAATTTATTCACGCTTTAGGGCTCCACTAGAATTTAAAGTCCTTTCTTGGTCCTATCCTGTATTTACTCCTCACACCTAGAAAAGCATTAATCACAGGGCTGCCATACCGTAAATATACCCTGTGGCTAACTGAATTTATTTCCCTAAATCTTGGGCACGTACTGCCTTCAGATATGTATGAATTAATTTTTAAAATTACAGTGGTCCAATAGTATTCCCATTCTATATACCCACTGGCAAATATTTCTACCTTCCTAATAAAGCTGACAGCTGCCTTTCTGTGTGCGTGCAGGGCAGCTGCCGTGCAAGCCTAGCCTCTGAGGGGTCCGCCAGCAACCGGCCCCGTGCACGCATGGCACTTGGGGAACTCAGAGGGCTCACCAGACACACTCTGGGCAGAAGCCAGGGGAGTGCTGCCCTCAGCATTTTTATTTTAATCCATTTTGGTGTCAGCTGTCCCACATTAATTCACTGAATTTAATTAGAGGGTTGAATGACAACCCCTAAACTACGGCATCTAAGACACCACTGTAGTCCAACACCGTCAATCAAAGTGAACCCCCATATATCCAGGAAGCAGGCACACATCCCACATGTCAAAGATAAATCTAGGTCCAAAACCATATTAACAAAGCTTGTTTATGCATAAACTTGCAGCAAGCGAACCCTTCTGCCATCATCCTTGTTTCAGCAGGAGTTCAAAAGGTGTCAGGGAGTATATTTCATTGAGTAAAAAGGAAATGCTGTCTCACTGAAAACCTTTCTGCAAGGGTAGGATTAGTGGAGTGAGGGAGACTCACTGGTCTTCCAATACATTTGGTCGTCCTTGGTTAGCTGCAAGGGGGCAATCGAGCAGTTTGGGAACATTTCAAAAGAGGAAAGGGTGGACGGTTTTCTGTGGCCAGCCATTTCCTGGAACAAGTGGGGGTCGATGAGATGCTTGCCTGTAGTCAAACTATTTTCAAGGTTACTGGGGACCGGGGGGGAGGCTGCTTTCCTGCAGAAAGTTTCTCATATGATCATTCCATTTAAAATAATTATAATTTTAGAGTTGAACTTTGACCCACCGCCCATGGTTCCCACCCCAAGTCTATTCAAAGAATGGAAAAACCTCAGAAATGGAGTAATTCGGTGTTTAAGCCTTAGTTAGCAATGGTCAGAAACAGAATCAGAAATTTTCCTGAATCCTAGGACTGTGAATACAACCACCACACTTCTCAAAAATAAAACAAGGAAAACAATGAAAATACAGTCAGTAGCAACATAAACCAGTTCTAGCCAGGCCCGAGGACCCCTTGCTTCTGCAACAGAAGCCTGACCCTGCCTGTGATGGATGGGGCTTAGGGGGTCTGGGCTTCCGGGGAGCCTAAGCCTCTCCCAGCACGGGGAGGACAGTCCTCAACTGGTCCAAATCAGTCGGTTCCCTGTAGATCTCATTTTTGCCAGTGAACAGAAGGGAAAAGTGGGGGGGCGGGAGGGAAGGCATCTGGAAAATCAAGTTTGAGGGTTTTTAAGAGCCCACAGAAGTGGAATTTTCTGCGGTGGGACATGGGTGCATACAACTTGGCAATGTGAATTGAAAGTCAAAATCTCTTTTGACTCTATAGTTGTGCATCTACTAAGCAAAATTTTCAGCATTCCTACTGTGCTAATTACATATTTGTTCTTTGGATTCTCCTTTGAACCAATTAAAACATGTTAACTTGTTCTCTCATTAATGAACAAATATCTTTAACATACTCGTTTTGTATTTGAGTCATGATTTTCCTTTCTAAAAACAAAACTTATCCTTTAGCAAGGTGGTAAAGTAAATTTACTACATTCATTTGATCTTACCTACAGCCCTCTTCAAAACATTTTTTTTTTAAAGATTTTATTTACTTATTTGAGAGACAGAGAAAGTGAGAGAGAGCATGAGAGGAGAGAAGGTTAGAGGAAGAAGCAGACTCCGCGTGGAGCCGGGAGCCCGATGTGGGACGCGATCCCGGAACTCAGGGATCATGACCTGAGCCGAAGGCAGTCGCTCAACCAACTGAGCCACCCAGGCGCCCCTTCAAAACATTTATAAAGACCATATAGTGGGGAGCCTGGGTGGCACAGGTAGTTAAGCACTGGACTCTTCCTTTTGGCTCAGGTTGCAATCCCAGGATTGTGGGATCGAGCCCCTCGTCGGGCTCTGCACTCAGTGTGGAGTCTGCTAGAGATTCTCTCTCCCTCTGCCTTTCCTGCTTGTGCTAAAATAAATAAATAAACCTTAAAAAAAAAAAAACTTACACATTAAAACTAAGATATAGGGCACCTAGTGGCTTGGAAGGTAGAGCCTGCAACTCTTGATCTCATGGTTGTGAGTTCGAGTCCCATGATGGATATAAAGATTAACTAAAAATCTTTTTTTTTTAAAGATTTTCTTTATTTAATTTGAGTGAGAAAGAGAGCACAAGGGAAAGGAAGAATCTTAAGCAGGCTCCACACTACTGTGGAGCCCGATGAGGGGCTCAATCCCAGGACCCTGAGATCATGACCTGAAATCATGAGCTGAAATCAAGCATCAGATGCTTAACCAACTGGGCCACCCAGGTGCCCCTTAAAAATCTAAAAAAAAAAAAAAATAATAATAATTTTTTTTTAATTTAAAGAGAAACAAAGGCACCACATTAGTTTCCTCTTGTTGCTGTAACAAACTACCACAAAGTTTGTGGCTTAAAAACATCATCTTAGTTCCGGAGGCTAGAAGTCCAAAATGGGTCTCAGCCGGCTGAAACCAAAGTGTTAGCCAGGCTGGTTCCTTCCAGAGGCCCCACAGGAGAAGTGTTTCCTTGTGTTTTCCAGCTTTTAGAGGCCGCCCCAGTTCTTGGCTTCTAGTCCCTTCTTCCATCCTCAAAGCCAGCAAGCAAGGCATCTTCAGATGTTTTTCCTGACTCCTAAGGACTCCTGTGATTATGCTGGACCCACCCACACAATCCATGATCATCTCCCCACCCCCGGGGTCCACAGCATAATCACATCTGCAAAGTCCCTTTCGCCTTGTAACCTAGTCACAGTCCCGTCTAACTTCAATAAGTTCAGTGAGAACTAACAGCACCCCTGTGTTTCTGAGTGAAGGTATCACACCGAGCGCTGAATGCAAGAGCACCTAGTACAGGATCTCCTCTAAATTTAATTCAGAAATAACAGGCGATGCTAGAGTAGGAAAACAGAACGACTGTTGCCTCTGGGGAGCGAGTGGGGATGGAGAAAGGACATAAAGGCATTTTCTGAGATGGTGGTCATAGCCTCTATTTTGATAGTGTTGTAGGGTGCAAGAGTATAAACAAATACAAAATTCTAACAGGTATTTAGAGGGAATTGTGACGTCTGCCATTCTGAAATGTGATATAGGATTGGGGTCAGGGTTAAGGAGGTAAATATGTGATAAAACAGGTACAGTAACATGTTTATGGTAGAATCTAGGTGGTGGGTATACAAGAGATCGCTATAAAAATCTTGCATTGTTTGACAATTTTTATAAGGGAATTTTGGGAAAAAAAGGAGTGATGACCCTGCAGTATCACTCCAGTGGCTTAAATGAATAAAGGGATGGGTCATGTTTGGACAGGTGCAGGAGTACTACTGATGGTGTCCATCATAAGGGAGGCGGGCAGGGGCCAGAGAAGCCGCTGGAAGCAACTAGCCTGCCCACAGGACGAAGAACTTCTACACCAATGTCACCAAGGAACACGGATTAAAAACCCCCATCTTCCCCTCGTAACCCTCCGTGAGTTTGCTGCAGCCTATCTCCAACTGGGTGGTGGCTCGTTTCCTGCGAGCCGATTGCCTCTCCCACTTCTTGGCAACTCCAGAGAACCCAGCAGAAGGCTCTACCCAGAACACGTATTTAAAAAAACATCTGATGATGGGGGGGCACTCCCTGCTAGTTCCTCCACCAGGGAAGTCGCAAACCTAACGCCTCCCGCCACTCCCCCCAAGGGCCAACAGGGAAGGGAGTTCCTGCTACAGTTCTTTGGCCAAGCGGACATGACCACATGACGTCCCCGCTGGCACAGCCCCTGCCCCGCCCCCCCATCCCAAATGGCCCGGGGGCACCTGAGAGTAATCACCATCACACCGGGCTGAGAAAAGCCAGCATAAAGCACTTTTATTGCGATAATAAAACTTGAAACTCATACGTAGTGCGGGGAGGTGGGGGTGGGGGGTAGGCAGCAATAATTTCTCTCACCAAATCACTACACAGGACAGCAAAGGGGTGAGAGGGGGAGGAGGAAAAGCCAGGAAACTCTGATTATCAGCAGGGGAGCCGAACATCAAACACCAGGAGATGCTGAAGCGGTGATGACCAGCATCATTTTCTGAAGACAACACTCAAGGGTTTGTCGTGATGGCTGGGCTTTCATCGGGTGTTAAGTGTCTACAAACAGCACCTTCGATTTAAACTTTCGATTAAAGTTCTTAAAATTTGGGAAGTGGAGCTTGGACAGCTATGAGATTACAAAAGTCCTGAATATCCGTTAGAAAAACCACAGGATGGGGGAAAAAAAAAGCCAGGCCCCGATGAAGGCTTCGGAGGTCCCCGCTGGCCTGGGGACAGATACCTGTAGTGTCCAACATTGCAGTGAGAACGAACGATCTGCTCTCAAAAGGCAGAGGGTTTAAGGGGAGGCTGGGGCGGGGCAGTGGAGGCAAAAGCTCTCCCCCCCACCCCCACTTGAGTTTTAGGTCGGGCTTTTAATTCAACCCAAGGACATCTCTCAACTGGGAGAGTAATTCGGCCCTCGACAGCGCCTCAAATCTGCTATGGCTTTGCAGCGCAGCAGCAAGAATGTTTAATATATAATAGATAACAATTTCATCCAAAAAAAAAATAAAATAAAATAAAGATTCTTGCATTCCCCCCCCCACACCAATTCCTATTCTAAAGTTAACCCATTACTTGTGCTGTTAATACTTGACTAATACTTAAGTGGAAAACTAGATCCAAAAGACTGAAACTGAACTTTCACCCCAAAACAAAAATGAAATAAAATGAGTAACTTGAGGTCTATGGCATATAGTTTAGGTCAACACACATACGAGGAGAAAGGGAAAGAGCAAAGCCGGGTGACAGAACACATTCAGTCGGGGTCGATGTTTATACAGAGTGTAGTGGAACATCAGGAAAAGCTCCGTCTGGGTTCGCGCGTGCGCGTCTGGGGGCGCCACATCCCTCCACGGCACATCTGCTGGGAACAGAAAAGCCGTCAGTTCCAGCAACACGGCGGTGTGTGTGTGCAGTGGGGACAGGCGCGGGCTGTCTACAATTCCAAGTCCCTTCCCCGGGAGCTGCAAGGTGTCACCCGGAACAAGCCACTTCCGCTCCAGCTGGGGACAGCCTGCTGGGCTTGGGCTGGCTTCCCAGGTGAGCAGTCTCCTTCCTTTTTCTTAACCTAAGGTGACGTCTACCTTGCTGAGGAGAGCAGTGACGGTCCAGTTCCCCATTCCCACTGGGTCTCCCGAATTGGCTGCATATAGGAATCACTGGGGGCTTTAAAAACGTGTCCTGCTTGGCTCCCACTCCCAGTAATTGTGGTTAACTGGCCCAAGGTGTGGCCCGGACACTGGCAGAGTCTTTGAAGAGGCTTCCTATGTGACTTCCGTGTGCACTGCACTAAGCTGGTACATCCCTCCGGTTGAAGAGATGTAGGTGTCTGTGGTCTTTATTCATTTACTCAAACCTACGAGTTTCTAGATCTGCCCTTGGGCTTTCCCTTAAGACCTGCGTAAGAAGCTGTGAGATGTTCTTTGGTGATGTGGGGGGAGGCTCAGGCCAGGGTGACTCGCAGTCCTCTCTCCCTGCCTTCCCCTCCCTTCATCCTGCCAGATTTATAGAATGCCTGTACCCAATCAGCATAACTGGTGATTATGCTCCCTTCAAACAGTTTTATGTCCAGAAGGTTGAGCTCTCAAAGAACAGGAAAGAGGGTTTGGACTAGGTGTAGACCTCGGGAAGACAGAGGCGCTGTAAATGTTAAGAGTTCACTCCTGATAAGAATGACAGGTAGAGAAGCCAGGGTCGTCAAACCTGACCCAGGTATGTAGGGCTCAAACCACAGAGAGAGAAAACAGCTACGAATTTAAAAAGCCCCTGTACTTAAAGAAGTCCACAGCAGACAAGGTTAGAGCATAAGAGACAGGCTGGCAGCCACTTGTGAACAGCTTTCGAACAAAAGCCTTCTCACTCAGCCCCTGGTTGTGGTTTTCTGGTTCCAGGGCCAGGAGGGGGGCAAACCTAGAGGTCTAGGGCCAAGAGGAAAGAAGATGGCAGCATTCATGTCTTTTACAATTCTGATACCCACATGAAAAGTTAGGAGCCATTAAGCCACTGAGTTCGGCTTCCCAGAGACGAGGGTAAAAGGAAGGAAAACAAGTCTAGGAAGGGGAAGCAGGAGAGAGGTTCCAGTCCTAGTCCGCCACTGCCTGGAAGTGACCTCGAATAAGGTGTTTCTCTCCGGACCTCAGTTCCCTCACCTGTTACACAGGAAGGCTGATCAACCCTTGAGATCTCTACTTAGGACTGAGGGCACCTCGACACTTCACAAGCACCCCCTGGCCTCCCCTTTCTAGCCACAGAAAGTAAGTGGGCCTGTGCGCTCCAGCGTCCCGGGCGTGGCCCTGCGGCAGCCGGCCCAGGTGACACTGCCTCTCTGGCACCCCTAACAGGCAGGGGCCTCGCTCTACATGGTGAGGGGGCTGCACGCACTAGGTCACGGTATGCGGTCCTCAAAAGTCTTCCTTCTAAAGAACTAAAATGCTGGCATTATAAATTCAGCCACATTTCTAGTTCCCAACTCAGTTTTAGTTTCGAAGTTAAATATAAAAACATCCTTCGTTTCGACAGCTACCATCAGCTGCCCCATCCCAATGAGTTTTTTGGCGAGCATACGCCAACCCTTTCCACAGGAGGACGAAATTTTGCATTCAAGGTGTACAATAATAACTCAAACTGAAAGGCTACCCAACTGAGTAAGAAAGTAGGGGGGAACAAGCCGTGGCATTTTTGGTTCTGCTACCCACCAAGTACTGGGTGCAACATGGGAGGTACGAAGGTAGGGAAAGACGCTTCGGCATTTCCTTCCTTACCCAAGAATGGGGAGCTCAGGGAGGAGGCCATTCCTGTCATTCCAGTTTCAGAAGCTCCACGTCAAAGACGAGAGTGGCATTTGGTGGGATGATGCCGGGGTGCCCGGTAGCACCGTAGGCGTAGTCTGGGGAGATGGTCAGTTTGGCTCTCTGACCCACACTCATCTGTGAAAAGAATAAAAAGAAAGACTCAAGTGGACACACTCCCCAACTGTGTCTCTGTAAGAAGCAGGGCAGCTTATCAGGGTGTCCCTTAGCCAGTGTCACGGGACTCGGACCTGTTGGTGACCGTGTGGCCGGCCTGGGGGCTGGGCTCCTCCTGGTGCAGAATGTGGAGGCCGGCCGTCAGGCTGCACGACCCCTGCACCTGGCTCTGCGGGGCCCACGAATGAGGAGACGCGCCTTCCCGCGCAGGCCTCCCTGACCTGACTCCAGGTAGCCGGTACTGTGCCGGTGCTGCCACTCGGGCCTTCAGCGGCCTGTCACTCAGAGCACGTGTTAAGTGGCATCTATGCTCTCAAAAAAGGAGTACTTTGACCAAAACTCTGCTTTAAAACACAGACACAGAAAGTAATGTTTGGGGTAGTCAGTCTACTCTTCTGTACTCTTCATATTTGCTACTTAACGCTCCTACAAAAAACTTTAAAAGGACATGATTTTACAAAGTAGCATGTATAGTAGGCTACCCTTTGTGTGAAAAAGAAGGAAACATTTATATATTTGCACCTTGCCTATAAAAACACAACACACCTTTCGAAGGACACAAATAATACCAGCATTTTTCCATGGGGAGAATGGAGTACAGTGGCCAGGGGAGAGGGAAATTTTTCCCTTTTTAAAATACATTTGTACGGGGGTGCCCGGGTGGCTCCATCGGTTGGGCGTCAGCTTCAGCTCAGGTCATGATCTCATGGGTCCTGGGATCAAGCCCCACGTGAGGCTCCCTGCTCAGCGGGGAGTCTGTTTCTCCCTCTCTTTCCCACTTGTGCTCTCTCTCGCTCTCTTGAATAAATAAAATCTTTAAAAAAAATACATTTGTGTTTTTTCATTTCCTAATCGAATATATAAGTAAGTTTCCATATATATTTTCTGAACAGTGAGCAGGCTCTCTGCTGTACGTCCATCCTCCCAGCACTCTCTGCTCAGCCTCCCGGTGTGCGCTCCCGGCTCTCTGACCCCACCCGGAAGACAGCGGCTAAGATGGAGTCTCGGGCTGCGCTCAGAACATAATGCGACTCAGAAAGCGTGCCCCCCACACTCCCCACATCTTTCAGAAACGGGGACGCGCTGGACCAGGGTGCTAAGGGCAGTTAAAAGCATATGGCTTAATCTAGTGAAATTCAAAACAGTTGTGTCCTTTTACCCAGCAATTCCACTTCCAGAATTTTCTGCTAACAACCTAAATGCCCATTTCAAGGGGAGCGGTTTCACAGGCCCATCTGCACCATGGGTCAGCCACTAGAAAGAACACAGGGGCCTTAAGCACGCTAACACGGAAAGATGGCGAAGACACAGAGGGGAAAGAAGCAAGCCGGCCAAAGAGCACCCGTGGCAGGACCGCATACCTGGAAACACCTAAGAGCAAAACAACAATATCAAAAGAAAGGGAAAAGGGGCACAAGACAACCCCTTCTTCTTCCTGTGCTTTTAATTCACTCAAAAGAAATATACTGTGGAGTTTCAAAGGTGCTCTGTTCAGGTCTCAGACCACCCAGACTTCTCTCAAGTGACGGGCCTGGGACTGACCCCCAAGCACCCTGGGGCCAGGGATAGACTGGCATCTCCCCAACACCCGGTCAGGCCTCGCCAAGCCTGGGATGTAAAATAGGCTGATAACCCTATCTCGGTGGCAGGCTCGTCTCTTGGAACACAACAGTTATTGTTCCGGTGTCAGAAGAGCCACAGAAGCTGGCTGTGGCGTGGACAATGGTTGGCACGGTCGTGGGGGATGGGCTACAGACCCAGAGCCGGCCAGACGCGGGCGGCAGGGACAGAGGTTTCCAAAGGGAAGTGAACCGCAAAGACCCTCTCGTTCTTGCACTGCCAACCTTCTACCCTGCAGGAACGGAAGTCTAGACACTTGGGAGTCGGATGGCTTCAAGTTTCTGCGAGTTGAGCAGTTCACTTGGAAATAAATCGGTTGATGGTTTCTAGAGGAAGCAGAGCAATGTGTATTCTGGAAATGAGGGAGACACTTTGGTTACATCTTAACTCTCTTCGGTGAGAGGGAAACAGACTAATTCCCCACCACGCAGGGCTGACTCTAGAGCTCCCTGAGTCTCAGGATGTCGGAAGCTGGTTAGTGCCAGAGAACACCTGCTGGGCTTGATGCAAGGCTAGAACCCAGCTGAAATTTGGCCCCCCCGGGTCCCCTGTTGTCCACTGGGAATTGTCGTGTTGGCAGAACAAAAGTTGTTTACACAAATGGGGAGGGAGGGCTGAGGAAACAGACTCAAGACAAACAAAATGTCTCTCTCCAGGAGTATGACCTCTCAGAAGGGGTCTGACACACCATGGCCAATAATAAGACAAAACGCAAACTAAAACCACACCAAGGTAACATTTTCCCCTCATTGTATTGTCCTGAATCCAAAAGTTGAGCGACACGCTGCGGGCAGGGCTGGGAGGAGACAGGCACCCTCAGAGCCCGCTGGTGGCAGCTCAGGGTCATCCCTACGGATGGCAACAGGGCAGTAGGTCAAAACACAGTGCACACAGCCGGTGACCCACGCACGGCTCCGGGAATCCGCCTGTGGCAACACGGACACAAATGTAAAGTCAGTCCACACGAGATCCATCACTGCAGCACTGTTTACAACAGCAAAATACTGGAATTGACCATCAACGGGGTACACTACTGATCAAATAAATAACATACACCCACCTATGGGCATGTGCGAAGAGAGCTTCCTCTTCGTATGTCCGGATATATAAGGTGTGAAAGATGACATGAAAAAGCAAAGTATAGAATATTGTGTGTGTCTACAGCAAAAAAGGGAAAAAGTAAGTTTTCGCACAATGCTTAAGGAAACTCTACCAAAAAAAAAAACCACAAAAAAAACCACCTTGAGTTGCTGGGGGTGAGGGGCCTGGCAAGATGGGGTGAGATGGAAGTGAAATTTTCCACTCACACCTTTTTTGTTTGTTTGTTTCTGAACCATATGAATGTTCTACCCACAAGCATCATTTAAAAGGTAGACACTAGGAAACAAAACAAAACAAACGAGAGCATACCTGGGCAACCCCTTCTTCCCAGCCTCGGATCACCTCCTGCTTGCCTAGCATAAACTTAAAGGGCTTGTTTCTGTCCCGGGAGGAATCAAATTTCTTTCCATCTTCAAGCATCCCTGTGAAAAAGGGCAGTTGTAACATGAGCAACAAGGAGTGACGACACGAGGCGAGTCAGAAGCCGGCAGCAGAGCGCCCGTCCCGGACGCCGGCGCTGAGGGGCCTGGCGGGGCTGCCGGAGGCCCGAGGAGGAAGTGCGGCATCCAGGGAGGATTTCCTGTGTCCTCAGCGGCCCTCCGGGGAGCTGGGATCGTCCCTCTCCCCCCGGGCTGGGAATGCTCTGCCTGCCTCCAAGCAGTAAGCTGACCACCAGAGGCAGGCAGCTGTCCACCCTGGTCTGAGACCCCGCCGTGGACTTCCAGCATGCTTGCGGACTGAGAGTGACCGGGGCCCCTTAGGCACACGTCGCGGCTGGCGGTCACACGTGGCCCAGGAGCAACAGGTCTTCCTCAGTTCACCCAACCCCTTTGATGGAAACGCGGGTAGTGTCAGAACCGAACCGAACTGCAGAACGCCAGCTGGTGTCAGAGAATCGGGGAAGTGGCGACAGAAAAGACGCTGAAAACCTCTCCACAGGGAACTCCAGACAATCCCAGCGGAAGTGTGGGCAGGGCTGGCCCTCGGAGTCGGGGACTTTCCATGCATGAACCTGCTCGGTCCTCCCCCAGCCCCGTCCCCATTTCACAGAGGAAGGAAGGGAGGCGGAGGGAAGTGAAGCGACCTGCCGGGGTAGCAGAGCCAGACCATAAATCACCCAACTACTCCAGTGTCCCGGGAGCCAGACGAAGCACAGGGGCAGCCGCTACCAACAGGGGGGCTTCCCGAGATGGAGAGGCCAGAGGGTGAGAGCCATGAGAGGAACAGCTTCCTGCCACTCCTCGTGCAAAAAGGGCCATCGTGGTGGCTTCTCTGGAAGCCGGAGTCCGCCAATCTCTCGGCCCGTCCCTGAGGTCCTGATGGTCAAACCACCGCCCCAGACTGGAAGGGGTAAGCCAGCTGTTGACATACAACTAACACAAAGCAGATTTTATTGGCGGCCAAGGGTGGCAGCCCACGATGGTTCTAAGAATCACTCAGAAGACCCAGCAAAACACAGAATTCTGTTGTGTTCGGATGTTTTTAGAGGAGGAGGGGAAACCCCAACATAAACCCCAACGTAAAAAACGTCAAACTTGTAAGTGGGACGGGGAAGCAGGGATCAACTGAGAGCTTTATCAGAGCCACCAGACGAGCTGGACTTTGACAAAATAGGAAATGGGCAGTGGCGGGGACGGGAACTGCTGTCCTAACAGAGGAGGAAGGCAGACAGATGTCCTGAGCAGAGTGGGTGCTGACGCCGCCTGAAGTCTGGAGCTGGGGGCCGAGGACTGAGAGGCAGACAGGAGGGTGGGGAATCCACCCCACCCAAGTCAGTGCAGAGCCAGGAACCGGTGCCCCAGAACTAGCAAGCTGGGCTGCACATGGAGCTCATCTCTTCAGCAGAGTACAATCATGGCCTGATAAAAGAAAAGACAAATGGCAGGGCTTGAGTAGTTTTCTATAAATGAGCAGCTGGGAGAAAAAGAGGTGTCCATCCTCCACAAGTCTCACGGTAGTCCATCCCCTACGAGCTCTACTGCATACACTGAACCTGACCTTCTCAAACCCTGCATTAAAGGTGAGAGTAGGCCTTGAGCAGTCCGGAGTCTGAGAATCCTTTCTTTGACCAGGCAGAGAGCCTTTCCATCCACACACCCAAGCCTGCTTCAAACAAAAATAAGGAAACCAACTTCAAGGCTTAGTTAACCTGCCCAAGGTCAGAGTCATGGGTAGTGGGGCCTGGCTCTAGCAAAAGGCAAAAACAAAAAAGCACCAAATAAAACACAAAACAAAACCCCTACCATAAAAAGAGAGCGAAGAGACAGAGAAGCAACACTGACAATAGCTAAAACATGGTTTTTGAGACACTGAACACAGCGATAAAGGAGAGTGACCCCCAACAAGGCAAGCCTGAGGCCTGCCCAGCTTACACCCTTGGGCGTTCCCAGGGAGAGGGGCCTGGATGGAGCTCAAGGCAGCTCGGAGTCCAAGGGACACAAACCAGGAAGGACAGAGGTGGAGAGTGAAATCCTCGGAGATTTGCAAAGGGTCCCTCTTGAGTATTTAGCAGAATACTAATCAGCACGTGTGTCTGAGGAAACTACTTAAGGCCCCGAAAAGAACTATCCAAAATTAGAACTGTGCCCAGCACTTACACAGAGCTGGGATCAGTGACTGTTCCTCTAGGCAGACTGGAGAAAATCCTGGTTTATGAGGCACTGGGTAGAACAACCCAGAAGGGCTCATCTCAGTAAAGGGGAATGATCAGTCCCAAACTGAACACTACTCCAGACCCTTCTAACAAATCATAAAAGACCCAAAAGGTTCAAACTGTTTCCAAGTAACTTAAGTGCTTCCAATTACAAAGCTCAAGAAGATTTATAGGAATAAAAATATCCAGCACCCCAAAAGGTTAAAATTCACAATGTCAAGCATCCAAAATTACCAAGCATGCCAACAGGAGGGAAAACACGATCCACAATGAGGAGACTAACCAAACAAATGAAACCACCCCGAAACCGGCAGAGACGTAAGACAGAAAGAGTCAAATCAAACTTCCAGACACAAAAACTACACTGGGCTGCAACAATTGGATACCCACAGCCAAAGAGTAAAACCTTGGGCCTATACTTTACATCATAATCAAATATCAACCCAAAAGATAATAGACCTAAACAGAAACATAAATAATGTCTTTGACTGTGGTTTAGGCAAAGATTTCTTAGATATGAGGCCCGAAAGCACAATCCATGAAAGGATAAACTGAACTTCATCAAAGCTAACAACTTTTACGCTTTGAAAGATACTTTTAAGAGAACAAAAACTCAAGCCATAGACTGGGAGAGAATCTGCAAAGCACCTATCTGATAAAGAACTTGTGTCCAGAATATAGAAAGAACTCTCAAAACTCAACAAGAAAACAAATAGCTCAATTAAAAAAGGGCAAAAGATTTGAACAGATACTTCACTGAAAAAAATAGACAAGTGGCAAGTAAGCACATGATGAAAAGATGCTCAACATGACTGGTCATGATAAAAACGCATATTAAACGAAGAGCTGATACGACCAATACTTGCGAGAATGAGTACAACTAAAAAGACTGATCACAGGACGCACTGGTGAGGCTGTGGAGAACTGGAGCTCTGACACACTGCTGAGGGGACTATAAAATGGAATGGCCGCTCTGGAAAACAGGCTGGCCGCCTTAGTTAAACAAATACCTCCCATATGACCTGACCGTTCCATTCATCCTGGATAAAGACTCCGGAGAAACGACAGCCACGCAAAGACTTACATACAGACGTTCACAGCCGACTCACTTAGAAGAGCCAAGAACTGGACCAACCCAAACATGTGCCAACCACTGAATGGATAAGCAAGTACATCCATACAAGAGGAAACTATTCAACAGTAAAAAAGAACGAACTGCTGATAACACGGAACAACACAGTAATCTCAAAATAATCCTGCTGAGCAAAAGAAGCCAGACACGGGTCCATACACCGTACAATTCCACGTCTATCAACTTTCAGAAAACACAAACTCCGCTGACAGAAAAGCAGGCCGGGGGTTGCAGGGATGGAAAGAGGAGGTTTCAAAGGATAACAAAGAGACGTATCAAAACTTATGAAATTGTACCATTACACGAAAAGGCTACTGGATGTCAACTACGCCTCTACAAAACTGGGTTTGTCTGGGTTTTTTAAAGGGAAAAAAGTGGGAAAAAAGTGAGATTCATTAAAACCCTACATGTGTTGTTTACCTCTTGCAGCCAACCCGGCAGCGGGTGGCGAGGCAAGTCCTCTGTCAAGGGAGGGAGCAAGTAAAGCAGGCGGCCCGCGGGGTCTCAGCGCGGCTCCCTCGTCAGCTGTGGACATCTGCGGGCCAGGACCTGGAGCCCTTGAACAGCAAAACCACCTGCCAAGCTAGTGCCGTAATTTCCTCGAGAAAGCACGCTCTGATGGGAGAAGGCAACCGAGGTTACAGTTCAGACACGACAGCTGACACTCTGAGCTCCCGAGGCCACTCTCGGCATCGCCAGCGTGGCCTCTGTCTGCGGCACTGGAGGATTTCATTTCTGCCTACGCGCAAACCTACGCCTCACACCCCACAGACTGCCTGGGAGCACTCTGTAGTCTCCATTTCGAGAGTGACTTTTTTCTCTCTCCTGACTGAACACAGCTTGTCACAGAGCGGGCCTTGGAGTCCTGCATCCCCGCGGCAGTTGGCTCAACCCCGGCCCCTGCTGTGCGGGCAGCACTTGTGTCCACTTTAAGACTGACTTCGCCTGCACGACTTTTAAGAACCAGCAGGACAAGCACGATAGGACAAGCCTTCCATATTTAGACTTCTTCCTGCGTGGTAGGAAGAAACAGAGGGGTAGTCCCAGTTTTTACTTTTGGCCCTTTAAATGACTAATCAGTGAGAAAAAAAATGGGAAAACTTGAAGGTCTCTAGCTAAAAGCACAAGGACCACAAAAGGAGCAAAAGCTATGGTTGCACAAGGGACCATAGGCAGCCTCTGGCTGCGAGACCACTGATGTCACCTTCCTCTGAGTGGTCTCCCAAATGATTCAGCTGTTCTTTTGGGGGAAGAACCAGACTCCAATCCTTGGAGAGGGAACAGGAGCGCTTAAAAAAAAAAAGGATGTGGAGAAGAATCTCGAGTTCACTTCCCCCACAGCAGCCTGCTCGTTCCTGCCCGCTCAGAAGGAACTAGAAAAGGCAGACCTGGCCAGTGGCTGCTGAGCAAAGTGCCCTTGGACGACGCTCCTGGTACTTGGCCCAAGTCACAGAGGCAGTGGTGAAGACCCAAGGCCAGGTTCTGGAGATTGAGGAGGACCACGGGGTTGTTATTTCACTAATAATGCAACAGTGCGTCACGGAAGGCAGAGAGCCCCCTGTACGTTCCAGGGTGGGGACGGTGACCGCAGAAGGACCCGTGGCACTTAAAGTTCATGACTCACAATGTGGTTTTCAGTTGCTGACGGAATCTCTGCAGGTGGTTTTCACAGGCAGCATTTGACGGGGTTCAAACTACTGAGAGTCTTAAAATTAAAGACAAAAAGCCCAAACCTAAATCCAACAATGACAACAACAAAACAGAACTTCCACACTCCAAACTTGCCAAGCAAAGCTCTTGCCATTTACAGCTGAAAGGAGGAGAAAGGACTTCTGCTTCCCACTCAACAGGTATTAAGTACAAAAGTACAATGGTTGAATGGAGGAGGGGGAACCGAAGTGAAAGTCCGCAATCCTGTCGCAGATTTAACACTGGAAGCCACTTGGAACCTTCCCAAATGCATGTACTGACCCAGGCCTGGCTGTTTCCCGTCCTCCTCATTACATACAGAAGCTTTCTCAACCCGCCTTTACCCAACTGCCTCGCCAAAGACTCCTACAAACCACAACCTGCACGGCTCCAGCCCAGCAAAGGAGCCTTCAGCCCCCAGTGTCTAGTCACTCCCAATTCTTCCCCACGTGCATTTTATCCTCACCAAGAGCCGGTCAGCTAGGCATGCTCTCAGGCTCCTTTATGTCAGTTACACTTACGGAGTACAGAAAACATATCGTATGCAAAGAAATGAAATATGAGTGTGAACAGAAAAAGAGTGGTCCTAGCCGACCCTTTGGAAAGACTCAACAAAGGCAAGTCACAAAAAATATTGCTAGTGAATAAACATGTGTGAATGAGACTAATATATGTTTGAAGAAAGAAATTTTGGGGGGCACCTGGGTGGCTCAGGTGGTTGAGCGTCTGACTCAACTTGGGCTCAGGTCAAGGTCTTAAGAGTCCGGGGACTGAGGCCCCCATTGGGCTCCATGCTCAGCAGGGTGTCTACTTGAGGATTTTCTCTCTCTCCCCCTGCTGTCTCTAAAATAACTAATCTTTAAAAAAAGCCAGAAATGTTTGGCACTAATATGACCTCACAATAATCCTTACTGTTTTGACTTTAAAAGAATACAAAATTAGATTTTTGGAAGAACTCTGGGGGGGAAACTCTACAAGAAGAGCCATCCTAGAAGAAAGACATGGCCTTTAGCAAATGATTTATGTTTGGATTTGAAATAAAATGTTTAGAGAAGCCATGTCACTTTTATGATCAGCTACCCACTTGTCCCCATCATGATGATTTAAGAGATTCCCCACCCCGCCGGAGCTAAGACATAGGAATCCAAAGCTTATGTCTTTGCTCCATTTCCAGGCCTCTGTGGTTCCATTCCCTGGGCACCCTCCCTGAACTGGGAGTTCGGAGAACCCTATGCACGTGGTGTGATCAAAGGTCAAGTGCCCATCCAAAGAGGGAGCCCGCTGCGTCCTCTCCATCACACAAGCCAAGTGCGAGAACATAGCCCATTTCTTATTTGAAAATGCTAACCTTCTGCTAAATCTTTTTTGATTCTATGACCAAAAGTGTATTTTCAAAGGATGATGGGAAGAACGCAGAGGATCCCAGAACACGAACCAGAATGCATGACCTTGTGGGCACACCTTTCCATTCCCCACTTTATCACAATACAAATAAAAGGACTGCCGCATTGTATGTCATGGGGCTGGGGCAGGGCAGGGGGGAGACGCACAGAGGAAAACAATACTTAACAGTGGCTATTTGGTAATGGTAGAAATATGCACTATCTTTAGCTTTTCTTTTTTTCTGTTTTCCAGAAAACGCAGAGGCGGGAAGCCGTAGGGTATAACGGGTAAAGGCACGAGTTCTGGGGCTTGGCGCCAGATGATTACAGTAATCCCCTCCCTAGTGTCCCCGCTTCTGCCCTCTTTCTCCTACAGTTTAAACTTGGCACAGCAGCCAGAGGACATTCTTCTAAAATACAAGTCAGGCCCCATTACTCCCCTCTGCTCCAGACCCTCCCATGGCTCCCCATCTTACTCAGAATAGAAGCCAAAGTCCTAAAAATGGCCAAGAAGCCCTCGAGGAGCTGCTGCCCCGCTGGCATCCCGTCCCGCTGACTTCACCTCTGACTACGCTCACACTGCCCCCTTCCCGGAACATCGTTTCCTTCTGTTCTCTGCAGACCCCAGCAGAGCTACTCCCAATGCAGGGCCTTTGCCCCTATTGTTCCCTCTGCCTAAAATGCTCTTCCTGGGCAGCCACGTGGATCACTCCCTTACCTCCTTCACGTCTTGTCTCAAATATTAGTTTCTCATTGAAGTCTATCTAAAATCTCAACCTTCTCCAGCCCCTTCCTTTGCACTTACTAGCTAATGTACAATATATTTTTGCTTAATTATCTTATTTGTTATCTATCTTTCCAACTACAGTGTAAGATCTGCAAAGACGGGCTGTGTTATGTCTTCTTCATTCCTATATTCTTGGTGCTCAGAACAGTGCCTTCCACAAAACAGATGGTCAGTAAGGACTTGCAGAAAAACCAAAGGCACCCTTTCCCCCTCCAGGCCTTTGCAGACACTTGGCCAGCTCCTTCCTCTGGTCGGCCTGAGACATACGTCCAAGACCATGTGGCGCTTCTACCCCAGGTGTGGGTTGCTCAAGGCACTTCTCTTGTAAAAGCAGGCACAGGGGAAGGCACACCCTCAAGGTAAGCACCTCGAGGGCAAGGCCGAGGCTTTCCCCAGCTCCTAACACATCTGTTGAATGACTGAGGGACGGGCTTGGTGTGCTGACCTGTGTGTAGTAGGTGTGAGAGGAAGTAGTCACAATTTTATAAATCCACAGAGACGGGGCAAAGTCCAAAATGTAAATATTCTCATTCTTATTCTAACTTAAAGGAAGCAGAAATATTATACCAAACATAACATCGGGGCACCTGGGTGGCTCAGTGGGTTAAAGCCTCTGCCTTCAGCTCAGGTCATGGTCCCAGGGTCCTGGGATCGAGCCCCGCATCGGGCTCCTTGCTCAGCAGGGAGCCTGCTTCCCGCCCCCCCCCGCCCCGCCCCCGCCTGCCTCTCTGCCTACTTGTGATCTCTCTCTCTCTGTCAAATAAATAAAATCTTTAAAAAACAAAACCAACCATACATAACATGAATGTGGGCTGTTCCCCTCTGCTAGAGGCCCGAGTGACTTCATGCCAGGCGCCGATGGGGAGAGATCCTGGAGACCACCACCAGCGGGGGGCTGGTCTCCTGAGGCCTGCAGTCCACTGGGGAAACAGCGAAGGCAACCAATCGTCCACAGCCCGACTGTGAGGGAGGCCACGGAGGAAAGGGACGGGCATTCTGCTGGAGAATCAGAGGCGCACATTGTGAGCATGTGTGAAGAGCCACTTTAGCCAAGGGTCCGTCAGGGGACACTCAATAAGGGGTGCCCTGTAGGCCGTGCGAGAGAAGAGCCTGCCTGGGGCGGGGAGTGGCAGCCCCATGGGAGCTGTGGGAGCCGCTAAGCACAGGGCCAGAGAGCTCCTTCCTGGGAGGGGAAGAGTAAAGGCAGTGAGAGCAGAGTCAGCAGCACCCAGGAGCAATTTATTTCTGCCCCCTCCCCCCCCCCCCCCGTTGTTCCTCCTCCTCCTCCTCTTCCCCCTCGTCATCGTTGCACTGCTAGAATTTATCCAGCCAAAGTTAAAGGCAGCTGGGGAAGGAATACAAGGACTCGGCTGAGTTCTTCAGTAGGTAAAAGAACAGGAGAAGAAAAGAGAAATAAAACACAAACATCACCATGAGCACCAAAGGGAGAACTGGATAGTAGACGCCTAAGTTATCCAAAATACCCCTGGCCTTTTCCATGGGAGATAGCAGGTGACAATACTATTTTTAGAGAAAATCCCAAGGCAGACAAGCGATCCTTAGTTTACAGCTACAATGAACCCATCAGCATTTCAAAAAATCTGTTTTTAAGTAGGCTCCACGCCCAACATGGGGCATAACTCACTACGCCAAGATCAAGAGTTGTATGCTCTACTGCCAGGTGCCCCACAAAATCAGTTTTTAACCACCAAAAACATTCAAGTTAAAAAGTCTCTGGATGAATGGATAAATTTTATGGTACATAAATTATACCCAATAAAGCTGTTAATGAAAAAAAAAAAAAGGAGTCTATGAGACCCACTGAAAGGAACCAGAGCTTTCTGGAGGGATGACTGAGGCCAGGACCACAGTAGGGGAACCAAGGAACTGTTTAAGTTATAAGGGGAGCCTATCAAAAAGGTACCGGAGGCAGCCCAAAGGGGTTCCTACTGGCCAAACCTGGGACAATGTGAATATCAAAAATAATAATAAATACCAATGATTTTAAGCCCTGAGGAAATTTATGACTCCCCAATATACTAACAACAAAAAACAAACAAGTCGATGGGGGTGGGGGGGTCGTTTATCACCACTGGGGAAGACAACAGATTCCTCACTGTAACATTTGATAATTGAAGGAAAAGAATTAAGCTTTTACCCTATTTTATAGAACAGCAGCTAATACATGTAAAAGGTATAAAGGGATTTTAAAACTGCCAGTCTGTAAATGCCAATGAAATGGCGTCTTCCGGCAAGAACAATCGGGGCTGTCAATACCAGAGGTGGGAGGTGGATGAGGACTGGGCACGAGCAGGATGCCCAAGAACCCCAGAGGGGGCCATCTTCCTGCAAAGCGGAAAAGGCGCCTTTACAGAAAAGATCCAAACACAGAGTTCAGCAGGGTGTGCTGGGCACCCCGTGTGAAGCATGGAAGCCGGCCCCAGGGGAGGGAGGGAGCCCCACAACACGGGGAGTAAACCAGGGGCAGACCAGGGGACAGTCGGAGGGCATTTGGAAGGTAACAAGCCTGCTCTCTTCGAAAACCCAGGGCTGTTAAGAAAAAAAACCAGTGTGAGGACTGGGTTGATACCAGACACAATATCCAACTGCAATGAGTAAACCTTGAAAGAATTCTGGTTACAAAAAAATAAACATTTTAACGACATCTGGGGTGGTTTCAAGATGAATTTGGCTTTAGCTACTATTAAATCATTTTAAGTTTTCTTAGATGTGACCAGTGGGAGGATAAGGAGGATAGTCTCATCCTTAGAGCACGCTCGAGGATGCAGAGGTGAAGCGTCATGCCACCTGCAGCTGAAGTGGCTCACGGACAACCCCAGAGACGACGCGTACACGCGCGGCTATTCTGTGAGAGACGGCAAACGTGTCAAAACGCCAACCATCACCGAATCTAGGTCACAGGCACAGGGGTACGTGTTTTGATTTTTCTCTACGTCTGAGAACTTCACAAAAAAGAGTTACACATACACCCAAGCATGCTATGGGGCCCTCAGTTCACTCAAGACCAGTGAGCCTTCTGCTGTGACCCGCGCACAGAGAACGGGACACCCACGAGACGGTGTCTGTCGGTCCTCACAATCCCAGAGGACAGAAAAATAATGCTTCCACAGCAAAGTCTATTTCCAAAATGTTAAAACCCCATTTTGTCCTGGAAGCTTGCGGAGAAAAAGAACGGACGACCTGGGACGGCAGCCGCGGCAGTGGCGAGCACTGCGCAAGGCACAGACTTGTCGGGTCATGGTGTCGTGCGCCCGAGACCCGTGAAGCGAGGGTCAGCTACACCCCAACTAAGAAAAAAAGGACCGGCACCTCCACTTACACAGCCAGGCTGGCATGGCCCGTTCCTGCCTCCCTCGTGCCCACCTGGAAACAAACGCCAACAACCCCCCTTGGTCTGTACAATGAGCAGATCGGCTGCAACTTTCTTATCCAGTATGTTCTATTCCGCAGGTAACGTGCAGGCCTGTTTGAACGTGAACCCTCACTCAGACCTGTCTCTCTCATCAGTGCCTCCTTCCCTACGTGTGAAGGAATGGAGCCCGGAGCCTGGGCCCCAACCCTGTCCTGCGTCAGGGAGGGCCACTGAGGAGCCGAGTGCTGACACCTCTCTCCCACTCCAGGCATCCCAGGTGATGCTGGCTGGCCGAAGGACCGCGGGGGACACATCGCCCAGCGCCCGGGACCCGGGCAACCCCGCGAACGTGCTCACCCCCAGCAGGCACTTCCTCGCATTTACAGATGGCACATGGAAGCTGCGACGAGTGGGACAACTGATAACATGTTACACGGCAGAGGCAAGATCTGAGACCCAGCAAAGGACCTCACATCCCCTTTGGGGCTCACTGTCCACCTGGGATCACCTCCTCCCTCCTGCCCAGGCCGGCACACTGCACACCCAGGGCACAACCAGAACCCTGCTTCTCACCCTGCCCTCGAAAGTTCAATGGTCACACGGCAGCCAGAGGGCAGGGGGCTGTTAAAACCCACGCCCGCTCAGGACCCTCTCACGGCTGCCGCCTCACTCAGAGAGCGAGCCAATGCTCTTCTAGCAAGCTACAGGGCCCCACCGCCCCCTCCTTCTCCCACCGCTTTCCCTCCCGCCGTCCAGTCCAGCCACACTGGTCTCCCTGCTGTTCCCCGAGCACGGCGAGCACGCCCCAGCCTCAGGCCCTGCGCCTGGAGGACCCTTCCCCTGGGCGGCACACTGCTTGCTCCCCAGCGTCTTTTGGGTAAATATTAAAGCGAGATTTCGTCAGCGGCCTTTGCCCACCGCCCTCACCAAAAGCAGCACCCCTCCCCATGCCTGCACTCTGCTTCCACCTCTCCACAGCGCTTCTCGCCACCGGACATTCACGCCGTCGCCCCGGGGAAGCCCCGCCAGATCAAGCCTTTGCCTGTCTAGTCCGCGGGCCACGTCCCCGGGCCTGGCTTGCCGCCGCCGCTCCGTGACACCTGCCGCGGGCAGGAAAAGGGTCCGGGCGCTGCAGCCTGACTGACTGAAGACGTCGGCGGGGGGGGGCGGTGGGACCGCCTGAGGAGCCTCTGCTGGGGGTGAGCCTTCCTCCCAACATCGATCCGCCCAGAAACGCACGGTGGGGGGGGGGAGGGCTGGAATAAAGCAGAGAGGAGAGGGGAGACAGAGCTGAAAGAAAAGCAAGAGGCTGGAGATGGGCCTGCAGAAGAATGGTCCCCCCAGCTGCCCGCCAAGGGGACCCTCTGACGAGGTGAGGCTGAGGGACCCCTGGCTTTTTCTCATTTAGAAGCCAGGCTCCTGACAACTTAAACCCAATCCCAAGGGTGAGATGTCAACTACCTTTTAAGAGGATAAAAAAAGAATTCCTTCAATCCACTTGAGGCTGCTCTGACAATGGCAGGCATGTGGCCTGCTGACAGGCGCAGGAGGGACGTAAGCCTAGCTGTGCCGGGACCAGCTCGACAATAAAGATGACGAAGCTACCGGAGGCACGGAGGGAGCTGGGAGAATGCACGTGATCCTCACGGCGCATACTTGGCAGGTTACCCCTCCACCGCCTCCCTCCCACCTCAGTGCCTGTCATGTTACCAGGAGGTCCTTGGCTGGGGACAGCAAAGTTTTCGCTTTCCCTTCTGGCGCCACAGAGAGGTGATGCAGGCCTTTCTCTGAAGCCATGTGCGTGCTGGGCTCTGCTAGAGGCCACAGAAGGCACCAGAGAGGGCCCTGAGAGTGGCCCCAGGGCTATGACCGGCGGCCACCAGCAGCCCTTAAAATGTCCACGTGGGGAAAGTCAGTTTGTGCCATGCCTATCTCCGGCGGCGGAGAGGGGACTTTGGCTGCCTTCCTTCCGCTGCTGTTTCTTTGGACCTGGCCCCGGAATCAGCAGCCATGGACAGCAGGCCAGGGCAGGCTGGATCAGCAGTGTTTGCCTGACCCGAACCTGTCAGTCAGATTCTCCCTCCCGAGAACTGTCATCGCTGGAGTCACACAGCCAAGCAATGGGGGAAACTGGGCACGGGGGTGGAAGGGCACGCAGGGGACTTCCAACATCCACCACTTGGGAAAAGCAGAGAACAAGAAACCTGACAAGGGAATCCTGACGCAGCCAGGCAGAGAAAAACAGGGATGAAAACTAGGAGTGTTACGACAATTTCTTCCCCTTCTTGAGGCCCGGTGGGCTTCCTGCCCTTGAAGACCCTCAAGTCCTTCTGGTACTCCCCCACCCCCACCACGTTCCCTCAAGATGAATTCTGTTCCCACAGGCTTGAAAACCTTTGCTGCTACAGATGAAATCTCAAAGCGCCTACCCATTCCTCTCACGCCCCCACAGGTCTCAAACAGGTTCTTCCTGGGAGGCTGGTGGCAAAGACCCGCAGGAACAAAGCCGCCTGCCCAAGAACAGCCTATTCTGTGAGCAAGAGGCAGAGCTGGCTTCTCACTAAGGCGCCTTTGTGGAGCTTATCAAAAATGAAATGAAAAAGAAAGCTTTTGTCCCAATGCATGCCAGGGTCCTGCTGCTGTTCTGGGAACGGGTGGGTGGGTGCCACCCTCAAGGAAAACACAGACTTGGAGAAGAGGCACTGGGAGCCCTGATGGTGTTCTGGGTCCCACGACCATCTGTTCTCTTAGGAAAGGCTCCAAACATGCTGTGTGGGGACGTTTCACCAAAAGGCACAGTGAAACAGGGTTCTGCCTACAGGCTATGGATCCAATCCTGCCATCAGCACCAGAAGATGGGCAAGCCAAGGATGAGGGGCACAGACTCGGGAGTGAGAGAGATATAACTAATTATCCTAATGTGGCTACTTAGCAAATGGGGGTTGGAGAAGTCACCTCCTCAGCCGTGTCCCTGTGTCTGCCCCAGGTGGCTGTGGGAACTGAATGAACTGCCTACTCACCCCAGCACTGTAAAAGGCCATGCTTACTCGTTTCATCCCACTGATCAAAAGCAACCAAACTGACAAGTATTCCTCCATTAGAGCTCCTAAGCTCAGGTGCTGACCACGGCCTACAAATCCAGCCATTTAAAATGTCAAAAGTACTTTCCAGTTTCATTTCACAGGCGCGAGAAAGTTCCCTATGAAGATGGGTTTCAATACTTCCTCCTTGGGTAGCCTTTTACAAGGTTCTAATTCTTAACTCCCTCTACCCCCTGCCCCCATTTCTGCCCCTGGCAAAGGGTCAGAGAAATAAAACAGCCAGATACGTAAAAGGGCATGGGAAGGAAGGGAGATGATAGGTGCCTTCCTCTTCTTTCCCTATGAAAGTAATTTCTCTTAACAGAGAAATCCCATAATCTGGGAGAGAAAGGTAGCTTCTCTGAGCAGCTTGGTCCTAACTGCTTACAGCCTACTACCCAGGAGGAGAAAGAGGAAAAGGGAGGGAAGGAAAAGAAACAGTGGAAGGGGAGGAGGACCAGAGGAAAGGGTGGGAAGGGGGAGAAGGGGAAGGAGGAGGGGGAGGGAAGGTTATTCATATCAACAACTGTGGCTACACCAATCACCGCCCCCCCCCCTCCAGCCCACAGGCAGGGAGTCTCCGCCTGCTCAGCCTCCACCCCCCCCCCCAATACAACCCAGGAGGACCTTGTAAGGGCATGGAGTAAAAGATGGTCTCAAGGCATCCACTCTGAAGTCTGAATTCTGGCAGTCTAATTCTGGCTGAAGGTCTACAATCTCCTTTGGCTTACATTACTGTTTGTTACTCTAACTGGGCCTCAGTTTCTTTCTCTATAAAATGGGCAGTAGAAAGCCTAGGTGGGAATGAGGGGGCTAAATTACATGTTCAGTCAGCCTGGGCCATCACTGCCACTGAGGCTTGGATTTCTAAGTGGCTCCAAAGTCAGAAGAGGAAAGAGACCGTGTGTATCTAGCTCCTCCAAGGCAGGGTGAGCCAAACAGCGCCTGAGGAACCTGGGCGTTTCTCCAGCCACAGCGGAGGGACGAATCCCGACTTCGGAAAAGGCAGCTCCGAAGAGTGGAAATTACCTCGCCCTTCTTATCTCCATCCAAGGGAGGGCCGGAAGGGGAGGTAGGGTGTCACCCGGGACACAGAAATGGTACAAATCCTTTCTCATGGTCCCCGGCCAGGGCGCTGCCCGTTCCGGGGCATGTGACTTTGCGCCAGCAACTTCACCTCCCCCAAGCCTCAGTTTCCCCATCTGTGTAGTGGGCACAGGATTGCTCTGGAAGCGCGAAAGCGCCGGCTCAGGCCGTCCCGCGTTCGGCAGGCCAGAGGTCGCCCCCTCGGGGGCGCTGCCACCGCCCGGGCCTCCGCCTTGGGCCACGCGGGCCCCGCCGCCGCCACGCCCCAGGCCTTTGCCCCCAAGGCCGCCGTGGTCAGCCGCCCCGAGCCGAGACCCCCCACCCCACCCCTCGAGCCCACCGACTCACCCGTATAGTGCACCACGCAGGTCTGGCCACGCTTCGGGAAGGTGCGCCCTGAGGAGACAGACAGGACAGACAGACAGACGGGAGCGGTGAGCAGATGCGCGCGGCGGCGGGGGCACTCGGGGCCCGCCGAGCGCGCCTACTCACCGTCTCCGGGGGAGATGGTCTCCACCTGCACTCCCATGGCGGCGGCGGCGGCGGCGGTGGCGGCGGGGGACGCTGGGCGCGCGGGCGGGCGGGCGGCACGGCGGGCGGCGTGGACCGACAGGGGATCTGGCGGCGCTTCCCCGGCTCTGCCTCGGCCCTCGGCGCCTCGCCTGCGCACGCGCGCGCCCCCGCACGCCCCGCCCTGCGTGCGCGCCCCACACGGCGCGCACGTCCCCGCAGCCCGAGCGGCGGGCTGGGGGACCGGAAGCGTCCGACTGGTGGGCCGCCCTGCATCCCCCACCCTTTCTTCCCTGTGCTCCCGGCCGGGCGGGTGTCTCTTTCCCCAAGTTTCCGCATCTGGGAAATGGGAGTAATGACTGGGGGCCGGCCGCTTACCGGCTGGGTGACTTTGAGCAAGTTGACACTTTGAAGTACACACTTGTGGAGAAAACATGGCTGTGGGAGATCGGCGCCTATGTGCGTTCACGTTAGCGTTCACCAAACGGTTCAAGATTCTGAGCTCTGCTTTTCGTTGGAAGAGGAGTCGCTATTTACACTGCCCTACCTGGAACCTGGCCTGTCGTGTCGGGATTTCACTTTCATTCATTCACTCACTCACTCATTCATTCATTCATTCATTGCTTACATACTTAGGTTCTTATAGAGCGCCTACTGTATGCGGTCCACTGTGCTAAGCGCTTGGGAAACAACAGTGAAGGAGACAGATTCAGTCCCTGACCTCGCAGAACTTAGAGTCCGCTGAGGGAGAGACCATCAGATTGCCACAGAGATCAATGTGAAGTTTCAAATTTGTCCGTACTGTCAGTGATACATGGAGTTAGGCTCTGAAGCGGGTAAAACAGAGATGTCTAACTTGTTCTGGGGTGTGTGGAACGCTTCCCTTAGGTAGCCAGGTTTAGCCAAGGTCTGAAGGAGTTGACCCACTGTGTGTATGCGGGGATAGAAGGAACGCGCAAAGGCTCTGTGGCCCCAGGGAACTTGGTGACACTGCGCAGGAGCAGAGAGAGGCAGATCTGCATAATCCTTCTCTGTGTCTTCCTATATGATGTGCTCCTGATATCTTTTAAACATGACCTCAAAGGTCTTAGACACTCTTCCCATCGTCTATGTCCCCTTCCCTAGAATCTCAGGAAGAGGGACGTGGGTGGGGGGCTCATCCAGTCCTGCATGGGAGCCCACTCCTCCCTCTGCCTGTCACTCCCCCTGCTTGTGTGCTCGCTCTGACAAATAAATAAAATCTTTTTTTTTTTTTTTTTTAGAGAATCATCTCGGGACGCTTGTGACAGCTTTGACAGGTTTTCTATTATTTTGGCTACGGCTTTAACAGAAACCAGAGTAACCTGAAGGAGACCGAAGGCTGAAGGAGACTGAAGTCATTGTCTCTCTCTTCCAACAGTCCAGAGGCAGGTAGGGCAGGCCTTTCAGCTTCACAGGCTGATCCTCCGACTTGTGCCTCTCCATCCCTAGGACCCTACTCCCCGATGCATGACTCAGGTTTGCTCTCCAGAACGTTCGCATCCCAACCAGTGGCACGGGGGAAAGGTGGAGTGTGAAGGCATGTCTCCCACCTATAAATACATGACCAAGAGGTTGCACGAATCTCTTCCCTCACACCTCATTGGATACAACATAGTTGCATGGCCAAATTGAGCCGCTCGGGAAGCTGGGATGTAGTCTTCATTCTGGATGTCCCTGTGCCCAACTAAACAGAGGGGTTCTGTGCCTACAGAAGAAGGGAAGAATGGATATTAAGGGAAAAAATTAGGGGCGCCTGGGTGGCTCAGTCAGTTAAGCACCGACTCTTGATCTCAGCTCGGGTCTTGATCTCAGGGTCATTAGTTCAAGCCCCGTGTTGGGCTCCACCAACTTAAGAAAAAAAAAAAAGACAAAATTAAGAAGGGAGAGCTCACCAGTGGCCAGGACTGCCCCCCTACCACACCCTGCCCCCTCCACAACCACCTAAAGAAAGTCAGACTGCAGAGTTCCTGGCCCCGCCCAACCTAAAGCCCAGCAGCCTATGGCTTCCCTCATTTTCATTCTGTGATCTGATGGTTCTCTCGTGGCTCTAGACTGGGTGTCAGTTCAGAACATAGACCTATCCTTGAGACAACGTCCATCCCAATCCACAGATAGAAGACTTTGTTGACCTTTTTATAGGGGATTTGCCAAGAACCTCAAATTTGCACCCCCCTCTCCTTCACTGCTTTGGGGAATGGAAACGTGACTATTTTTCAGCTCTTTGTAGTGAGATGTAGGACAGATGTGAGATGGCTTGGCCCCCAGGATGGATATGTGCTATATAACACGAGGGACACTTATTAAATACTTGTAAGACTTTTTAAGTCACTGGGAGAGTTCCTTTCCAAACTGGCTTTTTTTTTTTTCTTTTTTATTGAAGTAGAGTTGACACACAATGTTCCTTGAGTTTCAGGCATACGACATAGTAATTCAACCAGTCTATACATTATGCCATGATCGCCACACGTGTAGCTGCCACTGGGCATCATATAACACTGTGACATTACTGTCGTGTCTATATTCCCTATGCTGTACCTTTCATTCCTGTGACCTAGTCAACCCATAACCGGAAGCCTGTACCTCCCACTCCCCTTCACCCATTTTCCCATCGTCCTGCCCACTTCCCCTCTGATAACAATAGGTATGTTCTCTGTAGGGTCTGTCTCTGCTTTTTTTTGTTTATTCATTTGTTTTGTGTTTTAGATTCCACATATAAGCGAAATCATATGGTATTTTTCTTTCTCAGTTTGACTTATTTCACTCAGCATAATACCCTCTATGTCCATCCATGTCACAAAAAGCAAGATCTCATCCTTTTATATGGCTGAGTAATAGTCTACTGTATATGTATATCGCATGTTCTTTATCCCTTCATCTATTGATAGACACTTGCTTCTATATCTTGACTATTGCAAATAATGCTACAATAAACATAAGGATGAATATATATATTTTCCAATTTGTTGTTGTTGTTGTTGTTGTTTGCTTTCTTTGGGTAAAAACATACCCAGTAGTGGAATTACTGGATGGTATGGTATTTCTACTTTTAATTATTTGAGGAACCTCCATACTGTTTTCCACAGTGGCTGCACCGATTTACATTCCCAACAACAGTGCAAGCTGGTTCCTTTTTTTCCACATTTTTGTCAATACTTGTTATTTCTTGTCTTTTTTATTCTCATCATTCTGACAGGTGTAAGGTGCTATCTCATTATTGTTCTATTTACAATTCCCTGATGATTACTGATGTTGAGCATCTTTTCATGTGTCTATTGGCCATCTGGATGTCTTCTTTGGAAAAATGTCTATTCATGTCATCTGCCAGTTTTTAATTGGATTTTTTTTTTTTTTTTTGGTGCTGAGTTCCAAGTTGGATTTGGTTCTATGTTCATACATAGCCTAGTTATCAAAATTTTTACAAAATTATGATTTATTTTCTTATAAGACTTAATTGGTTAGCTTAAGCCTAGTTATTCATTGATAAAAATGTTGTGTTCAAATCCTTTATTTTTTTAACCTTTTAAAAAGATTTATTTATTTTAGAAAGAGAGGGGGTGAAGGGGCTGAGGGAGAGGGAGAGAGAGAATGTCAAGCAGACTCCCTGCTGAGAGCCGAGCCCAACACGAGGCTTGATCCCACGACCTTAAGATCATGACCTGAGCCAAAATCAAGAGCCAGATGCTTAACTAACTGAACCACCCAGATGTCCCAGGGTTCAGCTCTTTTAATTTTTTTTTTTTTTTTTTTTTTTTATTAGAGAGCGAGAGACTGAGAATGAGAGGGGAGAAGGTCAGAGGGAGAAGCAGACTTCCCGCAGAGCCGGGAGTCCGACATGGGACTCGATCCCGGGACTCCGGGATCATGACCTGAGCCGAAGGCAGTTGCTCAACCAACTGAGCCACCCAGGCGCCCAAGGGTTCAGCTCTTTTAAAATCAAACTTTAGCAACCAGAAGAACTTAAAACAGAAATAGTGAGTGATTCTAAGAGGTGAGACTAGGAGAAAGGCAGATTAAACTTTTCATTTAATATCATTCTGAACTGACTGAATTTGCTTTTTACTCTCTCTGGGTATTATTTTCATGGTTTATAAAGGACACATGATATCATTTGAGTCTCAACTTATAAGCATCCCCGATGACAGGGAAGTCATTCCTTCTTCCTTGGAGCTCCAAAATCTGAAAAATGGGGCTTAGATTTCTTTAGGTTTATCCTGTTTGTATTTCATTCAGCTTCTTGAACGTGTATGTTTATATTTTTCACCAAATATGGGAAGTTTTCGGCCATTACTTTTTCAAACGTTTTTTCTGCACCACTGTTTCTCCTGTTCTTCCCAGATTCTGATGACATAAACATTCCCTCTTTTGGAATTGTCCCACCGGTTCCTGAAGTTCTGTTCATTTCCTCCAATCTTTCTCTGTGTTGTTCAGATCTGATCATTGTTTTTCTTTTTTCTTTTTTAAGATTTTATTTATTTATTTATTTATTTATTTATTTATTTGAGTGAGAGAGAGAGAGCATGAGAGGGGGAAAGTCAGAGGGAGAAGCAGACCCTCTACTAAGCAGGGAGCCCAATGTGGGACTTGATCCTGGGACTCTAGGATCATTACCTGAGCTGAAGGCAGTTGCTCAACCAACTGAACCACCTGGGCGCCCAATTTTTTTTTTCTTTTGAGAAAGAGAGAGCATGCACACACAAATTGGAGGGAGTGGCAGAGGGAAACAGAGAGGGAGAATCATAAGTAGACTCCATGCTCAGTGTGGAGCCTGGCATGGGGCTCAATCTCACAACCCTGAGATCATGGCCTGAGCTGAAATCAAGCATAGGAAGCTTAACCGACTCAGCCACCCAG
Organism: Nasua narica; assembly: GCA_028533885.1. Lineage (NCBI taxonomy): Eukaryota > Metazoa > Chordata > Mammalia > Carnivora > Procyonidae > Nasua > Nasua narica. The sequence goes on along the minus strand of CM052811.1, from coordinate 96,491,844 downwards.
GTGCCCCCAGATTGGATAATCTCTATTTTTGTATCTTCAAGATCACTGACTTATTTCTCTGCCATCTCCATTCTGCTGGGCACCCATCCAAAGAGTTTTTAAGTTTTTGCTGACTTTATTTTTCAGTTCTAAGGTTTTCTTTTTGTTCTTTATATGTTCTATTTATTTGCTTAAAATTTCTGTCTATTTGTTTCTAGATGGTTTGCCCTTATTTGCTGGAGCATTTTTATAGTAGCTGCTTTATTTTTATGTTTTTAAAAGATCTTATTTATTTGAGAGAGGGAGAGAGAGTGCACACGCTGGGGGAGGGGCAGAAGGAGAATAGGGAGCCTGACACAGGACTTGATCCCAGAAACCCAGGATCAGGACCTGAGCCAAGGACAGATGTTTAACTACTGAGCCCCCCAGGTGCCCGTATAGTAGCTGCTTTAAAGACTGTTAGATAATTTCAACAGCTGCACTATCTCAGCTTTGGCATCTGTAGATGGTCCTCTCCCATGCAAGTTGAGATTTTCAGGTTTCTTCATATATCAGGTCATTTTGGAATGCATCTGGACATTCAAAATATCATGTTATAATACTTAGAGTCTTTTTTTTTTTTTTAAAGATTTTTTTTTTTTAATTTATTAGGAAAGAGAGAGAGTGAAAGAGAGCCAGGTCAGAGTGAGAAGCGGACTCCCCATGGAGCTGGGAGCCCGATGTGGGACTCGATCCCGGGACTGCGGGATCATGACCTGAGCCGAAGGCAGTCGCTCAACCAACTGCGCCACCCAGGGGCCCCAATACTCAGAGTCTTTTAAAAATCGTATGGAGAATGTTGATATTTCCTTCTAGCAGGTGATTGACCAGATTGGCTCACGCCGTTAGTTCCAACCAGTCTTTTGTGGGTTATGGCTTCGAGGTCATTTCTAATTTCAAAAGCCTCTTCCATGCCATTTGAATCCATCCTGTGTGTGCCCAACTCGGTGGTCTGTCTGGGGCCGGGGCAGTAGTCAATCCTGTAGTAAATTCTCAAAGTCTAGGTCAACTGTTTAGTGTTTAATTCACGTATATGAAATAGGAGAATGGCTCAGAAGTTTATAAGACACTTTTTAGGTTGCTTTCCTGAACTCTGCCCTCTCTGGGATTGCTTCAATACATTTTTTATTTGCTGGGGTTCCTCTTTTTGGTCCTCCAATCAGAAATCTGGGAACTTATTTGCTCAGTTCATACTTATATGTCGCTGTTTGGCTTCCTTACAGTGTGGTGGCTGGATTCCAATAGGGAGTGTCCCAAGAGAACCACGTGGAATCTCTATCACATTTTAGGATCTAATCCTGGAAGTCACATCACATAACTTATTCCGTAGTTAGCCCCACCGCCATACCAGATTAAAGGAAAGGAAACTTAGACCTCACTTCTCAATGGGAGGAGGGTAAAAGTCACATCAGGAAGAAGAGCAGGTGGGATGGGACATATGATCCACCGCAAAGATCTCAGTGATTATTAAAATATTAAAATACCTCCAAAATGGTTACCAGATAGCAGTGCCCCCTGCCCCCTATTGCCTTTCTCCCTACTCTTCTCTGGGGCACCGCCTTCTCAGACCTCTCTGTGATCTAGCAATTGAAGAGTTGATAACCTGGCACAGCAGGGACCCCCAGGAACCTGTTCCAACCTAGGACCAGTCTTGCGATCAATCAGCATTGTCCTGCTAGTCGTTAACTCTTTCGAGTATCACCTCTGGCACTGAGGTCCCCCACGCTGGCAGCTTCCCCAGCCTGATCTAGAAGTATGAGAAACTTCAGGGAACCTTTTAAGCCTCACCTAAGATGTGGGGTTTTACCTTCGGGTGTGACTTTCCCCAGTGCTTTTGACTTTCCCCTTAACCTAGTTAACTCTGCCTTTTGCAAGATTCATGTCCTAAATGGGAAGCCAGAGCACACAGACTTCTACCCACCTGCCTCCCCGCTCTTTGTGACCCCATCCTTCACTCATGGTGGCATCTTTTTTTCCCATCTAGCACGGCAATAGGTAGCTGACCCAATAATGCCAGATAAACCAAACTGACCAAAATCATATAGCAAAGGCTCTGAAATCTAAACTGTCATTGGAACCGCAGCCCACAAAAATGGTTCAGGACCTGGATGTTAGACCTAAGCAGGGTGCCTGCCTGCTGAAATACAGGGCTTCAATAGGACCTGGTGTTTCCAAATATAATAGACAAAGTGCCCAGGAGACAACTGAAAATCAACCATCCTAATAAGAACCGAGAAAATCACAACTTGAATGAGAAAAACAGTCAACTGATTCCAGCACTGAGATGAATCTGATGTTAGAATTATCCGAGAAGGTCTGAAAGCAGCCAGCATAAAAATGCTTCAACAATCAATTACAAATTCCCATGAAATGAAGGAGAAAAATAAATAATCTCAGCAATGAAATAGACCTTATAAACAAGAGCTGTAAAAAGAGCCATCAGTAAGAACTACATTAAATTTAATATAGATACAGATGGTTACATACAGAAATATTTATGGATATGTGTATATTACAGATTAGTATATACACATGTATTTTTTTTTGCTCTGTTGGCTGTCAGGGACTAAAAGAAAGACATGCAAAGAGCAAGGAGCCCACTTGGCACCCAGATCTCAGTTTCTAATATCATTCTCCAATAAAAAGAACCAGGGTTCCTTGAAGAAATAGCCAATCTAGGATCAGGGTAGGAAATATACAAGATGAGCCCGAATCATCTTGTAGTGATAGGAAATAAGCAAATGCTCAAAACCAATCAACAACCAACTGACCGTCCAAGGATCCTGCCAAGGAGGCTGGGAGGGACAGGTGGGTGAGAGCAGAGTCTCTGGAAGCCCTGAGGGGCCAGTAGACGCTCTATGGAGGCTACTGGGAGGACAAGGGGCCAGACAATGGCCTCTGGACTTGGCAGTGTGGAGATGTTGGGGGCCTTGACAGAGCAAAAAGGCAGGAGGAAAAACAATTGTCACATCTGGGTTGCTCCATTCACACCAGAGCAAAGTGGCTCTGGCCAGGCTGGTCTCCATTCTGCCACCCTTCGGGGGTTTGGCCAAGTTCAGGGCAGGACTGAGCCTCACTTCAGTGTTCTGGTGACATTTCTTCTCTGTCTGGATGTCCCCACAGTCTCGTGCTTGCAGTCCCTGGGGCGTGAGACACTCCCACACTCTTAAACCCATTAGCTGCCTTACCTGCTTCCTGCTTCCTTACCGGACTGTCCCTTCACCCCCAGAACCAGCACCGGGCAGGAGAGGCAGAGAAAGCACCCAACCAGCACGGGCACTCTCCGGGAGGGAGCAAAAAGAGAAAGGCCCACGTAGGCCCCTGTGCTCAGTCCCACCTCCCTACCTCTGTGCAGTGAGTCCTGCCTGGAGAGAGCTTTCCCTCCAACTGCCACCTCTCCAAATCCCACCCCCTCCTTGAGTCCTTGCTCCAGGCCTGCTTCCTCTTTCAGGCCTTCTCTGCCCCCCGGTGATCTCTGTCTGCTCTGAGAAACTTCGGCTCCATGAGGTCATCAGCAGAAAGAATGACCACTTCTGCCTCCCTATGGAGCCTAATGATGATAATCACAACCATCATAATAAACGCTAATAATCAGGGGCGCCTGGGTGGCTCAGTTGGCTAAGCGACTGCCTTCAGCTCAGGTCATGATCCCGGAGTCCCGGGATCGAGTCCCACATCGGGCTCCCAGCTCCATGGGGAGTCCGCTTCTCACTCTGACCTTCTCCCTTCTCATGCTCTCTCTCACACTCTCTCTTTCCTAATAAACAAATAAATAAAATCTTTTAAAAAAATAAACGCTAATAATCACTGAACAGTTGCTATTCCAGTAGCTTGTTTCATTTTTTAAAAATGAATCTCTACACCCAACATGGGGCTCAAACTCGAACCTGAGATCAAGAGTCCGATGCTCTACCGACTGAGCCAGCCAGACCCCCTGAGCTCATTTCATTTTTTTTTTGAAAGATTTTATTTATTTATTTGACACAGAGAGATCACAAGTAGACAGAGAGGCAGGCAGAGGGAGAGGGGGAAGCAGGCTCCCCGCGAAGCAGAGAGCCTGATGCGGGGCTCGATCCCAGGACCCTGAGATCATGACCTGAGCCGAAGGCAGAGGCTTTAACCCACTGAGCCCCCCAGGCGCCCCTCATTTCATTTTTTGCAGCAGCCCATGTGGTGGGCTCTAAGCTCAGTTTCACAGATGGGAGGAGGACCGAGGCTCAGAAAGGTTAAGGACTGAGCCACAGAGCTCATAAATGGAGCCAGAATAGAAGCCGGCTGTTAGAGGAGTCGATGCAATAAAGTCTGTTTCCCCGAGGGTGTCAGTTCCGTGAGGGGGGAAATGTGTCTCTCTTTCCCTTGCTGCAGCCCTAGTACTCAGAACAGTACCTAGCACGCCCAAGGGCCTTGCTAAATATGTGCTGAGTGGGTGAATGAATATGGTTGGTAGTAAAAATTGTTAGGAAGCAAAACAAAGCTGGTTGAAGGGGGTGGGGTCAGGGAGGCCTTCCAGGAGGTGGCATTTGATCAGAAACCTGCATTTAGTGTGTGTGTGTGGGGTGTGTGTGTGTGTGTGTGTGTGTGTGTGTGTGTGTGTGTGGCTGGGCCATGTAAAGATCTGGAAGTATGTTCCAGGCAGACAGAAAAGCACGCGCAAAGGCCAGGGGTGGGAGGGCGTGCCAGGCAGGCCTGAGGAACAGCAAGGAGCCCTGTGTGGGGACAAGGGTGGGAGAGGAGAGCAGGACAACTCACCTTACTCTCCGTGCCTCGGTGTCTTCATCTATAAAATGCAGGAAAAAATGGTGCACACTTCATAAGGTTGTTTTGAGAATTACATTTATAATTCCGTCGTGGAAAGTTTTCATTCGAAGCGCTCAGAACCGTGTTTGGTGGGAAGTAAGCACCCGGTGATTATTCACCATCATCCTAGAAGAGAAGTCAGGAAGGATGGGCATTCAATGATGTCGTTATCTTGGGTGGTGATGGTGGATCATGGAGGACGGTAATTTTTGTTGTTTTAGAGGTTTCAAATGATCAGGTATAATCACAAAAAATTCCTGGTAATATCTTTCCTTTAAAAAAAAAAGGGGAACCTGGATGGCTCAGGGGGTTGAAGCCTCTGCCTTCGGCTCAGGTCATGATCTCAGGGTCCGGGGCTCAAGCCCCGCATCGGGCTCCCTGCTCAGTGGGGACCCTGCTTCCCCCTCTCTCTCTGCCTGCCTCTCTGCCTACTTGTGATCTCTCTCTCTCTGTCAAATAAATAAATAAAATCTTCTAAAAAAAAATGTTTTCCCTGTGCAGCATGGGCCTTCTCGGATAGCTTGAGTTTGGAAGAAGCAGGGGTGAAGGAGGTGGAGAGAGGGGTGGGGGAGGGGAGGGGAGAAGTGAGGAAGCCTGGGCTGCCAGAATGGGGGTTGGAGGCTGCCGTGGCAGTCGTGGCGGGGACAAGTAACTGTGGGCACGGTGGAGGGCAGCAGGTGGGGGGGGGGGGACACTAGGGCAGCAGGGGGTAGAACACCGTGGAGTCGGAGGAGGAGAGGGTGTGCGGGCAGTCTGGCGCATGGTTAGGTGCCTTACATCTTGTGCCCCTGGGAAACACACCTTGTTATGGGATCTCTGACTCTCCAAGAAGGGGGCATATTTGAGGCTCTGTAGAAAGCCTACAGGAAGCTTCTTTGTGAAACTTCGGTTTCCTCAGACCCCAACCAGCTAGAGCTGCCAGGTTCCCTCGAGCCCCCAGGGCTCCAGGGATAAGCTTAGAGGGAACAAGGCTGTTTTTCCTGACCAAGTAGGTTCCCAGTGAACCTCCTCCTGGAAGGGGCTCCGTGTTGGACTTTGTGAAATCGAAGATTCTAGATGTTTCATCTGAAGCCAGACACGGGCAACCATTTCTGGGAATGACATCTGTCCTGCGCATCTCCCAGTTACCGCAAAAGCCACGCTCCTTCTGCTCCCCCAGATCTGTGCCTGCGGCCAGCATCGCTCTGGCTGTACCAGAAGCTGGGCGCCCTCCTGGCTTCTCAGCCCCCCTCAGCCCCCCTCTCCACCCCACCGTCAGCACTCCAGGCAGGCAGGCCCCGGCTCTCTCTCATCTCTCACCTTGACATTTGCCAACACCTCCCGGCTACTTTTTCATTCCGGAAGCCTCTTATTCATAGGAGACATGCATACAGATAATTCAAAGTCAGAAGTGTGATCGCGATAAATTCTCACGGACTGAACACACTTGAGAAGCCATCATCCAATTCAAGGAATGGCACACACACACAGCCCCCCGAGGAGTCCTACTGAGCCCCTCCATTTGCTCCTTCCCCCTCTCCCGAGGGTACCCTCGATCCTGACTTGTGACATCGCAAATCAGTGGAGTCATGTGGTAGGGGCTCTTTTGTGTCTGGATTCTTTGGATGAACGTTATGTCTGTGAAGTCATCAGTGTGTTGGCCCAGCGGTCCCCTGTTCATTTGCCTTGCTGTGTGGCCGGCCATTGTGTAACTAGACACATCGATTTGTATATTCTACCATTCACGGGAACTTCGGTTGTCTCTCGTTTGGGGCTATTGAAATGCCTCTTTTGGACATGGGCACTCATTTCTCTTGGATTTACATCTGAGAAAATTCATTTTCCAAGGTGCACTTCCATACAAAGCATATGCGTTGTGAATCTATCCTCTTCCCCCAAAGATCCAGCAGGATCTTTAGTAGGCACTAAAAGTGCATGATACAACATTCTAAAACAAAAAGCAAAAAAAAAAAAAGCATAAAATAATCTCCCTTAACCACCCAGCTGCCCCACCTCCTGGCACCCACAATTACTGTTTGGTGTGTCTTTCCAGAGTGGAGGGGTCTTTAGATATAATCAAGAATATTTTAGATATAATCAAGTATAATCAAATATATTTATAACCATTTTATTTTGTATGAATGGAAGCGAAGGAAACCAGAATGTGTCATCCCAAAATATGCCTTTTTTAAATTTTTCTTTTTTTCCCTTTTTTTTTAAAAGATTTTATTTATTTATTTGACAGAGAGAGAGATCACAAGTAGGCAGAGAGGGGGGAAGCAGGCTCCCCGCTGAGCCGAGAGCCCAATGCGGGGCTCGATCCCAGGACCCTGAGATCATGACCCGAGCTGAAGGCAGAGGCTTTAACCCACTGAGCCACCCAGGTGCCCCCAAAATATGCCTCTTTGACATAAAAATTATTTTGAGCTGAAGGTGATTAAGAAGGAGCAAGCCCAGAAAAAGCTCCCTCTTTTCTGCCTAAAGGCTGGATATAAATTCTCCTTTTATTGGAGACAGATATAAATCTAGAGATGACACCAGAGGAATTTGCAAACAAACCTTTCTCCATTCGTTCCCTCCTGTGCATTTACCTTTCCATGGTCTGCTGCCCTCCAAAGCCTGAAGTCATTTCCCCTTTGTCTTGTCATTTCTCTGCAAATATATTGTTCCTTGTAGAAGATGCTGTCTGGGTTGGAATTCTAAGCTGCCACTTTGAGTGGCTTTTTAGTAGGTTTCTCCAAGTAATGTGTGCTGCATGAATTAATCCAAGTGTTTGTTTTTTTTTTTTTCTCGTTAATCTAATGCTTGTTAAAAGTTCCAGCTGAAAAACCCAAGCTGGGTAGTGGTGATGTTTTGCCTCCCCTACAGAAGCAAACCACACAATTCTGAAGGAGGGAGGGAAAATGGTCCAGCAGAGATGGTGGAGGCAGGCCCCGAGTTCAAAGCCTACCTCCCCCACCTGATGGCTGAGTGATGTGGGGTAAGTAAGCTACGTTCCAAATGGGGTTTGTGTGAGGATCACGAGTTAATTTTCATCCAGCGCTTAGAACAGTGTCTGCCACATGGTGAGCCCTATTCCTGGAAATGACTTAACAGGTATCTTGGAGAACTCTCATTTTCATGCACAGAGAACTCATTCTTTACAAGTGGCTGCGCTGTATTTACTATGTGACTGTCTCCAGAAGTTACTTAACCATCTGCGTGGATGGACATTTAAAATTCATTTGGAAATGCCTTAAATTACAAAGACTGATCCAAGGCCATTCATTCATTCACGTGTGCACGTCTCACTCCCAGAATGCACCACACTCTCTTAAGCTCACCGGCCCTTGTGCCTCCTGTCCCTCTCCCAGAACATTCTCCACCTACTCCCCGACCACCTGGTTGATATCTGTGCAACATCCAGTTCTCAGCTTCAAAGTCCCCGTCTAGGGGACCCTGGACAAACCTGGTGGCTCACCATGAAACCTGGGCTCTGGCACCAAGCGGGGGCTCACCAACCCTTGTTGGCTGATGGATACTATGGGCTACATTTCTTTCACTTGTTTAACTTAAAAAAAAAAATTTATTTATTTTTAAAAAAGATTTTATCTATTTTTTAAAGCCTTTTTTTTTTAATTTAAAGATTTTATTTATTTGACAGAGACAGATATAGCGAGCGAGGGAACACAAGCCAGGGGAGAGGGAGAGGCAGGCTTCCCACTGTGTGGGGAGCCCGAAGCGGGGCTTGATCCCAGGACCCTGGGATCATGACCTGAGCCGAAGGCAGACGCTTAACCGACTGAGCCGCCTAGGGATCCCTCTCTCACTTGTTTTAATATTCTAAATCTTTGAGAGACCTGGATTTTACAAAGTGCATTTTCTCGTGCTCAAGATCTCAGCTGCCCCTGTGGAAACAGGGCTGTTAGCAAGCTCACTGGTCTACCTCTTGCCCTGACCAAGTAACAGTGGATGCTCAAGTGTGAGCCTCTGTGCATTACTTCACTTAATTCACTGTCTTCCTTTAGAAACGAGGGCATTAAGGCTCAGAGAGGGGAGGAGCTGGTCCAAGGACACCCAGCCAGTTAGGGGGTGGGGTGAAATTCAAATCCAAGTCTAGCTCAGGGCCCTGGGAAAATTGTCTCTTATTAGTTACTTCTACTTGAGCCTTTGGGGCTTCAAGGACTTGGTTTAGATAATTGTGAGGCCTTCGTGACAACACTTGTCCCCAGGGACTCCCCTCCCACCCCCAACTATAGATCTCTGTCATCTGGTTGGAGAGCTGAGAGTGTTCAGAGTTCAAAGTCTCTTTTGAAATCTGGCCACCACTGGGGATTTGGGCACCTGTCTGGTCTGCCTGGAGGGGAAGCGGTCTCATCGTCTTGGGATCGAAGATCATTGATAAGCTGCCTGGTCAGAGCCTTGTGGGTCTCAGCTGATTGGGACCTTGGCTTTCAGGTTCTTGGCTGAAAACCAAGCCGGAAAGGACAGACCCTGGGCCCGGGGAGAGACGGTGCAAGGGTCACTCAAGCTGATCAGCCACCTTATCAGTCTGAAGTCTTCTGATAAGCCCTGTCACCTGTGGGGAGTTAGTCGTCCCAAACCTGCCCCGGAGGCTGCGGCGTGGTTTTCAAAATCGACAGTACACGGGAACTCAGAGGTTTGGGAAACAGTGTTACTGACAACTCAGGGCACTGGGCTAAGAGCATTGGGTGTGTCGATTCCTTTAATTCTGCAAACTGCTTTACAAATGGGAAAACTGCAGAGCAGAGAGAGGAGAGTTGAGGAGGAAGGGCTTGGGCCCCCGGTTCTGGGGTCCGTTTTGGTTTCATCAGTTTGCTCTCATCTGACAAGTCTTATGGGGGACTTACTCTTGTCCCTCAGTGGGGGACCAGATGCTGTCCCTGGCATTGGTTCCCTCTCAGAGCCCAGAGGTCCCCCAGATCTGCCTGCCCCACACCTTCATACATCCTTTGGGTTTGCCTCTTAAGGAAGGGAAATCTTTTTGCCTCTTTGTCAAAGAACTGACCCTTGATCATCCTTTATAGTCCATAGTGCCCTCTTCTGAGAAGCCCTCCCTGATTTCCCCCTGCCCCAGTCATCTCTCCTGCCTCTGTCCTTGGGCCTGCCTTTTCCACAGCAACAGTTTGGTGGTCAAGGGCTGTGGCTTTGGTCAGGCGGATGGGATTCAAATCTTGGTTCTGCCTTTTTCTCAGTGTGGGACTTCAGGTTGGTCCCTTTACCATGCCAAGCCTCAGTGTCTTTCTCCATTAAATGAGCTAACCATAGTACCTCTGCTTGCTGTCAGACTACGGGGGTAAGGTACACACAGGACTTGCACAAAGTATTGGACGCTGCTGTTATCATCAGTCATAGCTAAAGACCTGGTCTTGACATTGAAGATCTCAGGTGCTCCAGACAGAGAGTAATTGGCCCTTAATAAATGCCCTAGGCCAGCTCAGGTGGGGCCGGGAAAGGGTTGGGGGGCGTTCCCTTCACACCCTGCTCCCCCTCCCTAATACACACCGGTTTTTATTTATTTTTCCCCCCAAATATGTTTATTTTATTTTTTCAATGTTACAAGACTGATTGTTCATGCACCACACCCAGTGCTCCACGCAATACGTGCCCTTCTCAATACCCACCACCAGGCTCGCCCAACCCCCCACCCCCACCCCTCCAAAATCCTCAGTTTGTTGCTCAGAGTCCACAGTCTATCCTGGTTCATCCTACACACCGGTTTTTAGCTCCACCTTCTCAGTGCCTTTGCTGGAAGCCAAGGATGATGCCCCCGTGTGGCTGAATGAGAACCTGCTTCGGGGAGAAGGGAGGGAGTGCAGTTACCGAAGCACGACCACATGGGGCAGCTGCTGGGCAGGGCGGTCGTCACCCTTGAGTTGCGAGAGGGAGGTGGTCTCTCTTTCGCAGGTTCATCCAGCCAGTTATTGGTGGAGGAACTGCTGAGTCAGGCACTGTGCCGGGGGCTCGGGGTCCAAGAGTGAGGAACACAAAAGCCCCGCCTTCATGGAGCTTATTGTCTAGTGGAGGGATGAAGGAAACAGACACGGAATATGTAATGCACCAGAGGGAGGTCAGAGGAGAAGGAAAATCAAGGACAAAGGGATATGGAGTGATGGGCAGGGGCCAGAGCTCTCTAGGCCTCAGTGAGCAGTTTCCAGGGGCAAAGGGGTGGGGGGGAGAGATACGCCTGAGGGCTTTAAAGGAAGTGCTGGGCGTGATGCCTGTTTGTGACCCTAGACTGTCCTGGTGAGGGCAGAAGCTGGATCAGTGAGGTTGGTGCGGTGGTCGCTGGCAGAGATGATGGAGGCTGGGCTGGGAGACCGCAGGGGAGGGACCAGTGGCTTGATCTGGGATGCACGTGCAGCTGAGCCCAGAGGACTTGCTGGTGGACTGGATATGGGGGGAGGCTTGGGCCATGGGGGGGTGGGCGGCGGGAGAGAGAGAGAGGGAAGTCCCAGCAGCGGAGGTCAGCCGCCTGGTATCTGCTCTGCTTCCCAGCCCTGGCCCCAGAAGAGTGGACCCAGGAAGGAGTGGGGAGGCCACAGCTACCACCCAGGAAGGGGAGCAAAACCCACTTAAAGAAGGAGGACTTCCGTTTATTTGGCCCGGGGAGGGAGAAGTCCCCCCGAACACGCTGGTGGCTAGGGCAGAGGGGGCAAAGCAGCGAAGCCACCGATCTGCACCAGCTGCTTCCCCCTGTGAGCTCCAAGGGGGCTTTAAGGGGCTGCCGCCCTGGAGGGCACTTCGGCAATACCCGCCGAAGCCCTAGCTCGAGCTGTGCCCCGCTACCGCCCCACATGCTTGCCTCCTCCCGAGGCCGCCTCCCGAGGAAGCGACCACGGATCCCAGACCATACCTACGGGGTCTGGCGTGGTGTAGTGTGCGAAACAAAAACGATACCCGAGTGGCATGGCAGAGGACAGTTCAAACTGAACTTGCCGAGGCATCATCACCATCACGGTCAACTTGTGTTTTTTACTCACTGCTGAACTTTAAATATTGTTCCATCAGGGCAGGTCCCATGTTTTCCAATACATCCTCAGCCCATCCAATGCCAGGTTCCCTTACCAACCAATCAATTCTGGGATGACTCAAAATCCTCCCCCCAGATGAACGGAAAGTCTAGTTGAGAACTGCCCTGAATTTAGAAGCCCCAGAACCAGTGATTTTTAAAACCAGGTTTTAAAAAAAAACCTGCGATGGACCTTTCCATCTGAGCCACCCAGAACAGAAAACTAGGGCTAAAAACATCCTTGCCTGGCCCGGATCCAGACCAGTGTGAGCTCCGGCTCGGTGGCTGGCAATCCCTCTGACCTTGGGCTAGACACCCGCATGCATCTGAACGGCGGTGGCTGCGACAATTAGATCGGCTGCCTCACCTACTCCCCCGGGAGAGCTGGGAATTTCAAGAGCCCTTTTAAGTGGTGTTTTTATGATCTCTCTGGGTATGTACTAATTAACATAAGCAGAATTAACGTAAGCAGAGCATTTGCGGGCAGGGTCAGGGGTTGGGGGATGAAGTGTATACAGGCACAGAGCACAGCGGTTAAGGGCATGAGCTCTGGAAGCGGGCAGACAGCACCTTACCGCTTACCAGCTGTGACCTGGGCTTTAGGTTTTGTTTAGGTACTGTTATCATACTCCTTGAGAGCAATCCATTAAAAAGTACAAAACTCTGTTGTCCTCATTCTGGTTTTTAATGGTCAAGGTGACAACAATTTACAAAGTTTTTCCAGACCCGCATTTATTTCCGCGGTCACCTCTGCCTGCCAGATGCGCCGAGGACCCTGCTGCCCCGGCAGACCCCCACGTTTGGGATCAGAAACACCAAGCTACATCCCTGTCCCAGGATGGGTACCTGGTGAAGCCTCAAGCCCTTCCCTAGCTCCAGGGGGTGGGGGGCAGGAAGCAATATTCCTGTCTCGACACAGGGGTGAAGCAGGAAAGAGCAAGTGTGTGGTGAGGAGTGCCTGCGAAGGGGGCTGAGGCACATTATGATTTAAAACCAGGAGACTCTTGAGTCTGCTGATTCCGAGTCTGTGTTCAGCTGATAGGGCGGTGGAAGGACTTCCATCCGAGACCCCTGTGGTCCTCCTCCACCAAACTCGCACAGGAAACACGCTACCGGGGGGAGGCCTTTATCAGGGGGAGCTCCCGGCCGCACTGTGACAGTCGGAGAGCAGGGCAGAGAACTGCACACAGGACCTGCAGGGACGCTGCACTCACCCTCAAGACGGATTCAGCAGGAGCCTCTCGCCAAGGCTCACACAGTGGAAGGAGCTCGAGGCACACGGAACCCACCGCTTCTTCACCATCTGATTTGCCCTGCACCGTGAGCAGAGAGCTCAGGGACATTCTGATTCCGTGCCTCTTTTAGGCCAAGATACCCTACTCTGCACTCACTTGGGTTGGCAGGAGCTGCTTCCCAATGAGAAGACCCCCGTCTGTCTCCCGGGCACAGATCTCTGCGCGCAGAGTAAATAAGGCAATGGCAGAATGGCTGAGAAGATCAGGGTGTGAGCAGCCCAGATGGGGGAGGAAAGGGCTGGGGCAGGCGGATGTCAACAAAATCCCAACCGGCCCGGGCCCAGGGAAGTATTTATTTTCACCTGAAGGGCTCATGGGCGTCTAGATCTGACCTCAGGCTGCAGGCACTCCTGCTGCTGCCCAGCTTGATCCAGTCAAGAGGTTTGTTCTTACGGGAGCAAAGTGGCCACAAAGCCTCTTTCAAGTGCCTGACTCCCTTCCCAACAAAGGGGGAAACCCTCCGCTAGTCATCTCAGGGATAGGGGGTGAACGCTAGCGGATGGGGGTTGTGAGCCACAAGCAATTTTTAAGCAGAAATGATGGAAGGGAGGCTCCTCCCCACATACCCTGGAAATTAATATGATTTTAAAGTAATCAAAACCGACTTCAGTGGGAGAGGTTCCGTACAACATGCTGGTGATATTCCTTCAATTTTTTTGGTTATTTTTATTTTTTTCTTTAAAGTCCATTGATCGTTCACAAAAACCCAGGAAATGCAACTAAGGAGAAAACAAATGTCCAACCGAGAACTAAGAACCCAGAGCTACGGAGAAGACGTGGCACTGGACTGCTGGGTGTGCGGGAGGGGGCGGGAGGGGCGGTCCCCGCGGGGCAGCTGGCCCTGGAGACGCAGGAGGGAGAGGGGGTGCCAGCCAGGCGGGCGGCTATGTTAACCGCTGCACGATGACGGCGTTGAGTAGGTTGGCTTCCTTCAGGGTCTGGCTCTCGTCAGCCAGCTCTTTGTTCGGGAAGGTAGTCATGAGGACAAAGCTGGTGGCAGCCATGGCCGGCCGGGCGTCCACGATGAAGAGTCGGATGTCGCTGATCCTGGTGGAGCGGGGGTGAGTGGGGAGGTGGGTGAGCGGGGCCCTTCTCTGCTGTCCACAACCCCCGGCCATCCTTCTCCACAGGGCAGCCAAAACACTCACTTGGAAGCGCATCAGATCATGTCACTCCCTTGCCTAAAACCTTCATGGCTGCTCCCTGTTTCTTGGGATAAACACTGATCACCTCACTATGATCCCTACCTATTTCGACACCACCCTCCTTCCCCTTGTTCTCTTTTTTCCTCCACCTAGATTTTCATTGTGCCGGCTTCCAGCCCACACTGGGGTCCCTCCTCCTAGAGGCTCCCCTGCCTGACCCAGCTCCTGTAATCCTAATCACATCCGTGTCACAACTTAGCCCACATGAGACCCATCAGCACACAAGGACTGTCAAGCCATTCTCTGGGCCCCACGTGTGCTTCCGGTTTAGTTGGCCTATGACTAGTGAAATCCAGATACAGCTATTCTAGAAAAAAGAGTTGCCAAATACCTATAATACCAGTAACAGTCCTTCCCTGCTAATCTCTTCAATCTCTCTGTGCCTCAGTTTCCCCATCTTTAAAATGGGGTTGGGACAGTTTGCTTTGATCCCGACCAGATGATTTGGAACAGTAAAGCAGGTATTCTGGTATTCTCAGAGGGGAGATCCAGAAGAGACTTTGACCGCCCCGTGGTTTTCAGAGATCCCCTGGAGGGGCTGGGTAGAGGAAGCCAGTTGGAGGGGATACTAGCGCTGTGTCTCCCCCGACTTCCCCGCCACCACCCATCAACCACGGCAGTTCAAATTTTATTCTTCTGCACTTGGGCTTCACCATGAAATCTTCTGGGAACAAATACTGTGGGTGCTAAAAAGACCCTGAGAATTCCAATCCCCTAATTTTACAGGTGAGGAATGAGACCCACAGCAGGGAAGCAAGCAGTTACTGGCCACACTTAATGCAAGGGCAGGGACTAGAACCAAAGGCTTTGACCTGCAGACCTTCCCATCCCACTATCTCCCTGGGGACGGCATGGAGTGCCTGCTGGTGTTTAGGGGCCCTCCCAGAATAAGCAAGGCCAGACGGCGCAAGGCACCTGTGGCTGTGGTTAAATTTCTGCACCAGCCTCCCGCCGTCGGCGAGCCGTATTTGGATGTTTGTGGTGGGCTGTGACTCGTCGATTGAGACGGAAGAGCTGGCTTTGGCTTCGTTTTCTGCCTGCTGGGCTGGAGAGCTGGTATTCAACACTTGGGGGGCCGTGCTGAGGAGAGAGGAGCATGTCAGGCGGCGCACAGAAACAAGGCCCCCAGAGGAAGCAGCCTGAGCACTCCTGTATCCGGGACGAGGCCTGCGGCTGCCACCACAGGGAGTGACCGAGACAAACCCTGCCCTCATGGAACCTTCCTATGGGCCCAGCAGGACATGCTCAGGCCCGGAGCTGCTGCTATCTTCCTTGCTCCTGAGTAACTAGGGCTAATGACTCACCCCTTCCTCCTTGGTGTTCTCAAAGCAGTATGCAAGACAGCCGGCAGCGGGACCAGACCAGGGTGAGTTTTAGCCTCAAGGAGAGAGGGCAGTTCAAGGCTGCAGCAGAGGGGGCCCGACAGAGCCTGGCAAGTGACTGCTGGGATGCAGAGACCAGTCCAGACTCCTTCCCTGTCACAGAACTTTCTGGCCTGCACTCCCTAGTACAACCTTACTCTGGTGCACATTTTTTTCCTCCTGTGTCAACTATCAGAAGGGGGCAGAGATTTCCCACAGGCCAACCAAGCACCCCGCACCGTAGGGCTTATTTGCACAGGATGAACAGGACGTGGTGTCTGCTGCAGTGTTTAGATCTCAGATCACATGGACCAGGGTCTGAATGCACCCATTAGTTATGTGGTGCTGGGCAAGTTACTCAAACTCCCTTAGTTTCAAGAAGGGTAGTTAAACGAGGATTTTGAACAAGGGCTAGGGCTATGTGCCTTACTCAGTTTTTGTGAGGGATAAAAGGGAGAATTACATATAGCATAGACACATACAAAATGAACCCCCAATTCTCGGGGTGCCTGGGTGGCTCAGTCAGTTCAGTGTCCTAACTTCTGATTTCCGCTCAGGTCATGATCTCAGGGTTGTGGGACTGAGCCCCACGTTGGGCTCTATGTTCAGTGTGGAGTCTGCTTGCCCCTCTCCCTCTGTTCGTCCCTGCTAGTATACATGCTTTCTCTCAAACAAATAAAACTTTAAAAGCAAAACAAAACACCTCCCAATTCTTGACAACCGTTGGGAGGTTTCACTCCTCTCCTATAAACACCCGTGCATCTCACTACCAGCCTTTCTCTTAGCAGACACCCTAGCCCAGATTCATGCAAAGAAAAAGCCATGAGATGCCAGCTTGCTTGCTTTCCCAAGTCTCTAATGACATCAGTTTTTAGACCTC
>CM052811.1:96441025-96474797 GCA_028533885.1 Nasua narica | reverse complement strand
ACGTCCCGCTTCCGCCTGCGCTGCTCTTACCTGCCCAGTTTCTGACCCTCTCCAGTGAAGGCTTTGAAGGCTCCCTTGGGCTTCACAAAGTCCTCATCCCGATGGTCTTCCATGTCCAAATTCACCTGTCCACCGTGAGCTAACCTCCGCAGCTCTGCTGGCACCTCCCTGCAGGAGAAAAGGCAATGCTGGGGTCCACGGGGAGCAGCATGGGAACAGCAGTGATGGGTGCAAAGGGAAGAGAAACATCCCGGTTCCAAATATGAAAACCACTGGCCGCCCCCCCCCCCCGCCCCCTCCGGGAGCAGCTACTTCAGTGGCTACTGTCTGCCTCCCACTTGTCTCTCCCTTGCTCCAAGTCACAGCTGAGACCTCGATCTCATTTGGGCACTTGGCTCTGTCCCAGGCCCAGAAGATAAAAACAGACATACGAGGTTTTAGATACGTGAATCTATATTTCAACAGTGTCAAATCTGCTTAATTTTTTTTTTTTTTTAACTTCTTGAGGCAGCTGGGTAGCTCAGTTAATTGAGTGTCCAACTGTTGATTTTAGCTCAGAACATGATCTCAGGGTCCCGAGATCGAACCCTTCATTGGACTCTGCGCTGAGTGTGAACCTGCTTGAAGTTCTCTCTCTCCCGCCGCCCCTCCTCATGCTCACACATGCGCACATGTGCGTTCCCTCAAAAGAAATAAAATTTTTAAAAAATGGCGGGGGGGAGGCGCTTGCGTGGCTCAGCCATCCAACTCTTGGTTGCAGCTTGGGTCATGATCTCAGGGTCATGGGATAAAGCCCCACGTCAGGCTTCACACTTGGCGCAGTCTGCTTGAGATTCTCTTTGTCCCTCCCCTCTGCACTCTCCCACTCTAAAATAAATATATACATCTAATTTTTTAAAAATTCTTAAATAATAAACATTTCGATCAGCCTCTTCTTTTCCATCTCCCATTCCACTCACTGACACGGAACCCAAAGGAGGGCTTCTTTGCTCACCCTCTGCGGATAGACTCCAGAAACTGGGCATTGGATGGGTCTTGGTAGCTTCTGAGTTCCCCATTGTCCAGGCTGAACCCACTCTTCCAGAGCTTCAATACTACATGGACCTGTGACAATAGGAGGTAAGCAGTCCATACATTGTCAGGAAACTGACAAGCACACCAATGCGACCC
The DNA here is from genome assembly GCA_028533885.1 of Nasua narica. NCBI lineage: Eukaryota > Metazoa > Chordata > Mammalia > Carnivora > Procyonidae > Nasua > Nasua narica. Next base: position 96,473,627 of record CM052811.1, on the reverse strand, counting down.
TGCAAATTAGCAGGTTCTTACTATTTTCCTGTGTCATTATCAAAACACAGACAGACACACCACACACACACATGCACGAGGAAATCCATCAACCACCAAGTATTTACCTAAAACAAGGTGACATGGCAAAAGGTTAAGAGCATGGACTTGGATTTAAACAGACCTGGATCTATATCTCGATTCTGCACACATTAGCTAAGTGGCTCTGAGCAGGTGATGAAGTCAAAGCTGTGGCTTATCTGTAGGGCTGCCAGTGTGCCTGGCAGGTAGCTCGAGCTCAACTAAACTGCCATGGCAAATTTACTCACGGGACTAGTCTGCAGTCATTACAAATGCTATCGACAAGCTCCGGTAACTCTCCATACATATTCACAGTGAAGGGTCAAGGCTACAAACCAACATATTAGCAGCTGCTGCCTCAGGTGAATATGGTTTTTATTTTCCTCTTGCCCGACTTTATTTTGGAATAAAACCCAAAATGATTATAAAAACAAGTATATTATAGAAACTAATGGTCACAAGGCCAAACATTTGTTTATGGCATAATATTATAATTCACAAACCTCACAATTTTTGATATAGTATGAGACACTTATTGGAGAGGGGACTCTATACACAGAGAAAAAAAAGACTGAACGACAGTAAGGAACATTTTTTCAAAGTTGTGTTTTAGGCCTCCCTGGGGGGACTGAAGACCAAGTTCTTTTTTTTTTTTTTTAAGACTTTTATTTATTTATGTGACAGGGAGAGATCACAAGTAGGCAGAGAGGCAGGCAGAGAGAGAGGGGGAAGCAGGCTCCCTGCTGAGCAGAGAGCCCAATGCAGGGCTTGATCCCAGGACCCTGAGATCATGACCTGAGCTGAAGGCAGAGGCTTAACCCACTGAGCTGCCCAGACGCCCCTGAAGACCAAGTTCTTTAGCCATGTCCACCCCACCAAAAAACCCCAGAATCATGATCCCTCTGCCAAAGGTTCATGGAATGCTCAGAAAACTCCTTCATTCGTCCATCTCCTCTGCTCACCCCTTCTCACGAGCACCCCTGCCCAGTCAGGTAGTCCTCTCCATTCAAGGACCACAGTAAGGGCACTGCCTCTTCCCTTTCAGAGGCTGCTGGTACAAATAACATGTGACCAATTGCCTCTGAAAAACAGCAGAACAGTCTAAGAGCTTCTGAAAGAATGTAAATGCACACTCACATCCTGGCCGGAATGCCGCCTCCTTTCTCCTGCCACGTAGGCAGACTCTTCCTCCGGTGCTGCCCCAAGGCGATAGCCACCCCCTGCAAATGGCTACAGAACACAAGTTCATAAACACTTGAGAGGGGCAATGGTGGTGGGTCCTTCAGATACGATGACATCCCTCAAGCTTGTTACCTACTAGGTGCACTTGCTCTGGTACTGAACTCAGAGCCACAGGGCCAGGCAGTATGGCAGATGAATGAAGTGACCAGGACTGATGAGAATGGGGGAGGGCGGGGCACTGCTTGGCTAAAGGAAGAGCTGCTACTAAGCTTTAGTTAATTATAGTCATGCAGGAATCTGGGTGCAAAACAATCCCAAAAACTTTCTGACTTTTCCAAAGATGATAGAAATCTAGAACTTATGTAACAAAGGTACTATTAATTAAAACGAAAAAAGTAAAACACTGAGTAAATCAAGTTGGTCAAATAAAACACGTGTACAGGACCTGTTCTAGGCCACAGGCTGAGATTTGAAAATTGCCTCGAATCTCGATTTCATGTTAAAAGGTGAGAGAAACTGCACTGCTCTTGCACGTTAAGAGCAAGGAAGCAGTGAAAGACAACACAAAACAAATTCAGTCACTACTGGGGTGAGAAAAGGCTCCCCCCAGACCCCAAAGCCAGAGGCCTACGGCCCCGGACAACAACCGCTATGCTCACTCTCGGTTTACTGGTTTCTCCAGGGCTCCTGGTCACTCGCTCCACGGCTACAGCCCCGTGCTCCTTGGCACCTCTAAAGAGATCATCCACCAGCTCGTTGGGACTTTTCTTCCTGGGAGGGCCGACAATCTGCTGTCCACTTCTCTCTGAGCCCCCAGCGTAAAACCTGTGCAGAAAATACGTGTCTAACACTAAACGCACTTGGAAAACATGAATAGAGCCTGTGTCAGGCTCTGGGCTAGGCACACTGAATGAAAGGGTGCAATGTCCATCTTCAAGGAATTTACTGTCTAGTTGGGGACACAGGCTAAGTAGCAGGCAGGCGTAATGCAGTGTGAACAGCGATGCAGGTCAGTACGGGGTGCTCTGGAGCACTGAGCGGGGGAGGATAATCAAGGCTTCCTAGAATATCTCCTGGGCTGACTCTTGAGGATGAGGATACGTTTTATCAGGTGAAAAAACCAGGGAAGGGCATTCCAGGCATGCATGACAACATGCCAGCTCCAGAAACAGTCCCAGTTGGGACTCATCCATCCGGTGGCCAGCACGTCTCTAGGAGACAGCAACTATGGTCACAGGCAGAAGCAGCTACCACGAGCAGCTCTAGGTTAATGGTGGCAGCGGTGTGGTTAGCACGAGCAGTTAGGCTCCAGTGTTGGCTCTGCCACTGAGTGACCCTGGGCAAACCAGTGCATTGCCCTGTGTCTCATATTCCTTATCTCTGAAATGGGAGGGAAGGACCACATGCCCTACCTACCTGCTCCTTAAGTCAGGACCATGAGGTTCAAATCAGCAGATGTATGCAAAAGAACAAGCACAGAGTAATGCACACATGTAAGGTGGTGTGATACAGCACCGAGAGCTCCCCCAAGCTTCACCTCACCTTGCTATTCTGGTGATATCCACTGGGGCGAAGAGAAGAGGGTACTGAAGAAGGTCAGGGAAAGCCAAATACAAGCCCCAAGATACCCACACCAGGCTCTGCAATGGGCCAAGCATGGCTCGAGATGAAGTTAGCAGTTTTTAATCTGGTTCTGAAAACCAGTACTCATGTAGCCTGGCGAGCCACCTGCCTGTCGCTCCTATTCACTGCTAGGTCAACGGTGTGTCTCCCAGTGGGGAAAGTTGAGAACCTATCAAGTTAGTCTCAACTTTCTATTTCCTGGCATTCCCCACTGAATGTAAGGCAAGCCACAGGCCTTGACAAGGACATCAGCACCACCGTCATCAGGTGTGAAATGCTGGGGGGCTGAGGATGGAATCAGGATGTGAAATAAAGGAAGGTCATCACCTGGAGGATGTGACAGGACAGGAAAAGGAGGCAGCGGCCATTTAGAAGTTGGGCATTCACATACTTGATGGCATTGCCTTTCACTCAAGGAATGTAAACTCTGAACCTTGAATGTATCTAAAAAGAAGGCTGTGAGGCAGTGTAAAGGTCACTATATGGATGAAAACAGAGAACAGAACACATGTAATTTCTCAGCCCGCTTCCCAAAGACTGGCCATCATGAGATAATTAAATTTCCATAAGGGTTACTATAATGATCGTTAAGAATGTCCGAAAGACAGAGGCAGGGCCCGTGGGGAACTACAATCCGTGAAATGAGGCTGCAGATGAAGTTCTGCTCAGCGGACTGAAAAGTCTTTATTATAGAATCTGAAAGTTTTGGCTTGTGAACTAAGAGCCTGTGATCAAGAGCTTAAAAATATTCATTCCTTGGACCTGCACTTTCATTTCCAGAAACTGCCTTAAGAAAATAATCTAAAAAAAAAACTTAAATGTTGGGCAACCACATGATGAATTATTGTAGTTGTTGAAAACACTAATGAATCTTAATGGTACAGAGAAATACTGAATAAATAGCATTAATCCAATAAAAAACAAGAAACAAAATTATGTCACTATGTAAAATATAATACAAAAAAAGTACATTTATATATAGAGCAAAGACTGAATAGAAATACGCCAAAACATTAACTCTAGTTACCAAAGGGTGCGTGATTGTTATTTTTTTAGTACACTATTCTATATCTTCCACAAAAGACACTATTTTTTATTATAGCATTCCTAATGGTTAAAAACAGACAAATAGTATGTATGTGTTTATATTGGGGGAAGACACATTGATAAACCTTTTATTCTTTTTATTATGTGAATATTGCCTTTTTAATTAAAAAGAAAAACCTGGAAAGATATACACCCAAATATTGATAACTGTGATAACTGGGCGACCAGGTATTATAAACAATTTTTTTCCTTATTGATTTGTTTCCCTTCCCCTAACACTCCTCAACAAATACATATTATTTTAATAATTAAAAAAAGAAAAACCCAGAATACCCCAAAAGAAAAAAATAGTAACAGGGGAAAGGGATTGACTTCTAAGCTATAGGGGAGACTGTTTCTAGAATATAACCCACCCACACTAGCCCACAATAGTAATGGCTCATGATAACTGTTGGCTAATGGCTAATGGCTCATGAGCATGTTATCCTTCTAGGTCCTTCTAGATGATTTACACATTATCATGGACTTTTCTGTGGACTGTGCACCCCCCCCAACAAAGACTCACCTCTGGCCCTCTTCCTCCTCCTCCTCCTCGTCTTGGTCATGAATGAGGTCTCTGAAGGATGTCACCCTATTATCACTGGACATAATAACAACAGAAAGGAGCAAAAAGATATTGGGAAGAGTTAAACAAAAGTAACCCCATTATCAGCTGCTAAGGGGTTGAGGACACAGGGGTTTGATTTTTTTTGGTTGGGTAGAAGAGGATCTATGTGAAAGAGGGTTAGCCTTGGGGCGCCTGGTTGGCTTAGTGGGTTAAGCCTCTGCTTTTGGCTCAGGTCATGATCCTGGGGTCCTAGGACCGAGCCCCACAACGGGCTCCCTGCTCAGCGGGGAGCCTGCTCACCCCCCCTTTCTGCCTGCCTCTCTTCCTACTTGTGATCTCTCTCTGTCAAATAAATAAATAAAATCTTTAATAAAAAAAAAAAGAGGGTTGCCTTTCTACCAAAATAATGTGGCATTTTTCTTCAAGGTAATGTAGAACTGCAAATAAATGAGAAAGGGCTATTGTGAAATAAAATGGAGTCCACTTAAGCTCTCCTACAGGGAGGAGAGGGGAATAGTATGGGGTGAGTACTACTTTAAAAACTTACGATTGAAGAGCTATTTTCATCATTTAACTCTACATTACTTTTTTTTAACAGATTTTTATTATTTTTAGATAATCTCCACACCCAACGTGGGGCTCGAACCTACAACCCTGCGATCAAGAGTCACATGCTCCACTGACTGAGCCAGTCAGGCACTCCTCTTCATTTAATTTTTAAATACTGAACTGGATACTAAATCTATAAAGATGACCAGACACAGTTCTTATTCTTGAGTTGCTTTAGGCTCATGGCTCCTGGGCCAGGAAACTATCTGTTAAAGACAGTGCAGTACGGGTTGCGGCAGAGGGAAGCACACAGGACATGTGGGCACAGAACGTCTTACCCCTCGTGGGGTGGGGATGTGGGAACATCAAGAAAGGTTTCCCAGGAAAATGCAACGCAACATTTGGGCTGCGTGCCAAAGAATGAGCGGACCATCAGTCAGGCGGAGAAAGGGCAGGAGGCTGGGCAGGAGGCCGGTGGGGGTAGGGGAGCAGCAGGGCAATGCAGGGAAGGGGTATACGTACATACACAAAGTAACACATTCCAGGAAGGACAAGCTATCAAGAAGTGAGAAGGAAATGAGTATGTGGCTGAGGATACCTCTGCCTCTGCTGCAGGTCAGTCAAGAGAAAGTCTTTATTGGTGTTTAGGAAAAAAGCAGAGCTGTGTGTGGGGCTGGAGAGGGCACACTAAAAATAGGTGTGAGAAGAGTCACCTTCCTCCTCTGACATTGCTTTACGTCATCACTTTTTTTCTATTTTAGATTGTCTTCGAGAAACTTAGAAATCATGAGACACATTTTATAAAAACACTTTCTGTATTTCTTAGAGGAACAGGTAAGTTCTCTAGAATATGAGGGCGGGAAGAGGATAATACAGGTTTACTGAGGCTAGACTGAGAAGCCTCAAGGAGTTATTTTCTAGGGAGAAAGCTGCAGTTCAATTTTGAAGAAAGATTTATATCAAGGAGATAATCAGAGGACGGAACAGGCTTTGGCTTTGAAGTGCCATTGACTAGAAAGGAGAGAACAAAGACCAATTAATGTAGCAAATGCATTGCCTGCTTGAGTTAGCGGAGAGCAACCACCTGGGCATTCCTGGATGCTCCATACGACACAGTTCAAAAGGATCCAAATGATAGATGTGCACTATGGCCCTGAAAGGCTAATTTCATTCATTAATCTTCCAAGGGGGCGTTTTCCACAGATGTTCAGCCTAGCATCCATGGGAAAAAAGCCTTCTGTCGTTAAACACCTTCAAATACTACGCGTACATGAGCTTGAGCAAAGCACTTGGTCTGGTTGCAGGTTTGGTTCTTTCTCCAGAAGGTCTCATATCCAGACTCTGACACTATCTGACACGGACTCTGGTGTCCATATACCTGGTTCTAATCCCAAGTGAGCCCACGCAGGGATCTGGGCCATGCTAACGAAGTTCTCCGTCTTTGTATTCTCAGGTGCCGCTGGGGCCAATCACAGCACCAAGCCCCCGGGCTTTCTGTGAGCGGTTGGGGTGCTGATGCCTGGTGCAGCACTGTGAGTGGGCCCCTCCAACAGTGGTTCTCAAAGTGCGGGTCCTTAGACTGAGAGCAGCAGCAGCAGCAGCATCTGTGAGACTGTGAGAAATGCCAGTTCCCAGGCCCGCCTTACAACTCTTGAGTCAGAAACTCTGGGAGGAGTGCCCAGCGCCCTGCGTTTGAGAAGCTCTCCGAGTAATTCTGACGCACGCTCCGATCTGAGAGCTGCTCTGGGGTAGCGCTCTGAGAGTTACCTTATGGCATGGATGACCAGGGGACATCACCAATTTTAGAACACTTTGTCCTCCACAAAGTGGCAAAATGTCTCAGAAATTTCAATTTTTCCAGCATCAAAACTCTATCTCCCAGGTACCCTGGCACCCTGAAGTACACAAAGGTCCTTTGTCAGATCCATTTTTCATAGTGATGGAAATGTGCCTGTGCTGTCCAGTATGGAAGTCATAGTTACATGTGACTACTGAGTTTCTGAAATGTGATTAGAATGAATAACAGAATGTTCGTTTTCTTTAATTTTAACTAATTTAAACAGTCACATGAGGCTACAGGCTCCTACACTGGATAGTACAGTTTTAGAGAATCAGAAAATGGCAGCCCATGGCATCCTACGAAAGTAAAGTCGGAGGAAAAGAAAAAAAGGAGGAAACTCACCGCCACCTCTTGCTCCACCCTGTGCTAGGTGGGGGGGGGGGCGCGAGGGGGGGAGGGAGGTGCTGGGCGGGGGGGTAGTGTGTGGGAGAAGCAGCTCTGTATACACCCAGCCTCGGGCCTGAGTCTGCTCTAACAGCAGCTGTGAGTTACTCAATCTAAGACCCCGCACCCCTACCTACTTCCAACAACACAGGTAAGACTATCTGGCAGAACTAGACAGATGGTGGGTGCTCCTGACATCCCAGCTCTCCCACTTCCAGGAACTTACAATTTACCGAGGGAGAAAAAGTGAAGCTAAATATCAGAAGAGTTCAAGATGACCCACAAGAGATGTCACCAAGTAGTACGTGGATTTGGGTCAAGAAGCAAATGAATTAGAGGTGACTAGATTTCTGAGTAACAAGACCACGGCATGCTGCCTATGGGCTGGGGACAACACACTCAAAAGAGAAGCTAGGGACTGAGCTAAACCTGGAAGGACCCATGGGAGCTGGACAGAAAAGAGAGCAGGCATAGCCAGTTAGGTAGAGGCTCAAACAAAGCAGGAGAACCAAAAGTGTGGCAAAACTGAGATACCAACGAAATCAGTGTGGTTGGAATAAAGATCCAAGAAATAAGGAACAAGGGGTAAGATTAGGATGGTAGGTTCAGGGCCAGCTCTGGAGGACCGTTGGAGGACCCTGAATGACCATGAAGGGAGGCAGCGAATCATTCTGGCTGAGAGTTGAATGCTGGAAACGGAAACAGATCTGCATTCAAATCCCCGTTTTACCAGCTGTGCATCTTGGGAAGACACCCAGCTTCAGTATCTTCGTCTGTAAAATGGGTAGAGTAACAGTACCCATACATACGGTTGAAGTGAGGACTACAGAGATGTACATGTAAAGGCCTAACCCAGGGTCTGGCACCTGGCAAGTGACAGCTGTAATGACTGAGGAGTTTAGACTCTCTGACAGCAATGGTTAACTTTTTTATGTCCCAAAGACCTTGGAAAATCTGATAAAAGCTATGGATTTTCTTCCCAGAAAAGAAAACATACACAGAAAATTCTGCCTGCAACTTGAGGTCATTTATAAATTCTCACATCAGTCCGGATTCTAGAATTAAAGGGGGACCTCACTAACAGAGGGCTGTTCCACAGCAACAGTGAGGACATGAAAGAGTAGTGGAGGAGGGGACGGCAGGAGTGGGGCGGGGAGAGCCGGCGGCAGGCTACCTGTCCTACATGCCATCCGGTCCCTCGGGGTGGGGGCACAGGCAGGTCGGACACGAACTCCTCTGAGGGGCGAGTACAAATGTGGCTTCTCCTGCGAATGCACTCCCGTGTCTTCCTTCTGGGCAAGGACAGTGACGGAACAGGCTGTGTCCTCCCTCTCCGTTTTTCTTGGCTTCACCCAAGCTGAGTACCATGTCTGAGGCTTACCAGCAGTAACAAAGCAAGGCCTTTAGGCCCACACATGTGTTCAGTCCTCCCTGGTCTTAACATTAAACTCTTTATTTCCTCGATTCTTTTACTTATAGGTCTGTTTTTTATCTACATATTCGTTGTGGAAAGAGACAGGGGACACATAGAAAAAGAACGGGGATGATGAAAACCGATGCTGATAACGGTAATAATAAAAGGACCGCGGCTAACATGTGCTGTGTTCCACGTGCGCTGTAAGTTATAAACTCTTTTAATCTTCCACGTTGTAGGCACTGCCCATTTGACAGGTGAGGAAAACTGAGGCACTGAGATGTTCAGTAAACCGTCCCGGGTCACAAAGCTCCCAAGTAGCAGAGCAGGGATCTGAATGTAGGCAGCTGGGCTCGTAAGCCTATGCTCCAATGAACCACTGCCTGGACTTTAAGGCTACTAGAGGAGAGAGATGCGACCATGTGACTGATATCTGAGGCTACATTCCGACTCCCCCCTTCTCCTTGGAATGTCTGACACGCCAACATCGCAACAGTAACCTGGGGGTACCTGTGAAAGACTCACACCCAGGAAGCCAGATGTAACATCTCCCTAACAACCATGTTCCAGGTAGTAACCAGATGAGCCATCGGCCATACCTTATAATAGGTCAGTCCCTGTGAATAATTAAAAGATCAACTGCCTACTGCCTCTTTTCTCTGGACATGGAAGATAGGGAAAGAAGTTAGGGAGGAACAAAATCTGGGGTTAGTGCTCCTTCTTCAAAGGGAGGAAATGTAATTTAAAGCTTGGATGCCCTTAGAGAGAAACATAATTTACCACTCCACTGGCAAAGAAAACACTCAGTCTGAATTCTGGGCTTGATTTAAAAACTAAACAATTTTTTTCTGGTGAAAACATATACCAGAGGATAGAAATGAATCAGGCGAGAGCAGAGGGGAGTTGCAGTTCAGACACCTTTGTAGGAAGAGACCTTGCCTGTCTCCTGGAGGACCAGCACTGTCTCGCTCTGCAGATCACAGCAGTGACCAGCCATGGGAACCTTAGGTGGCTGGGACAGGGGATGTAAATGGGATCATAAAGGTTAACCTCTGTTTCATCTAATCAATCTGGGAAAGAGTGGGTTACACAAGTTTATTTTCTCTAAGACTAAATAGGGTAACAGGCATCCTAAAATATCAAAGGAGCCTTTCTAAAGTCATCTAGTCTAATCTTTTACATCTACAGTCCCCAGAAAGGAAGTCCTTTGGTTTCTACTTAAAAACTTCCAGAGATGGAGAGATCACTCCTCACATTCATAAATAAAAGACCCTCAAACATCTTAAAAGCAGGTTCTGTGGTTTCCCCCAGGACTGGGCCATAAACCACACTCAGGTAAGTCTCCACCGGAGTGTGTTGTGCCTCTCTCTACAGGAAAGGAACATGTCATGCGACAAACTGGTATCCACCAGTTAATCTAACTTTCTTACTCACTCCAACCTGCTGGTCCATATCCCCAGGCCTAATCCTCCATTAAGTCAGGAAACCGTTCCTCATCACTGTTGGTAGCACACCCAAGTAGCAATAGTTGAAGTTGGCCCTTACCTGGGGGCTGTGCCTCTGGACACTGAACTGGGGGTTGCCTGCGAAATGGTCACAATGTCTTCGTCCCCTCCATCCTCATAAAAGCTCGCTAGGGCGATCTGCAACAGAGAGGTAGTAACTTGGAATTCTTAAACAGGCCTTCACCTAACACATATGTCCTTTGAGTGCAAAAAAACAAAGTCACAAAGATATGGCCCACACTTACAGGGTGGTCTCTATCTGGGGACCACAGAAAATGAGATAAAAAGATAGCAAGCATCTCTCTTCATACCACCTGAACCAAATTCCACGCACTAAGGGGAACAGAAGGCAAGAAGGCAGGCTGGGATGGAGACACTCCTCGTTCTCATTTTACTAGGGAACGTGAGCGATGTACATTTATTGAGCATTTATGTGCCATGTTGTTCTGAGCGTAACTCTACGTAGTGTTAACTCATTTAATCCTCAAAGAACCATATGTAAGTGGTGTAATTATTGTCTCATTCTATAGCTGATAGAGAAACACGTAGAAATGAAGAAAACTGCCCAAAGTTAAAAGGAGAAGAGTCAGGTTCCATCCCAGGCAGACTGCTCAGGCCCTCACTCTCAGCTCTTATGGGACAGCCAGGAGTCAGGAACAGGGAGACTGGTCCAGACTGCTTTGTTAACTTTCTAACTAAGGCCCAGTTTCCTTATCTATGCAACGCAGACACCCGTCCCACCAACCCTGCGCAATGAATGAGAGGATCCATTAACATTCCTGCACAGTCATGCCTTAGCTATCTACATATAGAAGGTATACAGGAGTCTTTGGGCCATTTGTGTTTGGTTGTTTCCTCTCACCGGCTTAACAGGTATTTACAAATCACTTTGTACAAAGAAATAAGAAAGAGCACTGAGATCTACGGGGATGAAAAAGATATGGTTCCTGTCCTCAAGATCAGCAGCCTTAGAGTAGGCACTGAGCCCCTGTAGGACGTAATCAGCCTGTTAGTGTGCGCCTTCATGGGATATAACCAGTCAGCTGGAGGCAGTGTGCTGTCATAGGACGGGCACTGAAATCGAGGGGGGCCTCCATTCAAGTCCTGGCCCTGCCAAACAAGTCATGTCACATGCACGAGCCTCAGTTTCCCTACCTGTAGTATGAGACCGGGACTGATGACCTGGCAACTGTGTAACATTGTGAACGCCTAGGTTTTCCAGGCCATGGCTGCATTTTGTATTTCTGCCCTGCGCCGAGGCTTCACACTGTGTGTGTGTAGAGGTGTGACGCTACACTAACTTACTATGTGGAAGCAATTTAAATGCTGGAGTCAGCAGACCCAGTTCAAGTCCCAACCTCACTACTTCCTGGCTGTGGGATCTGGGGCATTATCACTTGCCTTCTGAGAGTCTAACTGCTCACCTGTACAGCAAAGCTAGTCTTCTTTACCTCACTGTTACTAGGATTAAACAAATCATCACCTGGAAAGTACCTGGCACTTGGTGGTTCAGAGCTTTCTCTCTGGAATCAGACTGAACTGAGTTCTAACGCTATCTTTTCCACTTGATAACTAGTGACGCCTTAAGCAAGTTACTCTGCTTCCCTCAGGGGCAAAATGCAAAGATTAAATAATTCAAGACACGTAAAGGAGTTAGAATAGCACCTGGCTCATGGCAGGGAATCAAGAAATACTAGTCATCATCATCCACCTAAGACGCAGGCTGACCAAGACGATTTACACAATTCTTTCTACAATTAATTACTGAGTGCCCATTATGAGCCAGGGGCTGTTGCAGGCACGGGGGATTCAACAATTTACAAAAATCCCTCCCTCGTGTAGCTCATCTTAATGCCTTAGCTAACAAATATTTAATGAATATGTAATACGTGCCAGTACACTGCACGATAAACTCCACGAGACTTCCATTTTACAGATGAATTAACTAGGAAAGACGAATAGGCTCCGAAGTTGCGCCACCACCCTCGAGGGAGTCTCTCCCAGGAATTGGGTAGGAGGGGGCGTGGGCCAACTCCCGGGCCGGGCTGCTCCCTCCACCTGCGGCTGGGACGGCGTAAAGGGAAATAAATGACACCTCGTCCCCAGCGCAGCTCCACCCCGGACCTGGTCATTCCCGCCGGCCTGGCCCCAGCGGGGCCTCGGCGCGGCCGCCACGCCCCCCGGTTCCCCTCTCCACGCGGGTCGCGGCAGTGCCCAAAGTCTCGCTGACCCCGCCAGCGGACGAGGCGGAGGGAGCCACCGAGAGCCGGCAGAGCAGGGCCCGGCCGGGCTGGCCCGCGTTTTCCCACGCCCAGCCGAGCTGGCGACGCGTGGCAAGCGGCCTCAGAACCCTGAGGCCTCGGTCGGGCCGCAGCCCGGCGGGATGACTGTGCGCTTCGGCCACCGCAGGCTTGATGCGCCGGACGCCCGCCTCCCGCAGCCCCCCGCCGGCCCGACGCAGCCCGCCCCCCGCCGCTACCTGCAGGTCCCAGCCGGCCGACTCGAGGAAGAAGCGGGCCCGGTCCTCTTCGGCCCCAGTCACCGCCACGAACTCCCTCAGCGCGTCCTGTCGCTCCGCCGCCATCTTCGCTCTGTGCGCCGCCCGAACCGCTCCGGCCACCGCCGCACAGCCTCAGCCCCGCAGCCGCGTTCCGCCTGCCGGTCGACCCGGCCCAGCCGAGCGGCGCCCGCCCTCAGGCCCCGCCCCATGCGGTGCGCCATGCAAAACCCTCCGTGCGGGAAACTCCCCCTGCTCCGCGCCCTCTGGCGGCCGCGGCGCGGACCTGCAGCCTACGGTCAGGGGTGGAAGCCTGGCGGAGGAGTGGAGGAGGAGAGGCGGAGCGGGTCTTCCTGGCACCTGTGGGATGAACGATCTCTGGAGGAGTCAGATCCACAATTATTCATTGACTCAGTCCTTCATTTCGTTCATTTGTTTATTCGTCCATTCACTTCCCTGTTCACATATTTACTGAATGCGATCAAAGGGCCTGGGGACAGGGATGGGGACAGGCAAAGAGCAAACGAACTCCCTGCCCTCTTGCTCACTTCTAGGGGAAAAAATAGACCCGGAACAACAGGTCTCTCCTCTGCTCCCAACACTAACGTACTTCCGGGTCTCACACGGCGTAGCAGACAAAATCTCCTGGCCTTCGAGACCGGTGTGAAATGCCCCAGCCCCTCCACCTCCTAGGCTTCCCACTGAATTCCTCTGCTCCAGGCACACTCCCTTCTTGCTGCCAGGGCCTTTGCAGCAGAGCCTTGCCAGAGGCGCCGATTCCCTTTGCCTTTGCCGGTGGGCAAGGTGCGCCCCCCTTTCTTTGGGCTCCTGCTCCAAGGGCACCTTCTAAGACCCAAACCCCCTCTTTTAGGTTCTCAGCTTCTCTTGCCATCCTGTCTGGGATTCTCTTCTCTTCCTCTTCCCTTTGTCAGCTTCTGCACATCCCCACCCCTCAGTTTAGGTATTCTGTCTTCAAGGAGGGGTTTCTACATCCCTGGGCTCTCCATCAGACCTCTTGCACACGCCCTGTGATGCCATGTTAAGTGTCACCCTTCCCCAAGGGCCACCATCCCCATGACAGCAGAGGCTGGGGCTGTCTCTGGCACAATATGGCTTACCAGCACTCACTCTGGACTCAGCCTGGGGTTGAAGCCCAGACATGAAGCCAATTACTTTTAGCCTCAGTGTCCTGATGGATAAATGGAGCTCCTTATAGTACTTCAGAGGGAGGTATAAGGATCCAGGGTAAAGTGCTCAGAGTTATACTTGACACTTACTAAGCCCTCTGCAAATGTTAGCTGTCATTTTATCTCCTGGAACTTGCAGTCACTGGTATTAAATAGCCACTTAATGGTCTTTTGCTGAATTAATGAAGGAGTGAATGAATGAAACCAAGTATCTGAGCATCCAGATGAGAAATTCAAGGTCAGAATCTGAGGACAAGGATGCAGGGCAGGTACCTGGACCCCCGATGAGTGGTGAGCTGACTCTGGGATGTGATCCAATTTTAATAAATAAAACTTGTCCTTTTCCATAAAACAGGTGCCTCGTTTGAAATGGCTTGAGCCCTCCGACCCATAAACGTGCCTTCCCTAAGTGAGGTGGCTGCAAAGACATTGCCCTGAGTATTCATCGTGGCTGTAGGCTGGGCTGTCGGGGACAAGCTGGGTGGCGAGGGCAGGCCTCTGCCCTCTCTAGGCCTCAGGGCCTGCTTTCAAACAAGGAGGGGGGATGGGAGCTGGGCCAGTCCAGTGTTCATAGCCTTCTCAGACCCACACCCCCTTTTCCGTAAAAAACATTTCTATCACTCTTTACTAACTTAAATGGAATTCAGAGATAATAAAACTGGCCTACACATGTTGAAAAAATCAGCATCATGCCCTAACTGGAGAAATAAAGGAGAAATAATTGGAATAAAATGATCCGTATTTTAATTCTCAGGGGTAAATATAATGCAAGACAAAACGAGTCATTTAAGGGCTTGCCTCTCCGTACAGGGCTGTTTTTGTTTGTTTGTTTTGTTCTGTTTAGTTGGCTCCACGCCCAGTGTGGAGCCTAACGTGGGACTTGTACTCACAGCCCCTGAGATCAAGACCTGAGCGGAGATCAAGAGTCGGACACTTAATGGACAGGCATCCCCGCACAGGGCTGTTGTATGCATGATTAAAATATTGTAAGTGTGTTGCTGTGGGTGAGATAATTTTTCAAAATGGTAAGAAAAAAAAACCTTATTAAGTTGCAAAGAACACAAAGTTCACTCTTCCCTCCGGTGACACAGTAGTTCCGTTCCTGGGAAACTTGGTGTAGCTTTAAAACTGTGCAAAAAATACTTTAAGTCTATATGTCAAATGAGTTAAGGTCTAAGTTCAGGTTATTAAAAGCGGGTTTTCAGCCATGTGAGGTCCTGGAAAGACGGGTGGGCGGAGGGACCTTCCTTTGCGGTGCTAAGGCATCAGAATACAACTTGGCAAACCTAGTGGAGTGGAAGAATCACGAAACCTAGATCCCCCGCCGACTCCACTTGTGGGTGTTGACCCCCGTAAATGCTGGCACGCGCACACCAGGAGACACGACGACATTGTTTCTGTGGGCGACAGTGGGAGAATGGAACCATTCAGGTCTCCAGCGTCAAAAGAATCACGAATGTGACGGATTGCTACAGCGGGGTACCATGTGACCGTGAAGATACGTGACTTAGAGATACAGGTAACCAACCTGGATAAATCTCGAATGCTGAGCCACAAAAGCAAGGCTGGGAATGACGTGTGGAATGAAGTGCCATTATATAGTACCATCTAGATGGTTTAGAAACATGTAACATCATGCTTGACTTAGGCCTGGCACCCCCCCCCCCACCGCCCCACTCCCGGCCCGGTGCCCCAGGTGCACTCTGGGCTGTGTGTGTGTTGTATGGGTCATTGTGGGCTATACTTGATCAGACCTGGTACCCTCTCTGGCCCCACTCCAACACAGAACCCTCAAGGCTGCCATCCCCAGGGTGGCGGGATGCAGGAAGTCTCTGTCCCTCCTCTTCCTCCGGCTCTAGCCCTTCTCTGCAGGAGTTAAGTGGGGTGCTTTGGGGGCCCAAGGAGAGCCATGTGAAGAGACCCATCTCTCTCATTAGGAGCTGCCACGAAGGCCAAGCCTGGGCAGGCTCAAGGGAAGACGGAGGAGGGGGGAAGGAAGGAGAGTAAAAAGAGGAGCGGGAAAGGAGAAAACAGAATAGGCAGGAAGAAACAGACGCTCTGATTTGGGGACAGCCACTGACCTCCAGAGGTCCAGATCCTGAGACTCAAGCAGGATGAGCCTGTGCTGGGAGCTGTGGCCCCGGGGCCCACCCCCTTCTCTGTCTTTGGTCGGCCATCTTGCCTGTGCAGGGCTCGGGCTTCGAAGCAGGGGAGGGGCTGGACTGAGCAGCTCTGACTCCAGTTCCTTCCCCACAAGAGTGGGGAACAGTCTGTCAACAGCAGGTTCTCCTGAGTGCCCACCAAGGTTCCCTGAGTTGCCCCTGGTTTGTTTTTATCTGCTAGCACCCTCTCTACCTCCTCTGGGGTCTGCTCTTGCCCACACATCCACTGGGCCTGGTACCCTTAATGTCTTACATGCACCAATGCATTTCAGCCTCAAAACGACCTAAGAGGGGAGATGCTCATGTCATTACCAGCTTGTGGATGAGGAAACCAAGATACTCAGAGAGAACTCATCCAAGGGATGAATGGGAGAGTGGGAATTTGAATCTGAGTAGATTGCCAAGACTGTAGATTTTACCACCTCTACCCTCTACACCCCCTCAGATGTTACAGGGGTCTGTCGTGCCAAATACCTGCTTGGTACTGATGCTTCCTGTGCCATGTGACGCACACTCTTGCCTCAGGGCCTTTGCACTTGCTGTTCCTTTTGCCTATTACGTGCCCTCCCCCTCCCCCCCCAAAATCTAAAGTCTCTCTACTCACTCCCTTCAGGTCTCTGCTCAAATGTCACTTTACCTGAAAGGACTCTTCCAACCACCATAAATAAAATGTATCTCCTCTCCTTTGCTCTGGCACTGCCCCGCCCCCCCTTCTGCCTTATTATTCTTTAGCACTCACTTCCATGTTACTTATCTACATTTACTTGCTCATTGTCTGTCTCCCCCCAGTAGTAGGGATGCCCTGAGAGAACAGATTTTCTCTTTAATTCTCAGCACCCTAATTAGTGCCTGGCTCATTGTCAGCCTTCAACTACTTTTTACGACTGAGTGGCAGGGGCCAGAATGGTGCAAAGTGAGGCCCCTGCCCTCAGTAAGCTCAAATTCTAGAGGTCACGAAGGAAATACACACACGTTTATTTCAGGCCGTGGTGAGTGCTGGGAAGAACACACCCGCTGCGTGAGGGCAACGAGAGGGCTGGAGATGGCATGGTGGATGGAGCCATCTGGGAGCCCTCGTGAAGGACACAGTGGAGCAGGGACACTTGGATGAGTTAGGGAATGTGGCACGGCAATGCCCAGGTGGGTGTCAGCTTAGGGGCTGGTGATGGGAGTTGTAATTGGGGACGGGGCAGTTTGCAGGGACCGGATGGTGCAGGGCCCTGCAAAGTCCAGGAGGTTTGGGGGACTGAAGAGTTCTTCCGGAGACTCGGTTCCATGCTTCCTTCCCTGCTATTCATTTCCTGGGGCTGCTGTGATAAATGACCACAAACCTGGTGCTTTAGAGCAGCAGAAAGTTATTGTCTCATGGTTCCGAAGGCCAGAAGTCTGAAATCAGCATCACTGGGCAGGAGTCAAGGTGTCAGGGGACCCTGCTCCCTCCGAAGGCTCTGGGGAGAAGCTGTTCCAGCTTCTTCCAGCTTCTGGGTGCTCCCGGTATTCTTTAACCTGTGGCCAAATCACTCCCATCTCTGCCTCTGTGGTCAGGTTGCTGTCTTCTCCTCGGTGTCCGATCTCCTTCCCATCTCTCCCTCATCAGGACACTCGTGATTGCATTTAAGACCCACCTGGACAATCTGGGCTCAACTCCCATCAAAGGTCTTTAATTCCAGCTGCAAAGTCCCTTTCTGCCATGTGAGGTCCTAGTCACAGGTTCCAGAGGTTAGGGCCCGGATATCTTCAGGTAGGGGGCTATTATTCTGATGCTCATTCAATGCTTTATGCAATTCTCAGGCTAAACTAGCGTCCCCCCTGGCTGAGGTTTTGCAAGCCGTTTTTCTGCTGTCATGAAAAATAGCCAGGCTGATGCACTTTCCCGCAGAGTAGGTGCTAGTAAATGATCACGTGGAAAGCAAAAAGGGAGCTCACAGACACTGTGCACGGTGCACACAGCACGTATGAAGCCCCCGCTAAATGAATCGAATTAGTTCTTAGACAATACAGAGGAGTCCACATTATGATCTGTGTCCCCATTATTAACCGGGAGAGTCCAAGAGGTGAAGCGACTGACTAGTCACTAAGGGCATGCAGGGAGGGAGTGGGGACTTCGGGATGCAGGCCAGACGTGTCACACTTCCCCCTTGCGTCTCGGCCCCAGCACTACGGATGCTTTGGACCAGACGGCTCTTTGTGGTGGGGGTTGCCCTGTGTATTTCAGGGTGTCTAGCGGCATCCCCGACCTCTACTCACTAGACGGTGATAGCCAGTTGTGACAACCCTAAAACTGTGACAACCAAAAGTGTCTCCAGACATTGCCAAATGTACCCTGGGGAGAACATATCCTCTTCTTGAGAACTACTGCTCTCGCTGTACTCCCTACTGCAGGTGGCGGTACAAAGAGGTGC
Organism: Nasua narica; assembly: GCA_028533885.1. NCBI lineage: Eukaryota > Metazoa > Chordata > Mammalia > Carnivora > Procyonidae > Nasua > Nasua narica. The sequence goes on along the minus strand of CM052811.1, from coordinate 96,455,168 downwards.
AATTTCAGCTGGGGACTGAACGCAGAGCAAGGAAGCAGCTGCCTCTTGCCACCAAGGTAGACATTACTGGTTGTCTACTGACGTTTGCCCTGTGGTTCCTTTAGTGAAAAATGACAGCTGGGCACACGGCTGCCAGAATAAAGACTACATTTCTCAGCTTTCCTTGCAGCTCGTTGTGACCACGTGACCGCATTCCAGCCAATTAGAGGTGATGTGGGCAAGTTCCCAGCTGTGTCGTACCCCCCTTCCCTGCCTTCTTCCCTAGCCTTGCTGCCTGGGGTGCGGACCTGGTAGCCACAAGATGAAGGAACCCCCTGTGGCCTGGCCTGCTTATGCTCGGTTATTGCTAGAGAAATCCATTTTCTTCTGGCTTAAGCCACTGTGATTGAAGAGTTTTGTGAAAGTTGCCAAACAAGTGTTTACCTATTAACCAAGCCAGCCATAGTGGGGAAGAAAAGAAGGTGGGAAACAGGGAGAGAAGGATGTAAATGGAGAGGCCTGGGCAGTCTGGCTCTGCAAGCTCAGAGATGCTTAGGAAAACCTTCCAGAAAGGTCTTTGAGTTGGATCTTGCTGGATGAGAAGAGAGGGGAGAGGGGAGGAATGTGGAGAGGAGAGGAAGGGAGCAGCCACTCCAGAAGGGGCTGTAGCAGGAACAAGGGCCCTGAGAAGAGAGCCGGGCAAAGCCCCGAAGGACCAGGAGGGCTTGCATGGGCTAGGAAGGGAGACACACACGCCGGCAGGGAGCCCAGTCAGTGCCCGGTGGGGAACTTCACCAGGTGATTGGAAAGCAGGTGTGGGGATCCTGGAGCTTGGCACGAGACCTGGGGAACATCTGGAGGTTGAGATCGGAGGCAGAGAAATGGCTGGGGAGCCCTGGGCTCTAAGTCAGAGGAGCCACTCTGGGGCTCACCTCTCACCTATGGCCCACGCCCCATGCTAACGGGGGGCCTGGGGTCTTGATGCCTTCTTGCTGAAGCCTCCCCCAGCAGGCAGCCGGGGCCAGCGGGAGTCCAGCCAAGATGACTGCCTTCAGCCCCAGCACCACAAGTGTGAGCACAGACAGGCGGTCTGGAGGACACAGGGGAGAGCTCAGGAAGGACCCTGGGTGAAGCCCCAATCGTCCAGACCTCAGTGTCCCCACAGGGAGGTCTCGGGGCCACATTCTTTCTCCACTGAGAGAGGAGGTCTAAGACCTCCCCTCCCTCTGTCCTGGGCCTGAAGAGGCTTTGCCCAAAATCCTACCTGTATGTTTAGTCACCTTGACAGCATTCCTCCCTCCGACAGTCATAGAAAACTGTGTACATTATTGGCTGCTCAGGCCCTCTGCCCCAGACCTTGAGCTAAGCATTTCCTAATTGCCCAATATAATCCCTAAACTTATCTTGCAAGGTAGGATAATAATGCAGTGGGTAGACAGATGAAGAGGCAGGCTCGGAGAGGGGATAGGATTTGTTCAGGAACATATATGTCAGAGAAGTGATGAGACCAGGTGGCCTGGTTCCCAAGAATGGCAGGAACAGGGCTGAGCAATAAGGAGCATCTGGGGCCGCTACCCCAGGTCCCACCCCCAACCCCACCCCAGGCCCAAGCGCCCCTGAGTGTTAAGAGGTGATGTGATATCACCCCAGCACAGTCTGGGCACTTGACGTGTGTAAATCTCGTCGGATCTACATACGACCTCGTGAGGTCGGCTCTCCGATTCTTACCCTTCTCCCCTGTAGTTCACAGAGCACGACAGCCATTTAAGGAGCGAGGCAACCTGCCACAATCACACAGCTACAAAGGGGCTCGACCCAGGATCCCTGTCTACAAAGCCATGTTCTCCAGCGCTGTATCCTTGCACTGCCTCACGGGGAACTCACTACCTCTCAAGCAAGACTACCCCCTGAACAGTCAGCACTGGTTGTTAGAGAGTCCTTTCTTTGATTGAGCTTCAACACGGCCCTCTAGCTTCCTGGTTCTGGAGTTGAGATGAAGTGCTGGGGACTATTTTTTTTGGAGGCAGATGGCCCTGGAAGTCAGGGACCGCTCCCTTCCCATGGCCAAGCCACGTTTGGCCGCCCTTGTCTGTGGGGACTGGTTACCTTCAGAGCAGGTAGGTACACTCACCTGATGGAAATATCCTGTCTACCTGTTCATTGGTGAATTCTGTCTCTTGGGGGAAAGTGCGGTTTGCTGCAAGAAAAAGAGACAGTCTCTCATTCCCCTTTCTTTTCTGTCCTGCCACTTCCGGAGCCCCTGTGCTGTGACCTGGGGTCATCGAGATGAGTCTGTCTGGGATGGGGGGCTAGAAGTCAAACCCTGCAACTATGAGGGACTATAGTTAGGCCTGTGGGAGCATCTCTGGGGTAGGGATAATGTCTGATTCATTGCAGGATCTATAGCACCTAGTATAGTGCAAGGCAGTAAAGAGGCACTCAATAGATGCTGTTAAATCATTGATGGTCTATACAAAGTTTTGTGGACCCCAGAATGGGGAGAAATTAACTCCACCTGGGAGAAACAGAAGGTTTCACAGAGGAGGGGCTATTTGTGTTGGGCCTTAAAGGACGAATAGGAGTTCTCCAGAGAGAGGGAGAAAAGAATTCCAAGCAGAGAGAATGGCTTGTGTAAAGGCTGGAGGCTGAGAACAGCTGGCTTACTTGGGACATGATGGAAAGTTCCTTGTGGACCACCTCCCCCTCTCCCCCGATGCCTCCTAGACCACCTGCCTCACCTTTTACTCCTAGCCTGGTGCCCCCTGTCCGGACAGGTATTGTCTGTTGAGTTTCCTCTGAAACGTGACACGGTAAATAGGTGCCTGCCCATTCAGCAGAGGCTCCTTGCAGAAGAATGCTAAAATCCCTCCTGGAGGCCTGGACTGCTGTCACATTGGGGTTGAAGATAACTTCAAAGTCGTAAATGGCCTCCCGACTCAGCCCAGCCCCCCGAAACCACCTGACGGGTTCTGGGGGACCATCTGCAAGCACAGTGCAGTTCGGGAATACAATGTTTCCAGTGGTTGCCAATACCAACTCCCTGGGCTGGATGATCCAGAGGTCTGGCTCTGGGTCCCCAGCTCCCAAAGCCAAGGAGAGGGGCCTTGTTGTATTCTGTTTCTTCCTCCGCTGTCTGCTCATGACCTCCCTCATATCTTACCTCCCTCCCCTCTTACCTGATTTCTGGACTCAGCGACTCCCTCTGCACCCCGCCATTACTCTCAAGTTGATTCACTCAGTAGAGAAGTTCTCAGTACCTACGACCGACATGCTGATGTTAAGATTGGGGAAAACGAAGCTCAGCAAGACACACAGACGCCCTGCTGGGAGAATGTTCTCAGTCTGGTGGTGGAGATGGCCCAGAAAATCCCCTTGAGGTTGGAAACCCAGAGGACTGTAGGACCAAGAGAAGGCTCTGTCACAGCTCGGAAGGAGCCCAGGAAGCCTTTCTGACACGCTTCCACCAAGTTAAAATGCACCGTCTCCCCTGCCCCTAGCCTCCTGCCGCTGATATTCTGCCTGTAAACAGGCTACAGGGTGATTCTACAAACATCCATTCTTCCCGTTCATCACCCGAATGACCTTCAACGTAGGGATTACGTCACTTAGTCTACAAGTTAAGCCCTTGAACTATATAGAATTGAAGTGACCGATTACAGAACATACTCTGAGTGGCGGACCCAGGATTTGAGCACCAAAGCTGCTGGACTTATAGCCAGCGAGACCGTTGAGGCGGGGAATGCGGTAGATAAAATTATCGGCCCTGGTTCTGGACCCTCCTGGTAGTATGGTGCATCCCCACTCTTGCCGGAGCCTCGAGGTGGGAGGGTACATATCACGGTCTCTCGCCTTTGAGCTTAGTCACATGACTTGCTTTAGCCAATGGGCTGTTAGCGGACGTGAAGCGGTTAGAAGCTAGACACGTGCTTGGGGTGTTGGCACTTGTCCTTTTTTCTCCTGCCACGGCCGCGACACAGATGTACTCTGGAGAGCTGCAGTAAGACATGGTCCTGGAACGAGGCACGTGGGGGCAGAACCACTCCAGCTGCCAGCACGTGTGTGAGTGCGACACATTTACTTCGGGTGCCGCTGGGATTCGTGTGCACAGCCCGGCTGTGGGTAAAGGGACGCGGATCAGAACCGAGTGCTTAGACCCGCAGAGCCTGCTACTCACCATTCACAAGCACGGAGGTGCCCTCCTCTAGGGCCTTTGTGATTTCTCACTCAAGTCACTAAACCCCCACGCGGTGCTAGGTTGCAGCCTGCTTGCTGGGGACATTGTGGATATAGATGGAACAGTCACAACTAAGTGGCTCCAGTGTCCACAGGGTCACAGGCGGCACCGGAGGAGAGTGGCCGTGTTTGAAGTTATAAATCTCCTGCTGGTGCCGATGGCTCACCTTGACCCATTTAATGATGTCATCGGTGCCGGAGCCGTCTACCGTCCACCGCAGTAGGAATGTGTTACCTTCTGGCACCAGCGTGGGGCCCTCTGGCTGTAGCACCTGCCACTCGCTCCCATTGCTCCTGCAACAGAGGAAGAAAGGCTTTGTGCTGAGCAGGAGGGACCTGGAGCCCTCAGAGGGGAGCTTGACCCAGTCTAGTCATTAGCTGGCCAGGAACAATTGCTCGGGGTGCTGGAGGGATGTTGTTGGGGGAGGGAAGTGCAAAAGATGGGGAGGATGGCCGGAGAGACAGAACAGAGGTATTGGATGGAGAACTTATAGATGGCGCTTAAGTGCCCACCATGTGCCAAGCCCTGCATGTGTTACCATTTATACTTCCCAACGCTCCTGTGACGTGGGCAGCCATATTCCTATCCTCCCAGAAGACACTGAGAACCCAGACGGTTAGGTAAGTTTCCCAGGATCGCTACTTACAGGCCGAATTCTGTCTCCCTGGCCAAATTCACGGTGGAGTCCTAACCCCCAGTACCTCTGAATGTGGCTGCATGTGGAGACAGGGTCTTTAAAGAAGCAATTCAGTTAAAATGAGAGCGTGAGGGTGGACCCCTAATCCGACATGATGGGCGTTCTTATAAGAAGAGGAGAGGAGGACACAGATACGCACAGAGGGAGTCCAGTGTGGAGGCACAGGGAGAAGACGGCCATCTGTAAGCCAAGGAGAGAGGCGTTGGAAGAAACCAACCCAACCGATACCTTCACCTAGACTTCCAGCCTCCAGAAGGAAGAGAAATTACATTCCTGTTGTTCAAACCACCAGTCTGCGGCCCTTTGTTATGGCCCCCAAACTAATAGCTCATCTGATAAGAAGGTGACAGTCTGTTTCTGGAGGCCCTGCTCTCAGCCTTCAAATACATCACACAAAATGCGTGTACTGTGGTGTTCAGTGTAAACATCCTCCCTGCTTCCTGCGAATTCTTTTTAAAATTTGTAATTTTCTTTATTTTTTAATTTTTAAGTGATCTCTATGCCCAACATGGGGCTTGAACTCACAATCCTGAGACCAAGAGTCACGTGCTCTACTGACTGAGCCGGCCAGGTGCCCCGTCCATGAATTCTTTTTTTTTTTTTTTTTAAAAACTACTTTATTGAGGTATTATTTACATACAGTAAATACCAGAAATTATACTACATACAGTTCTATAACTTTAAAAACATTTTTTTTTAATTTGAAATACAGTTGACAAATAATATTATATTATTTTTATGGGTCTTGGGTGAATTCTTTGCCAAATTACAATGCTCCTTGGTGTGTTGGGAAGTGGGTCTACTTTGGGGGTTGAACTGCTGAGCATAGGCATGGAGAAAGAGGGTCGAGGCTTCCCATGCAAGTTCTTTCATACCTGGGTTATGAACATCATCTCAGGTGCTCCCCTCAAGAATTCCCCGAGGTAGGTATTGTTATTGTTGTCGCCATTTTCGAATTGAGCAAACTGAAGGGGGAGGAAACATGAAGGAACCATATATTCAGTTGGCATCATGACCAGGATTTGGACTCAGATCAGGTGACTTAAGGTTGTACTCAACATAGGTCATCAGCCTTGTGCCCCAACTTTCCCCTTGGTGTATGTGACCGTCAGGCCTGGTGGACGACTCCGTCTCACCTCAAGATGTAAGTTTGCAGGATATCATGATGTAGTTGCAAGTGAGGTGGGGGAGTAGGGAGGTGAGGCAGACGTTCCCTTCTAAGATGATCTGGGGAGGGGGTGTGGAATTCTAAAAACCTTTCCCGCCTGTCCTTGGCTAAGTCTGTGCTAGGAGCCCAAGAACCGCATCACAGTTGTGACTAAGTGATACCTCATGTTCAGTAATCGGGATTGCTTTTGACCTTGCTGTCCTTAGTTCCCAGAAGTTCAGCAGCATCCGCCCTCAAACACCATGATGTGAGCCGGTGAGGTCTGTTCGCTCTAATCCTTTCCGGTGGTTTGTTTCCTGGCCTCAGGTCGTTTCCCCGCACCTCGCACACATGCGCTGAAAGATGGCCTCCGCTCAGCACAGGGCTGACAGTAGTGCCTGCTCCCACCACCAGACTGGAAAACCTCATGACTGACAGAGCAATGGGTAGAACACACAGAAGGGAGAGCTCAGAGAGAAGTGTTCTGTTCCCATCTAGGAAAGCTGAACAGCAAGGCCCTGAAATGATAAAAACAAATAACATTCTATCATGAGGCTTCGACACATGTTTAAGTAGAGTTCTGACAACAACAGAGAGGTTGGAGAAAACACTAGAATACCTTCGAAGGTTTCCCATACTGTACGCTAAATGGTATGCTGTCATTTAAAGGTAGCGGGTGATAAATTACAGATGTATACTATAAACCTTAAAGCAACCACTAAACAACCAAATGAAGAGTTATGGCTAATCAGCCAGTGAAGGAGACCAAATAACATTATAAAAATATTCAACAATCAAAAGAAGACAGAAAAATAGAAAAAAGGGAACAAAGAACAAATAGGACCAATAGGAAGGCAGTAAGACCTAAACCTAATCCCGTAAAAAGTCATCTTGAATGTAAATGGTCTAAACACCCCACGTAAAAATTAGAGATTGTTGGATTGGATAAAAAAGTAAGACCTATCTGTTGCCTACAAGAAAGCACTTTGAATATTAAAGGTGCACGTATGTTCAAAGGAAAGCGACGGGAAAAGATATAGCATATGAATACTAATCAAAGGAAAGCTTGAGTGGCTATATTAGTATCAGGTAACATAGATGTCAGAGCAAAGCGTATCCCATAATGATAAAGGAGCAAATTAATTAAGAAGACATACAAATCCCAAACATTTGTGCACCAGATAACGGGACTTCAGAGTGTATGAAACAAAACCCAGTAGAATGGCAGGGAGAATCAGACAAGTCCATAGCTATACTTTGAGATACCAATATCCTTCTTTTCATAGTTGATAGAACACGTAGGCAGAGAGTCAGAAAGAATACAGAAGACTTGGGGTGCCTGGGTGGCTCAGTGGGTTAAAGCCTCTGCCTTCAGCTCAGATCATGATCTCAGCATCCTGGGATCTAGCCCCGCATCGGACTCTCTGCTCAGCAGGGAGCCTACTTCTCCCTCTCTGTCTGCCTGCCTCTTTGCCTACTTGTGATCTCTCTCCTGTCTGTCAAATAAATAAATAAAATTTAAAAAAAAAAAAAAGAATACAGAAGACTTGAAAAGCACTATCAACTAACTTAGCCCAATTGACATTTATAGAACACTATGGCCCCCAAATAGGCAGATATACAGTTCTTTTCAAGTGCACAAAGAACATTTGCCAAGATAAAGCATATTCTGAGTCATAAAAATAGGCTCAACAAGTTAAGAAGAATTCAAGCATCATCTTTGACCACAGTGGAATTAAATTAGGATCAGTAACAGACAGATGCCTAGGAAACCCTGAGATATTCACAAGCTGAATAACATACTTTCCGATAACACATGAATTAAAGACAGAATGAAAGGGAAATTAGAAGGTGTTTTTATCCAAATGAAAATGAAAACACAGGGGCGGGTGGGTAGCTCAGTTGGTTGGGCAGCTGCCTTAGGCTCAGGTCATGATCCCGGAGTCTCAGGATCGAGTCCCGCATCGGGCTCCCAGCTCCACGGGGAGTCTGCTTCTCCCTCTAACCTTCTCCTCTCTCATGCTCTCTTGTGCTCTCTCTCTCTCTCTCAAATAAATAAATAAAAACTTAAAAAAAAAAAAGAAAATGAAAACACAATATTAAAATTTGTAGGATGCGTTTGGAAATTTATAGCATTTAACGACTCTATTAAGAAAGAAGAAAGGACTTAAATGAATGACCTTAGTTACTACCTTAAGAAACAGGGAGGGCTACCTGGTTGGCTCAGTTGGTTGGGTGTCCAACTCTTGATCTGGGCTTGGATGGTGATCTCAGGATCCTGGGATCAAGCCCTGCGTCAGACTCTGCGCTCAGTGTGGGGCTTGCTTGGGATTCCCGCTGTCCCTCTCACTCTGCCCACCTCCCACCCACTGCTCATTCTCTCCTTGTCTCTAAAAAAAAAGAATAAAAAAGGGAAGAAACAAGGAAAAAAGAGCAAATTAAACTTTAAGTAGAAGAAAGGAAACCACCAATATCTGTGTGAAAATCAACAAAGTAAAACACAAAAAACAAAAGTTCTAGAAAAGTCAATAAAAATGAAATCTTTGAGAAGATCATTATAATTGATAAACCTGTAGCCATACTGGAAAGAGAGAAAGAGAGACAGACTCAGATTACTAATCAGGAATGAGAGAGGAGACACCAGTACAAACTTTACAGATAAAACCACAATGAGCTATTTCTACACACCTGGGAGAATGACTAAAAAGGAAAAGATGGGCCATACCAATGTTGGCAAGCATGTAGAGGAAATATCATCTTCATACATAAAGACTCATTAATACTGAAGCCTCTGAGGTCCATGAACCTGATTTTCTTTTTTTTTTTTTAAAGATTTTATTTATTTATTTGATAGAGAGAGAGAGATCACAAGTAGGCAGAGAGGCAGGCAGAGAGAGGAGGGGAAGCAGGCTCCCCGCTGAGCAGAGAGCCTGATGCAGGGCTCAGGTCTCAGGACCCTGAAATCATGACCTGAGCTGAAGGCAGAGAGCCCCTGATTTTCTGCTGTTTGCAGAAAATCAAACGCCCCTGAACCTGATTTTCTGCTGTTTGCAACATGTCCTGTCCTGTGGCTTGGTTGGCCTTTCTCATTTCCTTTTCCTGTTTTATGTCAAATCCCCTGACATGCTTGTTGGTGTCGTTTGAAGCTTTTATTGAGGTATGACACACATCATACTGTATGCAAGTGTACAAGTATTACCCGGGGCTTGCTGAATTTTTAGACTTTTTGTGTCTATATACACCTGTGTAATCACCACCACCATGAGCCATAGAAGGATCCTTCTTGTTCCTTCCCATTCAATCTCTGTGTAAGGCCCCGACAGTTGTGTGGGGGAAGTGAACTGTGTCCTGCCTATTCTTACAAGGGCGCTAATCCCATTTCCGAGGACTCCGCCCTCATGACCTTGTCACCTCCCACTGCCCCATCTCCTAACATCATCACCCTGGGGGGCGGGGTAGGCTTCAACATAAGAATTTGAGGAGGGGGTCACAAACATTCTGTCCACGGCCCAGGGCATAGCAGTGGGGGTGTGAGCCACCCACGCGGACAGCGGGTGTGTTTTTCCAGGATGTTGGGGAAGGTCATGGAAAAGATGTGACCGCCCATTGACCCTTTAGCTGAATCTGGGGACTGGGAAGCTCCCCACCTCCTCCCGTCCTCGGAATATGGGCTCCACTTGCCTTTTCCGCTCCCAGAGGCTGCTCCAAGGGCGTGGCCTGGAGATAGTGATGTGGCGTTAACATTTGTACAGTATATGTGACTGAACCCAGTTAAGGCCACTATAGAAATGTTTAAGCTTTGCCAGTGGGGGGGGGGGATCCATTTGTCTTGCTGCCACCCAAAACAAGCATCGTACGTAAATTCCTCTGGATTAGAACTGGACGTGGGTCCTGCTTAAGATTCTCTCTCCCTCTGCCCCCTCCCCTGCCTTTTGTTCTCTCTAAATAAATACATAAATAAATATATAAATACACAAATAAAACTGCTGTCTATCAGAAGGGAGTGGCCTACCTGTTTCTTTGGTCTCTCCTGGCCCTCAGTGCCTTAGGGGGCCGGTTTCAGATTACACCCTGGCAAGTTCCCCAGGAGGACTGGGAACTGAGAGTTGTTGCCTTTTTTCTTTTTTGTAATGCAAGTGCCTGCCTTAAGCTTTGATTGCCAAGGCATCCATTTCAAGGAGGTATCCACTTTTCAAATAAACACGGGCCTGCCCTCCACCTGGGTAAAGAGCCGGGAGTGCCACCCCACCCCCCCTCCCAGGCTCCTTTGTTTTAGAGATCTTGGTTAATTTCTGTAACTGACCATTTGGTCCTCTTGCCTTTTCTCTTCCCCACTTTAAATTCCTGCTACCCTGCTTTAAATTCAGCAATAAAGAGAGAGCCCAGGAAACTCTAACCCCTACCTTTGACTCCAATAAAAAGAGAACCCCATGCCAGTGCACACTCGCTTTCTTCCCGTGACCTGACTGTGTGGCTCCGGGTTTCTTGTGCGATTTCCAGGTCTCGTAAGTAATAAACCTTTATTTTTCTTCAAAGTTTCATGATGGTTGTTGCTGAAGGGCATCTTGCAATCATAAGAACCACAAGGGCTTGTCCAACCGCAACGGTGGCTATTAATAGGCCAAGAGTGGCACTCGACACTCTTGGTCTCATAGGTCACCACGATTCTGATTTCTATCCATAGATTGGTTTTGCTCGTTCTTGAATTTCATATAAATAGAATCGTACAGTGACTGGTGGTGTCTGGCTTTCACTCATCGCCAAGCTTTGTATGTGTGTGTGTGTGTTCTTTTTTCTTTATTGTGGTAAAAACAAAAACAAAACCCAAACCGTAACATCAAATTTACTTTCTTAGCCATTTTTAGGCATCCAGTTTGGTAGTGTTAAGCATATTTACGTGGTCGTGCAACAGATGACTAGAACTTTTTCACTTTGCGAAATTGAAATTCTATACCCCCTAAACACTAACTCCCCCTCCCTTCTCCCCTCGGCCCTTCGCAACTATCTTTCCACTTTCTGTCTCTATGATTTTGATTATTTTAGATACTTAATATAAATGGAATCATATAGTATTTGTTTCTTTGTGGCTGGTTTATTTTGCTTAGCGTGATTTCCTCAAGGTTCATGCATATTGTGGCATGTGATGCGATTTCCTTCTTTTTAAAGGATGAATGGGGCACCTGGGTAGCCCAGTTGGTTAAGCGTCCAACTCTTTTTTTTTTTTTAAGATTTTATTTATTTATTTATTTGACAGAGAGAAAGCACAAGCAGGGGAAGCAGCAGGCAGGGGGAGAAGCAGGCTCCCTGCTGAGCAAGGAGCCAATAGAACTCAGTCCCAGGACCCTGGAATCATGACCTGAGCCAAAGGCAGATGCTTAACTGTCTAAGCCACCCAGGCATTCCTTTTTAAAAAAATTATTATTATTTTTAAAGAAAGAGAGAGAGAGCTCGCTCACCAAACGAGGGGAGGCGCAGAGGGAGAGGGAGAGAGAATTTTAAGCAGGTTCCATGCTCAGCATAGCACCCTATGCAGGGCTCCATCTCGGGACCCTGAGATCATGACCTGAGCTGAAATCAATACCCAACCTTTGTATCAACATGGCCGGGACTCGAGGAGATCACGCTGAGTGAAATAAGTCAAGCAGAGAAAGTCGATTATCATATGGTTTCACTAACTTGTGGAGCATAAGGAGTAACATGGAGGACATTAGGGGAAGGAAAAGAAAAGTGAATTGGGGGGAAATCGGTGGGGGAAACGAAACATGACAGACTGTGGACTCTGAGAAACAAACTGAGGGTTTTGGAGGGGAAGGGGCGTAGGGGACGGGTGAGCCTGGTGGTGGGTATTAAGGCGGGCACTATTGCATGGAGCACTGGGTGTGGTGCATAAACAATGAATCTTGGAACATTGAAAAAAAAAGCGAGTAGGAAACTGAACTGATGGAGCCCCCAGGCGCCCCAGTGTCTGACTCCTGATTTCGTGCTTCCGCTTGGAGAGGTCGACCATCTATTTTCATGTGCTTGTTGGCTATTTGTATGTCTTCTTTAGAGAGGTGTTTGTTTATTCAAATCCTTGTCCATTTTTGATCAGGTTATTTTTGTTGTTGTTGACTTGTGGAAATTTCTTGTATGTTCTAGGTATTAACCCCTTATAGAAACATGACTTGCAAATATTTTCTCCCATTCCATAGGTCCCCTTTTCTTCATGTTGATGTTTTTTTTGATGCACAGTTTTTTTCCCTTCATGTTAAATAATGTTTTATTCTAGAAGTTTCTAGTTTTAGGTCAGGCAGTTAGGTCTTAAATCTATTTTTGGTTAATTTCTGTCATATCTGCCTGACGATTTGATTCTTTTATCACTATGTAATGACTTTCTTTTTTCTTGTGACTTTTTTTTCTTCTGAAAGTCTATTTTATCCGATGTAAGTATGGCCACCCCTTACTCTCTTTAAGTTCCCATTTGCTTGGAATATCTTTTTTCCATCCTGTCAATATCGGTCTACCTATATCCTTAGAATTAAAGTGAGGCTTTTTTAGACAACATATAGTTGGAGGGGGTGTGTGTGAGGGAGATAGGCAATATATAATAAATAAAGTAAATAAATTAATCATGCAGTTCGTTAGAAAAGTGATCATTTTTATGAAAGAAACATAGAGGGAGAAAAGGGGGATGAGGAGAGGAAGTGGTGAGAAACCATGGGGGCCAAGGTAAAGACTTTGGCGTTTACTCCCAGTGATATGACCCGCTATCACAAGGTTTTGGAGCAGAGGATGGACAAGATCTAACTATTGTTTTAAAGGGATCTTCTGCTGGCTACATCGAGAATGGGTGAGCAAGGCAAGGGTAGAAGCAGGGAGACCAGTGAGGAACTAATTGCAGCAACCCAGGAAAGAGGATGGTGGGTGAATTCAGGCAGTGGAGATGGAGAGATGTGGCCGGTTCCTGGATACATTTTAAGGCAGAGTTAACACAGTTTCCTGATTTAAAGGATATGAGATGAGAGAGAAAAGTCAAGGATGCCTCTTAGATTTTTGGCTCAAACACCTAGAAAAATGAAGTTCCCATGAACTGAAATGGGGAAGTCTGTGGGTGGGGCAGGTTTTGGGGGGGATGAGTAGAAGGTCAGTTTTTGACCTGGTAAGTGTGAGATGTGATTGTGCATCCAAGTGGAGCTACTGAGGAAGCAGTTAGAATATCTAAGGGAGAGGTCCCAGTTGGAGAACAAAATTTGGGAGTTATTGGGCTGTCAGTGTCACTTAAGGCCCCTAGACCAAACAACAGCATCCAAGGAGGCTATGTGGTGGTTAAAAGCAAGGGCGCTGCACCCAGAATGACTGGGTTCAAATCCCAGCCAGCCACTTGCCAGCTGTGTGACCTTGGACAAGTTACTGAAGCTTTCTGTGCCCAAATGTCCTCATTGTCTAGATCTCACGTGGTTGTAAGTTTATACATGGGAAGTACTCAGAAAAGAGATCTCAGGGTCGTTAGATTGAGCCCAGCAGAATAGGGCTCGTTCTCAGCCAGGAGTCGACTTGGGATTCTCTCTCCCTCTCCTTCTGCCCCTCCCCCTGCTCGCCCACTCTGTCTTTGAGATAGATAGATAGATAGATGATAGATAGATAGATAGATAGATAGATAGATAGATAGATAGATGATAGATAGATAGGTAGATAGATAAAATCTTCAAAAAAGGGGGGGGGGCTCCAGTTCTAGGAGCCAAATCTTATCTGGCGTGCACCCTGCCCCCAGGTCCCGACACTTCCAGAGCATTATCTCCTGACAGCGTGCATTTTTCCAGAGCTCACTGGATTCACCAAGGGCTCTGTGTAATTTCCCTTGTTTGGGCCTCTCCACAGCCTTCTCGCCCTATGGCTTGGCTAACAGAAACCCCCAATTCTGTCCCGCAGTGGGTTTTGCAGTACTTAGCTAGGTCCTTCCCCAGCCGGGAGCTGGATCTTCATTGGACCACATCAGTTATGGAGCCCCACCTCCTGGCCAGTGATTGGTTGAGTAATTGGTCAAGGATAGACGTTGAGATTTTGACCAATTGGCTGTTAAGGGAAGACCGCGGCAGCCTTGCGGGGG